>CM062816.1:189565734-190765734 GCA_031772625.1 Pinus tabuliformis
ACCGAGATAGACCGGAGAGAGCCCTCTCCAGCCTCGTAGGGCTAGCAACGAGGCTAAGTGGTTTGATGTACCTTGAGGTTTATACCTTTCTCAGCCTGAGTGAAATTTCAAGTGCTAACAGGTTCTTAAAGAAATCAAATGTCTCCAGCGATCTTTCTTATGGGCAATTCAGGTCAAGGCCGCAAATGGGCCCTAGTCAAATGGGACACAGTTTGCCTTCCAAAGTGCGCCGGGGAACTGGACTAAGGGATCCCTATCACAGCAACGTGGTCATGGGGGCTCGAATTTGGTGGAAATGGCTTACTATGCCATTCACCCCATGGGCCACTTTATGGACAACAAAATATGCTAGCAATCGCCCAACAGAAGATCTAATATGAATATCAGAAGTCAGCATGGGATCCCTAATCTGGAATTCGGCCAAGCAACATAGAAGCCTAATTCAACAGCATAGTTTTTGGGAAGTTAAGGATGGCAACACAGCAAGGTTTTGGGAAGATTCTTGGCAGCAACAGCCCAAGCTAAAGGATCTAATCTCTCATATGCAAATCCCGGAGCAGGATATACAGGCCTATGACAAAGTCAAAATATTCTGGAATCCCTCTCCAACACATGGTTACAGGCAATGGATTAAGGCGGATCAAATCTTAAGACATGGAACAGAACAAGCTCAACAAACTCTTGATACAGAATTAATGAAGAGGAAAATACAACACTCAGACGACAAGGATATTCTCAGATGGGGTTATGAAGAAAAAGGTACCTTCTCCACTAGGGAAGCATATAATTTAATAATTAAGGATCATATGGTTAAAAACCCACTCTGGAGCAAAGTCTGGGACCCTAATAATTGGCCGAAAATTTCCACCTTTCTCTGGCTCTTATGTCAAAACAAGATCCTCACTTGGGACAATCTCAGGAAGAGGAACTTTCACGGGCCCTCAATGTGCCCGATCTACAGACAAGAAGAGGAATCCATAAAGCATCTTATGCACTCTTGTCCTATTGCGCGCAAGCTCTGGGAAAAAGTCAGTTTTCGGTGCCAAAAGGAAGGTAGAATACATGGAGACATCATAGCTACTGTCAGCAACTGGGATCAGAATCCTTATCAAAGCAAGATCTTAAACTTCTTATGGAAGCTTATTCCGAGCTTCCTCATGTGGACCATTTGGAAGGAGAGAAATCGGAGAATCTTCAAGGATCTTTCTGCGCCCCAGGAGAATCTTTGGAAAATTATCTGCCAAAATATCAAGGAAACCTTACTTCTCCATACCTGGTACCAGGAGGACTTTCCCTCTATTCCCCAAGAACAAAATATTTGGGCCAATTGGAACCTTCAATGGAATCAAGAACCTATTTCCAAAGGAACAACTTCTTCATCGAGTCGTTCTCCTGAAAAGTGGATCCCTCCTCCCAAGCATATGTTCCAGTTAAACTTTGATGGGGCCTCGAAAGGTAACCCAGGTGACTCAGGCTTCGGAGGAATTTTCAGAGACTACAAGGGGGTTCTGTTGATGCCTCGAAAATCGCTGCAACAACATCGGTAAACCACCTGGTCCGGACCTTAGTACAGCTCCTTTTCCGTTTGGAATAGTGGCTCCGACTGGGGATAATGGGACCAGTTTCCCAAAAATAGATAAACGGATGAATGAATGATTTATAAAACTAAGCTAGCGATGGGCGAATAACTAAAACTATTGACAAGAATAAAAGAACTATGACCTATCCCGGGAATCTATTGAACTTTAAAGTGCAGCGTTTAATGGTCTGTGTCTAAGGACAGGCATATAGATGACTCCATCGATCAGACATAGATATAAATTCGTTCAAGATTACTGTGCCTAAATAGTTAAGCCCAGCGATTACAGCAATATTACCGCACTCATCATTTATATTATCGACATATACATGATTAAAAGGAAAGCATATCATAAAACATCCAATAGTGGTATGAATGTAGATCTGCTGTTACAGCGCATGCATATAATCAACAATAGCAAGGATAATCAAATAACAATTCACATAACAGGAATGAATTCAGACATAGATAGAAATACCATATGAGCTGCTTTGACACTCCCGATATCAATCGCTACTTGTAATTCTTTCTTCAACGCAGAAACATTCACAACAACGACAATAGTGCACAATTGCATAAAAGCCTCCTTGTTGAATTAAGAAAAATTGGTCCAGTTTCATAAAAGAATATTGACTGAAGCACAATAGTGCAAACTTCAGTCTTTAAGTCTGGTACAAAACTTTACGACCCTTTCCAAAACAATGAAAGGGTCTATAAATACTAAATTAATCTAAATATCTATTAAACTGAAATGCAACTAAATCGGTATCAATAAATTTTGATCCTATTTTTCTCAGCGATCTGGCAATCGGGAGCATGATTCATCAGGTAGGCTGCTTGCCTTTAAACCTGAGCTCACTTATCGCAAGCATTGGCTCTACTTCAGGAGGTTTGTTGAGGCGCGAACTGAGCTGGGCGGCATAGGTGGCATCCTAAATATCGGGAATTATACACCCGATCGCATTTGTTAGGCACTTAAGGGCGGCTCTCTGTGTATGCAGCTTTACCAGGAAGAGCCAATATGCTTCCGTAGTTAAACTATTAATCCCAGCGATTAATCTCCCCTTTTCCTCTAAATCAGGATAGCATGATTGTTCCAATGTGTTTGTTGTTGTCATCTTTCCTGGTGTACATTGGGATATCATATTTGCTAAGTAGAGAGTGTTGTTAACTAGATCAACTAGATTGCTGGAAGTTGATTTACATATTGAAGAATCCCTCTCCGCTTTCATCACTTGAGTGTGCCATTCCGTGAAGAGTATATCTTTATGTGTTTCTAGGATCCTGGGCAAATTTGCTGCTTTCCCATGATCAGAATCTTGCCAGTCAAGATATGCGGTTATGATCTCTTCGGCTTGGTCTAACTCATTCCTGGCCTTCTCTACCTGCTGATTTATTGATGTCGTTAGCTCACACAATGGCTCTGCCTCAGCGATTTGTTGACATGGGAGCCTAATTTGGGATATTAATGCAGTGTTTATTTGCGCTGCTTCTTCCCTGAATTCACCCACCTGTTGAGCGCCCTTTATCTTTTCGAGCTGCGATGACAATTGAGCGATTTGCTCATATTTTGTTTTCATCATTTGCTCGTTTGCTGCCCTTAATTGTGCCAATGCCTCCGATAATTCCTTCTGTTTCTGGATCGCGCTTTGGTCGACCCTTTGCTTTTCTGCCTGCAGTTGCTGAGTTAATTGACAGTTCACTTGTTGTTGTGTCGACAACTGCTGCTCCGCCTCCTCTGCCTTCTGCTTTGATTCTGCCAACTCTGCTTGTAATGCGAAAATTTTCTGGTCCTTAGTCTTTAGTAGAAGACTTACCTCCGATGCCTTGTCGATTGTCGCTGCCGAATAGGCTCCAGCATACTGTGACAGTTTTGTCAGGTCATCGGAGGGGTCGAATTCCTCCTTCCAAACCACGCTGCCCGTTACAGTTTGTTCTGGAAAAAGGGGAGGTTGATCAATCTTCCTCCTTTTCCTTTGTCTTTTTACCACGGCCTCATGCCTCGGGCTGTAGAAAACATCCAGGGGAGGAATATCTTCTACCTGGAGAATGATTTGGTCGGAGGGGTCTTTTGGTATTATCTCAACATCCTTGGAAATGGGTGGGCCGCTGGTTCCACTTAGAACCTGGGGTGAAGTGATGTCCTGTATATCATTTGTCTTGGAAGTGTCTGTATCCTTGGAACATTCTAACCCACTGATGATAGAGTCAAATTGCTTCCATTCTTGAAGCAAATTAGGGTCAATAGTAGTATCTATATTGACATCAGTGGTGGTTTGTTTTTCCTTTTCAGTTTGGGACTCCTTCCGCACTTCTTCCTGTTCTCTTTTCTGCTGTTCCTCTTGTTCTTTCTTTTGCCTTTCCTCTTGCTCTTTTCTCTGCCTTTCCTCCTGTTCCTTTTTATGATCCTTTGTTACAACCGGAGGTTCCTTTGACTGTTGCGGAACAGGCTCGCTTGATGATGTCGCTGGGGTTGTTGCTAGTAAATCTAGAGGCAGAGTTTGCAACCTCTGTTCTCTAAGCTTATTAAACTCGGTCAGCCCTTCATCATTATATTTCATTCGAGTGAGTTCTTTAGCCTGACCTATTGTTTCGGCTGCAACAAATAGGTCGTCAAACATATCTTCTTTGTGCTCAAATTTTGTCAATTTGGCCTGTTCTAGTGCATTGTAGGCAACTTTGCTTGGATCATATGGCCTGTTTGGGATAGTCGCCAGAGTTAAGGATTGAAGCTTTGTGGCTTCCTTTTCTGCATGTTTGAGATCATGCAGGGTATAGACACCACACCTCAAGGGAAAAGATGGCCAGCCCCTCTTCTTTTCTTTCTTGAGAGTCTGTGTAACACTCTCGGCCATGATCTGATAAGCGATTTCTATTGCTAGCAGTTTATCTGGTATATACAAAGGGAGAACATGTGGGTCGGCTTGGCTGCCGAAAACTCTTATGTAGGTAAATCTCTCCTCCCCAAACCAACTCTCTACCGCTGTTATATCAAACGAAGATTGATAGGAAATCTTGGGAATGGGTTTGTCAAAAATAGAATAATGAATAGGCACCATAAAGCCATTGCAGATTTGGTACAGATGGTGCTTGTAAGAGGACTTCCATAGTTTCTGATGGTATATGTGGATAGCCGTGGGATCTTGTGGCGTCCACCTCCAGCCGAGCACGGGAAATTCAGAATTGAAACATAGTGTATCTAAGATATATGCACTGTAATAGAATGAGGGAATTTTCCTTTCAGTGATGACTGTCTGATTTCTAAAATCACGCACAGCTTGTGCTAATTTGTCAAAAGGATGATGGCCCAATCCATAATTATACTATTTACTGCTACCTCCATTAGAGGAACCATTTCTATGGTAAAATTAGCAGAGTCATGCAATCCCCATAATCTACACATCATTATTCCCGCATAGCAATAAGGAGAAGCCAGAGAATCAACCGAGTACTTACCGGAAGATTCGTGTTTGTGTTTGGCTGGATTTTGTCTCCAATCTTGGATGGGTTCGGATTCAACTTCATTTTCGCTTGCAAACTTCTCCAGGAATGCTTTATTATATATCTTCTCCGGCTCGGGCAAATGATACATTTGCCTTAGATCATCCGGCCTGAACAATCCAAAGATTCTTCCATCTCTAGTGCTGAAAGTTCTATCCAAGATTGGGATTTCTTGAATCGCCCACCGCACTATATCTGTGTATGGGAGAATTTGCTCCCTGGCTGCTATTCTGTGAAGGAAAGAGTCGGCTAGATCCTTGAGAGTACATTCAGACTTCCGAGTAGGATCCGCAGTAGCTTCAGTTACTGTCTTTTCTAGTTCTTCGGCTTCAATTAAGTTGTAAGTGCGTTGCCAAGTAACTCTGGTGAGACCCGTGCATGTAGTATCAGATATTAAGCCCTTCTTCTTGTCCACAAGAGCCTGTCCTGCAGCTGGTGTAGTGGAAGCGCCTGCGGTCTTCTTAGATTTCTTCCCCATCTTGTTTGAGCTTCCTTCTATGGATGAATTCTGCACAGCGGCGAGAATAAACGTAACACAGAGATATGCTAATGAAAATCCAATACGGGAAAGATATATCAATCAAAACGTGCTGAGAGATTAACTCTTAAAAATGGCTGCGGATCCAATCCATGGTAAGATCTTACTGATACATTAAATGGCCGTTTAAGGCCTGCCACCCCTTAAATGCTCATTACACCATTATTCGGCTGAATGACTCGCTTAAGCGTGCTATGGATATTTTGGCAGTTGAGTGCAGGTGATGGATTATTTAAGAGATCAAACTTTAAATACGAATGTATCATAATATCCCTCCATTTAACGGCTTTTTCGAAATCTGCGCTGTATCGCAATCAGGCATCGGGAACACTTTAAATCTTTATGTTGGCAATTTTGAAACGCCGATCGCTGATAGCGATATCGCATCGCATCGGGAGAATAGGTGTTATATAAACATACGGATAGCATACCCCCGACCGCCGATAGCGAAATCGCATCGCATCGGGGGTAGAATCTAGGCGCCTTATTATTATACATGGGATATTGCCGATTGCCGATTGCGAAATTGCATCGGAACGGGGTGAATGACTTAAGGTGCTTATCCTATATATAAAGTATCGTCGATTGCCAATTGCGCATCGCGTCGGGACTAATGGCATGGGGTGCTTTATGATGTGCATGGAGTTTCGCCGATAGCCGATAGCGATATCGCATCGGCGGGATCCCATATGTCATTTATTTGTGTCTTCTATGTCATTGCGATATGCGATCTTGCGATCGCTTTATCGCAATGATAAAAGATTGTTATATTTGATTCAATATGGGTTTTTCAAAAGGTTTTATATAATGCCTTCATTTGGTTTGCGGACCTTTTACAAATAATGCAATATTGATACCAATTGTCTTCTAAAGGGACCCATTTCATATATTAATTTTGTAAATAAAATGTTATGAAATGGGGGGGTTGTTGTGGAGCACAACAATTGTCGATTCGCTGGAAGAAACAGTTATCTCTGAAAAGTATAGAAATACTTAAACTTTTTCAAAAATAGAATTCTAATCAAAGGGGAAAATTCTAATATAACTAGGTATATCTGCATTCCAAGTGAAATGAATCTATTTTTGCTAATTTCCTCTCTTTTTTAAGAAAATAGATACATTCTAAGTTTTAAATGAGCCTCTATGGGTTTATAATGATAAAACAGAAAACTTCTCCAAATCAGCTTTTAAAGTGAACTCCTCTGTCATAGGTAGAGCCTCTGCTGCCAGCAAACGTTTATAATTTCGACAGGGATACCTTTTAGCCATGTTATTGTCCATTGTTCCATTCAATTAAGAGTGCGATTAACAGAATGAATTCAAAACATGTTTTCATATTTTGTATTTCATTTCCTTTTCTGTTGTTGATAAGATAAAAAGCCATTGTCCTGGTTTGGTGGCCAGCTGTTGACAATGCCATTCACTGGTAGTAGTCTAACTGAACAAGCTGGCTCGTGATGAGACCCCTTGTCTTGTAATTTCAAGCCATTACCCTGTTTTGGTATGCAGTATTGGTAATGTCAGTTAAACTATGTCCCTATGAACATGGTAAGCAGGCTTGCAATAAGACCTCTTATCTTTAATATCAGATATTTTAGAATTACACTCTGAGTAATCATAAACTTTAGTGAATGGGATGAACAATCTTCTCCTTAAGAGTTAATGGATGACAGGGTAAGAGTTGAAGATGCTGAAGTTGGATTGGCTTCTATCTTGATATTGATAACCTTTTGAGACGAATTTGAAAACAGAGAATGATTTACAATACTTTTAAACTTTGAAAGGAGTTCACAAAACTTGAACTATAGTTTCAGAATACAATGATACCTAATTTCCTAGAAATTATCCCTTTTGGTTAAGAGTTCTATTATTTTAAAAGCAAATATCGCTGCACTCCTATAGATCAAACTTTTTAAACACAGCAAAGGTCAAAAGTTGATACCTTACAACATTATTTTCTGCAAATCCTACAAACTACAAAAATCTATCAAACTAGAAGGAGAAGGGGTTACCTCCTCAATTAAAGAACTTCTTCAAGATAAGGCCATTAACAGGGAGAGAATCTCTCAACCCTGATAAGTCTTGCAATATAAAGGTCGAATGGCCTATCTTTTCACAGATCTGAAACGGTCCAAGCCACATCTTCTGGAACTTGGTATGTTTACCCTTATCCTCATGGGCTTTGTCCCATTTCAGAACTAAATCACCGACTTGGAATTGTTTTGAACCGGATGAGACTGAATCAAAAGTTGCCTTAATAAATTGCTGATGTTTGGCATGAATAACCCTGGCTTTTTCTCTTTCCTCTTCTAATTTTAGAATTTGGTCATGTCTAAGCTGAATAGAAGAGGAAGGACTTTCCTCAATGAATTGCACTAGGGCTAAAGAAGGAAGAACAAGATTTGTGGGTAGTACTGCTTCTTTTCCATACACAAGATTGAACGGAGAAGATCCTATAGAAGATTTCTGTGTTATCCTATCAGCCCATAATGCAAACACTAAAGATTTGTGCCAGTTTTTATGATTCTGTTCGATAGTTCGCTTAATGATTTTGATCATATTTTTATTAGTAGACTCTGCTAAACCATTACCCTGGGGATAGTAATTAGCAGAATATTTTAATTTGAATCCTCTTTTAATAGCGAAATCAAACATAGCATTGCCTGAAAAGTAAGATGCATTATCAAAAACAAGAGCATTTGGGACACCAAACCTGGTAATGATGAATTGATCTATGAATTCAATGATTTCTTCAGAATTTGCGGTCTTTAAAGGGATTGCCTCAACCCACTTAGTAAAATAATCGGTAGCAGTAAGGATATACTTATGCTGTTTGGAAGATGGTGGAGTAATCTCCCCAATGATGTCCAATCCCCATTGCTCAAATGGTTGTTCAATGTTGACTGGTTGCAGAGGGAAAGCTGATTTACGTTGTCTTCCACTAGAAGTTTGGCAATTGAGGCATTTCCTTACATACTCGTGGGCATCTTTAAACAGAGTAGGCCAATAGTAACCAGCATGAATAATTTTGTGAGCTGTTGTATCTGCTCCAAAATGTCCTCCTGCTAGTCCATCATGTAACTCCTGCAAAACCTTTTGGGCTTCAGGTTTCTCAAGGCATCTTAATAAGATGGAATCATAATTCTGCTTGAAAAGGACATCATCAATAATTGTAAAATTCTTTGCTTTCAACCTAATGGCCCTTTTGTTCTTGTAAGATAGATTCGGAGGTGCATATCCATTCTTTAAATAGAAGATTAAATATGCATATTGAGATTCAGAATCAGTAACACTTATCTGATTGATTTCTTCAGTTTGCTCTGTATCGCTTGATTCTGGGATGTTGGATGCTCCTGCCAATATCCTGCAAAAACCTTGGCCCCTAACAATCTTTGCTGGTCTAATTTCTATGTCATACTCTTGAAGCGCTGTGACCCAATTTGCCCTTTTTTCACCTAGTTCTTTTTGGATTAATAGTTTCCTAACTGCTGGGAAAGGAACTATAACTTTTGTGTGAGTTTTCAAAAGGAAGGGTCTATAATGCTTGACTGCTCTAAATACAGCAAAGGCTTGTTTTTCTACATCGGAGTAATTCAATTCAGCACCCTGAAGATTTGAGCTAAAAAATGAAATGGGTGCTTCCAAGTTGTGATCATTTAGTTGCGTGAGTACTGCAGCATAAGACAAGTCGGATGCAATGGTATACAATGTAAAATGATTAGAAAAATTTGGAGTATTTAAAGCTGGGGCATTGATTATTGCTTGCTTGATTAGATCAAAAGCTTCCTTTTCTGTTGATCCCCACTTAAAGACTGAATTCTTCTTAATCATTGTCTGAAGTGGCAAAATAATTTGAGAAAAATCTGGAACAAATCTTTTAACAAAATTGATCTGGCCTAAAAATGACTGCATCGACTTTTTATTGTGTGGGAAAGGGATTTCAGATATTTCTTTGATCCGATCAGGATCAATATAAATGCCATCTTTGGATACAATAAAACCTAAGAGTTTTCCTTGATCAAGAGCAAAGAAAGACTTTTTTGGGTTAAGAGAAATACCATATCTTTTGCAACTCTAGAAGATTGATTTAGATCATGCAAATGATTATACCTCTCCTTAGAGAATACAGTAATATCATCTAGATAGACGACTACTGTTCTATTAATCAACCCTCTAAAAGCTATATCCATAGCTCTTTGGAATGTCGCTCCTGCATTTATAAGTCCGAAAGGCATTTTCTGATATGCATACGTTCCCCATTTTGTTCTGAATGTGGTTTTAAGCTGGTCATCAGGATGAACCAGAACTTGGTTATATCCTGAAAAACCATCAAGAAAGGACATCAATTCAGAGCCTGCTACTAATTGGAGTATTTGCTCCATAGTAGGTAATGGGAAATTGTCCTTCAAGCTCGCTTTGTTCAAATTTCTGAAATCGATACAAATTCGAATGTCGCCATTTTTCTTTCTGACTGGCACCATATTAGAGACCCAGTTTGAGTGTCGGATAGGAAAGATAATCTTGGCTTTCAAGAGTTTGTTAAGTTCCGATTTTATCTGGCTCTCCAAATTTGGATGTATTTTTCTTAACTTCTGCTGAATCGGTTTCTGATCGGGAAGCATAGGAATGGTATGTTGGATAATGGATGTATCATAAGTCTTTAAATCATCATATTTCCAAGCAAAAACCTGTTTATTTTTTCTTAACAGTTTGATGAATGCCTCCTTCTCTTCTAAGGAAAGTCCTAATCCTAAATTAATATTTTGAGGAGCATGCTCGGTACCTAGGTTTATCAATTCGAACCTAAGGGTAGAACTTTGGAGCTTTGCATTAATTACAGGTTTAAACCTGTCTTTGATATCATAAAGATCTTCGAGCTTTACCACTGGCTTAGGAATTGAATTTTCCTGAGGTGTTTCTCTCATTTGTAGATCATGGTCATTTTCCTCAATAATTTGATCGTCATAGGACTTTTCAGAAGTTAGAAATTGTAAAATATCATCATCATGGTTGAATACTCTCCAATTAGTGACATTATCAGGAATTGAGGGCCTAAAAAGCAATTCTACAGAAAATCTATCTAGGCTGTAGTCTTCAGAAGGTAGAAGCTTGGAAGCTACATTGGCTAGGAGGTCGGCTGCCGAGTTTTGAGACCTGGGGATGGAGGAAATGTTGAACGCGGAAAAGTGCGAAGTAAGTTCTTGTACTAGCGATTGATAATGCTTCAGGTGATTCAAAAGACAATGAATTGCATTCCTCACCTGTTTAACAATAATTTCAGAATCGCCGAATACTTTCAAATATTTCACTTTAAGACCGATCGCTTTATACAATCCCTGGACTAAGGCTTCATATTTGGCTGTATTGTTAGTGCATTCAAATTCCAGCCTACAGGATAGCATTGTCTTTTCTCCCTGTGGACTAACCAAAATGCAACCTGCTCCTAAGCCCTCGCTAGACTTGGAGCCATCAAAATATAAAGACCAAAATAAAGAGGTATTAACAAATGTATTTACAGTTTTCTCATCATCATTGAAACATCTAGACCTATCAGTTTGTGAAAAATTCTCAATCTGAGATGTAAAATGATTGACTGAAAAAGGAGATGGTTGGGCAACAAAGTTGCCAAAGAATGACTCTGACGAATAATTTCCCAAAATGTTATTTTTGAACGCTACGGGTTGGTTTTCTTGCTCAAATTCAGTAACTGTGTGGGTCATATGTTTCTCTCGATCGATCCTTATTTGGTTTGGCTTTCCCTTGTAGGGAAGCCACATATGTGACCAGTCTGTGGAAATGTACCCATGCAATTTTTCGGACCAATCCCTACTCAGAATTAAACCGTAAAATTCGGGTATATCGGCTATTAGGATGTCAATCCTTTGTACTACTCTGGGATCAGCAGACAACCTAATAGTTACGGAATTAATTTCTCCCACAACCTACACTTTGGTCCTGTCCAACTGTACAATATGAATAGCAGACTTTTGGGGTTCAATGTTACGTTTTGAGCAAACTGAAGCTGGCATTATGTTAGATGATGCCCCTGAGTCAATTAAACAGTTGTGCAGGTTTCTGTTATAAATCTCATAGGTTAGCAGGAAGGGTGGAGTATGAGAGTTTGATCTATCTCCAATTAGAACTGAATCGGTAGCTTCAACCATACCTGGAGGAGGTTGGCCTGAATCGTTAGCGGCTTTTGCACTGGGGAGTAGTGTAGATGGAATAGCATTCAGTTCCTTAAGAAGTAATTTCTGTTGATGCTTTAATTTACTAAGCTCAAAGATAGTAATGTTTGCTTTAGTTTTCTTCATGTCATCAACAATATTATATTCCATTGAATCGGATACCACTAATGTTTTGGATGTTGAAGGAGTATTAGAGGTTGAAGGCTAGTTTTGGGGAACTGTTGCAGGTGATTTCTTTGCAGGTGTTTTTTCTTTGGTTGTAGTGGCGCCTGCACTCCTCTTCTTTGATGATACCTGAACAGGTTCAGAAGTACTTTTTCTCCTAGTAGTAACTGGGAAGGCTTCTTCTTCATTATCGGTATCGGAGTTGGGGAGTATAAAATCCCACATTCCAAGACATTCTACTACTTCTTCTTCATCATCAGTTGGTGCGATTGTTTCCTCTTCCTCTTCTTCTTCTTGTTCTGAGTCTGCATTAGATATGACATTTGGGGGCTTTGACTCATTTCTCTTAAAAGTTCTAAAGGGTCTTTTGGTTGAGGTTTCGGCCACTTGTTTCTTTATTTCGACCATTTCATTTGATAACGTTTTTAAGACCTTTTGCAAACCTTCCATGTCATATGGGTCTTTTGGGGTCTTCTTCTTTGAGTCATCTTTGAAAGAGACTTTTTTGGCTTTTCTATCTTCCAGGGCAGCTTTCTTTTCCAGGGCATTGATGCGTTTTTCCACAGCAAGCGCTTCTTTCATATTTTCGGCTAAGGTAGGTTTCCCTGCTCTATCTACAAAGATGGCTATATTGGCAGGCAGAGCTGTTATATACCATTCGCTCTGAATCTGTTCACTTGGTTTGGAGGCTGTAGGGATTTTATTTAGGAGCTTATTGAAGCGTGCATTAAATTCCTTAATTGGTTCCCTATGTTCTATTCTCAGATTGGAGAGATCGTTTATTAAAGTAGCCAAAGACCTATCATCTCCATATTTGGTAAGAAACTGCTCTTGGCAAGTGTTCCAACTGGTAATGGAACCAGAGGGTAAAGAGAAATACCAGGATCCTACTGATCCTTGCAAGGTATAAGGGAAGAGTCTAACAACAACATCTTGTTATGTTACTCCTTTCAAGTTGATTGCTAACATGAAATTATTGATGTGTTCCTCAACTTGGGTAGCCATTTTTCAGGATAATCTGGTAATGGATGCAATGGCGCAGGCATGTTGACTGCACCAGGTCTGGTCCATGGATCTGCCATTGTAATAGCAACAGTGGTTGATACTACTGTTGGAATTCCAGATGTATGGGAAGGAAATAATACTGAGGAGTGGGCAGGTTGGGATGTTGAAGCTTCTAATCCCTGGTGAACAACAATATGTAATGGAGGAGTGGATGGTTGACTTTGCAGAGGGGAAGATGTAATGGAGGATGTGGATGAAAGCTCTTCACTATCAGATCCTTCAGTATTTTTCTTCGCCTTTTTCCTTTTGGGTAAAGGGAACTCGGTGGGTTCAATACCGAGCTTTTCGCTCTGAAGTCTGGTGAGAGGGTGAGGTAAATTGAACTGCGAAGTCGCACTGCTTTGTGATACCTCAGATTTCTGTGGTGAAATCGAGAAGC
The DNA here is from genome assembly GCA_031772625.1 of Pinus tabuliformis. Lineage (NCBI taxonomy): Eukaryota > Viridiplantae > Streptophyta > Pinopsida > Pinales > Pinaceae > Pinus > Pinus tabuliformis. The sequence continues at coordinate 189,579,150 of CM062816.1, forward strand.
TCTGAAGTTTGTGGATAAGAGACTGGACTTCAGGTGATTCAAGACTTAATTATTCTGGAGTATGATGGGTTTGAGCAGTGGTAGTTGATTCCCCTTCTTCTTGTTTGGATACCGGCGAACCAGTATGCAAATAGGAAGATCGAGGGGATTCGAAGGGAGGATTACTCTTAGAATGGCTTATGAGTTTTGGCTTATGTGCCATTCACAGTTGATGGCCCTCCTTCTAGCGCCAAAAATGTTGATGCCTCGAAAATCGCTGCAACAACATCGGGGATAACCACCCGGTCCGGACCTTAGTACAGCTCCTTTTCCATTTGGAATAGTGGCTCCGACTGGGGATAATGGGACCAGTTTCCCAAAAATAGATAAACGGGATGAATGAATGATTTATAAAACTAAGATAGCGATGGGCGAATAACTAAAACTATTGACAAGAATAAAAGAACTATGACCTATCCCGGGAATCTATTGAACTTTAAAGTGCAGCGTTTAATGGTCTGTGTCTAAGGACAGGCATATAGATGACTCCATCGATCAGACATAGATATTAATTCGTTCAAGATTAATGTGCCTAAATAGTTAAGCCCAGCGATTACAGCAATATTACCGCACTCATCATTTATATTATCGACATATACATGATTAAAAGGAAAGCATATCATAAAACATCCAATAGTGGTATGAATGTAGATCTGTTGTTACAGCGCATGCATATAATCAACAATAGCAAGGATAATCAAATAACAATTCACATAACAGGAATGAATTCAGACATAGATAGAAATACCATATGAGTTGCTTTGACACTCCCGATATCAATCGCTACTTGTAATTCTTTCTTCAACGCAGAAACATTCACAACAACGACAATAGTGCACAATTGCATAAAAGCCTCCTTGTTGAATTAAGAAAAACTGGTCCAGTTTCATAAAAGAATATTGACTGAAGCACAATAGTGCAAACTTTAGTCTTTAAGTCTGGTACAAAACTTTACGACCCTTTCCAAAACAATGAAAGGGTCTATAAATACTAAATTAATCTAAATATCTATTAAACTGAAATGCAACTAAATCGGTATCAATAAATTTTGATCCTATTTTTCTCAGCGATCTGGCAATCGGGAGCATGATTCATCAGGTAGGCTGCTTGCCTTTAAACCTGAGCTGACTTATCGCAAGCATTGGCTCTACTTCAGGAGGTTTGTTGAGGCGCGAACTGAGCTGGGCGGCATAGGTGGCATCCTGAATATCGGGAATTATACACCCGATCACATCTGTTAGGCACTTAAGGGCGGCTCTCTGTGTATGCAGCTTTACCAGGAAGAGCCAATATGCTTCCGTAGTTAAACTATTAATCCCAGCGATTAATCTCCCCTTTTCCTCTAAATCAGGATAGCATGATTGTTCCAATGTGTTTGTTTTTGTCATCTTTCCTGGTGTACATTGGGATATCATATTTGCTAAGTAGAGAGTGTTGTTAACTAGATCAACTAGATTGCTGGAAGTTGATTTACATCTTGAAGCAGCCCTCTCCGCTTTCATCACTTGAGTGTGCCATTCCGTGAAGAGTATATCTTTATGTGTTTCTAGGATCCTGGGCAAATTTGCTGCTTTCCCATTATCAGAATCTTGCCAGTCAAGATATGCGGTTATGATCTCTTCGGCTTGGTCTAACTCATTCCTGGCCTTCTCTACCTGCTGATTTATTGATGTCGATAGCTCACACAATGGCTCTGCCTGAGCGATTTGTTGACACAGGAGCCTAATTTGGGATATTAATGCAGTGTTTATTTGCGCTGCTTCTGCCCTGAATTCACCCACCTGTTGAGCGCCCTTTATCTTTTCGAGCTGCGATGACAATTGAGCGATTTGCTCATCTTTTGTTTTCATCATTTGCTCGTTTGCTGCCCTTAATTGTGCCAATGCCTCCGATAATTCCTTCTGTTTCTGGATCGCGCTTTGGTCGACCCTTTGCTTTTCTGCCTGCAGTTGCTGAGTTAATTGACTGTTCACTTGTTGTTGTGTCGACAACTGCTGCTCCGCCTCCTCTGCCTTCTGCTTTGATTCTGCCAACTCTGCTTGTAATGCGAAAATTTTCTGGTCCTTAGTCTTTAGTAGAAGACTTACCTCCGATGCCTTGTCGATTGTCGCTGCCGAATAGGCTCCAGCATACTATGACAGTTTTGTTAGGTCATCGGAGGGGTCAAATTCCTCCTTCCAAACCACGCTGCTCGTTACAGTTTGTTCTGGAAAAAGGGGAGGTTGATCAATCTTCCTCCTTTTCCTTTGTCTTTTTACCACTGCCTTATGCCTCGGGCTGTAGAAAACATCCAGGGGAGGAATATCTTCTACCTGGAGAATGATTTGGTTGGAGGGGTCTTTTGGTATTATCTCAACATCCTTGGAAATGGGTGGGCCGCTGGTTCCACTTAGAACCTGGGGTGAAGTGATGTCCTGTATATCATTTGTCTTGGAAGTGTCTGTATCCTTGGAACATTCTAACCCACTGATGATAGAGTCAAATTGCTTCCATTCTTGAAGAAAATTAGGGTCAATAGTAGTATCTATATTGACATCAGTGGTGGTTTGTTTTTCCTTTTCAGTTTGGGACTCCTTCCGCACTTCTTCCTGTTCTCTTTTCTGTTGTTCCTCTTGTTCTTTCTTTTGCCTTTCCTCTTGCTCTTTTCTCTACCTTTCCTCCTGTTCCTTTTTATGATCCTTTGTTACAACCGGAGGTTCCTTTGACTGTTGTCGAACAGGCTCGCTTGATGATGTCGCCGGGGTTGTTGCTAGTAAATCTAGAGGCAGAGTTTGCAACCTCTGTTCTCTAAGCTTATTAAACTAGGTCAACCCTTCATCATTATATTTCATTCGAGCGAGTTATTTAGCCTGACCTATTGTTTTGGCTGCAACAAATAGGTCGTCAAACATATCTTCTTTGTGCTCAAATTTTGTCAATTTGGCCTGTTCTAGTGCATTGTAGGCAACTTTGCTTGGATCATATGGCCTATTTGGGATAGTCGCCAGAGTTAAGGATTGAAGCTTTGTGGCTTCCTTTTCTGCATGTTTGAGATCATGCAGGGTATAGACACCACACCTCAAGGGAAAAGATGGCCAGCCCCTCTTCTTTTCTTTCTTGAGAGTCTGTGTAACACTCTCGGCCATGATCTGATAAGCGATTTCTCTTGCTAGCAGTTTATCTGGTATATACAAAGGGAGAACATGTAGGTCGGCTTGGCTGCCGAAAACTCTTATGTAGGTAAATCTCTCCTCCCCAAACCAACTCGCTACCGCTGTTATATCAAACGAAGCTTGATAGGAAATCTTGGGAATGGGTTTGTCAAAAATAGAATAATGAATAGGCACCATAAAGCCATTGCAGATTTGGTACAGATGGTGCTTGTAAGAGGACTTCCATAGTTTCTGATGGTATATGTGGATATCCGTGGGATCTTGTGGCGTCCACCTCCAGCCGAGCACGGGAAATTCAGAATTGAAACATAGTGTATCTAAGATATATGCACTGTAATAGAATGGGGGAATTTTCCTTTCAGTGATGACTGTCTGATTTCTAAAATCACGCACAACTTGTGCTAATTTGTCAGAAAGGATGGTGGCCCAATCCATAATTATACTATTTACTGCTGCCTCCATTAGAGGAACCATTTCTATGGTAAAATTAGCAGAGTCATGCAATCCCCATAATCTACACATCATTATTCCCGCATAGCAATAAGGAGAAGCCAGAGAATCAACCGAGTACTTACCAGAAGATTCGTGTTTGTGTTTGGCTGGATTTTGTCTCCAATCCCGGATGGGTTCGTATTCAACTTCATTTTCGCTTGCAAAATTCTCCAGGAACGCTTTATTATATATCTTCTCCGGCTCGGGCAAATGATACATTTGCCTTAGATCATCCGGCCTGAACGATCCAAAGATTCTTCCATCTCTAGTGCTGAAAGTTCTATCCAAGATTGGGATTTCTTGAATCGCCCACCGCACTATATCTGTGTATGGGAGAATTTTCTCCCTCGCCGCTATTCTGTGAAGGAAAGAGTCGGCTAGATCCTTGAGAGTACATTCAGACTTCCGAGTAGGATCCGCAGTAGCTTCAATTACTGTCTTTTCTGGTTCTTCGGCTTCCATTAAGTTGTAAGTGCCTTGCCAAGTAACTCTGGTGAGACCCGTGCATGTAGTATCAGATATTAAGCACTTCTTCTTGTCCATGAGAGCCTGTCCTGCAGCTGGTGTAGTTGAAGCGCCTGCGGTCTTCTTAGATTTCTTCCCCATCTTGTTTGAGCTTCCTTCTATGGATGAATTCTGCACAGCGGCGAGAATAAACGTAACACAGAGATATGCTAATGAAAATCCAATACGGGAAAGATATATCAATCAAAGCGTGCTGAGAGATTAACTCTTAAAAATGGTTGCGGATCCAATCCATGGGAAGATCTTACTGATACATTAAATGGTCGTTTAAGGCCGGCCACCCCTTAAATGCTCATTACACCATTATTCGGCTGAATGACTCGCTTAAGTGTGCTATGGATATTTTGGCAGTTGAGTGCAGGTGATGGATTATTTAAGAGATCAAACTTTAAATACGAATGTATCATAATATCCCTCCATTTAACGGCTTTTTCGAAATCTGCGCTGTATCGCAATCGGGCATCAGGAACACTTTAAATCTTTATGTTGGCAATTTTGAAACGTCGATCGCCGATAGCGATATCGCATCGCATCGGGAGAATAGGTGTTATATAAACATACGGATAGCATACCCCCAACCACCGATAGAGAAATCACATCGCATCGGGGGTAGAATCTAGGCGCCTTATTATTATACATGGGATATTGCCGATTGCCGATTGCGAAATTGCATCGGAACGGGGTGAATGACTTAAGGTGCTTATCCTATATATAAAGTATCGCCGATTGCCGATTGCGCATCGCGTCGGGACTAGTGGCATGGGGTGCTTTATGATGTGCATGGAGTTTCGCCGATAGCCGATAGCGATATCGCATCGGCGGGATCCCATATGTCATTTATTTGCGTCTTCTATGTCATTGCGATATGCGATCTTGCGATCGCTTTATCGCAATGATAAAAGATTGTTATATTTGATTCAATATGGGTTTTTCAAAAGGTTTTATATAATGCCTTCATTTGGTTTGCGGACCTTTTACAAATAATGCAATATTGATACCAATTGTCTTCTAAAGGGACCCATTTCATATATTAATTTTGTAAATAAAATGTTATGAAATGGGGGGGTTGTTGTGGAGCACAATAGGTTCTCTTCTTACCTTTTTAGGATCAAGAGGCTGGGATACCAATAACTCGGTGGAACTGGAAGGCCTTTGGCAGGGTCTTACTCTAGCTCAAAATAAGGGATTCTTTCCGCTTATTATAGAAGGCGACTCTCAGATCATCATAAATATGGTCACCAAAATTATGCAAGGCACTCCTTCAAGTAAAGTAAGTAGCAGCTGGAGAATGGCGAAGCGGCTCAAACTCATCGAAATCTGGCTCTCTTCTCACAGGGTGATCACTCTCAAGCACATCCGCAGGGAAGGTAACAAAGTGGTTGATTTACTAGCTAATATTGGAGTTGAAAGTGGCTTGGAACTTCATATAGGCTCAATATCCAGATTGGCCTCTGAATCTCAACTCATGGATTACCAAAATATGGTGAAGAATGAAATGAAACAGGGAGAAGAAGAGCACCCGGATGCGGGTGATTTTAGAACTCATTAATGGTGCTATTTATGAGTGACGGCGCTTGGCCCTGCCAGCTGTTGGCCAGCGCTATTCTCCAAGTCTTCACTTGGCTCATGATGGCTCACATAAGGTGCAAGCAGATCCGTCTGCAAGTTGATTTTAATGCACACATTGGTCGAGACAAAGAAGGTGCTGGTTTTATCATGGAGTATTCGGCCTTCAAGTCCATTGTATGCTCCCCGTCCTGTAACCTCTGCCTGCCTAATGCAAGATTCCTATGTAGTAGTTCGGTCTCAGGTGTCCACTGTCGGCTCCTGGTTGCTCTTATATCTGATTCTGGGTCGTCCATCTCCCATTCTCTGTCCTGCTCTCTGATCCCTCCCCAGGTTCCTTCTGTGCAATCTGGGCTCTCCCCTAAAGTTTCCTGTGCTTCTGTGTTGTCCCCTAGCCGATTAGCCATGGTTCGTCATCGCATGCGAAGCCGAAATGGCAGGAGCCGAGGTGGTTGTGCGCGGCCTCAAACTACTCATTCTGTGGATCAGCCTCTGTCCCCTGTCTCTCCGTCTTCATCCCAAGCGAATTCTCCTCCGCCCAACCCTACTCGCAGATCTTTCCCGCATAATGCTTTCCAAACGACTCATTTTAAATTTCAGAGTAGCTTGAATAAGCCCATCATCATGGCAAACATTACCATAATTTTCTCTGAGGAAGAAGCTCAGATTCAAGCTCCTGCGAATACTGTGGCAGAGCATCCTCAGGGCATTCTCAAAACTGCAGGAAACCTTGGCACTGTGCAGCCTTCGGTAGATGAAGGTAAGGCGGATAGGTGTGGCAATATGCATGGTGAGGATGTCAATCCAGACGCTTCTCAGCCACCAGGTGGTAGCTCACATTATGCCACTATCTCGCTGGCCATTGCTGGCAGCTCTAGTGGTGCCCGTCCTGTGTTGGTTCCTCCAGGTGGCAGCAGAGCGGGTGATGCGAATCGTGATTGAGATTTCTGGTATGGCAATGCCTACCCTGTCGTCGAGGAGCCACTAGAACAGGATGTCCTCATGTGATGCTACCTGGTCTCCTTCGTGCCTTCTCAGATCTTTCTCTTTGGTCACTGGTTAGGTTCAGTCTCTTCTGGTTTTGTTGTTCTGTCTCTGTTTTGGTGGTTCGGCATTTTGGTTCCATGTCTTTGTGGCTCGGAAGTCTACTGTTCTGGTTCTGTTCCTGCGGTTCGGCGGTTTGGTTCTATGTCTTTTTGGCTCGGCAGTATGTGGTTTTCAGGCTGACTTGTACAGTTTTGCAATCTATAGGTGTTTGTTTCCACTGTTTCAAAAGGGTTATCCCAAACCCGCACTATGTCTTGCTAGCAATTTATAGGCTTCTATGTATGGTTTTTTGCATCACTGTAACTGGTTTTGCTCAATTGTGGGACAACTCTGTTCTCCTGAAAGCATTCTTATGCTCTCGTCTGATGCTTCTGCCTCTTTGTAACCTTATTTTTACTTCCTTTTAATAGAATTAGTCTTTACAGAGAAAAAAAGAAATTTATTTACATAGATTTGTAGGATACGACATGCGGGAAAAAACTACCCCCAAGAAATGCAAGTTGCTACTTGCACTAGGATACAACCTAATTGAGGCACAAACCTTGAAAGATGTAATTATTTTCTCACTGTAGACTGCAACCTGATTGAGGAACCAACCTCAATGTTGAGCAGGCCCCAACATGCTATAGGCTCAAACATGATTGAGGCTTCAACCTCAGTGGAGGCACCCACCTTTTTATTTAAATTTTTGAGGACATATATTTCATATGATTTTCAAATTGTATCCATTCTCATTATATCACTAAATCATAAATAAAATCACAATAGACTGTAATCTGCAACCACTACCACTACAATCACTACCATAATCTACAACCATTGTCACTGCAATCAATGTCAGAACCTGCAACCTTTGTCACTACAAACACTATCACAACCTACAACCATTGTCACTATAATAAATAATTATATCAAGAATTATTATAGGATTTCATACTATTCCTCGTGCTCTGCTCTAACCAGCTCTTCGATTTGGTCACTCAAACCCCTTCTCATAACCTATTTATGCCATGTATCCAAAACAACTGCAACCTGCTCATACACCCTCAAAACAATAACAAGAGATTATCACCATCAAATAAGTGTCAAAAGAACATCACACAACTATGGTCACATTCATCTCTCAACCCTAATCACCCAAATTATTCCAGAATACAATTTGGACCAATATTAACGCTAGAAACTCATAAAAACCATATAAAAATATATATTAAATTAAGGCTTATACAGAAGGCCTCTTTCTAAGAGTGCTTCTACAAAACAACTAGAATTGAGTGTCAGTGTGAAAAAAATCTCATTGTCGGTCTATTAACTATTTGAAAAAATAAATCATATGGTTGTTTTAAAATAAATTAACTATGGATTGATATTGGGCTTGAACCTGGTGTTGGACCGTGAAACAGGTATAAATTTACCCTTGATTACATTATCTTTTTCCTCCTTTTTATGCATTTGTGCCATGATGTAATAAGATTTTGATAGAATTTCAATAGAAAGTGAATGGAATCGCTTTTGATATGATTTGGCTATCAAAACTAACTTTCATTGCTTTTTATGCAGAGATTAGCGAATGGGACAATTGTTGTTCAATCTATTGAACAACAAAGGCTAAACAAGGAGAAAAGAGCACATCTTGTGTGGTCAAGTTGAGAAATGAATCGAAAGGATCAGCGCAGGATGGAAGTTTGTTCTGATAATAGCATGTGGTTGTGAATTCCTCAGGATCTCCTGATCCTGAGGAATCGCAGTTATCTCTTTTCCTCTTTGACTATAAGAGGGGAAAAACGAATAGAATAGGACAACTTTTTTCCTTTTTACTTCAACTGTAATTGTAAGAGATAGAGGGTTATTTTGAAGAACACATCGTTACTGTAATGACATTCAGAGTTAATGAGTAATATATAATTTGTGTTTCAGTTTGTTCGCGATATTCTGAGTAACTAGGCAGTAATCACTAGCGGCTTGGGCCCGGTCACTGGTGGATTTCACTGCTTTTCCCTGTGTTATATTTCTGCCTTTTTACTGTGAGTCTAATTACTTTGTTTTATAGTTTTACGGTTGATCTACTTGATATATAAATCACCGGTGTTGAGTTTGTGCATTTCGCACATTATTTCTTATTTCTGTTGATTGGTTTCATTTATTTATGTCGTAGATTGATTTAATTATTAGATAAGAGTTATTTCCTGTTAATTGAGAGCCAGAGTATTATTGGTTAGATAAGGTGCATTATTGTTTCTATTCAGCTGAAAGAGCTCTGTTACCGCTATAGTGCACTCGGTTGATGTGCTTATGGCTTGTAATTGCAATTAGAGCGTTTTTATTAAGATCGAGTTTTGATGCTTGAATAGCTTAATTTCTTTGAAGTTACAGGTTTGGTAGTTTATGGTTTTATTCATTTACTCTTGTATTGAAATCAATAAGTTCTCTTAAAGCATTACTTTCTATAGATACAACGATTTCCATCACCTGCACATACTATGTACACTCTTGAAACAAAAAGACTTACCCAGGTCGATAATTAATGTGAGGCATTTAGGAGTTCTAAAAGACATCTTATATGCACCCAAAATTTTGACGCTGTTGCAGGGGAGAGTGTTTCTATTTCACAAAAGGTGATAAATGTTTGATGTTTTTTTGCTATGAAAGAATTGTATTAAAAACGGAAGGTAAGAACCTGCGTACAAGCAAGTAAAGTGCTTGCTCCTTTGCCTGCTTTTTAGCACAATTGCGTAGGAATTGAAGTAGAAATAAATGTTTGATGTTCGTTTGCTGTGAAAGAATTGGGTATTAAAAACGGAAGGTAAGAACCTACATATGAGCAAGTAAAGTTCGTGCTCCTTTGCCCGCTTTTCAGCTAAATTGCGTAGGAATTGAAGTAGAAATAAATGTTTGTATTTTTGTATGAATGACTAAGAAGAAAAGAGTAGAAAAAGATATAATTCCTTCGCCCAGATCTGAAAAATATAAGGGATCGGTGCCCCTTGGACGATCAACCTTCATTGACTAAATCATAATAAAAGCTAAGTCTCACTCATCAATAGGACCCCGAACCGTTTCTACAAGAAATCCTACTGTAACCCTTCAGGCCGCAGGATCACCATCTGTAGCTGGCGCTGAGATTCATAGCAAGACTGAACAGTCTAAACGGAGTTTTCAGAACACTGAAAATTTACAACTTAACCCTTTACAAGAAGGGAATTCTTGAAATCTCCATGAAGGAGAAGGAGAAATAGGTAGTGCTAAAAAGATTAAATCATTAGAACCCAAATCTCCTGAAGTAGTGGTTGAATAGAGAACACCCAGTATTCCGAACCAAGGTAGTATTGTTAAAATCATTCTAAAAGTCTCTTCTAAATCCCTCAAGAACAAATCTCCAACTCCAGAAATACCTGAAGAATATTGGCACATTTTTTATCAAATGGCTCATTATTAAGTTATGGTATGTTCTATGCTTATAATAGTTTACTTCTTTTTCTTATTATATTCCACAGATTAGCAATCACATGTACATAAAGTAAAGTGCAGATAGAACATTAAACGATCAACAGAAAACAAGCCAAGACAAGAGACACAAGATGTGGCGGCTAGCCAAGGATAAACCCCAGAATGTGTGGGGAAACCCTTTGATCAAATCTTCTTTTATCTTCAATAATTCAGCAGAGAGAAATAGTATAATAAATCTGATTTATATCAGTAGTAGCAAACCCCATATCAGCAGCATCAGCATTAGCGGCTTCATCATCAAAACTAGGGCAGTCGATATCTCACAAACCGTCTGTCGGATCGACTTGATTCCACCACCAAAAGTTGCAGCCTTTAGAGGAGGTTCATATGAACCTATAGCGCAGTTCATATGAGGAGATCTTTTGGTCCACATAGGTCAAACTTCACTTTTGCAGATGCAGCTTCAGTTTCAGCGGCTTCCTTCAAACTAGGGCAGTCGATATCTCGCAAACCATCTGTCGAATCGACTTGATTCCACGACCAAAAGTTGCAGCCTTCAGAGGAGGTTCAGATGAACCTACAGTATAGTTCAGATGAGGATATCTTCTAGTACACGCAGGTCAAACTTCACTTCTGTAGTTGCAGCTTCAGTTTCAGCATCTTCCTTCAAACTAGGGCAGTCGATATCTCACAAACCGTTCGTCGGATTGACTTGATTCCACCACCAAAAGTTGCAGCCTTCAAAGGAGGTTCAGATGAACCTACATCACAGTTCAGATGAGAATATATCCTGGTCCACGCAGGTCAAACTGTACTTTTTCAGTTACAGCTTCAGCTTCAGCAGCTTCCTTCAAACTAGGGCAGTCGATATCTCGCAAACCGTCCGTCGAATCGACTTGATCCCACCACCAAAAGTTGCAGCCTTCAAAGGAGGTTCAGATGAACCTATAGTCCATATTAGAAGAGGAGGTTTGATGGTCCACGCTGGTCAAAGTTTGGATCTGCAGTTGTAGCTTTAGTTTCAGCAGCTTCTGGCTTCACATGTGTGAACAATGTAAACTTTGAAACGGGAACTGGTACTGTTACCCGTTTTGTAGAGATAGCAAAAAAGTGACCCGATTTTGAAAAGGGGTGATGCAGAACACACGTCTTTTTTAGAGCATAGTTTTTGGCACTTTAAATTTTTTTATGTACATTACGTTTTAGAATGGTAGTGATTTTCATGCTGATTTTAAAAAGTGGTAATTATACATCAGGCCATTTTTTTAAAAGACCTATTTTTTGACTTTAAATTTTCTAATGTATGAAATGTAAATAATTATTTTCTAAATTTAATAATTTTTGAAGTGGTTTTCTTCTTCATATTTTTTTTTTTTTTTTTTTTTTTTTTTTTTTGTAGTGAGGTTTTTATTGTTTTGTATATTTAAAGAAGAAGGTCGATATTTTGAATTTTCGATATTCTACATATTTGTACATAGTTAATTAATATTTCAATCCAAATGAAATAATTGTCTCTAAAAAACAATCATTTTTAACAATTGACAAAAAAATAACCATATTTAACATAAATATAACTAAAAAACTACACGTTTTGATAATTTTTTGCTAGAGATGACATGTCAAAATCACAATTTTTATAGGAAAATTTTAACTAAAAATGGTTAGCTAATATTTGTTTTTATGAATTTCATGTCAAAACATAATAATAATCACTGTTTTTTTCAAAAAATAATTAACATAAAAATGAATGCGAAAATCACATAATACAAATATTGAACACATAACAACCTTAATGTTCCATGTAAATTAATATTAATCAAATAAAAAACATAATACAGAAAGAAAAACCAGCGACGTAAAAGTGAGACGAAATTCTTAGTTGGGTAATTCCATCTAAAGAATTTGAAGTAGGAAGGCGATTGTGAGAATCACCCTCATCTCGTTTTTATTGCTAATATGATGACAAAATCCAAGAGGTGGCGAGGCGAGGGCGATTCTTAGAATCGCCCTATTACTTCTTCCTCAGTGATGGATACCATTAGAAGCACTTCCTCAGTGATGGATACCATTATTGGTTGACCAAGGTCTGCTTCCTTTCTGTCTGTGCCAACTTCCATGAAAAACAGAGGATGTGAGAGCAATGCTGAAGTGCCACTATTAGAATTTTGAATGAGAGCGTGAGAATGCATTACACAATGCAAGGGTGTTGTTTGTTTGGAAAATTTAAGGTAAATTATTTTTCAAGAAATTTAATTATGAGAGCTTTTGAATAATTTTTTTGTGGAAATGGATTTCTCAAAATTGATTATTGTAATTTAAATTTCCAACATTTTCAATATCTTAAAAAAATATTCTACTATTTTCCAAACAAAATTGTAACCCCATACTATGGTAGTACAATTTGCATTGTAATTCCCAATGGACGTCGGCTGTGGAAGCGAGGTCACCTTCAAAACCATAACGACGTCTGAGTTGCTTGTCGTAGGATTTAGCTATCGGAATAAGCAATCAACAGTGATTGGCAAGGATCCAATCCACAGAAAGCGATAGCTGGAAAAGGTGCAAATAATGTTCCTTCCCTTCACTATCATTAATAATGGAAAACTGATAACATTTATTATTTGCACCACAGAAAAAGATTCATAAAAATGGGTTGAGGTTGAAGCAACTGCTCTTCTATCTATTTTTAAAATCAGACAATGGGCTTTGACAAGCAGGGTTTGGATCTCAGCATGGTCTATGTAGGCCTTATTTTGTTGAGCGGCTATATGATACATGGCTTCTGTACAAGATATATATTCTCCTAAAACAAAACAATAAATGCCGAAATTATTATAATTGTGAGATGTGAAAGTAATATTCTCTTAGAACAAAACAATAAATATTTCCCTTTTCTAAATAAATAAGTTTTCTTTCTTATTACTTATTTTAGTGATATAATTGATTATTTTGAAATGCCAAAATGTAATATTTCTTGTTACATATCTCCCATCTCCGAAAAGCAATTGAGCAGGGAGTAATAAGTGGCATAAAATGTTAAAGCCAACTAGTGTTTACATATAAAGATAAACAATAGTACAGATACAAGCATCTCATTGTACTTTGCTAAACCCAAAATCACATGTCAATCCTCGTTATGTCTTAGAAAATAAATTATGTGTATAGTGAAATTAATGTCTGGTCTAGATAGAAAAGACAAGTGCTTTGAAACAAAACCTTTGACATTATTAGAATAATTGATTAGATGTGAAAGTATATTTATATATTCCCAAACAATAAATGCACTCATTTTCGTGTCACAATTTTTTAAATAAATGAATATTTGTCATCCTAACGATATTACTTGAACGGGGTTTTGTCTACTGCGTCCGTAGAAGTGATAGGAGTTAGAGACCTAATTTTGGAGTCATGCTAAAAACGAAATTCTTAGGAGGACGATTTTGAGAATCACCCTCGCCTCGTTTTTCTTGCTGATATGATGATAGAATGCAAGAGGTGGCAAGGCGAGGGCAATTCTCATAATCGCCCTATTACTTCTTCCTCAGTGATGGATACCATTAGAAGCGCTTCCTCAGTGATGGATACCATTATTGGTTGACCATTGTCTACTTCCTTTCTGTCTATGTCAACTTCCATGAAAAACAGAGGATGTGAGAGCAATGCCGAAGTGCCACTATTAGAATTTTGAATGAGAGCGTGAGAATGTATTACACAATGCAAGGGTGTTGTTTATTCGGGAAATTTTAAGGTAAATTTTTTTCAAGTTAAAATTTAATTCCAATTTTGATATCATATTGGGTATCCATGAAACAGGAGCGCATTCAACTACACAATAATTTCCAAGCCTTTGTAACGATGGATTTTCCATTTTCCCCAACAAAACGTTTCACATATGCCCAGTCGAATGAGAGGATTAGATCCCCTTTCTTGTTGCTTATGTTATATTGCACTGGCCTAGATTAGTGTTGTAGATGTGTGTTCTAACCATGCTTTGGGAGATATCACTATCTACAACTCGTCTCTTATAAGCTTGCGTCAGAAGCCATGACCGATCTAGTGTTCTGAACAGGTTGGGCCTTCATTTAGTTATCACATCTCCCTTTGAGGAGGTTTAGTGAGAATTATTAGCAGTCACTTGTGTGAGAGTTCTTAGCTCAAGAAACAATATAGCTATGAAGGTAATAAGGCTGAATTGAAAAGTTATGCGTCATATAAATCACTCATTTCTGTAGTTTCTTTTAGGTTTATTGATTAATAAACCTAGGTCTAAAAGCGTAGCTTAAGGAGATAAATTCTTTCCATATAACTCAGCGTTTCCACTCCACGTACAGTCTTTTTGTCACCTTCATGCATTTCCTTTTCTGTATTGCAACGTAAAATTGAGACGAAATTCTTAGGAGGGTGATTCTGAGAATCGCCCTCGCCTTGTTTTTCTTGTTGATATGATGGCAGAATCCAAGAGGTGGCGGGGACCTAAGAATTTTGACATGTCGAGGGCATGGACATGTTGAAATTCTTAGGAGGGCGATTATGAGAATAATTGTTTGTTACTTGAGAATAATTGTTTGACATGGGCAATGAAGTATACTGAATATAATTGTTTGTTACCTGTTTCTTAGAATAGCATGCGACTGGATAATGACCCGCTTTGTCTCGGTCCACAGAAAATGACAACTCGGTCATGGATTCACTCAAATTCAACAAGCACATAGAAGCTTCGCTTCAAAATAATGAAGAGGAAACATGTTTATGAAAATAAAGAAATTACAGCTGCTTTGGCCGAAAAAAGGTTTCACAACTTCCCATACCACAAAATTTCTACACGATTTGCTAATCCAACGGAAAATCAGTAACGTTGATTGTGCAACTGGTGTCACATTAGCAGAAGGCAAAGATGAATCCAATATCCTAGACCAAGTTTAGGAATAACTAAGGATTGCTTTGATTGAATCGTAAATATGATTATAGTCGTGGGTATTATTCATTTGGAATCAAAATGTTCAGCCACGCTCACTAGAAAATGATGAAATAAACACCCCGACTCAGGCTTACTACAAATAGAAAACAAAGTGTTCAAGCATCAGCAGAACAATAGTTGTAACCCTAAAATTGACATTACAAAATGGCATTCATTCACTTACCGAATAAAATTGTTTGTAACGTGCTTCGTAGAATCGCGTGCAGCCAGAGAATAGTATGGTCTTCATCCTTTGGAAATAGGCCTTCTTTGATATCGGGTCTCAGAAAATTTGTCCACCGCAAACGGCAGCTCTTCAGCACCATGCATATATAAACATTTACATAGGTACACATAAATCATATATCTGTTTTTGTCGAAATTCTTAGGAGGGCAATTCTGAGAATCGCCCTCACCCCACCACCTCTTGGATTCTGTCATCATATCAACAAGAAAAACAAGGCGAGGGCGATTCTGAGAATTACCCTTGCCTCATTTTTCTTGCTTATATGGTGACAAAATCCAAGAGGTGGCGAGGCAAGAGTGATTCTCAAAATCGCCCTCCTAATAATTTCGACATGTTGAGGGCATGGACATGTCGAAATTCTTAGGAGGGAGATTCTGAGAATAATTGTTTGTTACCTAAGAATAATTGTTTGACATGGGCAATGAAGTATACTGAATATAATTGTTTGTTACATGTTTTGTAGAATCGTATGTGGCTGGATAATGATCCTCTTTGTCTCGGTCCATAGAAAATGACAACTCGGTCATGGATTCACTCAAATTCAGCAAGCACATAGAAGCTTCACTTCAAAATAATGAAGAGGAAACATTTTTATGCAAATAAAGAAATTACAGCTGCTTTGGACGAAGAAAGGTTTCACAACTACCCGTACCACAAAATTTCTACATGATTTTCTTATCCAACAGAAAATTCAATAACGTTGATTGTGCAACTGGTGTCACATTAGCAGAAGGCAAAGATGAATCCAATATCATGGACCAAGTTTAGGAATAACTAAGGATTGCTTTGATTGAATCGTAAATAGGATGATAGTCATGGGTATTATTCATTTGGAATCAAAATGTTTAGCCACGCTCACTAGAAAATGATGAAATACACACTCACTTAGGCTTACTACAAATAGAAAACAATGTTCAAGCATCAAAGGAATAATAATTGTAACCCTAAAATTGGCATTACAAAATGACATTCATTCACTCACCGAATAAAATTGTTTGTAAAGTGCTTCGTAGAATCGTGTGTAGCCATAGAATAGTATGGTCTTCACCCTTTGGAAATAAGCATTCTTTGATATCGGGTCTCAGCAAATTTGTCCACTGCAAATGACAGCTCTTCAGCACCATGCATATATAGACATTTACATAGGTACACAGAAATCATATATCTGTTTTTGTCAAAGTTTTTAGGAGGGCGATTCTGAGAATAATTGTTTGACATGGGCAATGAAGTATACTGAATGTAATTGTTTGTTACCTGTTTCGTAGAATCGCATACGTCTGGATAATGATCCTCTTTGTCTCGGTCCAGAGAAAACGACAACTCGGTCATGGGCTCACTCAAATTCAGTAAGTACATAGAAGCTTCGCTGTCAAAATAATGAAGAGGAAATATGTTTATGCAAATACAGAAAATTACAGCTGCATATGCTGAAGAAGGTTTCACAACTGGCCATACCACATAATTTCTACACGATCTGTTTATCCAATGGAAAAATCAGTAACGTTGATTGTGCAACCGGTGTCACATTAGCAGAAGGCAAAGATGAATCCAATATCGTTTAGGAATAACTAAGGACAGCTTTGATTGAATTGTAAATAGGATGATAGTCGTGGGTATTATTCATTTGGAATCAAAATGTTCAGCCCCGCTCACTAGAAAATGATGAAATACACACCCCGACTCAGGCTTACTACAAATAGAAAACGGTGTTCAAGCATCAAAGGAACAATAATTGTAACCCTAAAATTGGCATTAGAAAATGACATTCATTCACTCACCGAATCAAATTGTTTGTAACGTGCTTCGTAGAATCGCGTGTAGCCAGAGAATAGTATGGTCTTCACCCTTTGGAAATAAGCATTCTTTGATATCGGGTCTCAGAAAATTTTTCCACCTCAAAAGACAGCTCTTCAGCACCATGCATATATAAACATTACATAGGTACACAGAAATCATATATCTATTTTTGTCAAAATTCTTAGGAGGGCGATTCTAAGAATCTCCCTCACCCCGCCACCTCTTGGATTCTGTCATCATATCAGCAAGAAAAACGAGGTGAGGGCGATTCTCAGAATCACCCTCCTAAGAATTTCGTCTCAATTTTATGTCGCAATACAGAAAAGGAAACACATGAAGGTGATAACAAGACTGTACGTGGAGTGGAAACGCTGAGTTATATGGAAAGAATTGATCTCCTTAAGCTACGCTTTTAGACCTAGGTTCATTAATCAATAAACCTAAAAGAAACTACAAAAATGAGTGATTTATATGACGCATAACTTTTCAATTCGGCCTTATTATCTTCACAGTTATATTGTTTCTCAAGCTAAGAACTCTCACACAAGTGACTACCAATAATTCTCACTAAACCTCCTTAAAGGGAGATGTGATAACTAAACGAAGGCCCAACCTGTTCAAAACACTGGATCGGTCATGGCTCCTGATGCAAGCTTATAAGAGACGAGTTGTAGATAGTGATATCTCCCAAAGCATGGTTAGAACACGCGTCTACAACATTAATCCAGGCCAGTGTGATATAACATAAGCAACAAGAAAGGGGATCTAATCCTCTCATTCGACCGGGCATATGTGAAACTTTTTGTTGAGGAAAATGGGAAAATCCATCGCTACAAAGGCTTGGAAATTATTGTGTAGTTGAATGCGCTCCCATTTCGTGGATACCCAATATGATATAAAAATTGGAATTAAATTTTAACTTGAAAAAAAAATTACTTTAAAATTTCCTGAATAAACAACACCCTTGCATTGTGTAATTCATTCTCACGCTCTCATTCAAAATTCTAATAGTGGCACTTAAGCATTGCTCTCGCATCCTCTGTGTTTCATGGAAGTTGGCACAAACATAAAGGAAGCAGACCATGGTCAACCAATAATGGTATCCATCATTAAGGAAGCACTTCTAATGGTATCCATCACTGAGGAAGAAGTAATAGGGCGATTCTGAGTATCGCCCTCGCCCCACCACCTCTTGCATTTTGTCATTATATCATCAATAAAAACAAGGCTAGGGCGATTCTGAGAATTGCCCTCCTAAGAATTTTGTTTCTAGCATGACTCCAAAATGAGGTCTCTCACTCCTATCACTTCTATGGATGCAGTAGACAAAACCCCATTCAAGTAATATCGTTAGGATGACAAATATTCATTTATTTAAAAAATTGTGACATGAAAATGAGTGCATTTATTGTTTAGGAATATATAAATATAATTTCACATCTAATCAATTATTCTAATAATGTCAAAGGTTTTATTTCAAAGCACTTGTCATTTCTATCTAGACCAGACGTTAATTTCACTATACACATAATTTATTTTCTAAGACATAACCAGGATTGACATGTGATTTTGGGTTTAGTGAAGTACAATGAGATGCTTATATCTGTACTATTGTTTATCTTTATATGTAAACAATAGTTGTCTTTAACATTTTATGCCACTTATTACTCCCTGCTCAATTGATTTTCGGAGATGGGAGATATGTAATAGGAAATATTACATTTTGGCATTTCAAAATAATCAATTATATCACTAAAATAAGTAATAAGAAAGAAAACTTATTTATTTAAAAAAAGGGAAATATTTATTGTTTTGTTTCGAGAGAATATTACTTTCACATCTCATAATTATAATAATGTCGGCATTTATTGTTTTGTTTTAGGAGAATATATATCTTGTACAGAAGCCATGTATCGTATAGCCGCTCAACAAAATAAGGTCTACATAGACCATGCTGAGATCCAAACCCTGCTTGTCAAAGCCCATTGTCTGATTTTAAAAATAGATAGAAGAGCAGTTGCTTCAACCTCAACCCATTTTTATGAATCTTTTTCTGTGGTGCAAATAAGAAATGTTATCAGTTTTTCATTATTAATGATAGTGAAGGGAAGGAACGTTATTTGCACCTTTGCCGGCTATCGCTTTCTGTGGATTGGATCCTTGTCGATCACCGTTGATTGCTTATTCCGATAGCTACATCCTACGGCAAGCAACTCAGACGTCGTTATGGTTTTGAAGGTGACCTCGCTTCCACAGCCGACGTCCATAGGGAATTAGAATGCAAATTGTACTACCATAGTATGGGGTTACAATTTTGTTTGGAAAATAGTAGAATATTTTTTTTAAGATATTGAAAAATGTTGGAAATTTTTGGAAATTTAAATTACAATAATCAATTTTGAGAAATCCATTTCCACAAAAAAAATTATTCAAAAGCTCTCGGAATTAAATTTCTTGAAAAAAAAATTACCTTAAAATTTCCTGAATAAACAACACCCTTGCATTGTGTAATGCATTCTCACGCTCTCATTCAAAATTCTAATAGTGGCACTTCAGCATTGCTCTCGCATCCTCTGTTTTTCATGGAAGTTGGCACAAACAGAAAGGAAGCAGACCATGGTCAACCAATAATGGTATCCATCACTGAGGAAGCACTTCTAATGGTATCCATCACTGAGGAAGAAGTAATAGGGCGATTCTGAGAATCGCCCTCGCCCTACCACCTCTTGGATTCTGTCATCATATCAGCAAGAAAAACGAGGCGAGGGCGATTCTCACAATTGCCCTCTTACTTCAAATTCGTCAGATGGAATTACCCAACTAAGAATTTCGTCTCACTTTTACGTTGCTGGTTTTTCTTTCTGTATTATGTTTTTTATTTGATTAATATTAATTTACATGGAACATTTTAGTAATATATTACATGTAAATTAATATTTCAAAGAAATGAAATATTAATTTACATGTAATATATTTCTTTGAAAGATGTTTAAAATGTCTTTAGTCTGCCGGACCGGGAGGTTATTGCAAGTGAATATGTAATGTATGAAAATACAAATATTTCATTATGAATCCACTTTTATTATTCATTAAAAACAAAACAAAACAAAACAAAACAAAACAAAAAACAAAAAAAAAACAAAACAAAACAAAACAAAACAAAACAAAAAACAAAAAACAAAAAAAAAAAAAAACAAAAACAAAAAAACAAAAAAAAAAAAACAAAAAACAAAAAAAACAAAAAACAAAAAAAAACAAAAACAAAAAAAACAAAAAACAAAAAAACAAAAACAAAAACAAACTTTCTACCCGCCTGCCATTCTCCTATACAGGTTATATGTTTTTAGTTAACTCTTTTAATTAGACACTTAGGAAAGAAAAATGTTATTCTACCAAAAACATTAGTGTGTTTTTTTCCTCATCAACCGATGTTCTTTCGCACATAAAAATTCGGTTATACTGGCATTTTTTAAAAATGTTGAAAATTGACCCTAAAAAAAAAAGTGTCGTTCTAGTATCAACACTTTTTCATTTTCAAGGTTTTTTTTGCACGAAAATTTCGTTTTCACTGCCATTTTTAAAACATGTTCAAAATTGACCCTAAAAAAAAACCATCATTCCAGTATACACACTTTTCATTTTTTGCACTGGTTTTTAAGTTTTTTTAGAGTTTTTTGGTGAGAGTTCCCGTTTTGAGTTTATAGTTCCCGTTTCAAAGTTTACATTGTTTGTGAGAGAGAGACCCTTTTCTGCGCAGTAGAGAAGAGACTCTTTTTTGCATAGTAGAGAGAGAGATGTGATGAGATGAGTGAGTGCAAATGAGGAAAATTCCTCCTATATTTATACAAAACTATTGATGTTTGAATAGATGCCACTGTTGGGCTTCTGAGCCTACATGAGTTGTAGGTCGGCTTGATAATAAATCCATAATCAAAATAAATTCATATCTCCATGAATACTTATCGGAATTGGATGATCTTTAGATCAATCCTACACCTCTCAACAAGAGGAATCTAATGAACATATTATCAGACATGAATAAGTTGACCCACATGAAGTTTGGCCCTAGTTGCCAATTTTAACACTCCCTCTCAACTAGGGAGAACTTCATTTGCAATTTGTCTGTCGATCGCTACTATTCATCCATCAAATGCACTGCTCTATATACCCTGACCCTTGCCTTGCTCTACTCTATTCTGCCTGTTCTGATTTGTCTTATTCTGCCCTGTACTGATCTGTACGGCTCTGCTCTATTATGTTGTGCTCTGCTTTTTTATGAATTATGAAGAAGAAGAAATGATCGAGGATGTATCATACTGACTCAAAGTCAGTCTCAGAGTATGTACCACTGGTCCCAGACCAGTCTCAACCAACCCGAAGTCAGCGTCATAGTGAGTACAACTCCTACCTCTGGTCCCAGACCAGTAACATCCTCCACTGACTCAAAGTCAATCTCAGAGTGCGTACCATTGGTCCCAAACCAGTAACAACCAACCCGAAGTCAATTTCATAGAGTGTGTTGGAAATAATACTGAGAGGGGGGGTGAATCAATATTATCAAGTCAATTATTTTTCATTTCATAATCAGATTTGCATATGCTACTTCAGTTAGTGAAAACGGTGTATATACGCAACTGCAGTTAAGGAAACTTGCGTATAACTTACAAACTTATAATTTAATTTATTCTTCAGATGTTGATCATTAATCTGTGTGTTAGAACCATATAAACAGTAACCAAGAATAGTAAAATAGAACAGACAGTCACACACAAGAACACAAGATATAAGGTGGAAACCCAATGTGGGTGAAAACCACCTACTGTAATTCGTCTCTATCTTCTTTCAATTAGAAACTTATTTTTACAATGTTTCTGTACTGGTGCAGTCTTATACCAGTACGCAGGCTTCTACCTGCAGAAGGCTACAACCTTCTCTTGTTCTCCAGCTTCTCCTGGAAGGGAGCTACAACCCCCTTAGCTCTTGTACTAGCTGATGTACTAGTACGTAGGTGCTGACCTACAGAACGCTACAACCTTCTCTTTTCTTTCAGGGACCACTTTTCATAAATTTTCAGACTGGATCCATCAATAACAATAATCAAACATCAAATACATCTGCATCAACAAATCTCCTTTGCTTCAATCAAAACTGAATCAAACAATTACTTCTCTGAATGCTATAACCAGAATACATTGACAGTAACCAGAAAGCAATCCTAAACCCAGAATACTGCAGCAATAAACAGAAGTAGCTAAAACATATTTCATGAGACGTACGCTACTTCACTATGTAGAACCTGCGTGCATATGCTTCTGTATTAAGGCCAACCAACGTATACATTGTTTTGACTTACTGAACCAGCGTGTATACGCGCCTCTATTGCGTTGAACCTGCGTACGGATCTATAAAAAATAATCTTGCCCTTTTCAGTAATTCAAACATTAGTAATACTCAGATCATCAGATTTACAGATCAAGTCATGCGTCAAATATAACAGATCAAATCACACAAAAATATTTCTCTTCAAGCCTTAAGATCTTGACCCATCAATAGAACTTATCCTTCTTCTTGTGCTTAGGTTACTCCTTGATTCAGATCCAGCTATGCACCATAACTCAATGACCAGTATTCCAGATCTTACTCTTCATAAGATATTCAATTGCTTAAGTGAGTGCCTTTGCCAATGATCTTTTCCCCTTTTATAGTCTTAGGCCTTACTCAATACCATGGTCCAAAACCATATAGAATCAATACCATGGACCCAATACCTGGGTTTAACACTTCGAATGAGATACCATAGTTCAAAACCATAGGTTCAAATACCAAGGACTAAATACCATGGACCAAAAAAATAAGTTTTCCCACATGTACGCACTTTTCCTTGCATGAAAGTGCGTGCATATGTATACACACCTTTTGATCGTCGAACCCACATGTATACGCGACTTGGTAAAGAGGAACCTGCGTATATCTCTTTTTCTTTCATTCTGAGAGCCTGAACTGTGATCTTCCATCTGAGTGAGTTGCCATCAAAGATAACACCTGTGTCATAGCGCCAAACCTGTGTCATAATGCCAACAATATCCCCCTTTGGACTTTATGGCAACCCCAAGTCACTCAAAGTCATTATCCCCCTTTGTCATCAAGGGCAAAGGGTTATGCTCCCCCTGAGTACATGCTGAAATCTCTGCTCTACTGTGTTGTCCATGCTCCCTCCGACTGTTGGCAAGGTCTGCAAGAAGATGTTCTACAAGAAGAAACATGACTTTATACATCATAAATGACCTTCCTATCACCAAAGACTCATACATACATCCATCTCCCAACCAAGTGGGGATATACCAATATTGATTCATCCACCCAACCAAGTGGGGATACACCAAAAGTTTACACATGATAAAACAAGAACATTACATCATCCATCCCAAGCATAGTGGGGAAACCAACATAGGCCGTTACATGACATTGATAATAAATACATGACATAGAGACTAAATATCTAAGACAAGACTATGATAGTCATCAGCAACTAATCATCAACAGCATCTGTCAATCATCATTTAAACCGGCAACCATTATCTCCCTCTGCACCTGTTCCACCTGAAAGAAAAATGAACCAAATATCTTCTATGATAATGCCAACAGTGTATTAGTAGAAGTATATGCTCCCCCTAAACCTGTGCCAGATGGTCTCTGTGAGACCTATAACAGACTCTTTTCATCCTGAGTCTGGCCCCACTGTTTGTCTTCAAACCATAATATACGCGACTGTGTCCACAGACACCTGCGTATGTACGCGGATACACTTCATAAAACTCGCGTACAACCATTGTTCTCTAAAAAAGATAATTTCAACAGCAAGATGATGCATTGACTACTCCCAGCTTCTGTCTAAGATATTCAAATGTCTCCCTGCGCAGTGGTTTGGTGAATATATCAGCAACCTATTCCTTGGAGGGAACATGCTCCAATTTGACCTTTTTTTCAAGCACTTGTTCCCGGAGAAAATGATATTTGATAGGTATGTGCTTGGTCTTCGAATGCATGACTAGATTCTTTGGAATACTGATTGCACTTGTATTATCACAAAAACTGGAGATAGGTGGAGTACAAGTGATTTGAATGTCTTGCAATGTTTGCATCATCCAAAGGAGTTGTGTGTAGCAAGATGTAGCAGCCACATATTCTGCTTCAGCTATAGATAATGCAATTGAGCTTTGTTTCTTGTTGAACCAAGATACTAATCTGGAACCCATAAATAATGCACCACCACTAGTTCTTTTTCTGTCATCCACGCTTCCTACCCAATCTGCATCTGTATATGCATGAAGTGTGAGATCTGTGTCTCTAGGATACCATAAACCATAGTTTTGTGTTCCTTGAAGATATTTGAAAATCCTCTTAACTTCCTGAAGGTGTGCTTGCTTTGGATTTTCCTGGAACCTTCCAACTATTCCCACTGCATGCATGATGTCTGGTCGGGTACCTGTCAAATAGAGCAGACTACCAATCATGGATCTATAGGTTGGTTGATGTACTGTTGCTGATTCATCATTTGCGCTGAGGCTACATCCTGTTACCATAGGGGTACATACTGGTTTCGAATCCTCCATCCCATATTTCTTCAAGATCTGCTTGAGATACTTGGTTTGTGATAGAAAAATACCGTCTTTGTTTTGTTGGACTTGTAAACCAAGAAAATATGTGAGCTCACCAAGTAAGGACATTTCAAATTCTTTCTGCATCACCAAAGCAAATTTTTTACTCATGGTTTCTTCATTGCTAACAAAGATGATATCATCAACATACATAACAAGTATTAGCAATTTATCATTATCAATTTTTATATATAGATTGCTATCTATTGATCCTTTTGAAAAACCTTGTTGATGGAGATATTTGTCCAACCGAAAATACCAAGCCCTTGGAGCCTGTTTAAGACCATAGAGAGCCTTTTTGAGTCTACATACAAGTTTTGGATCATTCCCAAGGATGAATCCATCTAGTTTCTCAATGTACACTTCTTCTTCTAAGTCTCCATTTAGAAAAGCAGATTTCACATCCATTTGATATACTTTGAACTCCTGAAAGCTAGAAAGAGCAAGGAACATTCTTATGGCATCAAGTCTAGCAACTGGTGCAAAAGTTTCTTCAAAGTCTATACCTTCTTGTTGAGCATACCCTTTGCAAACAAGTCTGGCCTTGTTTCTAATAACATCTCCATTCTCATTCAGCTTTTTTTTGAATATCCATTTTGTCCCTATGACATTCTTATCATTTGGTCTAGGAACCAACTCCCAAGTGTTATTCTTTTCAATCTACTCAAGTTCTTCATTCATGGCCTTGACCCAACATTCATCTTTGCATGCTTCACTTACATTTCGTGGTTCAGTGGAGGAGAGCAATGCTAGATAGCTTGAAGCTTCTGAAATAGTTCTTCTTGTTTGTACACCTGCCTCTTTCTGCCCCAAAATTTGAGTCTCTGGATGATTCCTCTGGACATATCTGGATGGAGTCTTTTCTTCTACCCTTATTTGTTCTTCCGGTGCCTCATAGGTTTATTCTTCATCATTAGTCTGATTTGATGTTGAAGGATAGTCCTCATCATCTTCGAAATCTTCGGATTTTACCTGCCTTGGATTGTTTCCTTCTTCATCAACCACTACATCAATACTTTCAACAATTTTTCCAAGTCTTTTATTATAACACTTATATCCTTTGCTTTGGGGAGAGTAACCAAGGAGAATGTCTTCATCTGCTCTAGGTTCAAACTTGCCAAGGTTTTCATTAGTCCTTTTGATGTAACATTTGCTTCCAAAAATTTTGAAGTATTTTACCGTAGGAGTCTTACCATACCAAAGTTCATGAGGAGTTTGAGTGTTGTTCACCCAGATGTTTGTCTTGTTGAGAATAGTAACGGCAGCAAATGCAGCTTCACCCCAGAAGGTTGCGGGAGTTCCAGATTCATCAAGCATAGCACGAGCCATTTGTTGAACCGTTGTATTCATCCTTTCCACTACTCCATTTTGTTGAGGAGTCCTTGCAGTAGAGAATTCCCTTCTTATTCCATATTCTTCACAAAAATCGAAAAATTCATCCGAGGTAAATTCCCCTCCTCGATCAGACCTGAGGCATTTGATTCTGCAATCTAATTTATTTTCAACCAAGGCTTTGAATGCTTTGAACCTTTTGAAAGCTTCATCTTTATGCTTCAGAAGTCCTATCCAACAAATCTTGGAAAAGTCGTCAATGAACAATATGAAGTATTCTTCACCTCGAGGTGACCTTTTCCTGGATGGACCACATAAATCAATATGGACAAGTTCAAGTGGCTTACTAGTTGATCCTTCCTTCTCAGGGAAATTAGTTCTAGTTTGTTTACCAAACTGACATGATTTGCATATTGTATTGTCTGGAATTCTGATGTTAGGGAGATCACGAACCGCCTGATATTTGCATGCTTTCCTTATCTGAGAGAAGCTTAGATGCCCCAATCTTCTGTGCCATAGCCAGTGTTCATCATTCTTGCTTAGATATCATTGTTGTTGTCCTCCCTTAAGTATGTATAAATTATTTGGAGTTCTTATGCCTTTGATCAGTGTTTCTCCTGTATCAAGCTTACGAACAATACATCCATTTGATCGAAATATTACCTCATTTACTTGATCACACATTTGACTGACACTCAATAGATTATGCTTTAAGCCATCAACATACATAATGTTTCCAGCTTCAACCTTTTCTTTCAAAAGAATAGAACCTTTACCTTTTATGAGTGCAGGGGCATCATTTCCAAATGAGACCTTCCTTTCCTTTTCTAAGTCACTATATGACTAAAGTTTTTCTTTATCACCTATCATATATTTCAAGCATCCACTATCGATGAACCACTAATTTTCATGTCCTTCCGCATATAAGGCTATACCACATCTTTCTGGTTGCGGTTCTTTCTTCCTCCATGTTTTGGGACTCAATGAAGCTTGCTCCTTCTGAGTTGTTTGCTGAAACCTACTCCTGCATTCAGAATATTCATGACCGAAGTTGTTACAAATAGAACATTATATTTCATTTTCAAGAGTAGAAAAGTTAATGTAGGTTCTTTTCATGATTCCAGTCACACTCCTTTGATTTCGTGCTTCTCTGGTCATGATGGTCTTGTAGGCAACACATTGAGCTGCTTTGTTTCCAAAGTTATGATAAGAGAAACATTGGCCATTGAAGAAATTCCTGTGATTATCAAACCTACCGTCCAAGTGATTGTAGTTTCCATAGACATTCATTCTTGAGGCAAATTGAGAATGATTTACCTGTGGTTGGTTGTAGCTTCTGTTCATCCTTGAAGTAGATTGGCCCCGATTTACTTGGTGATCTCTGTTCATCCTTGAAGTAGATTGACCTTGATTTACCTGGTGATATGCTTTATGCCTTTGTTGTCGATTGTCAACCTGTTCACTTCTCCTTGCTACATCAAGATAACTTTTGGAGGTGGATGGCTTCTGTGCTTGAGATGCTTCTTCAAAATATCCAAGACCTGTCTTGATTAGAGGAGAACGCTACACTTTGATAATCTCATCTAAAGTTTCAGATCCTTTAGCAAATCTAAGATTAAGAGCTTTTGTTTTCTCAATATCTTTCTATGTCCCAAAATTTCACATTCTAACTTTTCATTGTGTTTTTCCCTTTCAGCAAGTTGGAATGTCAGAGTATCTATGATCATACTCTTTTCTTCTAAATAGATTTTAAGTTTAGAAATTTCTTCATAGAGATCATCTTCATCTATAGCATCCAAGAAATCATCATCTTCAAAATACATCAAAAGTCTATAATCATTACGTTGCTCATCTTCATCACTAATTGAAAATCCATCACTTTCTTCGTGAGTATAATAGCTCTTCTTACTTACATTATGTTTTTTGTTCCATCTAACTGGTTCCTTACCTTTGTCAAGCTTACCTTTATGAGGACACTTGGCTGCATAGTGACCGACTCTTCCACAAGAAAAGCATTTGAAAGGTAGCTTACCTCTGAATCTTCCAGAACCCCGTTGAAGGTTCTTGACAAAGTTTGATTCTTCCTCTCCTTCTGACATATGTCCTGACTCATTGTAATCTCCTTTTCCTGAAGCTTTGAATGCGGCTTCTCTCCTATCTGATGGTCCCCCTTTTCTCATTTTGAAAGCAGTTAGGATTCTGTGCAGTTGTGACATGGTAATGCTCTATAGATCCTGCTTTTCTTCTATGGCAAAAAATTTTGATTCAAACTTAGAAGACAAAGATCTTAGCACCTTTTCAACCAAAGTAACTTCTTTTATTTCTTCACCCAAGTTTTTCATACGATTAACAATCTTATCTATACAAAACAAATAATTAGCCACACTTTCATCATTGTACATTCTAAGATTTTCATATTGAATTCTGAGAGTTTGTAGTTTTGCACATTTTACCTGATCGTCTCCTTCATAGCTCAGAACGATCTTGTCCCATATTTCTTTTGCGGTTTTGAGCTGCATAACCTTGACAAATTCTGATTGAGATAAACTCCCTAATAGAGTATTGACAGCCTTTGCATTTGTTTCATACTGCTTCTTACCAGCCGTATCTGTAGGAGTTGCTAATGGAAATGTGTATCTTGCTTCCACGATATCCCAAACTTCTGTACCAAGAGATTGAAGATAGGCTATGATTCTTACTTTCCAATAGACGAAGTTTCTCCCATCAAATATTGGTGGCCTGATCGATGCCTCTTTTTTGTAGTTGCTCATGATGATAAATCTTCCTTCAAGCGATCAAGCTTCTTCTGAAGGACCCACTCTGATTCCAATTGTTGGAAATAATACTGAGAGGGGGGTGAATTAGTATTATCAAGTCAATTATTTTTAATTTCATAATCAGATTTGCATACGCTACTTCAGTTAGTGAAAATGGCATATATACGCAACTGTAGTTAAGGAAACTCGCGTATAACTTACAGACTTATAATTTAATTTATTCATCAAATGTTGATCATTAATCTGTGTGTCAAAACCATATATACAGTAACCAGGAACAGTAAAACAAAACAGACAGTCACACACAAGAACGCAAGATATAAGGTGGAAACCAAATGTGGGTGAAAACCACCTACTATAATTCATCTCTATATTCTTTCAATTAGAAACTTCTTTTTACAATGTTTCTGTACTGGTGCAGTCTTATACGAGAACACAGGCTTCTACCTACAGAAGGCTACAACCTTCTCTCATTCTCCGGCTTCTCCTGGAAGGGAGCTACAACCCCCTTAGCTCTTGTACTAGCTGATGTACTAGTACGGAGGTGCTCACCTACAGAAGGCTACAACCTTCTCTTTTCTTTCAGGGACCACGTTTCACAAATTTTCAAACTGGATCCATCAATAACAATAATCAAACATCAAATACATCTGCATCAACCAATCTCCTTTGCTTCAATAAAAACTGAGTCAAACAATTACTTCTTTAAATGATGTAACCAAAATACATTGACAGTAACCAGAAACCAATCCTAAACCCAAAATACTGCAGAAATAAACAGAAGTATCTAAAACATATTTCATGAGACGTATGCTACTTCACTATGTAGAACCTGCATGAATACGCTTCTGTATTAAGGCCAACCAGCATGTATACGTGCCTCTACTACGCTGAACCTACGTACAGATCTATAAAAGATAATCTTGCCCTTTTCAGTAATTCAGAAATTAGTAATACTCAGATCATCAGATTTATAGATCAAGTCATGCGTCAAATATAACAGATCAAATCACACAAAAATACTTCTCTTTAAGCCTTAAGATCTTGACCCATCAATAGAACTTATCCTTCTTCTTGTGCTCAGGTTCCTCCTTGATTCAGATCCAGCTATGCACCTAGCTCAATGACCAGTATTCCAGATCTTGCTCTTCATAAGATATTCAATTGATTAAGTGAGTGCCTTTGCCAAATAATCTCTTTCCCCTTTTATAGTCTTAGGCCTTACTCAATACCATGGTCCAAAACCATAGAGAATCAATACCATGGACCCAATACCTGGGTTTAACACTTTGGATGAGATACCATGGTTCAAAACCATAGGTTCAAATACCAAGGACTAAATACCATGGACCAAAAAAATAAGTTTTCCCACATGTACGCGCTTTTCCTTGCATGAAAGTGCGTGCATATGTATACGTGCCTTTTGATCGTCCAACCCGCATGTATACGCGACTTGGTTAAGAGGAACCTGCGTATATCTCTTTTTCTTTCATTCTGAGAGCCTAAACTGTGATCTTCCATCTGAGTGAGTTGCCATCAAGGACAACACCTATGTCATAGTGCCAAACCTATGTCATAATGCCAACAGAATGTACCACTCCTACCACTGGTCCCAGACCAGTATCATTGATCCCAGATCAATGGAGGTCATCCTAGCATAGGGGGTACAGTAGATACAACGATGTGTCCATCGGTACTACTATGGTCCCTAAATTCATTTCCCTGCTCATTGATCAGATGAGAGGTACTTCCCATGAGTCCCAGACTACATGGGTAGGATGTCTCGACAAGGGAACTTAATCAATCCTGTCCTCACAGGAGAACACATGAATCCTGCTACAATTGCCATGGAGAACACATCAATCCAGGTCGCCACAGAGAACACATCAATTCAGACCTCACAATAGAACACATCAATCTTGCTACAATCGCCATGGAGAACACATCAATCTAGGCCTCACAGGAGAACACATTAATCCAGGCCTCACAGGAGAACACATCAATCCTACTACAATGTCACCACAGGGTGTACATGTATACCACCAGGGGATAGTGAATCATCCTGTGGTCATATGCTCCTCCAAGAAGTACCCCGCACTCCCCTAGAGCTCCCAAAGCTCAATGCATCATACAGGACCCTCATTTTGAACAACTCCAAGTTATTCTCGAAAAGTCAAGAATTTTACTTTCCCAAGGGGCTTTGTTAGAATGTTGGCGACCTGTTCATCTATACCGATATGTTGGAGCCTTATAGCTCCCCACTGCACCATATCTCGAATATAATGGTACCTGATATCGATATGCTTGGAGTGATCATGAAATATAGGATTCTTTGACAAATGAATCCCACTCTGGTTGTCACAAAGGATCACGGTGGTATCCAATGTAAAGCCAAACAGCTCACTAAAGAGCTTTCACAACCAGACTGCCTCATAGGAGGCCATGCTAGCAGTAATATACTCTGATTTGACGGTGCTCAAGGCCACTAACTTCTACCTCCTGCTCATCCAGGATATCAAATCATATCCGAAGGAGAAACAACGCCCAGAAGGGATCTTACGATCCTCCACATTACCTGCCCAATTAGCATCTGTGTATCTAAATAGTCTCACATCTCCGGCAGTGTATCTTAATCCATAAGTGATTGTGCCACGAAGATACCTCAACAAATTATTGGCACCAATCCAATGTATGTGGTGGGGTTCAACCATATGTTGACTCAACGTGTTGACTGTGAAGCATATATCTAGACGGGAGTTCACTAAGAACATTAATGCTCTGATGAGTTGCCAATACTCGGTAGCATTTCGTAAAATAGGTCTAGCAGCACTACCACTTAACTTCTTGAAGTCAAGCTCCATCAGGGTAGTTACAGGCTTGCAGTCCACCATACCAAATATTTCCAATATCTTCACCACATATTTTCCTTGAGATAGGAAAGTTTCCCCTGGCTTCTACCACACTTCAAGTCCTAGGAAATAGTGCATCAGTTCTAGGTCCTTCATTTCAAATTCAGAAGCCAACTCCCTCTTACATTTGAGAATGAGAGGGTATGCACCTGTTAGAAAGAGGTCATCCACATACAACACCAGTATGAGAGGTTTGTCATCTTCAACCTTAAGGTAAAGGTTAGGATTGGCTTCACTCCCAATGAATCCCAGCTTCATCAAGTAGCTATCGATCCTCTCATACCATGCTCAGGGTGCTTGCTTCAGCCCATAGAGAGCCTTCTTCAACCTGCATACATGAGATTTTCAATCATAAATCCCAAATCCTTCAGGTTTCTCCACGTAGACCTCTTCTTTGATCGAACCATGTAAGAACATGGTCTTGACATCCATCTGATGTAGGTTCCATCCTTGTGAAGTGGCAAGGGCTATGATCAAGCAGATGGTCGTATATCTAGCAACAATGTGCAAATATCTCGTCATACTCCTTTTCTTTCGGTTCCGTAGTGTCAGATTCTTGAGAGCTCCTCAAAGTAGGAAGATTTTTCATCTTGTTGAGAGTCATATCTTCGTCAAAGGTGACACCATGACTAATCAAGACTTCCCTTTGATCAGCTACATAGATTCTATAGCCCTTAGTATTTTCACCATAGCCCACGAAGATTCCTTTCTTTCCAGATGCACCCAATTTAATCCTTTTCTCTTTCGGCACATGAAAATATACAGGGCTTCCAAAAATTCTAAAATGAGATATGTCAGGTTTCTTACCGGTGAACATTTCTTCAAGAGTCTTGGAACCCAATGCTTGATGAGGGCATCGGTTTTGTATGTATATGGCGGTGTTTGCAGCTTCGGCCCATAGAAACTTCAGAAGTCTTTGATCATGGAGCATAGCATGGACAGCTTCCACAGTCATACAGTTCTTCCTTTCCACCACACCATTCTGTTCAGGAGTGTACTGTGTAGTAGGCTCCCTCTTAATGCCAGCCTCTTTACAAAAGTCATGAAACTCATTAGATTCATATTCAGTCCCATTATCAGTCCTTAAGATCTTGATCTTCTTTTCGGTTTGATTCTCGATCAAAGCTTGAGATGTGTCACAAGACATGACACCTAGCAGACTTCCTCCGACCTGTTATAATGAATCAACTCAAAACCCAAGAGTGAAGGCATCTTTAATATTGTTTTTCCATGCACGTACATTGCCATCGCTGAAGGTTACCTTGTAGCCTTTGTCTTCCATTGCCGAGATGGATACCAGGTTCCTTTTGAGATAAAGTACATATAATACATCTTGTAAGTGGATCATATTACCTTGATTCAATTTAAGAGAGACACTGTCTACACCTTTCACGGGGTATTTCATGTCATCTCCAAGGACAATTTCCAGGTTAGTTTCTTTCTCTACCAAATTATGAAGTACTTCTTTGTAACCAGTGAAGTGTCTTGAGGAACCACTATCAATGAGCCAAATTCCCATTGAGTTCGAAGGAGCAAAGGTAGATAGGGCAGCTGGTAGATAATATTCAGCCTGCTTATTGTCAACAATGTTAGATTCATACCTGGAATTTCTAGCCTTCTTTAATGGTTGTCCTCTTCCTTGATTTCCAGCACTCTTTTTACCCCTGCTATTAGATTTTCCATTCCTTTGATTTCCATGGGAGGGATTTTGATCATCATCTCAAAGAGAGTCCTTTCTATCAGGGCATTCCCTTGCATAGTGTCCTACTTTATTGCAAATGTAACATCGTCCTTTTCTTCCACCCTTAGGTCCAGCCTTTCTTTTTGATTTAGACCCGAAATTATTTCTTTTCTTAGTATGAGAAGAAAAAGCAACAGGAGGACCTTTAGGCAGAGGCATTTCTTGCTCTTCTACCCTTGTTTCTTCTTGAATGCATCTAGCCATTAATTCCTCAAAATCGAGAATTACATTATTGTTCGAAGAGTAGTCCTAAACACGTACCATTTGGATGGTAATCCTCCAAGAGTTGTGAGTGCCATTTCCCTTGTCAGTAATAGTTTCCCCAATAGATAGGAGATCATTCTTGATCTCGGTGATTCTTGAGAAGTATGCTTTCATACTCTCATCTTTACCCTTCTTGATTTCCCTCAGCTTATTTCTAAGAAACAAAACTTGATTTGCATCATTAACTTTAAATATACTCACCATTCTATCGTAGATTTCCTTGGAGGTGTCCAGCTCAGAGATGTAGGCCACCAAGTGCTTGTCGATAGAGTCCCGAATGATCTTCTTTGTTTTGACTTCTCCATTTTTCCATTTTTTCTAGGCAACAGCAGATGCATTTGATGGAGGCTCAACAATATTGCCTCTTACATGATCCAGCACTCCTTGATCTTCTAGGGTTAGATTGATAGACATTTTCCATCTGTGATAGTCAGCTTTCTCACGGAGCTTGTCTTCAGCGGGAAAGAGTGTTGAGGACCCCATAGTTCTTTTATGATAGCCTCGCCAATCTTCTCTTCGGTGATTACTCTTGCTCTTGATCGGGCTTTGTCTTCACCTCAGCTCTGATACCATGTTAAGTTATGGTATGTTCTATTCTTATAACAGTTTACTTCTTTTTCTTATTATATTCCACAGATTAGCAAGCACATGTACATAAGTAAAGTGCAGATAGAACATTAAATGATCAACACAAAATAAGCCAAGACAAGAGACACAAGACGTGGCGGATAGCCAAGGACAAACCCCACAATGTGTGGGGAAACCCTTTGATCAAATCTTCTTTTATCTTCAATAATTCAACAGAGAGAAATAGTACAATAAATCTGATTGATATCAGCAATAGCAAACCCTAGATCAATAGCATCAGCATTAGCGGCTTCATCATCAAGACTAGGGCAATCGATATCTCACAAATCGTCCGTCGAATCGACTTGATTCCACCACCAAAAGTTGCAGCCTTCAGAGGAGGTTCAAATGAACCTGAAGCGCAATTTAGATGAGGAGATATTCTGTTCCACACAGGTCAAAATTCACTTCTGCAGTTGCAGCTTCCTTCAAACTAGGGCAGTCGATATCTCGCAAAATGTCCATCAGATCGACTTGATTCCACCACCAAAAGTTGCAGCCTTCAAAGGAGGATCAAATGAACCTACAACATAGTTTAGATGAGGATATCTTCTACTCCACGCAGGTCAAACTTCACTTCTGCAGTTGCAGCTTCAGTTTCAATAGCTTCCTTCAAACTAGGGCAGTCGATATCTCACAAACCATCTGTCGGATCGACTTGATTCCACCACCAAAAGTTGCAACCTTTAGAGGAGGTTCACATGAACCTATAGTGTAGTTCAGATGAGGAGATCTTTTGGTCCACATAGGTCAAACTTCACTTCTGCAGTTGCAGCTTTAGTTTCAGTAGCTTCCTTCAAACTAGGGCAGTCGATATCTCGCAAACCGTCCCTCGGATCGACTTGATTCCACCACCAAAAGTTGAAGCCTTCAGAGGAGGTTCAGATGAACCTACAACATAGATTAGAAGAGGAGGTTTGATGGTCCACTATTGTCAAAGTTTGGATCTGCAGTTGCAGCTTGAGTTTCAGCAGCTTTTGGCTTCACATGTGTGAGAGAGAGACCCTTTTCTGCACAGCAGAGAAGAGACTCTTTTCTGCGCAGTATAGAGAGAGAGAGATGTGATGAGATGAGTGAGTGCAAATGAGGAAAATTCCTCCTGTATTTATACACAACTGTTGATGTTTGAATAGATGCGACTGTTGGGCTTCTGAGCCTACATGAGTTGTAGGTCGGCTTGATAATAATTCCATAATCAAAATAAATTCATATCTCCATGAATACTTATCGGAATCAGATGATCTTTAGATCAATCCTACACCTCTCGACAAGAAGAATCTAATGAACATATTATTAGCCACGAATAAGATGACCAACATGAAGTTTGGCTCTAGTTGCCAATTTTAACACTCATAATCAGCAACAGCCTCAAACCTTTACGTTACAATACCCTATTGTTGATACAGTTGTCAAAGCTCCCATGAAATCTATTCCATTATAGAATATTCCTACCTCTCATCGGCTAACTTCAGAGGATCCTAATGCATTCCTTTTCAAATTTGATGTTTTATGTAGGGGATATGATTCCACTACCGACCCCCAGAAGCTGAAACTATTCCCCTCTACTCTGAAGGGAGTAGCTTTGCGTTGGTTTATGGGGCTTGGTGGAGGTACCATTACTGACTGGGACCAAATGAAAATAGCCTTTCTAAAAAAATACCAAGATTATTGCCGAACTAGAGAACTGAAGGATGAAATCTTTCAAATGGTAGCTAAGACTAACGAGACTCTTGAAGAATATGTAGAACGTTTTCAATATAATTTGCAAAGATATCCTTATGCAAATTTGCCTCCTAAAGTTCTTAAAACTACGATGATCAAAGGTATGAAAGACCAATGGGTAGAAACATTGAATTTAATGGGGAAGGGTGATATTCATCAAGAGGATTATAACGATATTATACAATTATGCATCAGGTGCTCCAGAGGCAGTACAAGGTTGAAACCAACCGGACGTGATAAGATCACCAGAGATAGCAGAGCCTCAGGAGGAAGCATTACACGAGTTGAAATCAACAATCTGCTGGAGGATTTCAAGGCTAATATCTTGGGGAATTGTTGTGCTATACAACAACCCCCCCCCCATTTCAAATTTTTAATCTTAGTATAAATATGCTAAATAAGAAATAGGTCCCCTTTAGGATATAAAAAGCAATAAAAGCTTTTGAGTAAAAATAAATTTTCCATACTTTTCATATAAAAGTTGCTTTATGAGTGTTTGGAACTGCTCGTCGCAGATCACAATTGCTTAAGACCAATGAACATCCATTTGAAAAGTTGTGATGCAACCAAAGTCATTGCAAATGCCTCATCGCAAAGTTTTAAATTGAAAAAATCCATTTATAAACATGCGATGTGATACAACTATTACATTTCGCATATCAGTAATTCTGAGGAATAAGTTAAGGCACTTTGTTGAAACCTTGCAATGCGATAAGGCTATCGCATATTGCATTGCGCCAATCCATAGGAAAACGTTGAAACAACTCCTGTGAAACTTTGCGATGCGATGTAACTATCACGATCGCATATCGCATACTGTGCTCCCAATAGAAACAAGTAGCATATACTATGAGCACTCATGATATAATCTTAAATCAATTATAAAGAAAAACATGATTTACAAAGGAAAAACATGATTTTCCAAGTTTGAAACGAACCCGCCAACTCTACGTGCCAACTCATCACTCATCACAATCGCAACAACACAAGGAATTCTTTCGGACATAGCGCTTGTATCTTCCTATTTGCGATATGCAATGGCTCTACACATTTTAAAATAATACAATCGCTAATCGTAAAATCGCAGAGTTGTGACACATGTTCTAAAAGGACCATTGGAAAACTTGCGATGCGACATATATTAATTCTACATTAAAGTTCACGTTATGAGGATACGGTAAATCATTTAGAGGCAGTTATGGTTACAATCCTTTAAGGATTTCATCCTTTGTGACTATGGACTATATGAGATCTTTTGATGTGCATAACTGCTTTTAGTCTATAATTAGTTGTATTGGCTCCTCTCAAAGTTTTTCGCCTATCATGCTCCTCTTTCTCATTTTGCAGTTTAAATCCAGAATCATGTAGGCAGTTAAGATGTCTAAGAGAACTCGAAAGGCAAAGGCTCCCCTTACAGTGGAAGAAGGACAAGGAAAATTGGCATTAATCTCAGATACCACCTGTCTAGGCTTTGGCAAGACCTCGTGGGAAGGCATATATACTTTGCTTGAAAATGAAGATCCGAAGGAGATAGAGGAAGAAGCAACAACTAATGGAACTGATAAATTAGAAAACAAGCTCAATGATTTAGCCAACTCTTTCCTCCATCGAATAGCAGCCCGTGCAAATATTTTACCATATAATGATATGGTAAGATGGGTAATCGAGAGCATTAACATAACAGATAGAGCTTTCTTCATAGCTGATGGAAGGATGTTTGGATCCTTCAAACCGAAAGATTTCAAGAGAATGTATCACCTGCTAGATCCCCATCGACGCTATAACAAAGCATTCCTGGAAGATTTCGCCAAGGAGAATGACATTGAATCAGACCCTATCAATCAATGGAGACACTTTCCTGACAAGCACAAACATGAATCATCTGGTATGTATTCCGTAGACCCCTTGGCATCTCCATATTGTTATGTTGTTGCTATGATGTGTAGACTCTTTGGAAGCCCTAATTTTGCTAGATTTTCTATTGAGATGGTTCCATTGATAGAAGCAGCAATAAATTCCTTTTTCATGGACTGGGAAACTATCCTATCGGACAAAATGGCTAGTCAAATACTGGATTATAGAAAGAACAGATTTGTCACTACCCGAGTTGTGCCCCCATTCCATATGAGTGCTTACATGGTTGACACAATTTGTTTTAATTCCGACTTTCCCTTACTAGGTTGGAAATGGACTCTTCAAGACCCAACCCGCATTCATATTTACCATAAATACTTATGGAAGTTTGAATACAAGAATCATTTATACAGGATTTTCCATGGTTTCATTTTACCCGTCCATCAAGCTATCTTTAATAAACCTGCTCCTCGGCTGTCTGACGAGGCTAGCATTGATTTAACCTCAATCGGCAGTTGGTTCGGGGAAGAGACATTTACCTATGTTAGGGTTTTTGGTAGTATTACAGATCCTCATGTCCTTCCACTTTAAATTCTAGATAAGCTTTTAGCCAAGGAGGTAGCCTACCAGACAGTAGAAAAAGGGATGTCTAGTTAAAGACTCCAAGAAACAATTGCGGCTTGCCTTTCCTCTTCGTTGCGACACTTACACATGATTTTAAACATGTCGAGAAAGAAGCAAACAAGACAAAGGATCTGAGTCTAGTCGTTATCCCTAAAAGACAATATGACCCAAAGAAGGTTGCTTTCAATTTCACCACTCAGATGAAAGTTAATAAATTCTTGCATGAGGAAGATGAGTTTGATGACTTATTTGCTTCAGCAGAATTATTCTCAATAGTAAGTCATCTGGCAAAATTCAAATTGAGTGCTGAGAAATGTGCAAATTCATTGAATACAAGACACAGAGGTTACTGACAGTACCTCTGGATTTGTTAAGTACTACACCAATCATTCAGCAGGCAGAACACAGCAGAGAGCAGGTAATTGAGAAGGTTTCTAGAGAAGTTGAGACAAGTGATAAGGCCAGTGAACAACTAAACACTGATGTTCACATTGATCCCATATTGATTAAAGAATGGGAGCAATTTGATCAACAGATCAAAAGTCAGAATGATCCTCAAAACATTATCACATCTGTGCCTCCTGAAACACAACGGCCCATTATTCCTGATATTGTGATTGAAGAGACACCCGCAAAGAAACAGCTAGAAAACATATAGAAATAATCCCTAAAAATCCTTCAC
Organism: Pinus tabuliformis; assembly: GCA_031772625.1. Classification (NCBI taxonomy): domain Eukaryota; kingdom Viridiplantae; phylum Streptophyta; class Pinopsida; order Pinales; family Pinaceae; genus Pinus; species Pinus tabuliformis. Next base: position 189,618,609 of record CM062816.1, read on the forward strand.
GGGAGATTCCACCCTTGGATGTGTTTTATAGCCCAAAACACAGGGCTGTAGTCAAGAGGCAGAGGAAAAAGAGGAAAATAGATCAAACATCATCCACAGCTCCTCAATCTGAATTTATGAATGTCATATGGAAATATTCAGAGGTCAATCCTTCTGAGGATTTGACTAAGTTATCTCAATTTGCAGGCACATACACAGCTGCTACAATTGATAAGGCAACTAAAGTGAATCAATTGATCAAAGAAAAGGATCAAAAGATTAATCAGCTTGAAGAATAGTTGGCAATAGAGTAGCAAAAGATCAATCGGCTTGAGGAACAGCTAACAGTAGAGAAACAAAAGAATGATCAGCTTGAAGAAAAATTAAATCTGGAAAAGTAGAAAATTGACCAGCAGGCCATTCAGAGACAACAACAATTGTCTTAAGAGCTCGAGCAGCTTAAATTGATGCATCAGCAAAAGATTAAATCCAAAGAAGACCAAATCACATAGTTATAATTCTCTTTGGGACAATTCAAAGATTATCCCAAGGTTGAAGAATTTAAAAAGGAAGCCTTAGAGGCAAATAAGGCTTTATCTCAACAATTGAATCTACTCTGTCAGAAAATATCTCTTATTGATACATTATGCATCATAATGACATCACTAATCAACCAAGCAGTTAATACCAGGTTAGAATTTGAAGATGCGGATGATAAAGTCACAAATTATCTCTCTTGGCAAAGCACAGAAGATGGAAGAGTTGCTAAACTACTTAAAATTGAAGAGTCTCATAAAGAGATATTGTTTGTAGAATGGGAAACACAGTTGATAAAAGCAGAAAGAGCTACCTCCAGGGCCAAGGCTATAATGAATAATGTTATTGAGTTGGTGAATGATAACTTATATGGTGCCAATTTAATTTCCGATTCTTCCCCAAGAAAACTTCCAAAGGTGAAAGTTTTAGAGAAGTAATAGAAGCAAGATTTGGACACCAAGGAGGAATAGCTTAACATAGCACAAGGTCTTAACTGGTATGTGCATTGGTCCTTTTTGGTCAAGCCACACAGCTAACAGATGACTATCAAGTGCCTTGTTGATGCCATTGATCGCATGATGCCCGAGCTCTCAAATGCCACATATGCAAGATAGTTACACTCCAGGATGAGTCATCCTCCAGAAATCCAAACCATGCTCTCAATTTGTCGATTGAAGATGCAAGAGAAAGCCTAGATGCGATGAATCTCTTCAAAGCTTATCGCAATTCTATTTTTGAAATTCAAATCCCATATTTTGATGAAGGTAGTTCCAACAACTCTCAGCAATTTTTATGGACAGTTTGTTTTAAGTTTACTATAAAGACCTTTTCATGTCATTTTAGAAGGGGTCCTCAATTTGTATAAAACTAGACTTGAGAAGTTTGCACTTCTTCACTTCTTAATTTATTTTTTATAAGTCGTGGATCAAGGTTCAGACTTGTTGTGAAAGAGCTTCATAAAGACTTGCATTTTTGTATCTCCTTGGAGTTTCCAGAATAAGAAGATTGAACCAGAGTGTTACTTGCATAACGAGACTCAAATGCATTTGGTACTTCTATCACTGTTCTTTTATCTTGTTTTGTGTAAGTAGCATTCCTTTGATTTGTTATTGTTGATGTATTTCCATGTTTCAAACAACTCTGTATTATTTCACTTCTGACTGATCTAGAACTGTTATATTGTATACATATGTCAACAATAAATATTAGCATGTCATGCGATATGTTTTCACATTACTTTGAATAAGAATTTAAATTCTTATTCAAAGTAGTCATCATTTAAATGTATATTTCTATATATAAGTGAATAATCTATATTATCATTTGTCTGCTAGGAATCATCGAAAGTCGCATTATTGGGAGATCACTCGGGTTATATAGATATATTTGTATATTTTAGAGCTTATATATTAAACCACCTATCATCCTTTTATAAATTTAAAAACACCCACTCATCAAATCATACATTATTGGGAAACTGGTCCCATAATATCTAGGTGGAGCCACCATACCAAACAGAAAAGGAATTGCACTAAGGTCCGAACCGGGTGTTTATCCCCCAATGTTGGCGCTACGATTTTAGAGGCATCAACATTTTTGGCACTAAAAGGAGGGCCAGACTGTGAATGGCGAGTAAATATAAATATACAGGCCATTCTAAGAGTAATTCCCCCTCGCCATCACCTCCAACTTCTCCTTCTCATTCTAAATCGCCTATTCCTAAGCGAGAAGTTGAAAAGAAAAATACAAAACCCACTGCTGAAACCCTAAACACGACAGATGACTCTTCTCCTGAACCTCCTGAAGTACAATCTTTGATTCATAAACTCTAGGGGATTTCAATATCCAAAGAAGAGTCTGAGTTATCCCAAGGCAGTGTTACTTCCCAGTATATCCCATCACAGCCACTTACTAGGGCAAAGAGTGAAATGCTTGGCATTCCACTAGTTGAATTCCCTTTACCAAGTTGAAAAAGGGCTAGAAAGACACCATCAGAATCTCACAATGAGACTTTTTCCTCCTCATCGTCCATTCCATCCATACCATTGCATGGTCATCCATCCGTTTCCCAACTTCAGATCATAGTCCAAACAGGTATAGGAACTTCAAAATCTTCTACCCAATCACTTTCAACTGCTTCATTACTTTCTTCTACTATTAGCTCAACAATGCCACATAATCAACCTCAACCAAGGCCATGGACCAACCCAGGAGCTATCAGAATGCCTGCACCTTTGACCCAGTTTCCAGCACATCCTGAAAAATGGCTACCTAAATTTAATCCTGACAACAGCCTGTTAGCAGAAGAACACATAAACAATTTCATGTTATCAATTAACTTGAATGGAGTAATGGAAGAAGATGTTGTTAGACTATTTCCATACACTCTACAAGGAGCAGCAGGATCATGGTACTTTTCGTTACCACCAAGTTCTATCAATACCTGGGATGCTTTCCAAGAGAAATTTCTAACTAAGTTTGGAGACGATAGGTCTACATCAACTTTGATTAATGACCTCTCCAACCTGAAATTCGAATCAAAAGAGCCCATTAAAGACTTCAACTCACGCTTCAATTAGTTGTTGAATAAAATACCTACGGCATCCAAGCATAGTGAGGAGGTCCGAAATGAATGGTACATATCTGCTCTTCCTTCAAACACAACCATCTTCGTTGATAGGGCTGCCAAACCAACATTAGCAAAAAATATGAAGGAAGCAATAGCTGTTGAAAAACGTATCCTTTCTTTGGAAAAGAAAAATGCTCTAGAAGAAAGGAAATCGAAGAAAGTTACCTTTAGAGATGATTCAAAGAAGAAAGAAACCAAGGATCCATATGATATGGAAGGCTTACAAAAAGTTCTTAAAACTATGTCTAAAGAAATGGTTGAAATAAAAAAGCAGGTAGTTGAAACTTCTATGAAGAGACCATTTAGGAATTTTAAAAGAAATCAACCAACTGATCCCAAACCACCCAATGTTATATCTAATGCAGAATCTGACCTGGATGATGATGAAGAAGAAGATACAGTTTTATCAGCCGAAGAAACGGAAGAAGATGAAATAGTTGAATGTCATGGAATGTGGGACTTTATCTTACCCAACTCTGATAATGAAAGTGAACAAGAAGCTCTCCCAGTAAATACCAGAAGTAAAAGTATAGTAGACCCTAATCAAACAAATCAAAACAAGAAAAACTCCAATATTGTTACTAAAGACAAATTTCCCACAAAGAAAGCTCCAGTTGTGTCTCCCCACAATCAACCATCTTCGTCCAACCCTCCCTCATCATCTAAAATGCTAGTAGTTTTAGATTCCATGGATTATAACATTGTGGAGGATATGAAGAATACTCGAGAAAATATTTCTCTACCTGAACTTAGCAAGCTCAAACATTAACAAAAGTTGTTGCTTAAAGAATTAAATGCAGTACCTTCTTCTCCTCTTCCAACTAGTGTATTATCAAAGGCTGCTAGAGGATCAGGTAAGCCACCATCTGATAAGGTGGATGCTACCGATGTTGTTTTGATTGGGGATAGGTCAAATTCTCATACTCCTCCTTTTCTCTTGACTTATGAGATCTACAATAGAAATTTTCATAACTGCTTGATTGATTCAAGGGCTTCATCAAACATAATGCCAGCATCAGTTTGCTCCAAGTTAAATATTGAACCCCAGAAGTCCGCAATTCATATTGTCTAATTAGATCGAACTAAGGTTCAAGTTTTAGGAGAAATAAATTCAGTTACTATCATATTATCTGCTGATCCCAAGGTTGTCCAAAGAATTGATATATTAATTGTTGACATCCCTGAGTTTTATGGTTTGATCCTTAGTAGAGATTGGTATGAAAAACTTCATGGTTATATTTCAACTGATTGGTCTCACATGTGGCTTCCCTATAATGGGAAACCAAATCAAATCAGAATTGATTACGAAAAACATTTGACTCACACAGTTACTGAGTTTGGAGAAGAAAATCAACCTGTAGCCTTCAATAATAACATTCTTGGAAACTATTCAGCTGAATCATTTTTTGGGAATTTCAATGCTCAGCAATCTTCGTTTCCTGTTAATAGTGTGATATTACAAGTCAAAAATTTCTCCAGTACCAATACTTCTAAGTGTGTCAGTGTTGCAGATGAACTTGTAGATAAACCTGTAAATAAGCCTTTATTTTGGTCTTTGTATTTTGATGGATCTAAATCTAATGACGATGCAGGAGAAGGATGTATTTTAGTCAGTCTTGAAGGAGAAAAAATGATGTTATCATGTAGATTAGAATTTGAATGTACCAACAATACTGCAAAATATGAAGCATTGATTCAAGGTCTCTATAAAGAAATAAGCCTGAGTATCCAATATCTGAAAGTATTTGGTGATTCTGAAATTGTCATTAAACAAGTGAGAAATACTATCCATTGTCTTTCGGGGCATCTGAAACATTATCAATCGCTTGTTCAAGATCTCATAGCTCATTTCCTGGCATTTGACATTTCTCCTATTCCTAGATCACAGAATGCAGCAGCAGATCTCCTGGCTAATGTTGCTTCTAAACTCCTTCCATCCGAGGATTATAGTCCAAATAGATTTTCTATTGAATTAATTTTTCGACCATCTGTCCCAAATAATGTTACCAATTGGCGTGTGTTCCATCATGATGAGGATATCTTAAATTTCTTGACATCTGAAGGATCTTATGACAATCAAATTATCGATGAAAGTGATCATGATCTTCAATTAAAGCAGAGACTCAATGAAAATCCTATTCCTAAATCTGTGGTCAAGCTAGAAGATCTTTATGATATTAAGGATAGATTCAAAAGGGTCACTAATGCAAAACTTCAAAGTTCAACTTTAAGCTTTGAATTAGTAAATCTTGGCACTGATGCCAAAATACAAAATGTCAATCTTGGACTTGGACTTTCATCACCTGAAAGATTTTCTTTCATCAGTTTATTGAAGAAATACAAAAATATTTTTGCTTGGAATTATGAAGATCTAAAAACTTATGATACCTCCATCATTCAACACACAATTCCAATGATCTCTAATGAGAAACTTGTACAAGAGAAACTAAGGAAAATTCACCCAAATCTTGAAAGCCAAATCAAAGTAGAGTTGAATAAACTCCTTAAAGCCAAAATAATCTTTCCTGTAAGACATTCTAAATGGGTCTCAAATTTAGTACCTGTGAGGAAAAAGAATGGTGATATTAGGATTTGCATAGATTTTAGGAATCTCAACAAAGCATGTCAGAAAGATAATTTCCCATTACCGACAATAGAGCAGATACTTCAATCAGTAACTAGCTCAGAGTTAATGTCTTTTCTTGATGGTTTTTCAGGATACAATCAGATCCTGGTACATCTAGACGATAGATTAAAGACTACATTCAGAACCAAATAGGGAACATATGCTTATCAGAAAATGCCATTTGGTTTAATAAATGTTGGAGCTACTTTCCAAAGAGCTATGGACATAGCTTTCAAAGTTTTGATCAATAGGACGGTCGTTGTTTGCTTAGATGACATAACTATCTATTCTAAGAAAAAGAGCAATCATCTGCATGATTTAAAGAAGATCTTTGAATGTTGCAAAAAATATGGGATTTCCTTAAATCCCAAGAAATCATTCTTTGCTCTTAATGAAGGTAAGCTTTTAGGTTTTATTGTATCCAAAAATGGCATATACATTGATCCTGACAGGATAAAAGAAATTTCTAATATCCCTTTGCCACATAATAAGAAATCTATGCAATCATTCTTGGGACAGATAAATTTTGTAAAAAGTTTTGTTCCTGATTTTTCTCATATTGTTTTACCCTTCCAATCCATGATTAAGAAAAATTCAATCTTCAAATGGGGACATAACGAAAAAGAGGCTTTTGACTCGATCAAACAAGCGATCATTAATGCTCCTGCATTGAGTACTCCAAATTTTTCTAATCATTTTATTTTGTATATTCTGGCCACTGAAACATCTTATGTTGTTGTTTTAACACAAATCAATGATCAACAAGTAGAAGCACCAATATCTTTCTTTAGTTCTAATTTCCAAGGTGCTGAGCTTAATTATTCCGAAGTTGAAAAACAGACATTCACTATGTTTAAGTCTGTTAAAAATTTTAGACCATTCCTCCTGAAAACACATACTAAAGTAATAGTCCCATTCTATGTAATGAGACAATTGCTAGTTCAAAGAGAAGTGGGAAAGAAAATAGCTAACTGGGTAACAGCTTTACAAGAGTATGATATTGATATTAAACCAGCGAAAATTGTTAGAGGGAAAGGTTTTTGTAGGTTATTGGCAGGAGCTTCCAATATACCAGATCATGAAGATTCAGATAATACTGCACAGGTAAACGAGATAAGTATCATTGACTCTGAATCTCAATATGCTGATCTGATATTTTACTTGAAAAATGGATATGCTCCCCCTAAATTTAGCTACAAAAACAAACGTGCCTTAAGGTGAAAATAGAAACACTATGAAATCATTGATGATGTGTTATTCAGGAGAAATTATGATTCTGTTCTATTAAGATGACTTGAAAATTATTAAGCGCAAAAGGTTTTGCAGGAACTACATGATGGCCCAGCAGGTGGACATTTTGGAGGAGACACTACAACCCACAAAATACTACATGTTGGATATTATTGGCCAACTTTGTTCAAATATACCCATTACTACGTGAGGAAATGTAAGATATGCCAAACTGCTAGCGGGAGACAAAGGAAACCAGCCTTTTCTTTACAATCAGTTAACATTGAGAAACCATTTGAACTGTGGGGGCTTGATATTATAGGAGAGATCGTTCCACATTCTTCCAAGCAACACAAATACATCCTCACAGCCACGAAATACTTCACAAAGTGGGTAGAAGAAATTCCACTAAAGGTAGCCAATTCTGATGCGATTATCGAATTTATTGATTATTTCATCATTACAAGGTTTGGTTTACCTAATGCTCTTATCTTTGACAATGCAACTTATTTTTCTAGAAATAGTATAGTTGAATTTTCTCTTAAGAGAGGTTTTAAGTTAAAATACTCTGCAAATTACTATCCTCAAGGAAATAGTTTAGCAAAGTCAACTAACAAAAATCTCATTAGGATTATTAAAATAACTATTAATCAAAACCAAAAGAATTGGCATAAATCTTTTATTTGCATTATGGGTAGATCGTATAACTCAGAAGGCCTTAATAGGTACTTCTCCTTTTAACTTAGTGTATGGGAAAGAAGTTGTAATTCCACCAAATTTAGCCCTCCCATCTCTAGCCCTAGTACAATTCATTGAAGAAACTCCTTCTTCCTCTATTTAATTAAGGTTTGATAAAATTCTTAAATTGGATGAGGAAAGAGAAAAGGCCAAAATTACTCATGCTAAACATTAGCAAGTCATTAAATCTTCTTTTGATGCAAGTTCAGCCGGCTCAAAAACATTACAAATTGGTGACCTTGTTTTGAAATGGGACAAAGCACATGAAGACAAAGGTAAGCATACCAAATTTTAGAAGATGTGGCTTGGACCATTTCAGATCGTTGAAAAGATAGGCTCATCAACGTTTCTACTGCAAGACCTATCAGGAAAGAGAGATTCTCTTCCTGTGAATGGGCTTATCTTAAAGAAATTATTTTCCTAAGGAGGTAACCCCTTCTTACCTGTACATATTCTTTATGAAAATTTTGGTTTCTTTTAGAAATAATGTTGTAAATAGTCTACCATTGGCTTTCTACTATTGAAAAGTTGTTTGAAAGAATGTTGTGACTACTTGCTTTTAAAAAGGTGGAAACTTTCAAGGAAATGATTGCAGTTTTGGAAATTAGATAAAAAATAGGAAACTCTGAAATCCTCTTTAAATTTGTGAAATCTTTCAAACCTTGAAAACACAATAAATCATTTTGAGTTTTATCAGTTGAGAAAGGTTATTTATAAAAAGGTAAAGACTTTATCCAACTAAGCATCTACAACTCTATAATTGTCATCCATAAACCCTTAAGGAGTCAAACATTCACCCCATCCACTATGTTTATGATTTTTCAGAGTGTAATTCTAAAATATATCCAATTTAAAAGATAAGAGGTCTCATTACGAGCCTGCTTACTATGATCATAGGGAGTTAGTTAAGCTGACATTACCAATACTGCATACCAAAATAGGGTAATGGCTTAAATCAAAAGACAAGGGGTCTCATCACGAGCCATCTTGTTCAGTTTAATTACAACCAGTGAATGGCATTGTCATCTTCTAGCTACCAAACTAGGGTAATCGCTTTTAATCAAATAAAATAATAAAACAAAATATGAAAAAATATAATATATATATATATATATATATATATATCTTTCTGAATTTATCTTTAAAAGATTATACTCTTAGATGGATGGGACAATGAATAATTGATTGTTAAAAGGTAACCCTGTCGAGACTATAGATGTTTGCTGGCAGCAGTGGCACTACCTGTGACAAAAGAGTAAATTTAAAAGCTAAGTTGGAGGAGCCCCCTACTTTTTCTTTAACAACCAATCAAAGCTTGAAGAAACCAAAAAATGTTTTTATTTATGATAAGGGTTTGTAAAAGAAATTGCAAAATTGATCTCTTTGTTTTATTCAGAGTAAAAATTTTATCTAAACAATTCCAAGATAGTTCCCTTTTCCTCAATTGGTTCTACTTAAGAAAGTGTTAGAAATTTCATTATTTTATTCAGAGATAACTGGTTCTTTCAGTGAATCGCCAATTGTTATGCTATATAACAACCCCCCCCCCCATTTCAAATTTTTAATCTTAGTATAAAGATGCTAAATAAGAAATAGGTCCCCTTTAGGATATAAAAAGAAATAAAACCTTTTGAGTAAAAATAGATATTCCATACTTTTCGTATAAAATTTGTTTTATGAGTGTCTAGAACCACTCGTCACAGATCGCAATTGCTTAAGACCAATGAACATCTATTTGGAAAGCTGTGATGCTATCAAAGTCATCGCAAATGTCTCATCGTAAAGTTTTAAATTGAAAAAATTCATTTATAAACATGTGATGTGATATAATTATCGCATTTCGCATATCGGTAATTCTAAGGAATAAGTTAAGGCACTCTGTTGAAACCTTGCGATGCGATAAGGCTATCGCATATCGCATTGCGCAAATCCATAGGAAAACGTTGAAACGACTTCATTAAAACTTTGTGATACGATGTAACTATCACGATCGCATATCACATACTGCGCTTCCAATAGAAACAAGTAGCATATACTATGAGCACTCGCGATATAATCTTAAATCAATTATAAAGAAAAAAATGATTTACGAAGGAAAAACATGATTTTCCAAGTTTGAAACAAACCCGCCAACTCTACGTGCCAGCTCACCACTCATCGCAAATGCAACAATACAAGGAATTCTTTCGGACATAGCGCTTGTAACTCTCGATTTGCAATATGCAATGGTTCTACGCGTATTAAAATAATACAATCTCTAATCACAAAATCGCAGAGTTGTGACCCCTGTTCTAAAAGGACCATTAAAAAACTTCCGATGTGACATATATTAATTAGGCATTAAAGTTCACGTTATGAGGATACAGTAATGCATTTAGTGGCAGTTATGGTTACAATCCTTTAAGGATTTCATCCTTTGTGACTATGTACTATATGAGATCTTTTGATGCGCATAACTGCTTTTAGTCTGTAATTAGTTGTATTGGCTCCTCTTAAAGTTTTTCACCTATCACGCTACTCTTTCTCATTTTGCAGTGTAATCCAGAATCACGCAGGCCGTTAAGATGTCTAAGAGAACTCGAAAGGCAAAGGCTCCCCTTACAGTGAAAGAAGGACAAGGAAAATTGGCATTAATCTCAAATACCACCTGTCTAGGCTTTGGCAAGACCTCGTGGGAAGGCATATATAATTTTCTTGAAAATGAAGATCTGAAGGAGATAGAGGAAGAAGCAACAGCTAATGGAACTGATAAATCAAAAAACACACTCAATGATTTATCCAGCTCTTTCCTCCATCGAATAGCAGCTCGTGCAAATATTTTACCATATAATGATATGGTAAGATGGGTAATCGAGAGCATTAACATAATGGATAGATATTTCTTCATAGCTGATGGAAGGATGTTTGGATCCTTCAAACTGGAAGATGTCAAGAGAATGTATCACCTGCCAGATCCCTAGCGACACTACAACAAAGCATTCCTGGAAGCTTTCTCCAAGGAGAATGACATTGAATCAGACCCTATCAAGCAATGGAGACACTTTCCTAACAAGCACAAAAATGAGTCATGTGGTATGTATTCCGTGGACTCGTTGGCATCTCCATATTGTTATGCTACCTCTATGATGTGTAGACTCTTTGGAAGCCCCAATTTTGCTATATTTTCTATTGAGATGGTTCCATTGATAGAAGTAGCGATAAACTCCTTTGTCATGGACTGGGAAGCTATCCTATCAGACAAAATGGCTAGTCAAATACTGGATTATAGAAAGAACATATTTGTCACTACCCGAGTTGTGCCCCCATTCCATATGAGTGCTTACATAGTTGACACAATTTGTTTTAATTCTGACTTTCCCATACTAGGTTGGAAATGGACTGTTCAGGACCCAACCCCCATTCATATTTACCATAAATACTTATGGAAGTCTGAATACAAGAATCATTTATACAGGATTTTCCATGGTTTCATTTTACCCATCCATCAAGCTATCTTTAATAAACCTGCTCCTCGGCTATCTGACGAGGCTAGCATTGATTTAACCTCAATCGGCAATTGGTTCGGGGAAGAGACATTTACCTATGTTATGGTTTTTAACAGTATTACAAATCCTCATGTCCTTCCACTTTACATTCCGGATAAGCTTCTAGCCAGGGAGGTAGCCTACCAGATAGTAGTAAAAGGGATGTCTAGAAATCTTAAAGACTCTAAGAAACAGTTGTGGCCTGTTTTTCCTCTTCGCTGTGGCACTTACTCATTACATGATTTTAACATGCCGAGAAAGAAGCAAACAAGACAAAGGATCTGAGTCTAGCCGTTATCCCTAAAAGACAATATGATCCAAAGAAGGTTGCTTTCAATTTCACCACTTAGATGAAAGTTAATAAATTCTTGCATGAGGAAGATGAGTTTGATGACTTATTTGCTTCAGCAGAATTATTCTCAACAGTAAGTCATCTGGAAAAATTCAAATTGAGTGCTGAGAAAATGGGCAAATTCATTGAATACAGGACACAGAGGTTACTAACAGTACGTATGGATTTATTAAGTACTACACAAATCATTTAGTAGGAAGAAAACAGTGGAGAGCAGGTAATTGAGAAGGTTTATGGAGAAGTTGAGACAAGCGATAAGGCCAATGAACAACTAAACGCTGATGTTCACATTGATCCCATATTGTTTAAAGAATGGGAGCAATTTGATCAACAGATCAAAAGTTAGAATGATCCTCAAAACATTATCACATCTGTACCTCCTGAAACACAACGGCCCATTATTCCTGATATTGTGATTGAAGAGACACCCAGCAAAGAAACAGCTAGAAAATAGATAGAAATAATCCCTAAAAACCCTTCACGAGAGATTACATTGGATATTGAGGAGATTCCACCCTTGGGTGTGTTTTATAGCCCCAAACACGGGGTTGTAGTCAAGAGGTAGAGGAAAAAGAGGAAAATAGATCAAACATCATCCACAACTCCTCAATCTAAATTTATTAATGTCATATGTAAAGATTCAGAGGTCAATCCTCCTAAGGATTTGACTAAGTTATCTCAATTTGCAGGCACATACACAGCTACTACAATTGATAAGGCAACTGAATTGAATCAAATGATCAAAGAAAAGGATCAAAAGATTAATCAGCTTGAAGAACAGTTGGAAGTAGAGCAGCAAAAGGTCAATCGGCTTGAGGAATAGTTAACAGTAGAGAAACAGAAGAATGAGCAGCTTGAAGAACAATTAAATCTGGAAAAGCAGAAAATTGACTAGCAAGCCATTCAGAGACAACAACAACTATCTCAAGAGCTCGAGCAGCTTAAATTGACGCATCAGCAAGAGATTAAATCTAAAGAAGACCAAATCACACAGTTACAATTCTCTTTGGGACAATTCAAATATTATCCCAAGGTTGAAGAATTTAAAAAGGAAGCCTTAGAGGCAAATAAGGCTTGATCTCAATAGTTGAATCTACTCTGTCAGAAAATATCTCTATTGATCCATTATGCATCATAACGACATAAAGAGATATTATTTGCAAAATGGGAAACACAGTTGATAAAATGAGAAATAGCTACCTCCAGGGCCAGGGCTATAATGAATAACGTTATTGAGTTGGTGAATGATAACTTATATGGTGCCAATTTAATTTCCGATTGTTCCCCGGGAAAACTTCCAAAGGCAAAAGTTTTAGAGAAGCAATGGAAGAAAGATTTGGACACCAAGGAGGAACAGCTTAACAGAGTACAAGGTCTTAACTGGGATGTGCATTGATCCTTTTTGGTCAAGCCACACATCCAACAAATGACTATCAAGTGCCTTGTTGATTCCATTGATCCCATGATGCCCGAGCTCTCAGATGCCACATACGTAGGACAGTTACACTCGAGGATGAGTCGTCCTCCATAAATCCAAACCATTCTCTCAATTTGTCAGTTGAAGATGCAAGAGAAAGCCTAGATGCGATGAATCTCTTCAAAGCTTATCGTAATTCTATTTTTGAAATTCAAATCCTATATTTTGATGAAGGCAGTTCCAACAACTCTCAACAATTTTTATGGACAGTTTGTTTTAAGTTTACTATAAATACCCTTTCATGTCATTTTAGAAGGGGTCCTCAATTTGTATAAAACTACACTTGAGAGGTTTGCACTTCTGCACTTCTTAATTTATTTTTTATAATCCATGGATCAAGGTTTAGACTTGTTGTGAAAGAGCTTCATAAAGACTTGCATATTTGTATCTCCTTGGAGTTTCCAGAATAAGAAGATTGAACCAAAGCGTTACTTGCATAACGAGACTCAAATGCATTTGGTACTTCTATCATTGTTCTTTTGTCTTGTTTTATGTAATTAGCATTCCTTTGATTTGTTATTGTTGATGTATTTCCATGTTTCAAACAACTCTGTATCATTTCACTTCTAAATGATCTAGAATTCTTATATTGTATACATATTTCAACGATAAATATTAGCATGTCATGTGATATGTTTTCACATTACTTTGAATAAGAATTTAAGTTCTTATTCAAAGTAGTAATCATTTAAATGTATCTTTCTATAGATAAGTGAATAATCTATATTATCATTTGTCTGCTACGAATCATCAAAAGTCACATTATTGTGAGATCACCTGGGTTGTATAGATATATCTGTATATTTTAGAGCTTATAGATTAAACCACCTGTCATCCTTTTATACATTTAAAAACACCCAATCATCAAATCATACATTATTGGGAAACATGTCCCATAATATCCAATCGGAGCCACCATACCAAACAGAAAAGGAGTTGCACTAAAGTCCGGACTGAGTGGTTATCCCCCAATGTTGGTGCTACGATTTTAGAGGCATCAACAAGAACCTGACGACATAATTGGATATCATGAAAGCCAAACAAAAATAGGATGAAGCAGAACAGAATCTGGCTGTTTTCTGTCCACGTTGCAGAAAGAAACACAATCATAGAGAATGTCTGTTAGATATGATACAAACATGCGCCATTTGCACTGAGGATCATGTTACGGAAATTAGTCCATTGCTTCCTGGGTTAAAAGTAGTTTTCAAGGAAGTGGAGGAGGAAGTGGAACCAGTATATCTGCTGAACCAACACCGTTAATGGCAAGCACGTCCGACAAGTATGCCTATAGAACCATCTTTGTTCTTTCCTTCTTCACAATTTAATCCTCAGCAGTATTCAGGGGCAGCATGGCAGAACCAGCCACCTTTCTCTACTTGCCCACCTCAAGCATTTTCTATGCCACCATGGCCCAACAAATCAATTCCAAACAATAATTGGCCAAATTCCTCTTACCCTCCACCATTCTAGCAGAACACCCCCTATTCCTCTCAATGGTCTCCTTCTACCTCACAAAATTAGAACTGGCAACCAAATTAGCAACGATCCGCAAACTAGCCCATGGGAACATTTCCTCTGCCTCAACCAATCTTACTAGCACCTTACACGTTGCAACAAAATCCTCAACCTAATGCATGGCCACAACTTCTAGCTCAACCAAATCTGAATCCTAACAACAGACTGATCCAGTCAGTACAAATTATTGAAAGATAGACCCTGAAGTTGAGTCAAGAAAATATAATGAATTCAAGTTAAGATCTGGACATGTAATTGCTCTAGATGAGGACAAAAATATGCAACCTGAAGTTAAAGAAATGCATCTGAATAAGCCTTTGACTGTAGATAACTAGCAAACAAAATAGGGAGAAGATACAGTCAGGCAGGAAAGAGCCTAAACAAATTATAATTACTTATCCCCCATTCCCAGAAAGATTGATAATACCTCGACCAATTGAATATCCTGACTTTGATCTTCTGGGTGAACTCAAAAATCTTTCTATAAAAATACCCCTCCTCCAGTCCATTCAAGATATTCTGACATATGCTAAAATCATTAAAGAGTTGTGTGCAAAGAAATCTGTGAGGAAAACATAAATAACACCAATTTTCCATGTCATCGGAACTTTGTCTGATTTATTACTAGGAAAAGAGACACCTGTAAAATATGAAGACACAGGGAATCCCATTGTCACAGTCCACATAAATGGCCGCTCTTTTCCCAATGCTTTAGTTGACTTAGGGGCAGCCATTAACATTCTTACAATAGAAACTTGTGAAGTGCTTGGCATCATAGCCTTAGAACCAACCACTACCTTGCTAGAACTTGCTAACCATTTAGTCATTAGGCCAGAAGGAACATTACAAGATGTGATGGTTTCTGTGGAGTCTTGGGAATATCCGGCAGATTTTTTTATTACCAACCCCATAAATCGACTAGATGGACATCCCTTAATACTGGGAAGGCCTTGGCTAGTAATAGTTGATGCTTATATAAGCTTCTGAACAGGCAGTATGACCATAACCAGAGGAAATGTTGTTAAGAATCTAGCTTTATACCCTCCTTCTCAACCAAGCCTGACCATTGTAAAAACTAGGAAACAACCAACAACATATTTAAAAGAAAATATTCGTTCACCATTGATTGTGGCAGATGTGCTTGAATTCAAAAATCAAACAAAAGATGATGTCATTAACACCTTTATCAATCACCCTGCTGCAGTGTCTAATTTGAGATGTCACATGATTGAAGCAATCCTTGACAATGAGATTGAAGAAGATTCCTTGAGAGACATCAATGACCAACTGATACCAACAACCATTGTCTATAATAGCAAGCCTATTGAAATCGAGCAAGGGAAAATCTTGAACATTAACAGTAATCTGAGAAATGACCAGCAACAGAAACTTATCCAAGTCCATAAGAAATATAAACGGACTTTTGCATGGGACGACCTAGACATGAAAGGGATTGACCCTCAGTTATGCATGCACCACATCTATATTGAAAAAGATGCAAGACCCATTCGACAGCCATAGTGTAGATTAAATCCTCATCTAAAGAATATTGTGAAAGAAGAGCTTCAAAAACTGTTAGATGTGAATTTTATTTATCCTATATCTAACAGTAAATGGGTTTCTCCATTAGTATTTGTCCACAAAAAGAATGGAAAATAGCGGATATGTGTTGACTACAGAGAACTCAACAAAGCAACGCAAAAAGACCATTTCCCCCTTCTATTTATTGACCAGGTCCTTGATACACTGGTAGGAAAGAAATTCTTCTCTTTCCTGGATGGCTTCAGTGGCTACAACCAAATTCAAATTTCCCCTGAAGACCAGGATAAAACTACTTTCACCTGCCCCTGGGGAACATTTGCTTATAGGTTATTTCCTTTCGGATTGTGCAACGCACCTATTACATTCCAAAGAGCCATACTCAGTATTTTTGCAGGATTGATAAATGAAGGATTGGAGGTGTACATGGACGATTTCACACCCTATGGAGATGACTTTGATTAGGCATTACAAACATTGGAGAAAGTCCTAGAATGGTGTATTGCTATTAGGCTATGCTTAAGTCATGAGAAGTGTCATATAATGATGACAGAGTGCCTGATTCTGGGTCATTACATTTCAGCAGTTGGAATTCAGGTAGATCCAGCAAAGATACATGTAATCCTCTTATTAGCTACTCCCTGCACTCAAACATAGGTATGTAGTTTTTTGGGATTTGTTGGATATTATCGTAGATTTATAAAGAATTTTTCACAAATTTTTGCACCTTTATATGCCTTGACAGGAAATGTTGATTTTATATGGACTGATAAAAGTGACACTGCTTTCGCAGATCTAAAATAGTTAGTATCGACAGCACCAGTATTATGAGGCCTGAATTGGGATATACCTTTCCAAATTTCATCAGATGCATCAAATACAGCCATTGGAGTTGTTCTTGGCCAAGAAGAAGACAAGAAACCTTACGCTATATATTATATCAGCAAAAACCTTACTCCTGCTGAGTTGAATTATACAGTAACAGAAAAGGAGTTTCTAGCTATTATTTATGCTATAAGCAAATTTTGACACTATATAACTGAATATCTTGTATTTCTGTATACTGATCACTCTACCATTAAATATTTAGCCAACAAACCAATTAAAAATGGAAGAGTGACTCGTTGGTTACTACTTTGCAGGAATTTGACATAACTATAAGGAATCAACCAGCGAAGGAGAACCTCATGGCAGATTACCTCTCCCGAGTGCCAAGAATAGATGATACAGTGGCAGTAGATGATCCATTCCCAAATGAACATTTGTTTGAAGTGGCCATAAAAACGCCATGGTATGCAGATGTAGAAAATTACTTAGTAGTGGGAAATTGCCCAAACATTTGACACCCAGAGAAAGGAAATTGATTGTTAAGCGTAGCACTCGTTTCTCCTGGATTGGAGGATACCTTTTCCACACAAGATCTAATATGCACATCCGCAGGTGCATCAGGGAGGATGAAATTTATGATATCCTAAAAGCCTGCCATGATGGACCTTGCAGTGGACACTTTGCAGATCGCAGAACTGGACATAAAATTCTACATATGGGCTATTACTAGCCCACTATTTTTAAAGATGCTAAGAAATTTGTCCAGGCATGTGATAGTTGCCAAAGGATGGGCCGCCCTGGCCAATCTGATGAAATGCCCCTGCATCCACAGCTGGTGATAGAACCCTTTGAGCGTTGGGCATTAGATTTCGTTGGGCCGTTCAAACCACCATCCAACCAGAAATCGTATATATTGGTTGCAACAAATTACGTAACTAAGTGGGTGGAAACAGTAGCGTTTCCAAGAGCAATAGAGGAAACCGTTATTAATTTTATTTTCGAAATTTTTGTGTGGTATGGCTTACCCAGAGAAGTAATTACTGATGGGGGGCCACAATTCATGGGTCACAAGATTGCTGCTACATTGAGAAATCATCACATCACACACAGAATTACTTCCTTGTATCACCTGCAGGCGATCGAACAAGTGGAGAGAACCAACAAAGTTATCGAAGCTATTCTAACAAAGACAGTTTGATCACATCGACGAGACTGGTCTACTCAACTGTCAGAGGCCTTGTGGGCGTATCGTACAACTTGGAGAAACACTACTAGATACTCTCTGTATCAACTGGTATTTGGTAAAGAACCCTTTTTTCCCATAGAATTTGAAATACAAACACTAAGGACAGCCCAGGAAGTGGGAGTGGATTTAACCAAAGCCCGGATTAATAGGTTACAGTAGATGAATGAATTATATGAAGTTCGGCTACTGGCTCTATAGTGTACGACACTTATTCAACAGCAAAGAGACAAATGCATGATGCCCTGATTAAGAAAAAGACATTTCATGGGAGCGACTGGGCACTCCTTTATGATTCCAGGTTTCACGACTTCCCTGGCAAACTGCAGACAAGGTGGTTAGGCCCCTATGAAATAAAGCAAGTACACGACAATGGCACTCTTACGCTGACACTCTTACGCTGACCACCATTGATGGATATGGTTCTTCTTTTAAAGCAAATGGGCATTGGGTGCGCCTCTACCAAAAACCACTTACCAGAGAATCTTTCTACTAGCAGATACGTGAGGACCCCACCATGCAAGTTTTAGCTGCAAAAGGAAATCCTTCGGCAGCTTCATCTTTATAAAATTCATTTCTTCTCTGTAAAATATGTAAATATCATTGCTTATTTGATTTTCTTTTCTTTTTCTTTTTCTCTGCTTGGTTTGATGTTCAATCTATTGAACAACCGTTGTTCAAACCAATTGACCAACACTTTCTTTTTGGCATGATTTTTGTTGTTCAATCTATTGAACATTCGTTGTTCAATCCAATCGAACAACACTTTCCTTTTTTCTGGCGTTGTTTTGTTGTTCAGTTAATTGAATAGCACATTCTTTTTGACGTTGTTCGTCTCTTCTGATAATTGAACAACTACTGTTCAATCTATTGAATAGCTACTGCTTAATCCAATTGAACAACACTTTCTTTTCTACATGATTTTGTTGTTCAGTTAATTGAACAGCTGTTGTTCAATCTATTGAACAACTGTTGTTCAATCCAATTTAACAGCGCTTCTTTCTTTGCATGTTCTGTTGTTCAATCCAATTGAACAGCACTTTCTTTTTGGCATTGTCTTGCTGTTCAATTAATTGAATAGCTGATGTTTAATCTATTGAACAACCGTTGTTTAATCCAATTGAACAACACTTTTTTTGGCATGTTTTGTTGTTCTTTCAATCAAACAGTTGTTGTTCAAACAATTGAACAACGTTGTTCCTTTGATTGAACAGTTGTCGTTCATTCATGAACAGCTAACTGTTCAATCCCAATTGAACAACACTTTTTTCTCTTTCCAGTTATTGCTATTCAAATGATTGAACAACACTTTTTGCGTGTCTTTTTTGTTCAATTCGTTGAAAAGTTGCTATTCAATTCCAATTGAACTGTAAAAAAAAATCTTTTGTGTGATTGTTTTTCGCTTGTCTGAACGTTTGATGTTCACTCAAATTCTCAGCCCCATTTTTTTTTTTTTTTTCATTTTTTTTTCTTTTCATGGCATGGAGTACACTACTTTTATGAGGACAAGAATTTATGGATTCTATTGAAGGGGTTTAATACCATTAATGTTATGATCTTCAACAAGACAGCTTCTTGATGATAGATTCTTTTCAAGAAAGGGACACAGTTATTTATATACTATGTATCTTTCTATTGTACTTGATACTGATTGGTCATCTTAATACCATGTTGGTTCCACCCTTCCTGGTTATAATCTTCTCTATCTTTAATAAATAAGACTATGGGTATACTTTTTTTATTGACATGTTAAACTTCTTCCACCATCCCTGCTCTTAAGGAGTATTGAGCTTCCTTCTATTTATCATAAAAATGTGTAATAACAGCAAAATTTTGTTTTCATATGGAGGATAGGGGGTCTCATTTCAAGCTAGCCTACGATGTTGATAAGGCTGTAGCAAAGTGACATTCCCACTATGGCCACCACACCAAGGTTATGATCCATTGAATAGCCAGAATATCCTTGGAACAGGAGGTCCCATCACGAGCCGGCCTGATCACTTTTGCTACATCCCAGTGAATGGTAGTGTAGTCATCTGGTTACCACGCTAGCACACTGATCTCTTCTGTAGAACGGCATTGTAACTCTCCATTTATAAATTGAGGATCCTGGCTCATATGGGTTAAAAAGAAACCCTGCTGAGGCTATGGACACCTGTTGGCAATAGAGGCTCTGCTTATGGTATTGAAGTTATATCTTATCTTTATTACTATATTACCCTCTTCTTATTCTTTCTTTTTATCGAAGAAGTTATTTCCTTAATTTTTTCCCCGTTTTTGAACCTTTATGCATGAGATATTGTTTTCTGATCAATCGCATCATTCTCGACTAGAATACCATCAGCAGAGCATCTTTTTGGCACATTTTTGTCCTTTTCTTTCTCACATAACTTATCATCAATCCAAGCGTCTTATCTTTTATTCATAACTATCTTTACACACTTTGCTCTCATTATAACCATACCTCTTGTCGTCCTATCATTTATATGCGTACTCTGTTTCATTTAATGTTGTACTGTTCTTTCCCTTGCCTTGTCGTCAGAACAACCCTTTCCCTGTCTACTCGGTCGTAGGCGACCTCTCTTTTTAAGGAGGGGGAGGATTCCCATTACACCTTTGCATGTGTTATATTTATTCCGTTTACTAGACTTTATATGTTGCTATGATATCCCATGATCAAATGGCATGTGGCAGTATGATAGTCTTAGAAATAGTATCATTAATTATCATGGAAATTCCACTTGACATTATGGAATTTAGTTGTTATGTCTACTTGCTATTCTATTTTACCAAAGAAATTGTTGTTCTCTGCTGCGTTTTTGTTGTGTTAATCTTTGAAAATTGTAGAGCGAATATTGGAAGAATTTGAGCATTATGGGTGGAAAATCGGTTCGCCGAGAACCCTCGGTGTTGGAAATTTCTAACAGAGCCAGGGAAATTTTGGTGCGCACGGGATGGATTTCATATTTCACAGGGCTTTAGACCCCTAGCAGTGAAATTGCTCTTGAATTTTTACAGCACTTATAGAATGGGCAATCCATAGTAAAAGGTGTAAGAATAATAGTATCAGAAGTTGTGATAGTTGAGGTTTCTAGGCTGTCGATAGAAGGAGAAGCATGGCCGGAAAAGCATGTAATGTTGCATGACGCAGTGGAGATTTTCAAAGATGCAGGTGAAGAGCTAACCCAAAAGGCAAGGGCATTCAACTGTCCTCTCTGGGAGAACCATGGTGCAAATTAGGGAGTGTCATCCAACAGTAAATTACCTGTGATGGTTGACGGGATGTGGTAAAACCATGGAAACTTAAACTTTTAGCCGTTTTAAAGCAAAAGCTTACTGTCAATTTGCCATTTTTCTTAAATTCATTGTTGCATGATATAGCTGATAGAGTAAGATGGGCTAAACATCTTGATACTGTAGTCAGTCATCATGGGTTGATCAGATTGATTGTTAGTCACAGTCTTGCTCAGCAAGATTTAACTTGGGATAATTTTATAACCCCACCAGAGATTAGGCCAGACCCTGTAGTCCAAAATTTTGCAACCTTGGAAATTGAACAGTAGAACCCTGTTCCGAAGAGGAAAATAACTGCTCATACAGTAACAGGACCTACTAAGCATAGGCGTTTTGCGAAGATAAATCCATTTTAGAGGAATTTTGTAGATCCTCAGGGTAGTGCCGCCCGGCAGAGTCATCTAGCCCAAATGTTGTACATGACTCTAAACCTAAACAGGAGGAAGAATGCAATTCTGAACCAGAACAAGAGGAAGAATGCAATTTTGAACCTGAATAGGAGGAAGAACATGATTCTGACCCAGAATAAAGGGAAGCACAATACTTTTCTCAAGATGATGGTGAACCAGAACATGAAGAAGGGCCTTCTCAAACACCACCTATGAGCCCCCAAGAAGATTTATTGCAGGAATTTGAGGAAGGGATGGCCCAGGTTCTTGCAAATTTGAGCGCATATATATAACCTGAAGGATTACTCAACCAGAGCCTAAACAAGTCTCAATCCACAAAGGATTCTGGTCACACGGAAATTTTTCCTTCCCCATGTTAGAGTCAGTCTGGTCAGTCCTCCGTCAAAGATCAAAACTCTTTATGCATTTCATTTTTAGGTGTCCCGCTCCATTCACTCAGCTGCATTCCGCTAGGGGCATGCCATGATCTGACGGAGAAGGTCAGGCTAGTCATCTCCCCTCATGTTTGGCTCCTGCTGGCTTATGTCTTTGTGTCAAATAATCACTAAAGTCCGTGACAGTCAAGGTCTGGTCCTTTATTGGACAAAAGTCATTTTTGGTCATTAGGTCTAGGGATTGATCAATTTGATCTTTAAATATGTCCAGTAAAACCATGTAGGCCAGAGTGATGTTCTTGCAAAGTAATGATCCACAGAGTTTCATCATCATATTGATAAACTTTGATTGTTCTTCAAAACTCTGTTTTGAAGAAAAGTCAAACAGTGCTATTGGTGACAAAATTTTCAAAAGGGGTCTACAGTTGATTTCTTTAGGTGCAGTCATGGTTTCCGTGGCCAAATGATCTGTCATGCAATCCCCGCAAAAAGTGTCGAAAATTTCATCGTTTGAGACCAAAATTCAGAGAAAAAGTGAAAATCAGGGTTATATTAAAATCAGTGAAAAAGGCGCCAAACAGGACATTAGAAAGTGGGTTTTTTAAAAAATCAAATTTAAAACATGACATCCAAGCCTATATACGCAAATTCCATCATGAATCCAAGTCATTGTGCAACCAAGTGCTTGGGAGAACATTTCAAACTATTTGAGTGAGAAATCGCGTGATTTGGAGCAGTTTGAGGAGGTTTCAGGGTGCGCGGCGCACACAGGCAGGGGCGCGGCACACACAGAGCCCGCCTGCAGTGTTAAATTACAACTAGCATGGCGCACACCCGGAGCGCGGCGCACTGGGCTTTGCGCGCGACGCACAGAGACAAAGCGCCCAGAAATTGCCAAACTCACCCAAATTTTTTGTGAAGACACTCTAATTGCAAGGTAGGCTACCTAAACTCACTTGTGCATCAAATTTGGTAAAGATATGATGGTTTCATGCCCATGATTGAATGCAAAAAGTTCTTAAAGAAAACACAAAAAGACACCAAGAAATCATCTTGCTAGGGTTGTCTAACAATGTTATTGCTACCAAGGTATTTTCCCTTCCCTACCCCTGTTCCTTATTCCCCTATTGCATTCTTCCTACTATCACTACCCTAACACTACCAAACTCATATTCCCTTACCCCTCCTCCCATTACTCAATACAAACCCTAAAACCCTACCTTTCCAAAAAACCCAAACCCTGCCCTATCAAAAATACCCAAACCCCCTACATGTCCCTAAACAAAATTCTCCATATAACCCCTGTTCCCATTATATTATTCCCCTCCTAATATTCCCTTGTTTCACTGTCCCCTTGGTGGCAGATTATCAAAACAACCTAGCTTTCACCATCATCAAAAGGGCAGCCTAAATTCAGTTTATAAATAGCAGTCATGGCATCCGAGGTTTCATCAAAGTATGAGGTGGAGACCCACAGTGATACAGCTTCAGGAGAACAGGCCCCCAGGAGACATCACAGGAGTGGCAAACATGTTAGAGATAAGCCAAACACCCTCACTGAGTTGCAGGCACGCCCTCTTGCTATGTCATGTTTCCATCACCTAGCATGTTTTGAATTTTGTCAAAGGGTGGCAAATGTTAGAGTTCATCATGAGTTGGCCCGTCTTTTTGCACTTCACCTACATGGAGGTCAGTCTATCTTGGCTAGGGTCACTTTCACATTGACACCTGAAACCATATTAGTTGCAACAGGCATACCAAATGTTGGAGAACAGTGGCATAAGAAGAAGAAGGTGGAGAGGCATCATTATGAGCCTTACATTAAGGCCAGTTGTTTGAGTCAGCTCACGAGAGTTTTCCCATTCAGATTTTTGAGAGATGAGTATGCTCCACTCATGAAATTGATCATGAAGTACTTCAGTTGTGAGGGGAGGTTTTCTCACCTTTATGCCTATAACATTAGGTTGCTCATGCACTTTACCAGGGTGTAGATGATGAACCTCCCATTTTTCATTTGCGGGAACATAGAGAGGATGAAAAATTTCATGCAGCATAAGACCCCTCAGCAACAGCTCAACAGTGTTTATCACTTTGCTCTTATCCGGATTTTGGTGGATCATCAGTTGGGATTACAGGGTATTGCTTGGGAGGACTTCATCTCCCATGACTTCTTCAGCACTCCATAGGTAGTATCAGAGGCAAAGCATGAGATAGGTGGTCCATCACATCAGTATGAGTGCCACAAGACCGCTACTAGGCCAGTATTCATCACCTATCAGAGAGGCAGTAGACATTTGTTTGCAGCGGCAAAGCGAGTGTTATCTCCACCTGGGGTGGAAGGGGCCTCGCTTCCGACATTAGCATCACAGGAGCAGGGCAGAGGTAAGGAGCCAATGCAGGAGGAAGGGCCATCAGGTGAACGAGAGACCGAATTCGTTCTCCTCCATGATGATGAGACAGATACAGAACCGACAAATGCAGAGCTTGGAGAGATCATCCAGGAGCAGCAATCAGTGATTGAGGCCTTATCCCTTGACTTGGAGAGGGCCAAGTGGAACATGAAGTACCTGGAGCAGAGAAACAAGCAGCTTGAGGACCAGCGAGTGATTATGGAGCTGCAAAACATTCGTGAGCATTGCCAAGCTGCTCAAAGGAGAAGAGTCGATCTCACATCATTGGAGCAAGAGATCAATGAGGATCGGGAGGCCCATCTTGAGAGCGTGAACATGCACTTGGAGAGGCTGCTGGACAAGGGCAATTAGGACCTTGCCTTGCTAAGACACATGGCTTATCATTACATGACACGAAATATGAGTGCAAGGGCCCAGATAAGGAGGTTGAAGGCGAAATTGAGGAAAGCAACAAGAAAAGAAAAAGATGCAAAAGAGCAATATCAGATTTGAATCTTGGCTAAGCCTTCCTTGGCCCATCATAACACCCCATAGAGAACCTCCAACCCAAATTTCAATAAATTTGGGGAATTTTTGGGCAAAACACAGGGTTTTTCTCCATGTGTGGCGCGGCGCTAAAAATCGGGAGCTCCAAATGAGGAATGGTTTTCATTTTTGGATTCAGCATGGAAAATCACGACTACTAGTGCTCGGACAAGAAATTTGGGCAAGATATGAGTCTCCAAAAGGTCAAAAACACCCAGAAAATGGCCTCTCTGCCCCTTTCTTGACACACAAGAAGCAGTCTTGGGAGAATGAAGATTTGAAGGGGCAAATGAGCACCAAATTCAGAAATTCCAGTTGGGTTAGAAAGTAGACAGGACAGGCTTTCCAACAATCCCACTTGGGCACATTTTGGACACCTGCAAGTGCCCTAAAATAGGCCCCAAAGTAGCATGGCGCACAGAGGAAAAATTGCCAAATTTGCTTCCATTTCGCGAAATTTCGATTCGTGACTTCTCCAAGTGGGCCTGCTCATCTACACTTCGGTTTTTTGGCACCTAAGGTGGCATTTAAAGTATTTTTTCCCCAGATTGGCTTCTATCCAAGTGGCGAAGGAAGGCAAACGGTCACCCAAGCCATTTGTCATGTTTGTAGCGCTGCACCTGTAGCTGATGGTTGGCTCTTCATCTCCATTTTGTAATGATTCGAGTAACTCCCCAACCCTTAGGCGTTATCTCTCTTCATGGCACATTTTATATATTGTATGTAAACCATTTGCAAAGGGTTGGTTGGTTTGTAACTTTTGGGAGACTGTGGGAAAGAAACTCTGTTTCTTCACTGTGTATTTTTGACAGAGAATTAATGAAAGGAAGTGGCTCTGTTTCATGAGATTCTTGTGGTTGAGTGTAGCAAATGTGTCTCTTATGTTTTCATATGTATTTCGTTATGTTTCATAATTCAATTCATGTTCATTTCCAGTGAAATTTTCTGAGTGAGATTAGGTAGAATTCAATTTTATTGCTCTGCCTGTGGGAAAATTTCATGTTCAGTGTTCTTCTTCTGTTGAAAAGGATTCATGTTCCTATGCCCTTTTCACACTCCTCAGCAATCTCTACATTCTGCGTTATTACAAACTAACTTGCTACACTTTCTGCCTGCCTTGCCTCACGAAGTAATCTGTGCCTTTGTATTAAATTCTCTGTTCTTTGCTGACCGTTGGTCCCATACCATCCCAGAAGCTCGGTCATTCGTAAAAACTGTTTCTTGTATCCATATTCACTTACTAGCCTAAGATCAATATTTCATTGTAAGTCATCTCAGCCCGTTTTTTTCTTATCTATTCACTGATCATGACTCGGAGAGAGCCCTCTCCTGTTCTGGTAGGGCTAGCTACCAGACTGAGCGTGGTTTGTGGTTACCCTAAATTTCACCTTCCTTCAGCCTAGGGTAGATTCAGGTGCTAACATAGTGGCGACTTCACTGGGGAAACAAAACTGAAATCAAATCCCCTTGTTTCATAATAATTCTAAGCTTTCGGATGATGAGCTTAGGATTGGATAGGCTGAGTAAGTTGGTTGTGTCGTGTGATTTTCCTCAATAGCACGCTGGCTTCGAGACGATATACCAGAGCCAATCCAGACCCAGATCCTCCTCATATCTACGAAAATCCCAATTTGATTCCTAGACTCCTTCGTCAAGAAAGCACCATAACTCCCGTGTTCAAGTCTCATTCATGTCCTGATATTTTTGAGTATCTTGAAGAGCTTGAGTTTGATGAACGATTTGAAATATCGTTGTTTGAGTCTAAATTCGAAAGGGTTGTTGACTATACTGTCCCCAATCCGCAATTTCTTGTAGACTTAGAAACCGAAAGAGCGGTTAATTGATAATTATATTGCGACACAACCTCAAACTCCATTTGCTAGCCCCTTACAAACTGTACACACCCCTCCAACACCTCCAAGGCCGAATCCACCAAGAGTGATGGCTACCTGTTTTGCACCCCTGGTTCTGCCTCAAGTTCTAGATGACATGCCCACAGATTATCAAAGCAAAATCCCATTTTTTGATGGCACTCCTAACAGCATTACTGCCCAGCAACATGTGGACAAAATGGCATACTTCTATGAACTTCATGAGATCGATGTGGAGAACGTGGCAATGAGACTCTTTGTACAGACATTTGCAGGTGATGTGAGGAAATGGTTCAGAGGTTTGCCGGCAGCAAGTATCACTACCTTGGCCAAACTACAAAGACAATTTTTAAATCGATGGGAAGTGAAAAAGAATCCCCTTCAAATTCTGGCTGAATATGAACAAATCAAATGAAACGTTGGTGAGTCGGTCCAAGATTATTGTGTTAGATTCAATACAGTTTATAACGAGATTCCAGATCATCTAAAGCCACCTGTGGGACTAGCTATGATGAAATTTCTGGATGGTTTTGATGTTGATATGGCCTACCAATTAAGAGAGAGAGAACCGGCCACAATGGAAGACATGCAGAAAATTGCGGTCAGCGTTGAAGCAAATCTGTTGTCCAAGAGAGCTAGAGCGAAAGCAGAAAACAAAGTCACAGTTAAGGAAGAGTCTTCTTCAATGGATCAATTACTCAAAAAGGTAGAGCAGATGCTTGAAAGGGTGAAGCTCGACAAGCCTGAGCCACAAGTTAGAAATCCTAACTTTCGTGGCCAGCAGCAGCCACAATATAGAATAAGACATAGAGATCAGTGAACCCAAGAGTAGGCAGCACAACAGCCAGTACAGACACCTTTGCAGCAAAATTTTGTGCATGGACCAAAGTCAGATGAGGACAGGAATGTAATAGGTGAAGAGAACCAACCTCTTTACTCCAGATGAGTTGCCTACTTACATTACCAAAGAAGAGGAGTGTGCGGTGAGTTCAGCTGCACACAAAGACACAGATTTCATTCTGGCTAGTGACATTGTTTTAGAAGAACAATCAGAGGAATATCAAAGGGGATATATGAATGCTCTGTCCGCACAGCAGCAGCAATATTCACTTAGAAACAGAGATGTGCCGGCCAAGCCAATTCAGAAAAAGAAGGAGGTTGAAGCAGCAAAGAATGATTCATCAGCTACACAAAGAAAAGGAAAGGAGGCGGTTGGTCCAAAGAGCAGCAAATCAACATCAGCAGAACAATCACATCAGCAAGCCGCATCAAAAGAAAAGGAAAGGAAAGAAATCCCAGTCAAAGAGTTAGAAAAGAGTCCCGCTTTTAACTTAGAGAATGAGATTTCTAAGTTAAATGTATCCATCCCCTTGACTGAAATAATGAAGAACAGCAGTTATAGAGGAAAAATATCTAAGATGTTGAATTTGGACCCAATGTCCGACATGGTAAATGTAGAAGATGATCAGCCTGAAATGATTTTTGGACCAGCATCGAATGGTGAGTCTCCTGATAGTGATGTGCCACCCTTTTACATCAATTTAAGATTGCATGATTTTGTGTTACATAATGCCATGTTCGATTCCGGAGCCTTTCACAATCTCATGCCCAAGGCTATCATGGATAAGCTCGGTCTGGATATCACCCAGCAATACCATGATCTCTATTCATTTGATTCCAGTAGAGTGAGATGTATAGGACTCATCAAAGACTTGGTTGTGAGTCTGGATCAACTTCCAATGAAAAATGTTTTGATGGATGTGGTGGTAGCAGATATTCCTCCAAGGTTTGGCATGCTTCTTTCCAGGTCTTGGGTAGCGAAATTGAAAGGGACACTACAGCTAGATTTCTCCTATGCAATGATTCCGGTGTTTGGACAAATGAGGAAATTATATCGGGAACAAAAAATGAAATATATGATCACAAGCAAGGAGAAACCCATAAATCATCCAATTAACTATGTACATACATATTTAGAGTCTTTTGTGTTGTTTTCAGATAGTTTAAATGATATAGATATTCAGTTAGAAGCAGATGATATTCCGGAAATAACAGAAAATTTCAGAGAAATTTTAAAGAAAGAAGGACAAGAATAGCAGAAAAAATGTTGGGCAATCAGCCAAAAGTAATGGACAGCAAGCAGACAAGGCACAGCAAACAGGTTTCCAGCACTTGCTAGAGGAGGAAGAAGGCTGTGGACCATGGATTTTGATGGAGCAGTGGGAAATGATGGCACTGGAATTGGAATTTGGGTACGCAATCTTTTCTCCGCCCCAAACAAAGTGCCTAGTAACGTGATGGTTTGCTCTTACAAGTTGGCTTTTGAGTGTTCAAACAATGAAGCTGAGTATGAAGCTCTGATTACTGGCCTGAAGATTCTTAGAAAGTTGAATGCTAAAAGGATTTCGGTATATGGCGACTCCGAATTGGTAATAAAGCAGGTCAGAGGCGAGTATCAAGCAAAGCATCCTAGGATGCGGGCCTATCGTAATGCAGTTTTAGACATCTTAAAATTATTTTCAGAATACACCTTGACATGTGTACCTCATATACAAAATAGTATTGTTAACACTCTTGTCAAGGCAAAAAGTAGTTTGAAAATCCCAATGAACTCCAGCAATAAATTTAAAATCCATGTCAAGCATCATCCAACCATTCCAGACAATCAGAGATATTGGCAAGTGTTTCAAGATGATGAGGAAATTAATGATTTTCTACAAAACAAAGGCAAGTTCAAAGAAACCTCAATCGATACAGAAAATGACGATGGTAAAGGGAATGGTACAGATGAAGTGCAGATCAATGAAATGGACGTGTTGCAGCTGAAGAATAACACTATTCCTAAAGGCTTGATACCTCTAGAAGAACTTTTTGATCAAGATGATGTAGCCCGCAAGCCAACATTGCAGCCAATAGAGGGGTGTAGAAGAGGTCAACATCAGAACAGCTGCCAATCCTAAGTTGGTAAAATTGTCCAAAGCATTGCCGCCAAAGATCAAGGACAAATATATCAGTTTGATGGCTTCATTTGCAGATGTCTTTGCTTGGGATTATTCTGACTTGAAGACCTATGATACCAATATAATTCAGCACACTATACCCATCAAGCCCATTCAAAAACCATTCAGACAGAAGCTGAGAAGGATAAATCCAAAGTTGTTGTCATCTATTGAAAAGGAGGTAAACAGGTTGTACAAGTTAGGTATCATTGTGCCCATCATATTTTCAGATTGGATCTCTAACTTGGTGCCCGTACGAAAGAAGACAGGTGAGATCCGCTTATGCATTGATTTCAGAAATCTCAATAAAGTTTCATTGAAGGACAACTATCCACTGCCCAAGATGGACCATATACTTCAGCGAGTAGTGGGGGCATCTTGTATGTCACTACTTGATGGTTATTCCAGATATAACCAAATTTCTGTCCATGAGGATGACCAAGACAAGACAGCATTCACCACTCCATGGGGAACCTTTCATTATACCAAAATGCCTTTCGGTTTAAAAAATGCAGGTGCCACATTTCAACGTGCAATGGAATTGGCTTTTGCGAATGAGAAAGATGTGTTTTTGGTGGTGTACCTGGATGATTTGACCGTGTTTTCCAAATCTAATGAAGAGCACATGCATCATCTAAAAACTGTTTTTAAAAAGTGCAGAAAATATGGTTTATCGTTGAATCTGAAGAAGAGCTTGTTTGCCATGGAGGAAGGAAAATTACTCGGGCATATTATCTCAAAAGATGGCATTCGTATTGACCCAGCACATGTGCAAGCAATTCAACAAATCGATCTGCCCCGGAATAAAAAAGAGATACAATCGTTCAATGGTAAGATGAATTTTCTGTGTCGCTTTGTGCCTAATCTTGTTGAACACTTAAGAGAGATGACCAACATGCTCAAGAAGGACAACCAAGTGAAATGGACAGAGGAGGCTGTAAAATCTTTCAATTTGGTCAAATTGGCCCTTTCTTCAACTCCAGTTCTAGTCAGCCTGGACTACACTCAGGATTTCATATTGTTTTCATTTGCTTCGGAGCACACTATGGCAGCAGTATTATTGCAGAAAAGAGATGATCATCAAACACCCATCGCATTCTTCAACGGAGCTATAAGAGATGCAGCTTTAAAGCACAAAATCATTGAGAAGCAAGCCCTAGCACTGGTGAAGGCATTGAAGGATTTCCGGGTGTATATTCTACATTCTCATATTTTGGCCTATGTTCCTAACGCTGATGTAAAATATGTTTTAGTGCAGACCGATCCGGAAGGAAGAAGAGGCAAATGGATTGCAGCCTTGCTGGAATATGATGTGGAAATAAAGCCCACAAAGCTAGTCAAATAATAGGGGTTGGCGAAGTTAATGGCCGAATCAAACTTGAAAGCCTTGGACATAAATCTGATCGCTGCTATGTCTGATGAGAACGAGGAAATATCATCCATTCAGGTATCTGAAATGTTTTCTCTGTCCCCATGGTATTCAGATATAATATATGTGCTAAAAAATCTATCACCACCGCCCGGCATGACTAGAAATAAAGCGAGAACACTCAAGTTGAAGGCGGCCAAGTTTTGCATTCTAAATTCTCGCTGTATTGGAAAGATCCCGGTGGTGTTTTGTTGAATTGTTTAGTGGAAGAGGAGGCAAAGAAAGTCATGGAGGATTTCCACGGAGGAGAGTGCGGTGGTCACCTTTTTTGGAAGTCAACAGCAAATAAAATTTTGAGAGCAGGGTACTATTGGCCTACATTGTTTGTTGATGTGTACAGGATGGTGAAGCACTGTCATAAATGTCAGATTTTCGAAGGAAAATAGAAATTACAACCTTTGCCGCTTAAGCCTATTGAGGTGAGCGCTCCTTTCCAGCAGTGGGGGTTGGATTTCATTGGGGAAATTCATCCCGCTTCTTCCGATCAGCGTAGATGGATCCTCATAGCGACAGATTATTTCACAAAATGGATTGAGGCAACTCCCACCAGACAAGCTACAGATACGATAATCATTTCATTTCTTGAAAATAAGATCTTGCCTCGCTTTGGTTGTCCGAATAAGTTAATCACCGATAATGCAGCAGCTTTCAAATCAAAGAGGATGGTAGAATTTTGTCATAAATATCACATCATTTTGGGTCACTCAACTACCTATCATCCGCAATGCAATGGATTGGCGGAATCTTCGAATAAATCATTGGTCAACATCATCAAGAAGCTACTAGAAATAAATAAAAAGAGCTGGAATAAGAGGTTGGTCCATGCGCTTTGGGCAGATCGGATCAGTCAGAAAAAATCCATTGGTATGTCACCATTTGAGCTTGTTTATGGAGTTGACACAGTATTTCCCACCTCTCTCGCTGCCCCGGTAGTCAGACTTCTTCAGGAGGTCGGCAGTGAAGAAGATCCGATGCAAAGAAGGTTGAATCAAATGGTCCACTTGCAGCAAACAAGAGAAGAAGTTTTCAAGAACACATCCAAATTGCAGGAGAAAATAAAGAAAATTTATGACAGAAAAGCAAAGGCAGATAAATTTCAATTGGATGATGTGGTGCTGAAGTGGGATGCAAGGAATGAAGAGAAAGGTAAGCACGGAAAGTTCGAGAATCTTTGGAAAGGCCCTTTCAAGATTGCAGCATGTAGGGGTCAGAATGCCTTTCTTTTGAAGGAAATGAACGGGGAAAATTGTCCAGGAGGGCCGATCAATGGTCGGTTGCTCAAGCGGTACCACTACTGAGTTATTAACGCTGCTTCCACTATCATTGTAAATACCATTTTTATTTCAGTTTGGTTTCAGTCTGTCAAGTTAGTTTTTGAGTCATTTCAATGTCAAGTTTGAGCCAATTTCTTTGTCATTTCAGTTTCATAAATAAGTCAGAGTCCTGTGTTGTAGTCAAAATGATGACTCCATAGCCCAATGGACAAAAGGCACTATCTAGCTCCTCCAGAGATCTATTGTTCTTAGCACCTCCAAGGAGCTACCATCCCCCATTGGAGCCAATGTTAGATTCGGTCTGGTCAGTCCTCCGTCAGAGATCAAAACTCTTTATGCATTTTAGTTTTAAGTGTCCCGCTCCATTCACTCAGCTGCATTCTGCTAGGGGCATGCCATGATCTGACGGAGAAGGTCAGGCTAGTCATCTCCCCTCATGTCTGGCTCCTGTTGGCTTATGTCTTTGTGTCAACTAATCACTAAAGTCCATGACAGTCAAGGTCTGGTCCTTTAATGGACAAAAGTCATTTTTGGTCATTAGGTCTAGGGATTGATCAATTTGATCTTTAAATATGTCCAGTAAAGCCATGCAGGCCAGAGTGATGTTCTTGCAAAGTAATGATCCGCAGAGTTTCATGACAAATTTTTGGGCAAAACACAGGGTTTTTCTCCCCACTAAAAATCGGCAGCTCCAAATGAGGAATGGTTTGCATTTTTGGATTCAGCATGGAAAATCACGACTACTGGTGCTCGAACAAGAAATTTGGTCAAGATATGAGTCTCCAAAAGGTCAAAAACACCCAAAAAATGGCCTCTCTGCCCCTTTTTTGACACACAGGAAGCAGTCTTGGGAGAATGAAGATTTGGAGGGGCAAATGAGCACCAAATTCAGAAATTCTAGTTGGGTTAGAAATTAGACAGGATAGGCTTTCCAACAAGCCCACTTGAGAACATTTTGGACACCTGCAAGTGCCTTAAAACAGGCCCCAAAGTAGCGCAGCACACAGAGAAAATGGCACGGCGCATAGAGGAAAAATTGCCAAATTTGCTTCCGTTTCGCGAAATTTCGATTCGCGACTTCTCCAAGTGGACTGCTCATATACACTTCGGTTTTTTGGCACCTAAGGTGGCATTTAAAGTATTTTTTCCCTAGATTGGCTTCTATCCAAGTGGCGAAGGAAGGCAAACGGTCACCCAAGCCATTTGTCATGTTTGTAGCGCTCCACCTATAGCTGATGGTTGGCTCTTCATCTCCATTTTGTAATGATTCAAGTAACTCCCCAACCCTTGGGTGTTCTATCTCTTCATGGCACATTCTATATATTGTATGTAAACCATTTGCAAAGGGTTGGTTGGTTTGTAACTTCTAGGAGACTGTGGGAAAGAAACTCTGTTTCTTCACTATGTATTTTTGACAAAGAATTAATGAAAGGCAGCGGCTCTGTTTCATGAGATTCTTGTGGTTGTGAGTGTAGAAAATGTGTCTCTTATGTTTTCATATGTATTTCGTTATGTTTCATAATTCAATTCATGTTCATTTCCCGTGAAATTTTCTGAGTGAGATTAGGTAGAATTCAATTTTATTGCTCTGCCTGTGGGAAAATTTCATGTTCAGTGTTCTTCTTCTATTGAAAAGGATTCATGTTCCTATGCCCTTTTTACACTCCTCAACAATCTCTCCATTCCAAGTTATTCCAAACTAACTTGCTACACTTTCCGTTTTCCTTGCCTCACGAAGTAATCTGTGCCCTTGTATTAAATTCTCTGTTCTTTGCTGACCGTTGGTCCCATACCATCCCAGAAGCTCGGTCATTCGTAATAATTGTTTCTTGTATACATATTCACTTACTAGCCTAAGATCAATATTTCATTGTAAGTCATCTCAGACCATTTTTTGCTTATATATTCACTGAGCGTGACTTAGAGAGAACCCTCTCCTGTTCTAGTAGGGCTAGCTACCAGGCTAAGCGTGGTTTGTGGTTACCCTGAATTTCGCCTTCCTTTAGCCTAGGGCAGATTCAGGTGCTAACACCCCAGAAGCTGCAGACCAGGGCGAGGAATTGGACACGGAAATAATTCATGAATCTGATAACCACTCAGGTTACACAGTTATAGTGGAACATAGCCAAGACGAGCACCAAAATCCCCCAAACACAAAGGGTATTGATAAACCTGTTCCTACAGAGGATGCTTCTCAGAAGAAGCAAGTGGCTGAAATAAAGTTAAGAAAGCTGAAGAAGAAATACTGGGAGCTTCAGAAGAAGTTTAAGTAGCTGCGTCGAAAATTAAAAGAAGCTACAAATGGGGAAGCTACGAGCATTATTCCTGAGTTAGTCACTGTGGCCGCAGAGACCGAAGCATGTGAAGGTAAGGCAATAGGAACCTAGACTGAATCTATTTCTACTTAGACGGTAGCCACACAAACAAGATTTCATATGGATTTGATGGATATGGCTATTCAGACGGAGGGTTTATCCTCTCACAACAAAAGCACCCAGACAGAATAAATATTCAATGACGCTCCATCAAGTAGTGATCCTATTCTTCTATAGTTACAAGAGGAGTTGGTATGGGCCCAGCTTACTTTAGCACAATATAAGAAGGAGACGGTTCCTCTACAAAAGTACCAGGAGCTTCAGAATCAATTCAATGATTTGACCATAACTGAGGATGAAACTTTTGCTAAGGTAGGAGGAAGAAAAGATGAAGAAATTAAAAGCCAAGCTAGATAAGGTTGTCGGTCAGATTGATGTTATTTTCTCTTTATATTCTGATGTCTTATCTTGCAGTTCTCCTGCTACAAACTATGCTTTGTTTTTGTTGGAAAGATATTTACTATTGAAGATTAAAGTTGTTAAGGACAGAAAGTCAATTGAATTGAAGACAACTGAAGAATTCATAAAATGTTGTAAGGAGCACGGGATAAAAGTCCAACGTCTTCTCTATGAACTTTATTTGCATAATTTTTTTATTAGACGGGGAGGTGGATAACAATCCTAGCCCTTTTATTGGGGACATTCAGTTCCAAGCCTTTATTTCCTTCACAGTGAACCAACTTAAGTGGTCCAGGGCTTATAACACCTTTCAAAGGAAAGAACATGGATTGGATTTGTGGGTAAGGGGTGAGCCTACTCAACCCTTGCATCTTTTTGTTAGACACAAGAGGTTCATGAAACAGGAGGGAATAATTAAGAATTTGGGGCCTATACATAAAGAAATTGTGCAAGTAGGAATGGCTTATTTCTTATCCATACAGGAACGGTCCTTACTTGCATCCAAACGGAGATGGATAGCCTTCACCAATAGTGTCAAGAATAGAGAACCGTTTGGCCACAGGAATTTTAAAGTTGTCAGAGGCTATTTTGTCACATACGGTAATATTATCTTGAGGGAAGGACCACATTGGCTAGGATGTTGATTTACGAGCCCTATTATTTGGTACCCTCCTGAAGGATACTATTCTGATTACGAGCTGTCTAGTGGTCATGAAGGGATAGCCTTTGCAAATTTAATACAAAATCACGGTTTTAGGTTGTATAAGGAAAAAGTCTTTCCTGCTTACTCTTTAACTGCATTACATAATAAATACTTATTTTCATAAGGACGTGAAACAAGGTAAGCAAGGGAGTATGTTGGGCCATGCAACAGGTATAAATTTACCCTTGATTACATTATCTTTTTCCTCCTTTTTATGCATTTGTGCCATGATGTAATAAGATTTTGATAGAATTTCGATAGAAAGTGAACAGAATCGCTTTTGATTTGGCTGTCAAAACTAACTTTCGTTGCTTTTTATTCAGAGATTAGCGAATGGGACAATTGTTGTTCAATCTATTGAACAGCAAAGGCTAAACAAGGAGAAAAGAGCATTTCTTGTACGGTCAAGTTGAGAAATGAATCAGAAGGATCAACGCAGGACAAAAGTTTGTTCTGATAATAGCATGTAGTTGTGAATTCCTCAGGATCAGGAGATCCTGAGGAATCACAATTATCTCTTTTCCTCTTTGACTATAAGAGGGGAAAAATGAATAGAATAAGACAACTTTTTGCCTTTTTACTTCGACTGCAATTGTAAGAGATAGAGGGTTATTCTGAAGAACACATTGTTACTGTAATGAAATTCGGAGTTAATGAGTAATATATAATGTGTGTTTCAGTTTGTTCGTGATATTCTGAGTAACTAGGTAGTAATCACTGGCGGCTTGGGCCCAGTCACTGGTGGATTTCATTGCTTTTCCCTGTGTTATATTTTTACCTTTTTACTGCGAGTCTAATTACTTTGTTTTATAGTTTTACGATTGATCTACTTGATATATAAATCGTCGGTGTTGATTTTGTGCATTCGGTGCATTATTTCTTATTTCTGTTGATTGGTTTCATTTGTTTATGTCTTAGATTGATTTAATTATTAGATAAGAGTTATTTCCTGTTAATTGAGAGCTAGAGTATTATTGATTAGATCAGGTGCATTATTGTTTCTATTCAACTGAAATAGCTATGTTACCGCTACAGTGCACTCGGTTGATGTGCTTATGGCTTGTAATTGCAATTAGAGTTTTTTTATTAAGATTGAGTTTTGATGCTTGAATAGTTGAATTTCTTTGAAGTTATAGGTTTGGTAGTTTATGGTTTGTCCATTTACTGTTGTATTGAAATCAATAATTTATCTTTAAGCATTACTTTCTGTAGATACAATGATTTCCATCACCTACACATACTGAGTACACTCTTGAAACAAAAAGACTTACCCAGGTTGATAATTAATGTTAGGCATTTAGGATTTCTAAAAGATATCTTATATGCGCCCAACACTTGGGACTCGGTGGTAACAACACAAACTCCATGTCAATCGAGTTTCACAATAGTCCTTTCCAAGCCACGTCCTCAAATTATATTTTAGTTATGCTTATGTTTCAACAACGAGGGTGGTGCATGGCCAATTGTTAATACAATTCATCTCTGGAAAATGAACTTGCTACCTGTCAACATGGCCCATCCTCCATGGCCTACCTATGAGAAAAAATTATATATACATGGGCTACCTCTACATATAAACCATATGGATATGTCCTTTTCCACATGGGCTACCTCAACACATATGTGGATTGCCTCTACGTGTAACACATATGGATATGCCTTTTCCAAATGGGATACCTATGTATATACATGAGTTTCCGCTACATAAAAAACATATCGATACACCTATTTAGGGATATTTTATTCCTTCAACACCCTTTTGAATCCTTGGTGGGATAGACCAAGAAAACATATGGGAATGTTGTTGTTAGATCCCTATAGTACTAGTGTAACCCCTTATGGTTATTAGTGCAACCCCATTATTATATTTTTGTGCCCATGTAGTCCCCATATTGTTATTATGGTGCCCCATAGAAGCCCACTATTGTTATTGTTGTGCCCTTACATTATTATTGTTATGTTGGCTCTAATTATATTATGACCTCTTAGACTCCTATATATAGAAAGGAGGTCTTGTCATTTGTATCATCCAAGAATTGTTCATTTGTGTAATGTAAAGGAGGTCTTGTCATTTGTATCATCCAAGAATTGTTCATTTGTGTAATGTAAAGGAGGTTTCCCCCTTAAAGAGGCTTATTTTGAAGGTGTTTATCTATCTTTTCTTCTATTCATGAGCTAGTTTCATAACATTTGGTATCAGAGCTTTGGATTATAGGGTTTCGCTACTCCAAACAAGTCATCATGGAATTTTTGCTATAACTATTTTTCTGTGACGTTTCAGAAGATTAAAAAAAATATATCCATTTGAGATGTAATCTCGCTAAACCTCGGGTCTAAATTTCAGATCTTGTCTTTCTATATTTTCAGAGATATGATCTAAGGAAGTTAGGGTTTTTGCAAGCTCTAGAATTCCATCTCAAACAGGTCATCGTTGAAGTTTTGCTATAATTGTTTTTCTAAAAAGTTTCAGAATCTGGAATTAAAACCCATTTGAGTTGAGAACTTGGTGAAGCTCGCGCTCGAATTTCAATTCGTGTTCTACTATATTTTCGGAAATACAATCCAAAACATTTAGGGTTTCTGCATGCTCCCGAATTACATCCCAAATAGGTGACCTTGGGAAAATCATTATAGATTTCTCTTTGAGCATCAGATTGAAATCATTAAGAAGTGATAGAAATCCAACGGACTGTAGTTTGTTGGGTATCATTTTCAGAACCTAAGGTCAAAACAGTGACACGTGGAACGTTGTAGAAGTTCGCTCGACTGAACGAGCCTATAATTAGGTTATCGCGGGAGATTGGACATAACTCTTTCTTCGAGAATCCAATTACAATCAGACTTGTGGGGTTAGAAAGAGGACTCAGAGGGCTATCATAGACCAAAATGTCAGAGCTTAAACATCATAGATTACAAATTTACAGTCATTGCAATATCGAGCTCCTAAAATCAAGAAAAGGCAATATGAGGAAGTTTGATGGCAAGGATCTGGTAAATCGGATACTACAAATGGAGCAATAATTTGATCTACATTAGGTGCAACTATTACAAAAGGTACGTATTTAATATTTATATTTATAACTCAATCAATTTTTATGGTATCAAGGGCTTTGTTCTCGTAAACCACTTGTTATGTGGTCAATTTTCATGGAAGAAATGATAGCACATTATGTGGATACAAAGAGCAACACCTTCTTTGGCCAATTGATAAATCTCAAACAAAAGTGTTCAATGGTAGAGCACATTGAGGACTTCCAAAAATTGAATATAAGGGAAAATGATATTGCAGAGAAGTAGAGGACTGATGTCTCCATAGGGACTTTAAAGGATAACGTTCAACATGAGGTTCGTCTTTGGGAACCTGATTCATTGGAGAAGGCATTCAGGTTGGCAAGAAAAGTGGAAAGAAAAATTATGGAAATAAGGAAGTATACCCCTCACAACTATAAATATGGAAGTGTTTTTTCTCCTAGCCTTCCACAACCTACAAGTTTAACACTACAACAATTGGAAGAAAAAAGAGCAAAAGGGCTTTGTTACAATTGTGATAACAAATACATTAAAGGTCATAAGTGAGCTGAGAAGAAATTATTTTACAATGATTGTGAAGAGGAGGAAGAAAAGGATCAAGAAATGTCAAATGAAGAGGATATACACCAGGAACCAACCCCAGAGAAAGAAGAAATGAATCTGACTATATCTTGTAAAGCATTGGCAAAAATTACCACTCCTCAAACTCTCAAGATAGAATGACATATCAAAAAGAAAAATGTTCAAAAAGTGAAAGATCACATCGAGCATCAAGAAATGAATCCGACCATATCTTGTAATTCATTGGCAGAAATTTCCATTCCTCAAACTCTCAAGATAGAAGGACATATCAAGAAGAAAAAGGTTCGAGTGAAAGATCACATCGAGCATCAACAACAAGTTCTCCAAGTTTTAAAGGATAACGCCACTTTGGTGCAAAATCGAATGAAACAAGAAGCAGATCAACATCGCAGTGAAAGAAATTTTGATGTAGGCATTGGGTATTTTTAAGGCTACATCTATACAAACAAATGTCCCTCAAGCAAGCTATTTATGAGAAGGAAATGTTGGAAATACTACATGCACTTAAGAAATGGCGACCTTACCTAATGGGAAGACACTTCAAGGTAAAAACGGGTCATGATAGTCTTAAATAATTTTTAGAACAAATATCTTCAGAAGAACATAAAAAATGGGTCACAAATATGTTGGGTCATGACTTTGAAATCATCTACAAAAAAGGGAAGCAAAATTTTGTTGCAAATGCACTCTCAATAAAGGATGAGGATGTGGAAGCATTGTTTTGTGCTATTTTTATTATCCAACCAGGTTGGATAAATGAAGCAAGGGATGAATGCCAGAATGATGAAGAAGTGTGGCCACACATTCAAAATTTGAAAAATATCCCAATTCAAATAATATTGCCAAAACTTGACAAGGAAGGAAAAATCATATTGGAACCTGAAGCAGTCACAGAAACAAGAAATCGACAGCTACGAAATCGATCAATTTCAGAGTATCTCATCAAGTGGAGGAACTTACCCGCTGAAGATTCCACATGGGAGGATGAGAGTTTTATACGGAAGCATCAAAAACTACTCAAGCATTGAGGACAACACTTTTTGAAGGAGAGGGGCATGGTAGGTCCCTATAGTACTAGTGTAACCCCTTATTGTTATTAGTGCAACCTCCTTATTATATTGTTGTGCCCATGTAGTCCCCATATTGTTATTATGGTGCCCCATAGAAGCCCACTATTGTTATTGTTGTGCCCTTACATTATTATTGTTATGTCGGATGTAATTATATTATGACCCCTTAGACTCCTATATATAGAAAGGAGGTCTTGTCATTTGTACCATCCAAGAATTGTTCATTTGTGTAATGTAAAGGAGGTTTCCCCCTTGAAGAGGCTTATTTTGAAGATGTTTATCTATATTTTCTTCTATTTTGTGAGTTGGTTTCATAACATTTGTCTGAATTTTATAGCCTTCTTGGAATATGTTAGACTTCAAAGTAACTAAAACAAAACTAACATTATGTGACTAACTTGAATTTATATAAAACCCACAAATGCATGTTACAAATCTGAAAGATAGAAGAAAGGATCTAAAACAAAACTACAAAAATAATAAATATCAAACACAAACTATTTATGATAAACAATCACAACATATAATTACATCCATATAAGAGAAATTTCATCATAATATTTGTGGTTTGGAAAACTCATTATCTGTGTTTCAAGTAAAAATTCATTAACCAAATATCTTATGTACAACACAAAACATACAACAATCAAGAAGGTAAAGAAAATAAACAATAAAAATAGGACACGGGATGCTAGATGAGAAACATATCCTTCATTGAGTATACTTGAATATATATTATTTATATAAATAAACTCCAACTCTACAAATTTAATAATCAGTAATAGGAAACTCCTTTACAAATGGTTATGTTTAGAGACCATATAAGTC
The DNA here is from genome assembly GCA_031772625.1 of Pinus tabuliformis. Taxonomy (NCBI): domain Eukaryota; kingdom Viridiplantae; phylum Streptophyta; class Pinopsida; order Pinales; family Pinaceae; genus Pinus; species Pinus tabuliformis. The sequence goes on from CM062816.1 coordinate 189,660,403, forward strand.
AAATGCAAGTAAGAAGGACAATAAATGGGTGTTGTTCTTGTTGTAGCTGGCTCAGTGAGACACTTTTGGACATTGGTATGCCACTTACTTAGTAAGTGAGAGTTTCAGAGCTCCATCAAATGCTAATATTTAAAAGAAGCCCACTATAATTAGTGTAAAAATTCTAATCTTGTTTACCTTCATCACATAGATATGTGTAGTTGAACAAATTTCAAGATAGTTACATAATTGTTTCTTCATTTACTTTAATTTGCACTAATTATCAAATGGCTTCAGTGGACAAGGAGTGAAACAGAAAATGTTTGGATCCAAAGAAATAGGAATTATCACATGAATCAAAGGGGAGGAAGGTCCCACATCCATTTTCATTATAATATTTCATAAAACATTAAAATTATATGAAAAATTCATGATATTTTCATAAGTTGTCCACATAGGCATCCATTTGTTTAAACATCCAATCATTAAATTGACTTCCATCACGTAAATTATATATCTATATATATATATATATATATATAGAGAGAGAGAGAGAGAGAGAGAGAGAGAGAGATTCCAAAAAGAGAATAAATATCCACATATATTGATCACCAAGACTTATCATAGCTACCATTGCCATTGTACCCACGAAATAGTCAAAACTGAATCAATAAGTCAACTCATCAAAACCTATATGGAAAAAGTAGTATAATTATGATTTTTTGGTAGAAACTTCTCCATTAAAACAACTGGTTGTTGGGCATCAATTTTCTTTTCATTATTTGTTCCTTTAGTATAAAACATTGTAGAGATTGGGTTGGCATTAGGACACTTGTATTCAAGGGAAAAGTTTTCAGAATTGGGGTTGACAAAACTCTCATACAGTGGCCCAAAGGTAACAAATTTGGAGGTAGAATGAGAAATAAAAATAGTTTTATGAGAAGAGACATTATCAGGACTTGCATGAGTACTTGCAGTAACAGGGGTAGAATTTTTAAGGTTAAGAACAAGACTGAATTCTTTAGAGGGTGAAGATGGTGAATGAACAAGAAGAGTGAGAATGGGTTGTTACATCATGAATAAGGATTTTGTAAACTTGCCCCATGCCTTTATCCTTTGAGTGAGGGGAATTGTGGTGTGGGTTCTAGCTATCAACATTATTCCAAGCATCACTATCAGGATCTTGCATAGGTATCTCATGATATTAGGATGAGGCTTCAAATGAGGTGAGGGACTATTCTGATAAATAAGGGGATGAAAAGTCACATTGCGAGAACCTATGAACAGATTTCCTAGAGTAGGTAGCTGATGAAATCCTTGAGAACCAACATTGAAATGCACTGAGAAAATATATATTTTTGTTCTCTGAGTATCCCACATATTAGGGGGGTATGTTTCCTTTGCCTCGGCCCCTTCCCTATCTTCTTGGAGTAAAACTCATTTCTATAAATAAATCAAAATATTAATAGCAACCAAACAAACAAAGTAATTTGATACATCAATATATCTCCATTTTAAACTACTATAGCAAATATGTATTTTAAAAAAATGATCAATAAAATCTCATGCAAAGGAAAACTAAAACATATGAGGCGAGAAGAGGGTTTCAATGAGTAATGAAATTTGGATGAAACAGGGGGGTAAAAACCCTTATGAAATTTTGAAAACAAGCCCTATGCTAATTAGGTGAATTTCATTCATTTTTTGCTTTAAATTCCATTTTGTTTTCAAAAACTTACTTTACAAGTTCGACCTTTTGTTTTTTCATATTCGAAATTGACAAGTATTTTGATAATCTTCAAGGCATGGTTGTAATACTTTAAGAGAATCGTGAACGGCTTCATGCATGCTTCTTTCAAACCTAGGGTTTCAAATTTAAGTTAGGTTTTTAACTTTTGGATGAAAATAATAAAGAAAAGTAGGGGAAAAACTCATAAATTCACAGTCAGAGGAAAAGTTAAGGATATTTTCAAGCTAATACCCATGAATATTTTTTTTTGTAGGTAGGAGAGTTGTCACTTTAAGCCAACACATTGAATAGGAACTAATAAGAGTTGCATATATAGCATGTTTTCTTTCTAAGGTTTTTGAAAGAAGAATGAGCCAAAAGTTTAAGGTTCTTTTCAATTAAGGGTAAAAACAGAATAATTCCTTCAAAATTTCTCTGCAATGAACTTATTATTCATATCTTGACAAAAACCCTAGGTCAAAATAAGGTTTCAAGTTTCTAGGAGATCGATAATTAACTTCATTAAGTGGCTTAACAATTTAATGAAATATTTTGCAGAGAAACACAAGTTTGTAAACAAATGCAAAGGAAACGAGTTGTATGGACAGTGTTAAGTTGAACAATGGGAAAGTGTAATAGCCCTCATGAAAATTCCATGTAATAAAAGTTAAAAACAATAACCACAATTGATAGGACACTTATTCCAAGCCAAATTTTGGGCAAGACATCCTAGTGGGTGTTCATTTGGTTTTTTATGGCTAAATAAATTGGCAAAGGCAATGGCTAAGGCTTTGGAAACAAAAAAATGGAATTTCTTGCACATTTATTTATGAAAATAATGGAAATTAGGAGAAAAGGGAGGTGAAAGGTCACAAGTTGCATGTGAGGAGGGAAATGAAGGAAAGTAATGCAAAATGAAGAAAATAGAGGCTTCATTCATAAAAAGGCTTATGAGGATCAGTTGGTAACCTTTTGTTAGTTGAGTTTTGGAGATCTCTCATTATTCTCTCTCTCTCTCTCTCTCTCATACTCTTGACACTTGGAGTTTCTTGGAGAAATTTTGGCATTGGAGCAAGAAAGGCAAAGAAGGCAAGAAGAAGCAAAGATAAAGCATGGAAAGGTAGGATCAAGCAACTACAACAGGCTTCATTGCAGGTATCAACTTGCATGTGTATTTTCCTTGCTAGATTTGGCATGCATGGTATTGCATGTGGTTAATTTCTATCATGGCATGGGTTTTTCCATGTGTAATAGTGTTTCCAGCCTAGCCTTGCCATTTCTTGATAGCCTTGATGAGATGGGTTCTCTCATATGGTTTATGTGGGATGGTCGGATTGGATTCAAAGTTGAGTAGGGTGGAGCTCTAAATCGAAAAACACATGGTCTGAGTGGTCCCTGAACCGAATTGAGGATCATGAAGCCTCTGGCCTAGTAGCCCCTAAACCAGATTGTGGTTTGTGGTAAAGCCAGATTATGTGCCTCGGTGGGCCTAGGAATCCTTACCAGTGAATGGAGGGATATACAGTAAATCCAAGAGGTGGATTTTCTCTTCGTTGGGCTTAGTAGTCCTGGGATGGGATGCACAGTAAATCCTGGAGAGTATACCTCGGTGTAGGGCCTAGTGATCCTTGGATCGGACTGTGGACGCACTGTAAAGCCTGAGAGACTAGGAGGCACTCAAATTCCTCATGGTGTAGGCGGAGAACTCTGGTGGAATCCATGTTGATTGGTGTTGTTGGTGTGTTCTATGATTTCGAAATTCATGCTTGGAATATGGCACAGGGGTGATTGGCTGAAGAGAGACTTGGATCAGCCAATCTATGGTTGGGTGGAATGTGGTAGTCCTATCTCCGGTTGCTTTATTGCATTCATTAATAAGAAATTCATTCCCTTGATTTCTATGTGAAAATGTATTGATGTATATGTGTCTTTTGATGGTTGATGTTTTTCTGGTAATTATGTTCTTATTATGTTGGTTATATGTATATTTCATGACAACACCTATGTATGTCTTTCGGAATGTTTTTACTTGTAAATGAATGGATAGTGCATCTACAGGCTAATAGATGATAATGCATCAATTGACCTGAGAGAACAATGGTTCATAGCGATTCTTAGATAATTATGAGATACCTACACTTAATTTTGTTGTTTACACCTGTAGGTTACATGTTGATGATATGTTTGACGAAATGCCTGCCATGGCTAGTAGGGGTTTGGTTATGGTCTTGTTCAGCTTATTATTTTTGCATCATTGTTTCCCTGTATTTTTAATGATTTCAAGCTATCACTTCATTCTGGGTAATGGCCTGGGCTCTAGGCCTAAAAAAGTGGCTTAAATCCCAGGGTCACTGGCATAAAACTGGCAATTTTGGTCCCTGGTCGCTGGCAGGAAAGCCTGTGAGAGCGACTTTAGGTTGTTTGTCACTCCCTTGCCCATAGCATGAGAGCGACTATGGCCTAAGAGATCCAGAACAGCAGTAGGAACCAGGGATGGGTTGTTTGAGTGGTTGACTTGTCTCCTAAGGGTTTTGTTGATAATGTTGGATGATTGTGTGTGATGTTTCATTGATTCTGCTTCATTAAGGTCACATAGGAGGTCGAATTTGATCATAGTAGCCTCTTGTCTCAAGTTTATCCCGGTTGGCATGGTTACTTGGGTGGATGTGGGAGGAGGGTGTTACAAAGTGGTATTAGAACATGGTTCAACTCTCAGACTGGATGGTTGGTGTGTTTTGGTCATGCAAGCATGTCAATTGCATGTGTGTCTCTTACACTTGCATTTCATTTACATTGGCTTGACGATTGATTATTGTTGTAGTATGGTTGTTATGGAGATTTTATATTGATTTCGTGAAATGTATTTGTCATGAGTATGTGACTGGCTTCATATGGATTATATGTCACTTACATGTTGATTTTATGTCTCCTACTTACATCCTTATATGTTAGGTTACATTCTTGAATATTTGATTGCTTGCACCAGTCTTGTAGGTTGATTACAAGAATTGATCACTCATGTTTGACTACATGCTTTTATGTGTATGTGTAGTTGATTTGGCATTGCCTATGCATGTTGATGGTTGCATGTGGCAGTGTGTATAATGGAGTAATGGTTTTTGTCATACATGAGGTCATAACATGCATTGTTCATATGGCCTTGCATTGATGAATGGAACCTAGCTAGAGTGATGTTTATGTGTTGATACATTTATTTGTGTATGTCTAAATGTTGTTATGATTATGTTATACATGTATCATGCTGATTTGGTGATCTTGTAGACAAGGTATCCTCCCCAAATTATAGTAAGGTACGTTGATTTATTGTGATTTGGTTTATCTGACATATTATGCATTGTAGGAAGAAATATCAAATGGCTAGCAAGATGGTTGACTACAAAAACTCTCCCAATGAATTTGAAGAGCAGCATGGTGTTGGGAACTCTTCATATTTGGAAGTTACATTGAGAATTTTGAAGGAAGAGATAAGGAGTTGTAAGGCACATAGTGACCAGATCATATAGGCACAAGAGAAGCAAGCAAAGGTTAATGTTATAATTCTTCAGAGTTTGTCAGACTCGCAGTGACAAGGGTCACTTTGAATCAGCCATGGACATGAGGATGGAAGTAATGGTGCATATGGCAGCAGATATCATGGTAGACACAAGTCAGATAGATTCGATACAGTGAGAGATGGGAGGTTGTTAGACACTCCAGATAGGAGGGGGGGTGAGCACAGGTACTAATTCTAATTATGGTTCTGATAGACATCATGATCGCCATCGCTATCATCCTTATAGGAGTAATGATAGGGGATACCTACAGGATGAATTAAAGAAAGAAAAACTACCTACTTTTGATGGAGATGTGAAGAAGTTGAAGAGGTAGAGACTTGGATACTTGGAATGAACAAATTCTTTGAGTTGCATGAGTATACAGATAACATGAAGGCAAGAGTAGCTATCTTCATCTTGAAAGGTAAAGCAGACATTTGGTGGGAAGATGTGAAGCGGGTCAGAGACATTGGGACAGATGACTTGAGTTGGCGGGAATTAAAGAGGCTTTTGAGGAAAAACTACTTTTCAGAGAGGTACTACAACAGTAAGGCTAAAGAATTCTATGAGCTAAAGATGGGATCAATGATGGACAAAGAGTACACGACCAAGTTTCTGGAGCTATTAAGGTATGTATCGTATCTTACTGATGAGAAGGATAAACTTCAAAGCTTTGTCAGTGGTTTTCCATTAGCATTTAGAGATCAGATTGAGTATGATGAGCCTCCGTCACTTAAGGAATTCATTGGGGAATTGAAGCATTTCTATGAACATTCAAAGCGTAAGAATGAATCTTAGCATGGATGGAAAAGAAGGGACAAAGGTAAAGGTAAATGGTGGCCTAAGAGGACAAGGCCTTTGCATGCAGATGAGAAACACAATGTGGCACCGCAAAAGAGATTTAATGCAACTAGATGGAAAAATGTGTCATAGAAGCATAGAGGTGATGGCATTGGTCGATTGGCGTGTTGGGCATGTGGTAAGGAGCACCTTAATGTTGGCATTATGAGACAAGTGTTGGCCTTGATGGCAAATCACACTGATGACAAATCATAGTGCAGAAGGATAGCAGCAAGGAATTGATGATCAGACTACAAGTATGAAGAGAAAATATATACACGCTGGTTCACTATATACCAAGTCGCGTATACAAGCAGGTTCACTATATACCAAGTCGCGTATACGCAGGTTCGCTATATACCAAGTCGTGTGTACATGCAGGTTGGCTTCAGTAAAAGAGCGTGTATGTGGAAAACTTATCTTTGGTCCGTGGCGGTTATTCCTTGGAAGTTGTGCCTATGGTTTTGGACCATGGTGTCTCGACGGACGTGTTGATCCCTAGTTTTGAAGTTGATGGTATTGGATTTCTATGGTTTTGGCCCGTGGTATTGAGCAAGGCCTAAGGCTATATAAGGAGAAGAAGATCATTAGGCAAATTGATCTGAAATGTCTTGAATATCTGATGAAGTATTAGATCCAGTATGCAGGTTATGGGTTGATGATGCATTGCTTGATCTGAGCTAAGGAGAGATCTCACCGGTTGATGGAGAACAAGATCTAAGGAGAGATCGGGATCAAATGGTTTGAAATGAACTATCTTTATATGGTTGATTATGCTTATTCTAGATCTGCATACTGACGCAAATAATGTTCTATAAGTGTTATAGTATGATTGATGTCTGGTACAGCTGCAAAGTTATAAGGAAATATTTTTAGATCTGTACGTGGGTTGGCCTTGGAAAAAGGGCGTATACACGCAGGTTGGGTTCATCCAAGTAGCGTGTACATTGTAAAGCTTGATATTTGAAGTTGCAGATGGGTCTGATGGTTATTGCAGAGTTCTGTGTCTGTTATGTGTTCTGGTGACTGTGTTGTTGACAGTGTTTCAGTGTTTCAGCGTTTCAGTGATCAATGATGCAGGTTGTACTACAATGATGATTGTCTTATGGATCCAGTATGAAAATGTATGAAACGTGGTCCCGGGTAGATCGTAGGCCGGCACCTACGTACTGGTAAACATATCAGCCAGTACAAGAGAAAGGGGGTTGTAGCTCCCTTCAGTAGCAGTTGGAAAACAAGTAAAGGTTGGAGCATTCTGTAGGTAGGCACCTACGTACTAGTAAATGGATCGACTAGTACAAGAGCTAAGAGGGTTGCAGCCCTCTGCAGGTTGTAGCCTGCGTGCTGGTAAAGGACTGCACCAGCACATTGTAAAAGAAATTTCTTATTAAAGAAAAGATAGAGACGACTTGCAGCAGGTGGTTTTCACCCACATTGGGTTTCCACCTTATATCATGGTGTTCATGTGTGTGCCTTATGTGTGATGATCTGTTCTGTTATACTGCACCTCTTTACTGTTAATATGGTTAATAATGTTCTGATGCATTTACTGAAGATAAGCTAACTGAATCATAAGATTACTGCATATACGCTAGTTTCCCTTAACGAAGTCGCGTATATACGCTGATATCCTTAACTGAAGCTGTGTGTATGAATCTGAGTATGAGATTGAAAAGTTTTATCTGATCTGATAATACTGATTCACCCCCCCCCCCCCCTCTCAGTATTATTTCCAACAATTGGTATCAGAGCAGGTCCTTTGGTAGAAGCTTGATCGCTTGAAGGAGATCCGTGGAACAATGGGAAAGAAGCTTAAGAAGAAAGCTCATAAGAAGAAGAAGACATCTCAGAAGATCTATGACAGTGGGAGAGTCAATTGGGGATTAGGTATAAGAAGTTCTTCAGATTCAGAATCATTATCAGGTATGAATGTGTTATCCTCTGATGTTCCTGCTATATTTCCTTGTGAAAGTGATGGAAGTGATAGTGAAACTACTGAACATGCTTTTATGGGTGAGCAAGAAAAGTATCAAATAGAGGCAGTATTTAGAAGGCTTACAGACAAAGTTAAAGATCAACAAGATCTATTGAACAAAAGGGAATGTGCTTTCAAAGAAGAAGTTACCAAACTAAAAGCTCAATCAGAGGAAGGAAACAAGGTAAGAAAGTTACTCAAGGACAAGGAAAATCAATGTCAAAAGTTGCAGGGTGAAGTGACATCATTAAGAGATGAAGTCAATGAAAGAAGCACAACCATCAAGAAACTCAGAGATAGATCCAGTTACTATGAAAGTCTTGAAGCCACGATCCGCTCGCTAAAGAAAGATCTTGAAGAATCAAAGAAGCAGAATAAAGATCTACTCCAAGCTATTGAAAAACAGGTAAACGAAGATATCAACTTAAAATCTCAACTGGAATGTGCTCTCAGAATTCGTCAAATGCAGCAGGATCTGAATGAAGAACAAGAAAAGGAGATTCTCAAACTAAGGCATCAGTTGAAAGAAGGAAGGAAAGATGGAGAAGACATGAAGAAGCAATGTCTAGAAACGGAGGAACAACTTCAAGTTCAGGTAAATATCTTGAAAGGTAAATTAGAAGAAAAGGATAAACTTTTGAGATTTCAAGATAGTACTAAAGCCTTGGATGATATTCTTAGTAGTCAAAGGTCTCCTGCTATCAAGACTGGTCTTGGTTTTCATGAATCTGTTGAAGGTGAATCTAGCTCACAAGGTGAGGCAAGGAACTCTAAAGAGAAAACTAAAATGATCAACAAGGAGATGAAAGGTCAACCCCATCAACAATCAAGGAAAAAGACTCCTCAAAGAAAATCTTTTACTCCTCCTATGAATAAAGTTGAATGTTATGTATGTCATAATCTTGGACATGTTGCAGCTAGATGTGGAAGAAGAAGGGTTCAAGACCATCATGTAGAAAGATCATCACATTCAAGGTACTTTAATGGATATTTTTTTTCTTGCAATATGTTTGGTCACAAAGCTGCTGATTGCTACAGGAGGAATATGAAACATGTAAGATGTTATGCATGTAACAAGCTTGGACATATAGCAAAGGAATGCAGGAAAAAAGGATGGACATCACACCAAAAGGAGAAAACCTCATCACACTTGAAGATATCGAGGAAGAAGGAAGTACAGTCAGCACAATGTACTGAGACACAGCACAGCACAGACGTACCAGACTCAGGGGGAGATGAAAGTGTAAAACTTCAGTGTTCTGAATCTCATACGCAAGTTCCTTAAAGGGAAGTCGCGTACATACGCGAGTTAGACACTGCAAAGTCGCGTATATGTCAGTCTGAGGAAAAGCAGTGGGGACAGGATCAGAAAAAGGATCTGATATAATTCAGTCTATTATTTGCTCTATTGGTTACAGTCTGCTGAGGATGTGTGGAAATGTTTTGTTACTTGTATGATGTCTAGAAGTGTTTTGATCCTAACTTGAGGATGATGATGTTTTGATGCTTATTGCTGATATATGCATGATCAGATCTAACAGATGGCACTGGTTGAGAGGGAGCAGATGCCTTTAGTAATTCATTGTTGGCATTATGGTTAATAATCCTTGGTGATGATTCTTATATGGCTAAATGATATATCTTGCTATGATGTGGTTGTGAGTTGTCTATGATAAACTCTCATATGATTCTTGAAGTTACATAGAAGATGTTCAGATCAGATTTATGGTTGATTCTGTGATGATGCATATATGGTGCTTACATGGTGATCTTCATAACGACAAGGAGGAGTACAAAGCTTGAATACACATCTTCCTCACTTGATGATGAGTCACTTATATACTGTTGTTGTCATATGCATAAAGATCATACAGTTATGATGTAGGCACTCATGTGGATAAGGATTGTTGCTTATGATGATATCAAGAAGCTTTGTCAAAAGAGTTTGAGCTCAAGATACATAGTGCTGATACATGGATGACTCCTCAAAGTCACTTTGTTGGAGACATGATGATGATTTTGTATCTATATGATGATAGGTTTATACTTACATATGTTGGTTGATGCAGATGTTCCCAAGTAATGATACTTGGATCATGTAGAGCTTGATGAAATGGCTATGGTGGTTTCACACATGATATAATGTGAATGACTCTGAATTCTGTTCAAAGGGATGAATTGATGCAGACATACCTTGTTATAGGTTGATGACTTATTCTCTACAGGACATTTACAGGTTGCTGATATGGAAATTGGTGTACGCGTGTTGTTTAAAGGATATCCGCGTACATACGTTGATTGATGCAGGTGAAGTTGCGTATATGGATTTCTGAACAGCAAGGGCAAACTCTGAATGAAAATATTCTGAAATGGGTCTAACAGAGACCATCTGGTACAGTCAGAGGGATCAGATAATGATGCAATGTTGGCATTACCTTAGATGCAGAGGGAGAACAAAAAGAAAATATAATTGCCGGACTAGATGCTTATGGAACAAATCATACATTGTGTATGATAGCTGCTGATGACTATCGTGGTCTTACTTAGATGTCTGGTCTCTTGACTCATGAAGTAATTATCTATTGTAATCAGTTGATGAAATCTCTTTTGGTCATTTGATGAATGTTGAAATATTTCAGTCATGTATTTTCATCAAGGTCATGTAACGGCCTATGTTGGTTTCCCCACTATGCTTGGGATGAATGATGTTATACTCTTGAATTATCATGTGTAAACTTTTGGTATATCCCCACTTGATTGGGAGATGGATGTATGTATGAGTCTTTGGTGCTAGGAAGGTCACTTATGATGTATAGAGTCGTGTTCTTTCTTGTAGAACATTTTTTTTGTAGACCTTGCTTACAGTCAGGGAGAGCATGATCAGCACACTTCAGCAAGAACAGAGATTCAGCATGTACTCAGAGGGAGCATGGACAGATTGGTACACCTTGGCATATACAAAGGGGGAGATTATTCAGAGATTTCAGCAGGTACTCAGGGGGAGTATGGACAGTGGAATGATTCAGCAAAGGAAGAGAATATCTTGGTCCACCCTTTGCCCTTGATGTCAAAGGGGGAGAGAGATTCGGTGCTGTTGCCATCAAGTCCAAAGGGGGAGATTGTTGGCATTATGATGCATGTGTTGTACTTGATGGCAACCCTCTCATAGAAGAACATCTCACTTATGTATAACTGGATGAATCTTCAGAAAAGATGTCAGATGTGACTGATGGAGGACAGCTCAAAGGAATCAGATGATAGTTCTAAGTGTAACAAGTTAGCTTTGCCATCAAGTCCAAAGGGGGACATTGTTGGCATTATGAGACAAGTGTTGGCCTTGATGGCAAATCACACTGATGACAAATCATAGTGCAGAAGGATAGCAGCAAGGAATTGATGATCAGACTACAAGTATGAAGAGAAAATATATACACGCTGGTTCACTATATACCAAGTTGCGTATACAAGCAGGTTCACTATATACCAAGTCGCGTATACGCAGGTTCGCTATATACCAAGTCGCGTGTACACGCAGGTTGGCTTCAGTAAAAGAGCGTGTATGTGGAAAACTTATCTTTGGTCCGTGGCGGTTATTCCTTGGAAGTTGTGCCTATGGTTTTGGACCATGGTGTCTCGACGGACGTGTTGATCCCTAGTTTTGAAGTTGATGGTATTGGATTTCTATGGTTTTGGCCCGTGGTATTGAGCAAGGCCTAAGGCTATATAAGGAGAAGAAGATCATTAGGCAAATCGATCTGAAATGTCTTGAATATCTGATGATGTATTAGATCCAGTATGCAGGTTATGGGTTGATGATGCATTGCTTGATCTGAGCTAAGGAGAGATCTCACCGGTTGATGGAGAACAAGATCTAAGGAGAGATCGGGATCAAATGGTTTGAAATGAACTATCTTTATATGGTTGATTATGCTTATTCTAGATCTGCATACTGACGCAAATAATGTTCTATAAGTGTTATAGTATGATTGATGTCTGGTACAGCTGCAAAGTTATAAGGAAATATTTTTAGATCTGTACGCGGGTTGGCCTTGGAAAAAGGGCGTATACACGCAGGTTGGGTTCATCCAAGTAGCGTGTACATTGTAAAGCTTGATATTTGAAGTTGCAGATGGGTCTGATGGTTATTGCAGAGTTCTGTGTCTGCTCTGTGTTCTGGTGACTGTGTTGTTGACAGTGTTTCAGTGTTTCAGTGTTTCAGTGATCAATGATGCAGGTTGTACTACAATGATGATTGTCTTATGGATCCAGTATGAAAATGTATGAAACGTGGTCCCGGGTAGATCGTAGGCCGGCACCTACGTACTGGTAAACATATCAGCCAGTACAAGAGAAAGGGGGTTGTAGCTCCCTTCAGTAGCAGTTGGAAAACAAGTAAAGGTTGGAGCATTCTGTAGGTAGGCACCTACGTACTAGTAAATGGATCGGCTAGTACAAGAGCTAAGAGGGTTGTAGCCCTCTGCAGGTTGTAGCCTGCGTGCTGGTAAAGGACTGCACCAGCACATTGTAAAAGAAATTTCTTATTAAAGAAAAGATAGAGACGACTTGCAGCAGGTGGTTTTCACCCACATTGGGTTTCCACCTTATATCATGGTGTTCATGTGTGTGCCTTATGTGTGATGATCTGTTCTGTTATACTGCACCTGTTTACTGTTAATATGGTTAATAATGTTCTGATGCATTTACTGAAGATAAGCTAACTGAATCATAAGATTACTGCATATACGCTAGTTGCCCTTAACGAAGTCGCGTATATACGCTGATATACTTAACTGAAGCTGCGTGTATGAATCTGAGTATGAGATTGAAAAGTTTTATCTGATCTGATAATACTGATTCCCCCCCCCCCCCCCCTCTCAGTATTATTTCCAACAATTGGTATCAGAGCAGGTCCTTTGGTAGAAGCTTGATCGCTTGAAGGAGATCCGTGGAACAATGGGAAAGAAGCTTAAGAAGAAAGCTCATAAGAAGAAGAAGACATCTCAGAAGATCTATGACAGTGGGAGAGTCGATTGGGGATTAGGTATAAGAAGTTCTTCAGATTTAGAATCATTATCAGGTATGAATGTGTTATCCTCTGATGTTCCTGCTATATTTCCTTGTGAAAGTGATGGAAGTGATAGTGAAACTAATGAACATGCTTTTATGGGTGAGCAAGAAAAGTATCAAATAGAGGCAGTATTTAGAAGGCTTATAGACAAAGTTAAAGATCAACAAGATCTATTGAACAAAAGGGAATGTGCTTTCAAAGAAGAAGTTACCAAACTAAAAGCTCAATCAGAGGAAGGAAACAAGGTAAGAAAGTTACTCAAGGACAAGGAAAATCAATGTCAAAAGTTGCAGGGTGAAGTGACATCATTAAGAGATAAAGTCAATGAAAGAAGCACAACCATCAAGAAACTCAGAGATAGATCCAGTTACTATGAAAGTCTTGAAGCCACGATCCGCTCGCTAAAGAAAGATCTTGAAGAATCAAAGAAGCAGAATAAAGATCTACTCCAAGCTATTGAAAAACAGGTAAACGAAGATATCAACTTAAAATCTCAACTGGAATGTGCTCTCAGAATTCGTCAAATGCAGCAGGATCTGAATGAAGAACAAGAAAAGGAGATTCTCAAACTAAGGCATCAGTTGGAAGAAGGAAGGAAAGATGGAGAAGACATGAAGAAGCAATGTCTAGAAAAGGAGGAACAACTTCAAGTTGAGGTAAATATCTTGAAAGGTAAATTAGAAGAAAAGGATAAACTTTTGAGATTTCAAGATAGTACTAAAGCCTTGGATGATATTCTTAGTAGTCAAAGGTCTCCTGCTATCAAGACTGGTCTTGGTTTTCATGAATTTGTTGAAGGTGAATCTAGCTCACAAGGTGAGGCAAGGAACTCTAAAGAGAAAACTAAAATGATCAACAAGGAGATGAAAGGTCAACCCCATCAACAATCAAGGAAAAAGACTCCTCAAAGAAAATCTTTTACTCCTCCTATGAATAAAGTTGAATGTTATGTATGTCATAATCTTGGACATGTTGCAGCTAGATGTGGAAGAAGAAGGGTTCAAGACCATCATGTAGAAAGATCATCACATTCAAGGTACTTTAATGGATATTGTTTTTCTTGCAATATGTTTGGTCACAAAGCTGCTGATTGCTACAGGAGGAATATGAAACATGTAAGATGTTATGCATGTAACAAGCTTGGACATATAGCAAAGGAATGTATGGACATCACACCAAAAGGAGAAAACCTCATCACACAAGATATGGAGGAGGAAGGAAGCACAGTCAGCACAATGTACTGAGACACAGCACAGCACAGCAGACTCAGGAGCTGAAAGTGTAAAACTTCAGTGTTTTGAATCTCATACGCAAGTTCCTTAAAGGGAAGTCGCGTACATACGCGAGTTAGACACTGCAAAGTCGCGTATATGTCAGTCTGAGGAAAAGCAGTGGGGACAGGATCAGAAAAAGGATCTGATATAATTCAGTCTACTATTTGCTCTATTGGTTACAGTCTGCTGAGGATTTGTGGAAATGTTTTGTTACTTGTATGATGTCTAGAAGTGTTTTGATCCTAACTTGAGGATGATGATGTTTTGATGCTTATTGCTGATATATGCATGATCAGATCTAACAAATGGCACTGGTTGAGAGGGAGCATATGCCTTTAGTAATTCATTGTTGGCATTATGGTTAATAATCCTTGGTGATGATTCTTATATGGCTAAATGATATATCTTGCTATGATTTGGTTGTGAGTTGTCTATGATAAACTCTCATATGATTCTTGAAGTTACATAGAAGATGTTCAGATCAGATTTATGGTTGATTCTTTGATGATGCATATATGGTGCTTACATGGTGATCTTCATAAGGACAAGGAGGAGTACAAAGCTTGAATACACATCTTCCTCACTGATGATGAGTCACTTATATACTGCTGTTGTCATATGCATAAAGATCATACAGTTATGATGCAGGCACTCATGTGGATAAGGATTGTTGTTGATGATGATATCAAGAAGCTTTGTCAAAAGAGTTTGAGCTCAAGATACATAGTGCTGATACATGGATAACTCCTCAAAGTCACTTTGTTGGAGACATGATGATGAGTTCGTATCTATATGATGATAGGTTTATACTTACATATGTTGGTTGATGCAGATGTTCCCAAGTAACGATACTTGGATCATGTAGAGCTTGATGAAATGGCTATGGTGGTTTCACACATGATATAATGTGAATGACTCTGAATTCTGTTCAAAGGGATGAATTGATGCAGACATACCTTGTTATAGGTTGATGAATTATTCTCTACATGACATTTACAGGTTGCTGATATGGAAATTGGTGTACGTGTGTTGTTTAAAGGATATCCGTGTACATACGCTGATTGATGCAGGTGAAGTTGCGTATATGGATTTCTGAACAGCAAGGGAAAACTCTGAATGAAAAGATTCTGAAATGGGTCTAACAGAGACCATCTGGTACAGTCAGAGGGATCAGCTAATGATGCAATGTTGGCATTACCTTAGATGCAGAGGGAGAACAAAAAGAAAATATAATTGCTGGACTAGATGCTTATGGAACAAATCATACATTGTGTATGATAGCTGCTGATGACTATCGTGGTCTTACTTAGATGTCTGGTCTCTTGACTCACGAAGTAATTATCTATTGTAATCAGCTGATGAAATCTCTTCTGGTCATTTGATGAATGTTGAAATATTTCAGTCATGTATTTTCATCAAGGTCATGTAACGGCCTATGTTGGTTTCCCCACTATGCCTGGGATGAATGATGTTATACTCTTGAATTATCATGTGTAAACTTTTGGTATATCCCCACTTGATTGGGAGATGGATGTATGTATGAGTCTTTGGTGCTAGGAAGGTCACTTATGATGTATAGAGTCGTGTTCTTTCTTGTAGAACATTTTTTTTGTAGACCTTGCTTACAGTCAGGGAGAGCATGATCAGCACACTTCAGCAAGAACAGAGATTCAGCATGTACTCAGAGGGAGCATGGACAGATTGGTACACCTTGGCATATACAAAGGGGGAGATTATTCAGAGATTTCAGCAGGTACTCAGGGGGAGTATGGACAGTGGAATGATTCAGCAAAGGAAGAGAATATCTTGGTCCACCCTTTGCCCTTGATGTCAAAGGGGGAGAGTGATTCGGTGTTGTTGCCATCAAGTCCAAAGGGGGAGATTGTTGGCATTATGATGCATGTGTTGTACTTGATGGCAATCCTCTCATATAAGAACATCTCACTTATGTATAACTGGATGAATCTTCAGAAAAGATGTCAGATGTGACTGATGGAGGACAGCTCAAAGGAATCAGATGATAGTTCTAAGTGTAACAAGTTAGCTTTGCCATCAAGTCCAAAGGGGGAGATTGTTGGCATTATGAGACAAGTGTTGGCCTTGATGGCAAATCACACTGATGACAAATCATAGTGCAGAAGGATAGCAGCAAGGAATTGATGATCAGACTACAAGTATGAAGAGAAAATATATACACGTTGGTTCACTATATACCAAGTCGCGTATACAAGTAGGTTCACTATATACCAAGTCGCGTATACGCAGGTTCGCTATATACCAAGTCGTGTGTACACGCAGGTTGGCTTCAGTAAAAGAGCGTGTATGTGGAAAACTTATCTTTGGTCCGTGGCGGTTATTCCTTGGAAGTTGTGCCTATGGTTTTGGACCATGGTGTCTCGACGGACGTGTTGATCCCTAGTTTTAAAGTTGATGGTATTGGATTTCTATGGTTTTGGCCCGTGGTATTGAGCAAGGCCTAAGGCTATATAAGGAGAAGAAGATCATTAGGCAAATCGATCTGAAATGTCTTGAATATCTGATGATGTATTAGATCCAGTATGCAGGTTATGGGTTGATGATGCATTGCTTGATCTGTGCTAAGGAGAGATCTCACCGGTTGATGGAGAACAAGATCTAAGGAGAGATCGGGATCAAATGGTTTGAAATGAACTATCTTTATATGGTTGATTATGCTTATTCTAGATCTACATACTGACGCAAATAATGTTCTATAAGTGTTATAGTATGATTGATGTCTGGTACAGCTTCATCCAAGTAGCGTGTACATTGTAAAGCTTGATATTTGAAGTTGCAGATGGGTCTGATGGTTATTGCAGAGTTCTGTGTCTGCTCTGTGTTCTGGTGACTGTGTTGTTGACAGTGTTTCAGTGTTTCAGTGTTTCAGTGATCAATGATGCAGGTTGTACTACAATGATGATTGTCTTATGGATCCAGTATGAAAATGTATGAAACATGGTCCCGGGTAGATTGTAGGCCGGCACCTACGTACTGGTAAACATATCAGCCAGTACAAGAGAAAGGGGGTTGTAGCTCCCTTCAGTAGCAGTTGGAAAACAAGTAAAGGTTGGAGCATTCTGTAGGTAGGCACCTACGTACTAGTAAATGGATCGGCTAGTACAAGAGCTAAGAGGGTTGCAGCCCTCTGCAGGTTGTAGCCTGCGTGCTGGTAAAGGACTGCACCAGCACATTGTAAAAGAAATTTCTTATTAAAGAAAAGATAGAGACGACTTGCAGCAGGTGGTTTTCATCCACATTGGGTTTCCACCTTATATCATGGTGTTCATGTGTGTGCCTTATGTGTGATGATCTGTTCTATTATACTGCACCTGTTTACTGTTAATATGGTTAATAATGTTCTGATGCATTTACTGAAGATAAGCTAACTGAATCATAAGATTATTGCATATACGCTAGTTGCCCTTAACGAAGTCGCGTATATACGCTGATATCCTTAACTGAAGCTGCGTGTATGAATCTGAGTATGAGATTGAAAAGTTTTATCTGATCTGATAATATTGATTCACCCCCCCCCCCCCCCTCTCAGTATTATTTCCAACAATTGGTATCAGAGCAGGTCCTTTGGTAGAAGCTTGATCGCTTGAAGGAGATCCGTGGAACAATGGGAAAGAAGCTTAAGAAGAAAGCTCATAAGAAGAAGAAGACATCTCAGAAGATCTATGACAGTGGGAGAGTCGATTGGGGATTAGGTATAAGAAGTTCTTCAGATTCAGAATCATTATCAGGTATGAATGTGCTATCCTCTGATGTTCCTGCTATATTTCCTTGTGAAAGTGATGGAAGTGATAGTGAAACTACTGAACATGCTTTTATGGGTGAGCAAGAAAAGTATCAAATAGAGGCAGTATTTAGAAGGCTTATAGACAAAGTTAAAGATCAACAAGATCTATTGAACAAAAGGGAATGTGCTTTCAAAGAAGAAGTTACCAAACTAAAAGCTCAATCAGAGGAAGGAAACAAGGTAAGAAAGTTACTCAAGGACAAGGAAAATCAATGTCAAAAGTTGCAGGGTGAAGTGACATCATTAAGAGATGAAGTCAATGAAAGAAGCACAACCATCAAGAAACTCAGAGATAGATCCAGTTACTATGAAAGTCTTGAAGCCACGATCCGCTCGCTAAAGAAAGATCTTGAAGAATCAAAGAAGCAGAATAAAGATCTACTCCAAGCTATTGAAAAACAGGTAAACGAAGATATCAGCTTAAAATCTCAACTGGAATGTGCTCTCAGAATTCGTCAAATGCAGCAGGATCTGAATGAAGAACAAGAAAAGGAGATTCTCAAACTAAGGCATCAGTTGGAAGAAGGAAGGAAAGATGGAGAAGACATGAAGAAGCAATGTCTAGAAAAGGAGGAACAACTTCAAGTTCAGGTAAATATCTTGAAAGGTAAATTAGAAGAAAAGGATAAACTTTTTAGATTTCAAGATAGTACTAAAGCCTTGGATGATATTCTTAGTAGTCAAAGGTCTCCTGCTATCAAGACTGGTCTTGGTTTTCATGAATCTGTTGAAGGTGAATCTAGCTCACAAGGTGAGGCAAGGAACTCTAAAGAGAAAACTAAAATGATCAACAAGGAGATGAGAGGTCAACCCCATCAACAATCAAGGAAAAAGACTCCTCAAAGAAAATATTTTACTCCTCCTATGAATAAAGTTGAATGTTATGTATGTCATAATCTTGGACATGTTGCAGCTAGATGTGGAAGAAGAAGGGTTCAAGACCATCATGTAGAAAGATCATCACATTCAAGGTACTTTAATGGATATTTTTTTTCTTGCAATATGTTTGGTCACAAAGCTGCTGATTGCTACAGGAGGAATATGAAACATGTAAGATGTTATGCATGTAACAAGCTTGGACATATAGCAAAGGAATGCAGGAAAAAAGGATGGAAATCACACCAAAAGGAGAAAACCTCATCACACTTGAAGATATCGAGGAAGAAGGAAGTACAGTCAGCACAATGTACTGAGACACAGCACAGCACAGACGTACCAGACTCAGGGGGAGATGAAAGTGTAAAACTTCAGTGTTCTGAATCTCATACGCAAGTTCCTTAAAGGGAAGTCGCGTACATACGCGAGTTAGACACTGCAAAGTCGCGTATATGTCAGTCTGAGGAAAAGCAGTGGGGACAGGATCAGAAAAAGGATCTGATATAATTCAGTCTATTATTTGCTCTATTGGTTACAGTCTGCTGAGGATGTGTGGAAATGTTTTGTTACTTGTATGATGTCTAGAAGTGTTTTGATCCTAACTTGAGGATAATGATGTTTTGATGCTTATTGCTGATATATGCATGATCAGATCTAACAGATGGCACTGGTTGAGAGGGAGCATATGCCTTTAGTAATTCATTGTTGGCATTATGGTTAATAATCCTTGGTGATGATTCTTATATGGCTAAATGATATATCTTGCTATGATGTGGTTGTGAGTTGTCTATGATAAACTCTCATATGATTCTTGAAGTTACATAGAAGATGTTCAGATCAGATTTATGGTTGATTCTTTGATGATGCATATATGGTGCTTACATGGTGATCTTCATAACGACAAGGAGGAGTACAAAGCTTGAATACACATCTTCCTCACTTGATGATGAGTCACTTATATACTGTTGTTGTCATATGCATAAAGATCATACAGTTATGATGCAGGCACTCATGTGGATAAGGATTGTTGCTTATGATGATATCAAGAAGCTTTGTCAAAAGAGTTTGAGCTCAAGATACATAGTGCTGATACATGGATGACTCCTCAAAGTCACTTTGTTGGAGACATGATGATGAGTTCGTATCTATATGATGATAGGTTTATACTTACATATATTGGTTGATGCAGATGTTCCCAAGTAATGATACTTGGATCATGTAGAGCTTGATGAAATGGCTATGGTGGTTAAACACATGATATAATGTGAATGACTATGAATTCTGTTCAAAGGGATGAATTGATGCAGACATACCTTGTTATAGGTTGATGACTTATTCTCTACAGGACATTTACAGGTTGCTGATATGGAAATTGGTGTACGCGTGTTGTTTAAAGGATATCCGCGTACATACGCTGATTGATGCAGGTGAAGTCGCGTATATGGAGTTCTGAACAGCAAGGGCAAACTCTGAATGAAAAGATTCTGAAATGGGTCTAACAGAGACCATCTGGTACAGTCAGAGGGATCAGATAATGATGCAATGTTGGAATTACCTTAGATGCAGAGGGAGAACAAAAAGAAAATATAATTGCTGGACTAGATGCTTATGGAACAAATCATACATTGTGTATGATAGCTGCTGATGACTATCGTGGTCTTACTTAGATGTCTGGTCTCTTGACTCACGAAGTAATTATCTATTGTAATCAGTTGATGAAATCTCTTCTGGTCATTTGCTGAATGTTGAAATATTTCAGTCATGTATTTTCATCAAGGTCATGTAACGGCCTATGTTGGTTTCCCCACTATGCCTGGGATGAATGATGTTATACTCTTGAATTATCATGTGTAAACTTTTGGTATATCCCCACTTGATTGGGAGATGGATGTATGTATGAGTCTTTGGTGCTAGGAAGGTCACTTATGATGTATAGAGTCGTGTTCTTTCTTGTAGAACATTTTTTTTGTAGACCTTGCTTACAATCAGGGAGAGCATGATCAGCACACTTCAGCAAGAACAGAGATTCAGCATGTACTCAGAGGGAGCATGGACAGATTGGTACACCTTGGCATATACAAAGGGGGAGATTATTCAGAGATTTCAGCAGGTACTCAGGGGGAGTATGGACAGTGGAATGATTCAGCAAAGGAAGAGAATATCTTGGTCCACCCTTTGCCCTTGATGTCAAAGGAGGAGAGTGATTCGGTGCTGTTGCCATCAAGTCCAAAGGGGGAGATTGTTGGCATTATGATGCATGTGTTGTACTTGATGGCAACCCTCTCATAGAAGAACATCTCACTTATGTATAACTGGATGAATCTTCAGAAAAGATGTCAGATGTGACTAATGGAGGACAGTTCAAAGGAATCAGATGATAGTTCTAAGTGTAACAAGTTAGCTTTGCCATCAAGTCCAAAGGGGGAGATTGTTGGCATTATGAGACAAGTGTTGGCCTTGATGGCAAATCACACTGATGACAAATCATAGTGCAGAAGGATAGCAGCAAGGAATTGATGATCAGACTACAAGTATGAAGAGAAAATATATACACGCTGGTTCACTATATACCAAGTCGCGTATACAAGCAGGTTCACTATATACCAAGTCGCGTATACGCAGGTTCGCTATATACCAAGTCGCGTGTACACGCAGGTTGGCTTCAGTAAAAGAGTGTGTATGTGGAAAACTTATCTTTGGTCCGTGGCGGTTATTCCTTGGAAGTTGTGCCTATGGTTTTGGACCATGGTGTCTCGACGGACGTGTTGATCCCTAGTTTTGAAGTTGATGGTATTGGATTTCTATGGTTTTGGCCCGTGGTATTGAGCAAGGCCTAAGGCTATATAAGGAGAAGAAGATCATTAGGAAAATCGATCTGAAATGTCTTGAATATCTAATGATGTATTAGATCCAGTATGCAAGTTATGGGTTGATGATGCATTGCTTGATCTGAGCTAAGGAGAGATCTCACCGGTTGATGGAGAACAAGATCTAAGGAGAGATCGGGATCAAATGGTTTGAAATGAACTATCTTTATATGGTTGATTATGCTTATTCTAGATCTGCATACTGACGCAAATAATGTTCTATAAGTGTTATAGTATGATTGATGTCTGGTACAGCTGCAAAGTTATAAGGAAATATTTTTAGATCTGTACGCGGGTTGGCCTTGGAAAAAGGGCGTATACACGCAGGTTGGGTTCATCGAAGTAGCGTGTACATTGTAAAGCTTGATATTTGAAGTTGCAGATGGGTCTGATGGTTATTGCAGAGTTTTGTGTCTGCTCTGTGTTCTGGTGACTGTGTTGTTGACAGTGTTTCAGTGTTTCAGTGTTTCTGTGATCAATGATGCAGGTTGTACTACAATGATGATTGTCTTATGGATCCAGTATGAAAATGTATGAAACGTGGTCCCGGGTAGATCGTAGGCCGGCACCTACGTACTGGTAAACATATCAGCCAGTACAAGAGAAAGGGGGTTGTAGCTCCCTTCAGTAGCAGTTGGAAAACAGGTAAAGGTTGGAGCATTCTGTAGGTAGGCACCTACGTACTAGTAAATGGATCGGCTAGTACAAGAGCTAAGAGGGTTGCAGCCCTCTGCAGGTTGTAGCCTGCGTGCTGGTAAAGGACTGCACCAGCACATTGTAAAAGAAATTTCTTATTAAAGAAAAGATAGAGACGACTTGCAGCAGGTGGTTTTCACCCACATTGGGTTTCCACCTTATATCATGGTGTTCATGTGTGTGCCTTATGTGTGATGATCTGTTCTGTTATACTGCACCTG
Source organism: Pinus tabuliformis (assembly GCA_031772625.1). Classification (NCBI taxonomy): domain Eukaryota; kingdom Viridiplantae; phylum Streptophyta; class Pinopsida; order Pinales; family Pinaceae; genus Pinus; species Pinus tabuliformis. The sequence goes on from CM062816.1 coordinate 189,683,302, forward strand.
TTTACTGTTAATATGGTTAATAATGTTCTGATGCATTTACTGAAGATAAGCTAACTGAATCATAAGATTACTGCATATACGCTAGTTGCCCTTAACGAAGTCGCGTATATACGCTGATATCCTTAACTGAAGTTGCGTGTATGAATCTGAGTATGAGATTGAAAGGTTTTATCTGATCTGATAATACTGATTCACCCCCCCCCCCCCCCCCCTCTCAGTATTATTTCCAACACTTAAGAGATATTTTCCACAGAATCAGGGTGGTAGGCCTCAGTGCACGGTAGGCACAAATTTTTGGGGATGTTGGTCAAAGTGTTCCACATATTTATGCAGCAGTGGACAACAAGTAGGAAGAACACCAGGCATCTATCATTGAGATGGATGGTAATCTTTGTAATCAAGTTATTTCTATTTTGATTGACCCTGGATCTAATTATAGCTATGTTAGTCTTGACTTCATGGATAAGTGTGGTTTGAGTAAGGAATTGCATGCAGAGTCTTGGTTAGTACAGTTGGATACAGGTACGAAGAAACAAGTTCATCATTGGGTAAGATCTTGTGCATTTGACATGAATGGTAGTCTTACCGTAACACATTTAAATGTATTATTGTTGGATTCATACAGTATGTTGTTGGGCATGAACTGGTTGTATCTTCATAGGACCAAGGTAGACTGTTATGACAAAGCCATTGAGTGTGTTGATGACAATGGGCAACCAATAGTCTTGCAGGGTCAGAAGAAAGACACTTCAGTTAGGATGGTGACATCTATGAAAGCAAAGTGTAGTCGCGAGAAAGGGTGTATGTTGTTTGCAGTGCACATTTCTAGTGATAAAGGTAAGGAAGTTGAGGATGTAGATGTGTTGAGAAGACACCCATTTCTACAACAATTCAACGATGTATTTCCTAAGGACATTATAAATTTTCCACCTCACAGGGAAGTAATACTTTTCTATCGAGTTAGTGCCATGGGAAACTCCAGAATCGAAAGAACCTTACAGGATGAGCACACCCGAGTTGGTTGAGTTAAAATTGCAGATGAAGAAAATTTTGTACAAGGTATACATTAGGCCAAGTGTATCACCTTGGGGCACACCATTCTTGTTTGTGAGAAATAAATATGGTACCCTCATATTATGCATTTATTACAGGGAGTTGAAGAAAGTGACTATCAAGAATAGGTACCCTTTGTTGAGGATTGATGACTTGTTCGATCAGCTGAAGGGAGCAGCAGCTTTCTCGAAATTGATCTGAGATCTGAATACCATTAGGTACACATCAAAGAGGACATTTACAAGACTGTGTTTAGGACCAGGTATGGGCATTATGAGTTTGTTGTTGTTCCATTTGTCTTACCTAATGCTCCAGCTACATTCATGGGTTTGATGAATAGTGTGTTGCATCCATATTTGGATAAGTTTGATATTGTGTTCATTGATGATATACTAGTATATTCTAAAAATGAAGAAGAGAATGTTGAGCATTTAACAACAGTGTTGAGGTTGTTGTGGGAGCATCAGTTGTATGATAATCTCATCAAGTGTAGTTTCTTTCAGACTGAGGTACACTACTTGGGACATGTTGTCTCCAAGGAGAGAATTGAAGTAGATCCAGAGAGGATAAGGGCTATCATAGAGTGTGTAGATCCTAAGAGTGTGGATGAGGTGAGATCTTTCATGGGTTTGGCAGGCTACTATAGGAGGTTCATTGAGAACTTCTCGTAGATTTCTTATCCCATCACATCATTGCAAAGGAAAGGTAAGAAGTTCGAGTGGACAAAGGAGTGTGAGGCTAGCTTTGAGAATCTTAAGTAGTTGTTTACACATGCACCAGTGCTACAGATTGCAGATCCGGACAAAGATTTTGTAGTATGCACAGATGCTTGCAAGACAGGACTTGGTGGAGTCCTTATGTAGGATGGACATATGGTATTCTATGAGTCCCGGGAACTAAACGAGCATGAGAAGAACTACCTAACACATGATTTGGAGTTAGCAGCAATCATACATTAATTGAATATGTGGAGACATTATCTTCTTGGTAGGATATTTCTACTTATGAGTGATCATATTGAGTTGAGGTATCCGTTTGATCAGTCGAATCTGAATGCCAGGTAGGCTAGATGGTTGGCCACAATCAGTGAGTTTGATTTCAAGATTAAGTACGTCAAATGTAAGGAGAATAGGGTGGAAAATTCTCTCAATAAACAGGTACAGGTACGTCACTTGGCAGCTATGATCTCCTATTGGATAGACTTACAAGATAGGATCTTACAGGCAAATCAACAGATATATGGAGATTGTGCATAGGCTACAACAGGATGTTGGTACAGGCACATGTACAGTTACAGGTACAAGTGTAGGTGCATAGAGTATGGATTATTGTCTCACAGCGGATGGATTGGTGAGGCTCCGAGACAGGATATATGTGCCAGATAGAAGTGAGCTCAAGAAGATGATCTTGGGGGAGTTTCATGCAAAAACTTATTCAGGTCACCCAGGTTATCAGAAGACACTAATAGCAGTGAAGAGATTTTACCATTGGCCAAATTTGAAGAGGGATGTAGCAGAGTTTTTGGCAAGGTGTTTTGATTTTCAGCGAGTGAAGGCAGAGTGTAAACATCCAGGTGGACTGCTACAGCTGATTACTATTCCAGAATGGAAATGGGAGGTTATTTCCATGGATTTCATCACAGGGTTGTCGAAGACAGTGAAACAACATGATTCCATCATGGTCATTGTGGACAGGTTGGAAAAGGTTGCACATTTCATTCTAGTGAAGTCTACGTTCTCAGCGAGTGATGTGGCACAGGTATTCATCAGAGATGTGGTTAGGCTGCATGGTGTTTTAAAGAATATTATGTTAGGTAGGGATGTGAAGTTCAATTCCAAGTTTTTGAAGTAGTTATTTGTAGGTTTGAGCACAGAATTGTCCTTCAGCATAGCTTATCATCCGCAGACAAATGGACAGATAGAGAGGGTCAACTGGATATTAGAAGACATGTTGAGGATGTATGTGATGAATCAACAATGGAAGTGGGAAGATTATATCCCTTTGATATAATTCACATACAACAACAGTTATCAGGATTCATTGAGGATGATTCGTTTTCAAGTATTGTATGGGCGAAGTTGCAACACTCCCATCAGTTGGAGTGATCCAGTTAACAGGGTGTTGATTGGACCAGATATGATGGTAGACATGGAATAGGAAATGCAGGTAATCAAGAAGAATCTAAAGGGAAGCACAAGATAGGTATAAGAGTTATGCAAATAGGAACAGGTTAATCAAGGAGTTCCAGTTTTGGGAACAAGTGTACTTGTGCATCAAACCGAAGAAGAGCTCCTTGCGGATTGGATCATGTGCCAAGATAGCACCATCGTTTTGTGGGCCCTTCAGTATCATTGAGAGGATTGGGCCAATAGCCTATCAACTTGCATTGCCTCTGACAGTGAAATTCCATGATGTTTTCTATGTATCTTTGCTTAAGAAGCATGTTATGGATGTTGATCATTTGATTGACTATTTTGTATTGTAGGTGGAAGTAGATGGAGAATTCCAATCAAAGCCTCAGTGTATATTGCAGAAAAAGGTGCTCATGCTCCGGAACCAAGAAATCAAGAAATTTAAAGTGAAATTGAAGCACTTTGGGCCCGATGACGCTACATGGGAGATGGCGGATCAGATGCGAGCTATATATCCATCCTTGTTTTCCGGTCGAGGCAAAGCAGCTTTGGTATGGTGGTGTGGTATATGATTTATGGTGGTTTGGTATATGCTTTATGATGTTTTGATATATGCTTAGATATGGTGTTTAGTATATGTTTTAACATATTTTTTTGTATATGATTTGATATATTTTTGGTATATATTCATGGCGATGTTATTATATGTACATATGTGTGTGGATGTAAATACTGCCATGAGCTATGTTATAGAGCTCAACTATGTGGTATGGGTGTTATGTCATTATGATTATGTTGTCATGTTACTATTATATCATGTGGTTATGTTATCGCGATGTTATGATGTCATGTGGATTGGCACTAAGTAGGATGATCATTGTAAATATCATAATAAGTTGTGTTATAAAGATCCACTATGTGTTATGTTATCATGTTGTCATGATGTTTTTATTTTAAGTGGGTCTTTCATTGTAAATACTACAATGATCTGTGTTATAAAGATCCATGAGTAGTATGTCATATTTCAGCAGGTTGTTGAGGTACATGTGTGATTGAACATTGAGGACAATGTTCCCCAAGGGGGAGGGTTCTATAACATCCCTAGTGAAAATTCCATGTAATAAAAGTTAAAAACAATAACCACGGTTGATGGGACACTTATTCCAAGATTCATGTTGGGTAGGAAATCCTAGGGGGGTGTTCATTTGGTTGTTTATGGCTAAAGAAATTGGAAAAGGCAATGGTTAAGGCTTTGGAAAGGAAAAATGGCATTTTTGGCACATTTATTTATGAAAATAATGGAAATTGGGAGAAATGGGGGTGAAAGGTCACAGGTTTCAGGTGAGGAGGAAAATGAAGGAAAATAATGGAAAATGAAGAAAATAGAGGCCGCATTCATAAAAAGGCTTCTGAGGATCAGTTGGTAACCTTTTGTGAGTTGAGTTTTGGAGCTCTCTCATTATTCTCTCTCTCTCTCTCTCTCTCTCTCTCTCTCTCTCTCACTCACTCATACTCTTGACACTTAGAGTTTATTGGAGAAATTTTGGCATTGGAGAAAGAAAGGCAAAGAAGGAAAGACGAAGTAAAGATCAAGCAGGGAAAGGTAGGATCAAGTAGCTACAATAGGCTTCATTGCAGGTATCAACTTGCATGTAAATTTTCCTTGCTAGATTTGGCATGTATGATATTGCATGTGGTTCTTTTCTATCATGGAATGAGTTTTTCCAAGTGTAACATTGTTTTTACCCTAGCATTTCCTTTTCTTGATAGCAATGATAAGATGGGTTCTCTCATATGGTTTATGTGGGATGGCCAGATTGGATTCTAAGCTAAGTGGGGTGGATCTCCAAATTGACAAACACATGGTCTAAGTGGTCCCTAAACCAGACTAAGGATCAAGAAGCCACTGGCCTAGTAGCCCCCAAACCAAACTGTGGGTTGCGGTAAATCCATATTATGTGCCTCGGTGAGCCTACGAATCCTTGTCGGTGAATGGTGGGATATACAGTAAAGCCAAGAGGTGGATTTTCTCTCCGTTGGGCCTAGTGGTCCCAGGATGGGATGCACAATAAAGCATGGAGAGTATGTCTTGGTGTACGGCCTAGTGATCCTTGGATCGGACTATAGATGCACGATAAAGCCTAAGAGACTAAGAGGCACTCAAATTCCTCATGATGTAGGTGGAGAACTCTGGTGGCATCCATGTTGATTGGTGTTGTTGGTGTGTTCTATGAGTCCAAGGTCCAAATGACCACTCCATATGACCAAGTCCTTAGGGGTCACAGGTCATCCACGTGATGATTTCAACATGATTTCATTACACCATGTTGTAGCCTATGAGGGGTGGCATGTATCAACCACATTTGGAGTTTTCACCAATTAGATCTTTCCAAAAATTATCTTCCATGTGGCAGCCTCTCGTGGCACCATCTCACTCATGATGATGTCAATGGTTGATATGTTTTTCTAATTGTGTTGATGATGTCATGCATATGTCAATGAGTGGTTGGTCCATGTTGGCAAGATTAGTTGTGTAGGCGGCTACGTGTTGTCATTATATTGGATAGAAGGGGTATGTCAAAGGTCATGCAAATCCTATTATCTTCCATCATTCAATTTTTCATTTGATTCCTAGAGTCATCTAATTAGTGGAAAAAAGAACACTTTTTAATTGGTTAAACATCATCTAAGTTTGGTGAAAATCTATCGTTGATCTAATCATTGGACCATTGACGTGCCCAAAAGGTATCAATTGTTTTACACATCAATAATTTGGGTTTTGTCCTATAGTTTGAGTGCACAACTAATATTGAATTTTTTAAAAGTCATAACTTCTCATCTTAGAGGAGTTTTTCAGATTAGGATATATCATTGGAAAGGTATCGATGATATATATGAAACCATATTGTTTGTAGGATCATTAGGACATAATAAATTCATCAAAAAATTCAATAAATTTAGGCTCCTTTATATTTCATTGGATGAGATTTGGTAAGTCACCTAGCTCTCATACTATGTCATAGAGTGTACTACTACTTCCGCAATCATCATGAATGATATTGTTGCTATCTCAGACATCCCATTTGACATCAATGGCATCATGTTGTCATCAATGATAAAACAATGTGCAACATTCTCCCCCTTTGTCATTGATGGAAAGACCAATAGACATTGTTGGTCATTTGATATCAAACCTGCAACGAAAAGTATCCCTGTACAAATATGCTTCATATGTTGATACTTGCATTCTCTCCTTTATATCATTGTATCTTCAAAAACTCCCCCTTTTAAATCAATGGAAAATTGGCATGGATGTCTATGAAACTACCATGTTGATGATTATTCATAAGTACCTATCAAAAACTCCATAACCTATTCATTAATGATCTTGTGGACCTGACTGAACCATGCTTCCTTCCTATTGCTATGTTTCCATAGAGTCTCCTCCTAAGACCATGCTTCCATTACTCATAGCTGTACTATTAAAGTATGCCCCTGATATCATGAACTTTCCTATGAACTTGATCTAATTCTTTTGTTGTTCGTGATTGTTCTTCAAAATATCCCCCTAAGACCATGCTTCCTTCATCTATAAGTACATTTCATCTCTGCATTCTCTGATTGCCCTTGAATTATCCTAGGGACCTGAAATTTCATGTGGATGTGATGAAGTCTCCCCCTGTCTGACTGCAAAAATTCTTCTTTCTTTCTTACCTGCTCAGTGAGTGTCAATATCCATATTAATATTTGCATCATAGTCTTTCTCTATCAATGTTAATGTTTGTAATATTTCCTTTCTCAAATGCCTTCCTTTATTAATCTTCATTCTTGATTGATAATGCATTCTCTCTCCTAATCTGATCCACCTACTTTTCTCCTCCATACCTTCTTCCTTTTATATCACCCATGCTTGTTATCATTGCAACCAAAGCATACCTGACACAACAATCTTCGAACTATGGACTTCTCTATTAGGAAAAATTCAAATAGAGCAAGCATAGGTTCTGTCTTATGCCACATAGCATGATCATCACCTCATATCTAATCTGTTTAATTTCTGGCTCAACCGGATTTCTTCTCCAAGCCATAATGTGACTTTATCCTTGCATGGAAGAACCCTTTCCTTCCCTAGTTTTCTTAGGGAACCTTATGTTGCATTCTCATGCAATGTGACCAACATTGTAGCATCTAAAGCATATTGTATAATACTTGAATGAGGGATAAATTGACACACTCTTTCTTCCATTGAAACCATATGGATACAATCTTCCTTCATACTTTATTTTAGAAAATTGATAACCATCTCTCTGATAGACACTACAATCCCTATCCTTATGTCCAAAATTTGTATATAAAAATAAATAACCAAGAAATGTACTTTGATGCTTAGATGGGAAAGATTCCTAAAACATTTTCTGAAAATATTCTGCCTTGGAGGAGGATTCAATATTTGGTGATGCTCAACCTTCATTACATTGTTATCCTATTTTTTATGGGGCTTCTTGAGAATGCTAGTACATATTCCTGGAGTAGCAGCAATTCCAATTTTGCCTCCTTCATCTTTGTCTTCAAATTTGGCCTTAGAGCTTGAGCTGTTTTTGTAAGAAGAATTAACTATATAGTTAACACATGTCTTGTAACTTGGAGATATATGATCGTGAAGAATATTATCCAATACTTGCGAGCCCTTCAATATTTTATTTATATTTTCAATGTCAATCCTCAATGAAACAACTTCTTCAAATTGATATTTCAAGAAGATGAATTCCCCTTCAATCTCTCCTTCAAGTTTATTCAAGCCCTTATATTTTTCTTTAAGATGACTTGTTATAATTCCTTCTCTTCTTCTTTCCTCTTCCACCTCGACCTTTAAGCGACCAATTCCTTCTTATGCTTTGATAAGCCTATAATTCTTATCTTCTATGTTTTTTCATCTTCTCTTCCAGTTGATTCACCAAGATATATTTACTTTTCTTAGTTTCTTATAGTTTTTATTTTAAGTATATTGCATCACGATCCCTCATTTTTTAAAGTTCTTGTTGTCCTTTTATTTCATTCATGATATTTTATATCTCATCTCTCAAATAGATATTCTCTTATATTAGGGTTTCACAATGGTCTTCCATTTCTTTTAGCTTGTCTTGCCATACTTCATACAATCTTATTGCTTCCTTCAGTTGAGCCTTCAGGGTAGAAATATCACGATCCTTCTTCCTTTGGAGTTCTTGGAGTTGTTCTTCTAATTGATTAACTTTTCTTATTTAACCTTATAGTTCATTTAATGAACTTTTGAGTTCTCCATAAGTTTCTTTTATTTCAAGTTCACTTTTTACTTCCTATTCCATTAGTTTTGGATTCTCATCTTCATCATATATGGTAGGATATGGACATAAAGAAGTATAATGAATTTATTTACCACAATTGAAACAAAATGAAATACTTGATTCTTTAGCATCCATGTGTCTGTAGAAGGAGGTTCTATGGGGAGAACATGCACTACTCATATGATTGCAACCCTTCTTTTTCAAAGATAACTTCTTCTTGTTCTTCCCTTTATTGGCTATAGTTTCCTTGATACAACTTCTTGGCCCAAAATTCACATTGAGAGGGGTGTGAATCAGTGTGAGATCAATTTTACCATCTCAATACTTTTCATAATCAAAATTTCATATAGTAATGAATCATAAGCATCATATCATCAACTACAACAATACATCATCAATATCAATAACATATCAAGAATCCATCACATCACAAGGAGACAAAAGATTTTACATGGAAACCCATACGAGAGAAAGCCACAAATATTCTTCTTCTTTATCTTCAATTATTTACATATATTTGCAAGCTACAACCTGCTCGACGAAAGTATCCCCAAGAAATCCAAGTTGCCACTTGCAGTAGGTTGCAACCTGATTGAGTCACCAATCTCAAAATATGCAAGCATGTGCTCACTGTAGGCTACAACTTGATTGAGACACCAACTCGATGTTGAGTGGGCTCCATCTTGCTCCAGGGTCCAACCTAATTAAGGCTTCAACCTCAGTGTGGTTACCCACTTCCTTCTTCAACTTCTTATGGACCTTATGATTTCATATCAGTTTTCAAACTAGATCCACTATCATTATATATCACTAAATCATAAATAGAATAATAATTTGTAATCTACAACCACTGCCACTACAAGCATTGTCATAATCTACAACCAGTGTCACTGCAATCACCATCACAACCTACAACCACTATAACTGCAATAACCTACAACCAATATCACTATAATAAATAATCATGTCAATCATTTCTATAGGTTTTCATATCATTTATCTTGCTCTTCCCCATCCAGTTCTTTGGTCTAGTCGCTTAAACACCTTCTTGAAACATATTTACACCATGTATCTAAAACAACTAAAAATTGTTCATAGAATCTCAAAAAAAGCATAAGATATTATGGCCTTCAAACAAGCATTAAAATGGCATCACACACCTCTAGTTACATTCATCTCTGATCCTTAGTCACCTGGCTTCTTCTAGAAACCAATTTGGACCAATATTGACCATACAAACTCATAAAAACCATATAAAACTATATATTAAATTAAGGCTTATACAAAAGGCCTCTTTCTAGGCACACTTCTACAAAATTACCAAAATCCAAAGTCGGTGTGACAAAAGGCTCATCGCCAATCTATTAACTATTTGAAAAAATAAAGCATATGGCGGTTTTAAAAAATTATCTCTAAACTTACAACCACTGAGGCCCGAACTTGTGTCTCGGTAATCAGAGCACAAACTCCACACCAAACAAGCTGCATAATGGTCCTTGCTAGACCATGGCTTCAAATTGTATTGTAGTTACGCTTATGGTTCAAGGTAAGGGGTAGCGCATGGCCACTTGTCAATACGATTCAACTCTAGTGAATGAAATTGCTACCCAACATCATGACCCATCCTCCATGGCCTACCTTCAAGCAAGACTTATGTATATGTGGGCTACCTCTGCATGTAAACCATATGGATACGCCTATGCCCACGTGGGATACCTCTGCATGCAAACCATATGGATACGCCTATGCCCACGTGGGATACCTCTATGCAGACAAGGACTGCTTCAGTGTGTAACACATATAATTACATGTACCCCTGACCATTTACAATGTTGTAAATATATCTATAGTGATATTTAAGTTGGTGAGCCAAAGGTATTTGACCATTAATCTAGTGAGTTGAGGTTATTTTGTAGGTCTGTGCACCTATGTGTTTATATAGATTTTGGGACTAGCGTGCCAGAGAGCCAATATTGTAAATATCATGTAATTTTGTACATATATAGAATATCAATAAAATAGTCTAGTTGTGGAGCCCACTCCATAGTAAAGAGTATTGGGGGGTGTTACTCTATAGTGACAAGGAAACAATGATAAGGTGTTATAATGAATAGGCACCCAAGTCCCACGTGGCTTTGGAGGGTGCCACATGGTGAGGTAAGGCCATGCATACAAAATAAGTGTATTTTTTTCCTAACAGGGATTCATTCATCCAATTATGGTTAGATGGTGAGGGGATTAGTCAGTGAATCCTAGGGGTTGAAATCTGCAGCTGGATAAGGTGTGGTTATTTACTTAACCATGCCAAATTGGATGCATCCTGGTTTTTTAAGCCTCTATGGCCCCGAGATCTTGGTGGATATGGTTACGGCTTGGTGGCCATGGAGCTCTAGTGTGAACTCAATTTGAAAATAATCAGTGATCCTTGGTTTGGAATTTGGAACCAATTGGGGGTTATTCAATTTGGCTAGTAGGCCTTGCCCAAGGTGTTTGTTGTTTGATTTACAATTGTCACTTATGGAGTTGCAATCTCAACTCGGGGGTTCCTTATGGTTGAGATTATGAACCACATGGTCTATGGCTAGGTGGAACGTGGAGAGATTGTAGCTAGTTGGCTTCTTTTATATGGAATCTACGACCGTAGATAGAAGTATCTTCCCTAGACCTAGTGGCCCAGTCTAGAACAACAAAAAGAAAACACTATAAAGTTCTCCTTAGAGAAATTGGAGCATGGAAAGATGCTTACTTGTGATTTGTCATAAGCTCTTCTCTCCTCTTGGCTTGTAAGCTCCAATCGTAGCTTTGATTGCTATAATTAGAACTTGCACAAAAAATCAACACAAGCCAAAGATATACGACATCTATGTAGCATTATTCAATCTCTCTATTCAATGGATCAGCATAGCATTGAAATATATGAATGTAAACATAACATAACACATATAGGAAAACTGTATACTCTTTGTATTAATATGAAAGGGAGAGATTTTACAACCAAAAGTGGAATCTGATCTTGTAGAGATCTGCCTAAGTTGACTTGTCCTTCCTTGTCACAATGCACACGTCAAGGTCACGCTAATGTATGGAAATGATGACTCTCTTATGATCAAAGCAGAAGCATAAGTGTATGATTAGTCTCGAAAATTCAATCCCAATTTTGTAGATGGCTGTATATTTATAGGAGAGTGTGGTAGTTTATGAATTCTTGTCCATTTAGCAATCTATGCTTGAGATCCACTCTTGATGGGAGGATGAGTTCAAGGGATAAGAGGGGAAAAATCCAAGGTGGGATCAGATAGGATTCAAATTTCTTATCCAAGGTAAATGGTTGTAACACCTCCTGGAAGCTTCAAGAAGAGAAGCTTCAGGATTCTTTTTATTTTTCCCGAATTTTTAGAGTCGCACACCCCCAATAAGGAACAACTTGCTGCTGATCAAAGAAGGTGAAAAATAGATCAACATATTGTTGAACTCTGGTCCCTAAAGGGACAGGGTGCATTGGACCTTAAAATAACTTAAATGAGGCAGTTAAGATTAGAAATTTAGGGAATTGGGAGAGTTATTCTCAGGGATTTGTGTATGGATGATGACAAGGTGTTCATGGATGTTGATTGATCCAGTTTGTATGTCTATTGACCAGATGTGACAAAATGGCCTATAACAGATTTTCCCCTAAAGTGTAATGTTAGAAATGGAAACTAATGATTGAATTGCTTTACCTTGTGATAATTTTGGATCATGAAAAATTGGTTGGATCATCATTTGTTACAATACATTTTCATCATGATATCTTTGTTGAGGTAGGAATACCGAAGCTCAGCACATAAGCTAACATTACATGTACAATGATCAAGAATACATGTCCATTGATGAAAAAGGGTGGACCCATGATTGGACAATTTTTTTGTATGATCATAGCCATCATGCTTTGTAATCTTGCATTAATCCTGAAATCGCAGCCCAGATGGATGGAACTAGATCTGGGGTCTTCTATCTCATTCACTTGATCGTCCAATGTATGAGTATAACCATGTGAATAAAGGAGCTGGAGTCAAACATGGTAGACATCGTCTGATTACTGGCTAATGATGTAAGTCATTAACATATATGAGAGAAACTCCCAATGATATTAATGGATCTCAAGGTACAATAGTACAATTTGTATGGTGTGAATGAATGAGTTGAAGTCGAACACCGCATAGAATCTGTCAGTCAAAGTCCAATGATTAAAACTTGTCGCCGAGAATGAGTAAACTTCCCATTGATGTATGCAAGTCCCAAGGTACTGAAGGAAGAGTTTCTAAGTCAACTTCCTCGATAATGAGCTTATGTCAACGGGAAGCGACCCATTGCAGGAGGGTCTTGATGTATCCCCCATCAATGACACGAAACAGGTATCATGATTTGAGACAGAATGATATTGATGTGGAACTAGTTCAGGAATAATGGACATGGAATGAAGGCATAAGAGTATCGCAGCAAATATCAACTGAATTACTTCTCTTTAACGCATCAATGACATTGAATGGAGTTGGCAACATTGACCCAAAAACTGAAAATGAAGGCTTTGAAATGGTGTGATGAACCAAAACACAAGTATATTTTCCAACCCAAAATCCACAAAGATGAAGTGGAAGAGTGTCGTTTTCAATAGCGAATCATTGACGTAAAAGGTAGAGTACCCTATTTTCCCAATTTTCCCAACCATCTCTGGTCAATACCTCTTTATTTTTAACAAACTCAAGGAGGATAGCATATGCTTGATTTGTAAGTTCATCCTTCAGATGAATCCTTCTGAGTATTTTTAACGAACCATGAGAAGGAGTCATTCGGTCCCATCATGTTTGACGAGTCCATCGTTATTTCATGTTTTTACCAGTCCATTGAAGGTATAACTCAGCTCCTTTTTCATGTTTAGAGAGTTTGAAAAAGAGATGAAAAAAAAAATCCAAAGGTTCCTTTTCATAGATAGTGTCTTAACTTAGAAAAGGTAGAAAACAATACTCAAGAGAACCTCTTAGCCATGTTCGACAAAGGTATTTTTTGGGAGTTTTAATCGATAATTAATCCTCCTAATATTTAATTTTCAATATGAGACTCGTAAACATGATTTGTACTACGTTTTTGGCTCAGCTTAATGGTTAGAATAAATAAGTTTCCTTAATAATAATGGTTTTAAAGAAACAAAATGAAATCTTAATGAAATTCCCTAAATTTATAAACATAATTGAATTGATGTCACACTGCTTATAAAACCAAATCTATGTTACTGTTCTGGCAAGTGAACTAATTCTAAATTACCCTATGCTATCAAATTGAATTAAATCTACTCAAACCAAAGCAAATACTGTACTCAAAACCTATTTGAAGCTAAATTATTACTTTAACTATGATAAGATTACAAAACCATTCCTACTTATGATATTTAAACGTTCACACTTATCAACACTTCTCAACTATTTTAATTAAATGGAAACTATCTAATCTATCTAAGCTCTGGATTCCTAATTTAAAAGACACTCAAACATTGAAATGTAGAGACTATCTATCAAAACAATTGAGATCCTACAAGCATTTGATCAAACCAGACTAACTACAGCACTCACACTATTCCTATTAAACTCAAAATATCTCACTGCTTAGCAAAAGGAATTGATAAACCAAGACCACATTCTGCCAAATGAAAGTATTCTTAAATCCTCATGTTGTAAATCTATTTGGTTCTATTCTATTACTACAACAATTTGAAGTATTGTTGCCTAGCTAAAGATTTAACATGACTTTGTTTTATGACTACTGCTGCAAACACGCAGAAGCAATCTTATGATACAATCTCAAAGACCCTACAACTCCAAATCATGCTCTATTTCTGATTTATGTTTATCAATGCATCAGAGGTTCACACTTGGTCCAATTCACAATTCACCAATCAAACTTACACAGGAAATCTTCATTTTGCTCAAAGGTTAATGATACACTTGCGTTCAACATAAGAGATTCAAGTATGCTCTGTGTATAGGTATTTAATACATCAACAAGTATTCACGACGCTAATCTAATGAGGCAGAGAGATGCTCTGTGAAAGTTAAGCAGTCAAAACACAGTGACCTGTGCATGATCCTTGAGACCAATTTATACGAAATTATCAAAGGTTATGGAGCTTGGTCTTTCAATCGAACTTAGCAAAAGCTACAGCACTCTGTAGTCTAATTGAAATTGACAAACATTCAACATGCAGTAATCAAATTGAACTTGAAAGGCAATCAAAATGAAAACTAAAATAATTACTCAGAATGAAATCTTAAATGTTTCACACAGAAATCAAATAGAAACTAATACATACAGATATTATAACTATGTTATGCATACAGTTACAAGAAGCTGACTTCGGACTGCTTTCACATAGCAAAATGAAGAATTGAATAACAACCAAGCATTTAATTGAATGAAAATAAATTAAACTACAACAATCACAAATCTAACTGAGTATGAATGAATCAAGCTACAGCAATCAATCTAAGATGAAAAAGGAAACTTTCTCCTAGGTGATGTTGGGCCCTTCCCACACCTGGGGAAGCTCTGGAACTTGCAGTAAAAGGAAGATTGTTAAAACATGCAAATCAAATACTCACAGCTAACTAAAACTGGAACAATCTCGCTCTCGCCAAGGCCATGTATATTACTGAAACAAAGTCAATTATAATTGTAAGGTGCTTTAACAGCACTTCAATTCTCAATAGCTTTCACTCCCCCCCTTCCCATGCTTGTTGCTCTACCTTTTATACACGCTGAAGGTGAGATTAATTACATTCTAAAGGAAATGGGACAAAAAAACAAATTCATGCTATGTTTGAATTCTCTAGATGGCCTTCGAATAGCTAATGGTTGATGTTGATGTTGATCAATGCATGGATGGAGGGCAAGAACTTATCAAACCCTAACTATGGCATAAAAATAGGCAGATCTGAATTTCACTGTCAAGTACAAATCTGGATATTTTATATGAATTGGCCTCAGAGAACTCCGCATATCTTCTAAACCGTAATTAATTTTCTAAAAAAATTTTAGATTTAGTAAACTGGCTATACTAGGACCAAAACCCATGTTCCATATTTTCTTCATTCACCTTCAACTGCACAGAAATCGACGCGGAATTCAGCAATTGGAAACTTATTGCAGATTTAGGCAAATTTGTGAATTTCCTTCTAGAGACCCACATGAGTGACCTAGGTGCAATCCAGGTTATGGAAAGGTATTAAAACATTATTTTTGACAATAACCTCTCTCAGTTTCTTCGAAATCATTCCAAAAGTGTCAAATCCCCAATTGGTCATTTCCATACTCTACTGGCTTGTGAAGAAACTCGGCGATGGAACCCTATGCAAAAAATGAGCCTAGCGAAACCGTCATTAGTAAATCATGGCATAATCATATTTAATCATATAAAATCTAAGAAAACTAATGATGGTCAACCACAAGACGTAAAATGTGATTTGGCGGCAAGTTGATGGAATTAGGGTATGGAACGGGTTAAAGACCTAGGGTTTTAAGGTATGAATGGTGATATTGCATGATGAAAACATGGGCATTTTCGAGGCCCATCATCACCCCATGCCTGCGTTTTTTCATTTCCTCATGCAAACAAATACTTTGCTTATATATAGGTTATTATGGCATCATGGCTTTGGGCAGGGTTAGTTCTTGTGGAGTAATGTTGCGTGAAGATTTGGGGTGTTGGTTCTTGTGGAGCAACACCATACTTATTTGACTGCCATAGATTTAATTGTGAGAGCGATACAAGTTGAGGATAAGAAATAGATATGGTAGTAGGCAATGATGAATGAGATGATAAGTGATAATGGAAATGGTGGATGAGATGAGGTGGTGATGGTGATAGTGGATGGGGTGAGGTGGTTGCATACGCTACTCTTGTGAGGCAAATGCTTATGGATTTTTTTCCTTTATGAAGGGAAGCAATGAATTCATCCTCTATTGGATACATTCAATTGACAATATGTGCAAATGTAGGAGGGGAAGGCACTATAGTTACTGCTTTTCTTTTACATGAACCAATATACTTTTCTTTTCATGATTATGACCTAATTAGAGTAGCATGCATTTTATTATGAATGAGGAATTTGCAAATGAAGGGTATATGGAGAATGGAATACATGGTGGTTAATCATCAAAGCTTCCTTAAATCTCTAATGAATTAAAGAATCTTAAGCCAACTTTACCTCAAGTTACCTTTACTTTTGATGTACTTGTTGTTGTAAGATGAAGTGGAAGATGAACCAGAACACAGCTGAAAGTTGGAGTTGGAATGATTGTTGCTGATGTGTATATGGATCTGTTGAAGAAGGCTAAACTGGAGATAGTAAAGGAGGCTGAAAAATGAAGGTCCCCTTCTCCCCCATGCCTGAGGAGTTGTATGTCCCCAAACAAAGAAGGAAGATGACTGCTACAAATGATGATCAAGCTGCTATATGGCAACCTTTATTGAAACAAGATGACTGCTACAAGAAAAGGAAATGCTGCTACAAATGTCCACACTGATGCAAATCTGTATTAAGATCACAAAACCATATAGTCTTCAACTACTACACACCGTGTGCAATCCTTCTTATGTGAATAAATAGTGTCAATGTCGAACATAAGAAAGAATCATTGGATTATCAAGCATTGAGGAAATCGTTAACTAATGTGAGATATCCCACCTTTGATGCCAATGGGAATCAAGGCACTAGGTACATTCTACTAGCCATGAATAGATTTTTAGAAGTCGAATGGACTGCAAAATTCATCCACCAAGAAACATTGATGTATTCCCTTGGTAGATGGAAAGGGTACCTGCCATTAAGGCATGCAAGCTCCTAAGTACCTAATCTAACCCTAGCCTTGGTCCCAGATAATTTGCTGATGTCGATGGGACAAAGCTTGTTGGTAGGTGGGCCTTAAGGGATCCCACATCAACCAACACAAATACAAGACATAATGATTCGAAATATACATGATTTGAATAACTCATACAAATTTACAAACATTATTGGGAACTTTGCCCGCCAGTTACCTGGTTTTCAAGAAAAGTCCCTACCCAGTTGTGCCAAACAAGTTGGTTTTCACAAAAGGAATTATTTTCTCTTTACTATTTTCATTTATTTATTTAAAATACAAACTTTCCTATTATGTTGAATAAAGGGAGATGAACTCCTTCAAGTGAAGGAGTACTTCCAATGCAGCCATGTGCGGAGCAGGTACAAATAGATATTCATGCTTAGATTTAACATATAAACTTGGAAGTGTACATGAGCATGAAAAACCAAAAAATGTACTTGATATGACAACAAGAGTTTTAGAAGAGGAGAATATTGCCTCGATTGAGTCGTTGTTCGGAACTAATGTTCGATTTAATCATGGTATTCTTGGTACATTTCTTGATTTGGCCCATGTTGCTCAACCTCTTCGTCCATGTCATGTTGATTGTTCTCCGTAAGGTGAGTAGTCTCTTGATTACATTTTAGATCTGTTGATAGACATGTCAATAACTCCTCGATCTCAAGTTCTAATGGATGTTCTCCATTGATTATAGTGCATGATTCATTCATCTCCTTAGATGACTAGTAAGGGAAATCAAAAGAGACTTCCAAATCCTCTTGTGGTGGTGGAGAAATGGACAAGTTCTTGACTATTGTCAAGAATTTCTCTTCCTGAGAGGTAGAGATCAAGATCCCAGCAGCTACTAGGGCTTGTGAGAGTTCCTTCATATTTATCATCTTCAAGTCCATTTGGCTGATTGATAGTCCCTGTCTCCACACATATTAGTAACGGGGGTTCGTACAGCACCCCAAAATGATATAACGTTAAAGATTGGAATCTGAAAATGAATTTAAAAGCTATATTGACTGAAGTAAAGTTCACCACACTTAAGAGCGAATCATAGTACTATTTAATCTATTAAAAGCAAAACAATTCAGAAATTAAATATCTCACAGAGTGTTTCAGACTATTCTAAGGCCTATGTTGCTTGTGAGGCTTAGCTATGGTTCCTGTAGATGTGTCTTACTAAGTCTGTGAGATTTACAAACTTTGTGAATTACATGAAATTCAGAAATGAAATCAAACTGCTTATACTTCTACGCACAAAGGAAAGGAAATAAAAGTTCAAAGATAATCAAAAGTGATCAAACTTTGGAGAAAACACACCATAGTGGATGTGTGGCTCTTCACTCACGTCTTACCGTACTCTCTCTACCCTTTGACTTCCCTGCAATACCCTTGAAACTCTGTTAATAAAAATCTTACCTAAGCCAAAATACAACTCCCTGGCAACGACGCCAAAATGTTGGGAGTTTTAATTGATAATTAATCCTCCTAATATTTAATTGTCAATCTGGGACTCGTAAACACGAGTTGTACTGCACTTTTGGCTCAGCTTAATGGTCAGAGTATATAAGTTTCCTTAATAATAATGGTTTTAAAGAGACAAAATGAAATCTTAATTAAATGCCCTAAATTTATAAAGGAAATTTAATTGATGTCACACTGCTTATAAAACCAAATCTATGTCACTATTCTGGAAAGTGAACTAATTCTAAATTACCCTATGCTATCAAATTGAATTGAATATACTCAAACCAAAGAAAATATTGTACTCAAAACCTATTTGAAGCTAAATTATTACTTTAACTATGATAAGATTACAAAACCATTCCTACTTATGAAATTTAAACGTTCACACTAATCAACACTTCTCAACTATTTTAATTAAATGGAAACTATCTAATCTATCTAAGCTCTAGAGTCCTAATTTAAAGACACTCAAACATTGAAATGCAGAGACTATCTATTAAAACAATTGAGATCCGACAAGCATTTGATCAAACTAGACTAACTACAACACTCACACTATTCCTATTAAACTCAAAATATCTCACTGCTTAGCAAAAGGAATTGATAAACCAAGATCACATTTTGCCAAATGAAAGTATTCTTCAATCCTCACGTTGTAAATCTATTTGGTTCTATTCTATTACTACAACAATTTGAAGTATTGTTGCCTAGCTAAAGATTTAACATGACTCTGTTTTATGACTACTGTTGCAAACACAAAGAAGCAATCTTATGATACAATCTCAAAGACCCTACAGTTACTCCAAATCATGCTCTATTTTTTATTTATGTTTATCAATGCATCATAGGTTCACAATTGGTCCAATTCACAATTCACCAATCGAACTCACACAGGAAATCTTCGTTTTTCTCAAAGGTTAATGATACACTTGCGTTCAACATAAGAGATTTAAGTATGCTCTGCGTATAGGTATTTAATACATCAACAAGAATTCACGATGCTAATCTAATGAGGCACAGTGATGCTCTGTGAAAGTTAAACAGTCAATGCATAGTGACCTGTACGTCATCCTTGAGACTAATGTATACGAAATTCTCAAAGGTTATGGAGCTCGGTCTTTCAATCAAACTTAGCAAAAGCTACATCACTCTATAGTCTAATTGAAATTGGCAAACATTCAACACGCAGTAATCAAATGGAACTTGACAGGCAATCAAAATGAAAACTAAATTAATTGTTCGGAAGGAAATCTTAAATGTTTGACATGGAAATGAAATATAAACTAATACATACAGATATTATAACTATGTTATGCATACAATTACAAGAAGCTGACTCCGAACTACTTTCACACAGCAAAATGAAGAATTGAATAGCAATCAAGCATTTAATTGAATGAAAATAAATTAAACTACAGCAATCACAAATCTAACTGAGTACGAATGAATCAGGCTACATCAATCAATCTAAGATGAAAAAGGAAGCTTTCTCCCAAGTTATGGTGGGCTCTTTCCACACCTGGGGAAGCTCTGGAACTTGCAGGAAAAGGAAGACTGTTAAAACATGCAAATCAAATACTCACAACTAACTAAAACTGGAACAATCTCGCTCACACCAAGGCCATGTATATTACTGAAACAAAGTCAATTACAATTGTAAGGTGTCTTAACAGCACTTCAATGCTCAATAGCTTTCACTCCCCCCCCCCCCCTCCTATGCTTGTTGCTCTGCTTTTTATACATGTTGAAGGTGAGATTAATTACATTCTAAATGAAATGGGACAACAAAACAAATTCATGTTGTGTTTGACTTAACTAGATGGCCTTCGAATAGCTAATGGTTGATGTTGATGTTGATCAATGCATGGATGGAGGGAAAGAACTTATCAAACTGTAACTATGGCATAAAAATAGGCAGATCCGAATTTGACTGTTAAGTACAAATCTAGATATTTTATATGAATTGGCCTCATAGAACTCCACATATCTTCCAAACCATAATTAATTTTAGAAAATTGTTTTAGGGTTAGTAGATTGGCTATACTAGGACCAAAACCCATGTGCCATATTTTCTTCATTCACCTTCACCGGCACGGAAATTGAGGTGGAATTTGGCAGTTTGAAACTTATTGCAGATTTGGGCAAATTTTTGAATTTCCTTCTAGAGACCCACATGAGTGACCTGGGTGCAATCCAGGTTATGGAAAGATATTAAAACATTATTTTTGACAATAACCTCTCTTGGTTTCTCGAGAAGCATGCCGAAAGTGTCAAAGCCCCAATTGGTCATTTTCGTACTCTACTGGGTTATGAAGAAACTCGGCGATGGAACCCTGTGCAAAAAATGAGCTTAGTGAAACCGTCATTAGTAGATCATGGAATAATCATCTTTAATCATATAAAATCTAAGAAAACTAATGATAGTCAACCACAAGACATAAAATGTGATTTGGCAGCAAGTTGATGGAATTAGGATACGGAACGAGTTAAAGACCTAGTGTTTTAGGGTATGAAATGGTGATATTGCATGATGAAAACATGGGCATTGTCAAGGCCCATCAGTATTATTTTTTCATAAATTGTATATCCTAGTCTAGAAAGCGTTAAACTTATACTAAGAAGAGAAGATGTCTTTTCATTTACTTTAACAAGTTCGAAAAGACAAGTTCTCGGCAATCTTTTTATGTTTAGGGATATTTATGAAAAAGAGATAAAAGAGGACCCCTCAGAGAGGAATGAGTGGTATAAAGGGTATCAACTGGCTCCGGTCTATATGGAACTACTCAAAACATGCAAAGGTCAAGATATTGGCTAATAAGTGTTGGGTTGTGTTATATTCTTTCCACGACTAGCCCATGTAGTTAACTGGGGGGTTAGAGGGGGGGCGGAGCCCCCCTTCATTGTGCTGATTGCATAGTGTGGGGAGTTACATGGGGTTTGAGGGGTACAGGTAACCCCACTCTATGGGGTTTGGGGCAACGCCCCGGAAAATTTTGTTTTTGGACCCTATGTTAGGTTGGGCGGACCTACCTATGGTTTTGTGCATTTTTTTTGCACATGGTTTTGGAAGCGATAGTTTTCGGTCCATGGTTTTGGACGCGATGGCTTTCGGTCCATGGTTTTGTATGCGATGGTTTTTGATCCATGGTATTGGATGCTTCGGCATGTATAAATATGTATTGTAACATTGAAAGGAACATAATGCAAAATCAAGTTGGTAGTCCCAATTTTGGGATCCAGGGGAAAATCTCTATTTATATGTGTTTTATGTGTTATGCTCTCGCATTGTTTATTTTCTATGTTTTAGAATTCGTATGCAGGTAATTTCTGTACGGGGTTAAAACCTACATTGGGTATTAGAGTTGTTTTGGCTTCAATGGGATGCCTTTATTGTTGAGGGGTTTCGCTCAGGTCTGTGGTAGACCCTGTTTAGTGGGAGATCTGCGAGATCAATTCTGGTAGTGAAAGAAGATGGTGCACAGTGGAAAGATAGAGATCAAGAAATTTAATGGTCAGAGTTTTGAGTTATGGAAACTCAAGATGGAGGATCTGTTGGTGGATAAAGATCAATGGATTGCGGTAGATCCGGGTACTAAACCAACGGGAGTGTCCGATGAAGAATGGAAGAAGTTGGATCGGAAGGAAAAGAGCACAATACGATTGTGTGTCTCAGATTCAGTATTGCTAAATCTATCAGGGGAAGCTATGGCGAAGGCTTTGTGGGACAAGTTAGGGACTTTGTACCAATCTAAGTCTCTGGTGAATAAACTGTTCCTGCAGAAAAAGTTGTATAACCTGAGGATGAAAGATGGAGACTCGGTGACAGAGCATCTGTATGCATTTAATATTGTGGTAAGTCAGTTAGCATCTATTGATATTAAAATTTCATATGAAGATAAGTGCATCAGTTTTTTGTGTTCTCTACCAGATTCGTGGGATAGTCTGGTTATTGCAATAGGTAGCAACGCAATTGCCTTGCAGTTTGATGAAATAGTCCCATCCTTGCTGACGGAGGAGATGAGAAGGAAAAATATGGAGAGACAGAATGGTGATGCCTTATCTGTACGAGGACGGGCCCAGAATAGAAACAAAAATAAGTCATCGAGTAGGAGATCTAAATCTCCAGGAAAACCTGTAAAGGTGGTGTGCTGGAAATGCAGAAAGGAAGAGCACTACAATAGGGACTGTAAATCTAAAGCTCCTGATAAAGGAAAGGGATCTGATTATGCTCCTTCTGCAGAGGCGAAAACCACCTTAGATGAAGGTGGGGATGTGTACTTGGCTTCTTCAAGTACACATGTAGATCATGAGGCATCGTTGACTGACTCAAGTGCGTCCTTTCACTTCACTCCCCATAGAGAGTGGTTCTGCGAGTATGAGAAATATGATGGTGGTGATGTCTTCTTGGGGGATGACATGAAGGCTAGAATTGTTGGTCACGGAAAAGTAAAGTTGAAGTTGCAAGGTGGAAGGGTTAGAACACTTCCGGGTGTTCTGCATATTCCTGCATTAGCCAGAAATCTGATTTATGTTAGTAAGCTGGATGATGCAGGTGTAAAAACAATGTTCGAGAAGGAAACCTGCAAGATGGTTCAGGGGGCACTAGTATTGATGCGGAGAGTTCAAATTGGAACTCTGTACAAGCTGCAAGGTAGCATTGTTGTTGATGGGTGCAACAATTCCGTGGTTCCTGAAAGTGGAGCAGAAAACCTAGTGGTCTCTAGAGAGAATACCATGTTGTGGCATCAAAGGCTTGGACATATTAGAGATAAGGGCCTTTGAAAACTTCATGGTAAAGGTATGTTATAAGGTATGAGTAATAGCTCTCTGGATTTTGATTTCTGTGAAAATTGTGTATATGGGAAGCAAAATCGGGTGAGTTTCCCCTCTGGTGGTAAGAGGGCGAAACAGATATTAAATCTTGTGCACAGTGATGTGTTTGGACCTGTGAATGTTCCATCACTGGGTAAGTCTGTGTACTATGTATCATTTATAGGTGACTTCTCAAGTAATACATGGATATATTTCCTTAAGAAGAAATCTGAAGTCTTTGACAGGTTTAAAGAATTTAAGGCTCCGGTGGAAAACCAGACAGAAAAGAAGATAAAGGTGTTGAGGACAGATAATGGTGGAGAATTTTGCAGTAAGGAATTTGAATAATTCTATAAGAAGTCTGGTATAGCATGGCAGAAGACTACTCCATATACACCTCAGCAAAACGGAGTTGCAGAAAGAATGAACAAGACGTTGATGGAAAGGGCAAGAAGCATGCTCAGTGGTGCTGGGTTAGGACAAGAATTCTGGGCAGAGGCAGTGGAGACAGCATGTTACCTGGTCAATAGATCACCCTCATCAGCATTGGAGGATAAGACTCCACAAGAGGACTAGTAAGAAACGCTCTCCTTCACATCTGAGGGTATTTGAATGTGATGCATATGTACATGTTCCAAAGGAGAAAAGAATCAAGTTGGATAGTAAATCTGAAAAGTGCATCTTTATTGGGTATAAGGATGGTTTAAAGGGTTATAAGCTTTGGAACCCAGTAACAAGGAAGGTTGTGTCTAGCTGAGATGTGGTGTTCAGAGAGGTGAAAGATGTTATTAAACATAAATCCAACCAAAGGAACCTTAGAAGATAGAGTTTGAGCTAAAGGAGGAAGAATCAGACTCTACTGCAGAGGAGGAATCAAAATATGAAGAGCCACAAACTCCGAGTGTGAGAAGATCAGTTCGAGAAAGAAGGCAGCCAGAAAGGTATAGTCCATCTGCTTTCTGTTCAAATTTTTCTTTATCTATTACTGATGATGATCCTAGAACTGTGAAGAAAGCAATAGATTCAGAGGATGGAAAACTCTAGAGAGAGGCCATAGTTGATGAAATGACATCTTTGCACAAAAATGAGGCTTGGGATTTGGTGGAGTTGCCGGCTGGAAGAAAACCCATTGGCAGCAAATGGGTGTTCAAGAAGAAGACAAATGCAGAAGGAAAGGTGAAGAAATACAAAGCTCAGTTGGTAGCAAAAGGTTATTCCCAGGTGTCGGGAATTGATTTTGGTGATATTTTTTCTCCTATTGCCAAGGTAACTTCTATTAGATTACTTTTATCTTTTGCTGCTACTTTTGATATTGAGGTAGAATAGATGGATGTGAAGACAGCATTTCTTCACGGGGATCTGGAAGAGGAGATCTACATGAAGCAACCTGAAGGCTTTACGGTGAAGGGTAAGAAAGAACTAGTATGCAAGTTAAAGAAGTCTCTGTATGGGTTAAAACAGTCACCAAGGATGTGGTATTATAAATTTGATACATTTATACGAGGACTTGGCTTCACCAGAAGCAAAGCAGATCACTATGTGTATTTTAAATTAATTGGTGATTGTGTTATTTATCTGGCCTTGTATGTGGATGATATGTTGCTGGTTGGAAATGACAAAGAAATTATCCAGGATTTGAAGACCCATTTGTCCTCCAAATTTGACATGAAATATCTTGGTACTGCAAACTATATTTTGGGCATGGAAATTAAAAGAGATCAGACAAAAAGGAAGCTTTGGTTAAACCAGAGGAAGTATGCCGAGACAATATTGCAAAGGTTTAATATGCAGGATAGTAAACCAGTGAAGGTTCCTATTCCTATAGGTGTAAAGTTATCTGTTGAACGGTGTCCCAGGACACAAGAAGAGGAAGAGGACATGTCCCGTGTTCCATATGCAAGTGCAGTCGGTATCTTGATGTATGTGATGGTCTGTACTAGACCAGACATTGCACATGCAGTGCGAGTATTGAGTAGGTTTATGTCAAAACCAGGGAAGGAGCACTGGACAACAGTGAAGCGGGTTTTCAGGTATTTGCGTGGCACTAGTGATTATGGTTTGTGCTACCAAGGAAGACCAGGATTGGACAAAGTGTTGGATATTCGTGGATTTGTTGATGCAAACTGGGCTGGAGATCTGGATCAGAGAAGATCTACAAGTGGGTATGTGTTTAACCTATTTGGAGGAGCATTCAGTTGGATGATTAAGAAACAATCTGTAGTGGCACTATCAACTATAGAGGCAGAATACATGGCAGCCACTCATGCAAGCAAGGAGGCAATTTGGTTGTAGAGATTGTGTTCAACTATGGGGTTAGTACAGG
This sequence comes from Pinus tabuliformis, assembly GCA_031772625.1. Classification (NCBI taxonomy): domain Eukaryota; kingdom Viridiplantae; phylum Streptophyta; class Pinopsida; order Pinales; family Pinaceae; genus Pinus; species Pinus tabuliformis. The sequence continues at coordinate 189,709,296 of CM062816.1, forward strand.
GAGCTATAAGGATAGACTATGATAGCCAAAGTGCAATTTTCTTGGAAAAGAACCCTGCATATCATTCAAATACAAAGCACATTAATGTTTAGTATCACTTTGTGAGGGATATGATAGAAGACAAAAAGGTGTTGCTGGTAAAGGTGGACACTTCAAAGAATACTGCAGATGCATTGACAAAATATGTGAGCTATGAGAAGTTCTCTTGGTGTAGAGAAACAATGGGTGTTGCAGGGTTGGATAAATGACTAAGCTCTCTTATGACCCCCTGTGGAAAGAAAACAACATGTGGGAGAATGTTGGGTTGTGTTATATAATATATTCTTTCCACGACTAGCCCACGTAGTTAACCGGGGGGTCAGAGGGGGGGCGGAGCTCCCCTTCATTGTGCCAATTGCATAGCGAGGGGAGTTACATGGGGTTTGAGGGGTACAGGTAACCCCACTCTATGGGGTCTGGGGCAGCGCCCCAGAAAATTTTGGTTTTGGACCCTATGTTAGGTTGGGCGGACCTACCTATGGTTTTGTGCATGTTTTTCGCACATGGTTTTGGACGCGATAGTTTTCGGTCCATGGTTTTGGACACGATGCTTTTCGGTCCATGGTTTTGGAAGCGATGGTTTTCGGTCCATGGTATTGGATGCTTCGACATGTATAAATATGTATTGTAACATTTAAAGGAACATAATGAAAAATCAAGCTGGTAGTCTCGGTTTTGGGATCTAGGGGAAAATCGTTGTTGATATGTGTTTTATGTGTTATGCTCTCGCATTGTTTATTTTCTGTGTTTTAGAAATCGTATGTAGGTAATTTCTGTATGAGGTTAAAACCTACAATAAGACCACTCATCACAGGGGTTCCAAGGAAATGGTAAAACAACCAAGTGAAAGTGTATGATTGACCAAGCAGGTGGTGACGATGGAATGAGAAAACCATGGCTCGTCTGGCAGAGTCAAGCTAATAAAAAATGAAATCACGAGAATAATATGAGAATGGTTTCATTTCTATACAATCTTGAAACATGGGAAATTATGCTTCAGATTGGTTTCATTTTTACACAAGCTTGTAACAAAGACAAACTATGCTTGAAATAAGTTTGTATGCCCCTAGCATAATGATTCAATTCGAGGCACATGCCCCCCCAAGTTTCATTTCATTCACCTAAGTAGACTATTGGTTACTGGGTGGATGGAATGGATGTTCATTCATGAGATCAAGTGAAAGACTCAAATGGGAATTTATGAGAGCTAATCAAAGACTTGAATTGGAAGGGGATTTATTTCATTTTTTAATGAGATTGACATAGGAAAAGAACTATGCTCATGATACCTTGTTTCATTTTTTTTAATGAGATTGACACAAGACAAGGAACTTTGCTCATGACACCTTGTTTCATTTTTCTAACGAGCTTGACACAAGACAAGGAATTCTGCTCATAAACCTTGTTTCATTTTTTAACATGCTTAACATAAGAACTATAACTTTTCTCTGATATATTTGTTTATATTAATCATGGCTCCCTAGATACCATGGCTTCCAAGAATTTCTCATCATATGGGAGAACAATTATTTGGAAGGGATACATATCAAAGGATCCAAGGGATATATCAGGTGCCAGTGTTCACAGTACATGATGCACTACATCACCTACTAGATCATTAGTAGACGCAGACATGGAACAGGTGGCCACATAATTAATATATGGCAGGGGAGATACCACTTGCATAAAAGGACCATTTAGGGATGTGGGGTTATTGGGAGGAAAATTAGGACCAACGAATTCAATTTGGTCAATGGTCACAATTTATTCTTCATGCGGGAAACAAATCACACAAAAGAGTCAAGAGATAAGAGCTCCCATGTCATAAACATAGTCACGCCCAAGGAGTAAATTAAAATCAAAAGGGCCTTGGAATACCATCACATATTTTTAGACAATATTTCCTCCCAACGTAATAGGCAACTGAGGAAGGATCCCTAATGGTTGATTGGTTCCTCTATTAAAATCCAACAGATTATGGGTAACGGGCATAAGCTACAGAGAACCTAAATCTTGCCAAGTATTTGAGGATAGAATACTAACAGACACAGCTTTGTCTATGATTGTGCCAAGTATGGACACATTATAAGCATGTACTATGATCTGGAAGGGCATGTAAGGAGGTATACGATATCCTGTCAGCCGACACCAATCAAATAAAGTGACCATACTACGACTGTGGATAGAAGTATCTTCCCTAGACCTAATAGCGTGGTCTAGAATAAAATAAAGTAAAGAATATAAAGTTCTCCTTACAGAAATTGGATAATGGAAATATGCTTACTTGTGATATGCCGCAAGCTCTTCTCTCCTCTCGGCTTGTAAGCTCCAACCATATCTTTGATCGCTATAATTAGAACATGAACAAACAATCAACACATGCCAAAGATCTACGAAATCTATGTAGCATTATCCAGTCACTCTATTCAATGAATCAGCATAGAATTCAAATATATGAATGTAAACATAACATAACACATATAGGAAAATGGTATACTCTTTGTATTAATATGAAAGGGAGAGAGTTTACAACCAAAAGTGGAATCTAATCTTGTAGATATCTCCCCAAGTTGACTTGTCCCTCCTTGTCACAATGCACACCTCAAGGTCACCCTAATGCATGGAAATGATAACTCTCTTGGATCAACATAAGGGTATGATTAGTCTCCAAAATACAACCCCAATGTTGTAGATGGTTGTGGATTTATAGGTGAGTGTGGTAGTTTAGGAATTCGTGTCCATTTACCAATCTAGGATTGAGATCCACTCTTGATGGGAGGATGAGCTCAAGCGATAAGAGTTGAAATCTCCAAGAAAGTATCAGATAGGATTCGAAGTTTTTATCCAAGGTAAATGGTTGTAACAACTCTTGGAAGCTTCTAGAATAGAAGCTTCGGGATTCTTTTTATTTTTCCCGAATTTCTAGAATCAATGACCCCCCAACCAAGGAAAATTTTAAGGATGGAAATTTATCTTAAATATTAGAAACCTTGGCGAATCTTACTAATCCATAATATGCAAACTATAAAATGCCTGGTGATATTTTAGTAAAAATATTCAAACTTCTAATTATTGTATATAGTCTCTATAAAATTTTGGCGATTTTTAAGGTTAAATTTTTTTGTTTTTATAAAATTTTGGCAAACCATTTTTAGGAAAAAAAATGGGAATTAGCAAATCCATTATTGGAAAAAACATGGAAAATTAGCCCATTTGCAAATATTAGCCCCTAGACTTTATAAGCACTGAAATGAGGTAGTTAAGCCCAGAAATGCGTGAATTTGGGAGAGTCATGCTTAGGGATTTGTGTAGCGATGATGACAAGGTGTTCATGGATGTTGATTGACCCAGTTTGTAGGCCTATTGACTAGATGCAACAAAATGGCCTATAACAGCTTCCATTGTAGATAAGTGTCCATTTTCATGTGTAATGTTCTCATAATTATGTGTTATGATATATGTATATTGAGTTTAATGGTTAAACCCTAGAGTTAGGGTTCTAGTTAAAATGTTGTTAATTACCTTTTAATTCCAATGTGCAATTACGTATTTATATGTTATATGTGAATAATAATGCATTCATGGCATATAGTATTACAACCATCCTAACCATAATTGTCAGGGACAGACGAAAATTATGGTAGGTTAGAGTGTATTATCCTTTGTAGTTTAATTAATCAGTTTTAAGTAGTGTTGGTGTGGTAGTGGGTCCCAATTCAAGGTTGGGGATGTTACAAGGTGGTATCAAAGCACAGTTTACACCATTGGGATTGAATTGGGCCAGATTTGTTGCAGATTGAGGAATTATAGGTTGTTGGGCTAACTATTTGACAAAAGTTGTAGTGGAGAGAATGATAAAAATTTCACCTCAAAAAAGTAGCACAAGTGTCGAGAAAGGCTTGGGAATTATTAATTCAATTAATTACAATGTTTCGACGTTATAGGGCTAATTTTGTGCACAATCCATTATTTTGGGTATAAGTGGTTTTAAATGATTTTATTCAAAAAAACAACACACACACACATGTGTGTATATATACATATATATATAATGGGTTAAATTGGGTGTAGGGTTCCAAAGCATAACCCCTGCCTAACCGGCGAGCACATTATAGTGGCATACCAAGAAGGACCATGGGTGAGGATGCATCTGAAAGAGTTGGAAAATCAGAAAGGCAAAAATATTTTTTTGATCTTGATAATTACTTCTGATGTTTCTCATTATTGTGATTCTTTATATCTTCTTTCTTTTATCTCATCAAGCAATTACCAAAGCAGTAGCACATAAAAACAGTAAATACCAGATGTAGGCACTATGATAGGGAAAAACCCCCCTCGAGGGGAAAACCCAGTCAAGAAATTATTCCTTTCAATAGTATTCTTTGTGACTCTTCACCCTAAACTAAGACAAGACCTTCCCTCCACACCAAGTCAGCCTCCCAAAATTTTGACCCCTTTTTAGCAACTGCGACTAGGAAGCAGCTTATGGCAACTGACAACTTCTGACAACAGAAAATCTTGGAAGAATTTGATCTGTCAATCAAGAGCACGAAATAGAGAAAGAGAACCACCAAAATTTTTATTTTCCTTTTCTCCTTATACCTTCCCAAAATCGCATTCACTTTGGCTTCCTGGAAACAAAATTCACACCTTTTCCCAGCTATAAGAGAACTTCGCACTTCTTCCCAGCTACAAGAGAATTTCGCACTTCTTCCCAGCTACAATAGAAATTGACTTTGTGTGTGAGAATGATGATCCAAATGAATTCGATGAGCTTTCTTTTATAGTCTCCATGTGAAGTCGAATAGGGTCCTTAGGCCAACTTGATCTTATTCTAGGCCAAGATGGTGTGGAGGTTACATAAATCAGATTTGATTCAATACTTAACCTTTCTACATGATTCAAAATCCCAAGAAGGGTCTCTTTAAAAGTACAATGACTCTATTGACTCAGAATAAATCCAATAAGTCTTCAATGGGGACTTTGACCTAAAACATTGTGACTCAAGCATGAAACCCATGCTGTAATAAGTCACAATAATAATAATAATAATAATTCTTTTATTTATTCTTTTGACAAGTACATTACATGGTGACTCAAGAATATTAATGAAGACCGAACATAGTTACATTTTTCTAACACTCCCTCTTAACTAGGGAGGTATTCATAATGTACAAATAGAATGGAGGATCTCAAACTATATGAACCATGAAGAATTTTTAAGCACCTGGATGACATGGACTAGATTCCTGACCAAGGAAATCTATCTAGGTGGGACTAATATGAACTCAAGCTTTCAGCCTCTCTAGGTACCATCGAGCTTACTTGCTAACCACCAACCCAAAAATCCATGTGTGTAACCAAAACATATCTCAATAAACAACACCACTTTTCAACATCGATACCCAGACATCAACACAAAGTGTCGGCCAAACATCTTCCCAGACGATTCTTCACTCACAAAGCATCAACACCCCTTGATTTGGTAGATCAAGGACTACAAATCTCCCCTGATCAAAGAGATCGGTAACTAGCATGGTATCAAAACTTTCGAGAGATTCACCTATACAAACACAACCCTAATCAATAATATACTTTCACATGTACATAATCATATACAAACCTCCGAGGTCGTTCTAGATGTTTCTCCTCAACTCAGTAGAACTATCAACCGAATATTTGACAGAATATTACTTAATTATATATTTTTCCTTTCTACTTCTCATGCAACAACATATCCTCTGAAATTCATTCTTCAATTAACACCAAGCTATGTCTTCCCTCTCAACCAGGAAGCACATCTTTATCTGGACTCCCTCTTAATCTTAGGGAGATATCTTCTATTCAAGCTTCCTCTGGGAGATTAGATTCTTCCTTTTCATCATCAGAGCATATTTCGTGGCTTCGAACCATTCATTAGAGTTATTATCATCCTCATCATGCTTATCACATCAACGAGCATCTTCACCAAATTGAATATTGTGTACATGCACAACTTAGATAGAAAGTACAACCAAATCTATAGAAGCATGAAGTTAGCGATATCAAAATCACAGAATCATTTCAACTATATACATATCAAATACCCAGACTTAATTACAAACAAGAGACATATACTCTTTAACAACTTGTTAGGGACCTTGTCATAAACCCTAGACTACTTCACAACAACTTTCATTCCATCTAGATTTTCAATCTGTCTTCCAAAGGTGTGACATATCTTACTACAACATATAGAAAACCCTAGAAATGGTTTAGACACATATAAAGCATCCAACTTCAAAATTCATATGTTAGACTTCTCACTAGGGTTTCATACAAATCCTATATTTCATGCAAAAGAATAAATCAAATTCAATCACGTCTTAGTCACTAACATGACCAGCTTCCACTCGGGTTATTTTCAAACCCTATATTTCTTATCAACTACCAATCCCAACCAAAAATTAATATATCAACAATCTTACACAAATATCAAAATATCACATTATCATTATACATCATAGATTTTGCTTCTACTAAGGTTCAACACCAAAACCCTAGATTTCCATTTTCACAATGTCAACAATCATTAAATAGATCTCATATTGTTATATCACACATACTAGAGAATTTACTTCCTACTAGGGTTTAGATGCAAAAATCTAGATTTCAAAATATCATCATCCTAGAATCTTAGACAAGGAATTATATCAAATCCTAAGACTTATGGCCATTAACAACCAAGTCAACACACATATCTAGGAATTCGTAATCATTCATAAGCATATCATATGCCCAACAACATAAATACATCTGACCTAGACCATGCTAGGGTTTCAACCAAAAGGACATATATATTTCATAATTAAGAAAAGACATTTCATATCATGTGTTAATCAAACCCAACTTCACAAATATCAATAAGAATTAGACACACAACAATCTTGATTACACTAGGTTTTGATAATACAAACACACCCATACCAAGGAAAACATTTCTAAGACAACATAAGGTTATTTCTCACACATTCCACCAAACCCTAATGAGCTAGGGTTTCAATATAGAAACATAGAAAAACCAACATTACCAAAACTTCAAAGGTTCAGGATTTTAGATCTTATCATTCAATCCTAGATAGGTTTTCTTGATCCTACCAAAATCCAAAACATGACATCATCAATAAAAACTTCAAACAACATTTCAAAATATCCCTAATCAGTTTACAGTTTCAGACATTCAATATTAGCATACCCTTCAGTTATGGTTTTCCAAAACCTGTCTAGGGTTCTACAAAATCAGTTAAGAATACGAGTGGGGTGGGTAGATTTATCAAGAGATGAATCACCCAACACAAGAATCATTATGATTCAATATAGTTAGACATAACAATGTTAGTAATATTTTAGCAAATGAATCATCCTTTCAATCAATGTATTTAAAACATACCTTTGTTCCTTGACCAAACTTGTCTTGAGAGATCCTCTTTCATACTCCTTGTGTATGTTTTCTCTAATCAAGACAGTAGAGGGAGAATGGTGATTAGTATTTAATATAATCAAAACTAAATGAATACATGAATCAAAAACTGAAGGGAAATTAGATACTTATCGTTGGGAGTTGTTGGGGGATCCTTCCAAAGCTTAAGGGATACCTACAGACTTATAAATATAATAAAATATGTCAAAAACATATAAATTCTAAAACATATAAAATAAGATATATAAAGATTCAATTAAAGGACATAGTGGTGTAAGTATCTAACGTTCGATTCTTCGGGCTTGAATTTCTTTAAGTCTTTTTCTTCAGTAAAGTTGACTTGATCCCTTCCTCTCTTCTTATTCTTTGGATTGTCGAGACAGACACTCTTGTAGTGACCCTTATTATGACATTGATAGCACTCTATCTTGGACATGTCAACTTTCTTTCTTGGTCCCTTTGATATCTTTCCTTTATGTTGAGAAACATAAGAATTTGATACTCCTTCAGGATAGGAAACCGTTGATATCTTTAGTTCATCTTGACTACAGGGGGTCCATAATTCTTCAAAGGTGGGAGCTACCTTCCAACTGTTGAGACATACAGCAAATGCACCCTAAGAGGGTGGAAATTCTAATAAAGCAGTGATCACGAGTTCTTTGTCTAGAACAATTTCATCAATGGCCAAGATATCATACTTGAGTCTAGCTATCTTCACAAAGAAGGTTGCCATAATGTCTTCTTTAGTCATCTTCATGGTCCTTAGCTCATTCTTCAAACTTGCTACTTGACCAAGTTTCTTAATAGTAAATAACTTCGACAAGGATTCATACATTTTCTGAGCATGATCGATGTTAGCTATGAATGGGACAAGGTTGTCCTTTATTCCGTCTACCATCAGAGTCATGGCTACCAATTCTAGTTCCTTGTATTTCACTTTGTCAGCATGACTGGAATCCTCTATAGGCTTCTTTACTTTTCCTCTTACCAAGTCCAGTACCTTGTTCTTTTCAAGGATTAGATCAATCCTCTTCTTCCATGACCTGAAGTTAGAGGCCCCTTCAAGTTTGTTCTCTCATTTTATTGTGTTAGACATATCCCTTGAATATAATAGACTCCTTTCCTGAGATAGTCATTTTGACTGGTTCCTTGATCAAGTGCTTGAGACTGCCTTTTTCTTCTTTCTTCACCAAAGCTCTGATATCATGTTGGAAAATCAAAAAGGAAGAAACATTTTCTTGATCTTGATAATTACTTGTGATGTTTCTTATTATTACGATTATTTATATCTTATTTCTTTTAGTTCATCAAGCAACTACCAGAGCAGCAGCACATAAAAACAATAGACACCATATGTAGGCACTATTCTAGGGCAAAACACCCCTCGAGGGGAAAACCCAGTCAAGAAATTCTTCTTTTCAATAGTATTCTTTGAGACTCTTCACCTTTTACCAAGACAATACCTTCCCTCTACACCAAGTCAGCCTCCCAGAATTTCGACCCCTTTCCAGCAACTTCGACTAGGCATTAGCTTATGGCAACTGACAGCTTCCGAAAACAGACAATCTTAGAAGACTTTGATCTCCCAACCAAGAGCACAAAATAGAGAAAGAGAACCACTAAAATTTCAATTTTCCTTTTCTCCTTAGACCTCCCCAAACTCGCATTCACTTTGGATTCTCGGCAACAGACTTCGCACCTTTTCCCAGCTACAAGAGAACTTCACACTTCTTCCTGGCTACAAGAGAATTTCATACTTCTTCCCAGCTACAATAAAAATCGAATTTGTGTGTGAGAATGATGATCCAAATTAATTCGATGAGCTTATTTTTATATGCTCCATGTGAGGTCAAATAGGGTCCTTATTCCAACTCGATCTTCTTCTAGGCCGACATGGTGTGGATGTTACATAAATCATATTTGACTCAATACTTAACCCTTTTACATGATTCAAAAGCCCAAGAAGGGTCTCTTTAAAAGTACAATGACTCTATTGACTTGGAATAAATCCTAGAAGTCCTCAATGGGGACTTTGACCTCAAACATGGTGACCCAAGAATGAAACCCATGCTTTAATAAGTCACAATAATAACAATAATAATAATAATAATTTTATTTATTCTTTTGACAAGTACATTACATGATGACTTAAATACATTAATGAAGACCGAACATCGTTGCATTTTTCTAACAGAAAGGACTATGGTTGAGGTCGTTCAGAGGACCCAAGGGATAAAATGAAGTTCAATGGATCCAGGTGGAGTCACATGGAATAGTTTCGTGGGAAAAACCATTAGGAACCATGCAAGGAGTTGACATATTAGTTCTCAAGGCCATGGGCCACAAACCATGAAGGTGGGGTGTTGCTCCGAGACACAAGTCATAGAAGTTGAGTCAAGCCTCATGGTCAAGATGGACTATGGAGACATGAAAAATGGAATGGATGTGGAAAAAATTGGAGCGATCATTAATTAGTTAATAAGACATTGGTTAATTGAGAAAATTTTATTTAGGTGGAACCCTGACAGGAGGGAGTTAGAACTGTGATTGTGGACACCCCCCCCCCCTCCCCCGATGACATTAGCATGGGGGAGGACCACATTTCAATATAGTTTGTTGGATTGATGGGGAATTGGATCATCATTGGATGGGTTGCATGGAACCTCAAGGCGAAACCATGATAGCAGACCCCCCCAACCTTGTGGTGAAGTCAACATTGGGGAGGGGGCTCTGCTATTCCAATAGTCATCATTTTTTACCACAACATTATCCATCATTGATTGACTGGGGAGGACCCATGGGTGTTATATGGTAATATATTGTATTTAAAATAATATATGTATTTATATTGCATTTTAGTTAAATTATGTGGAATGTGTGGACGGCCCGATGTATAATTATATTAAAATTTTATTTTATTTGCATTGGGGTGTGTGATGGACCCCAGGGGTGCACGCTGAGGTGGATGGAATTATGATACAGGTGTTGTCCTTGATGGCAACTCACATAGAGGTATGATACAGGTGATGGCAACTCAATCAGATGACAGATCTAGTGCAGTAGATCAAAAGAAAGGTATACGCAGGTTAGACTTGATGAAAGTGCGTATACACGTGGGTGAGAAGAACAAAAGGCGCGTATGCGTACACACACAGGTTCACAGAAGGAAAGGCGCGTACATGTTGGAAAACTAAGTATTGGTCCGTGGTATTTGGTTCATGGTATTTCGGTATTGGTCCGTGGTATTTGGTCCGAAGTGTTGACCCCAGGTATTGGGTCCAAGGTATTGTTTCTACATGGTTTTGGACCATGGTATTGAGAGAAGCCTAAACCTATATAAGGAGAATATCATTAGGCCAAGGGGGACGAGTAAGGATTGAATGTCTGATGAAGGGTGAGATCTAGTATGCTGGTTATGGGTTTGTGATGCTTAGCTTGATTTGAACCAAGGATGCACTCATGTGGATGATGATGAACAATGAATCGGGATCTTAAGGCTTGGAATGTTTATCATCATATGGTTTGATTATGGATAGAATAGATCTGAATTATTGATGCATGTTTTATTGTATGAATGTTATGATCTGGGTATGGCTGATGTCTGGAACAGCTGCAAAGTCATGAGTAATTATTTGTAGATCTATACGCGGGTTGGCTTTGGCAAAAGCGCGTATGTACGCTGGTTTGGTTCTTCATAGTAGCGTATACATTATAAGACATGATATTTGAAGTTGTAGTTGGATCTGGTTATTGTTGCAGAGTTTTGTTTTGTGTTCTGGTGATTGTGTTGTTGACAGGGTTTCATTGGTTCAGTATTGGGTGATTCAGAGATTGATGATGCAAGTATAAGTTGATGATTGTATTGCAGTGGTGATTGTTTTGTATTTATGGATCCAGTATGAAAATGTATGAAACGTGGTCCCTGGAAGATCATAAAGTTCAGTAGGTTGGCACCTACGTATTGGTAAACATATCGGCCAGTACAAGAGCCAGGGGGTTGTAGCTCCCTTCCAGGAGCAGCTGGAAAACGAGTGAAGGTTGGAGCCTTCAATAGGCCAGCGCATACGTACTAGTAAATGGATCGGCTAGTACAAGACCTAAGAAGGTTGTAGCCTTCTGCAGGTAGAAGCCTGTGTACTAGTATAAGACTGCACCAGTACATTGTAAAAAGAAGTTTCTTATTAAAGGAAGATAGAGATGAATTGCAGCAGGTGGTTTTCACCCACATTGGGTTTCCACCTTATATCATGGTGTTCATGTGTGCTTCTTGTGTGTGATGATCTGTTCTGTTTTACTGCACCTGCTTACTGTTCATGTGGTTAATGAAGTTCTGATGCACTAACTAAAGATCAACATTTAATGGATTAACGGAATCATAAGTATTCTGGATATACGCTAGTTGCATTAGACACAGTTGTGTATACACGTGGGTTCACTTAAATGAAGTAGCGTATATGTATCTAAGTATGGAAATGAAAAAGTTTTATTGATTTTATAATACTGATTCACCCCCCCCCTCGCAGTATTATTTCCAACAATTGGTATCAGAGCAGGTCCTTTGGTAGAAGCTTGATCGGTTGAAGGATATCCATAGAACAATGGGAAAGAAAGTGCGTCAAAAGAAGAAGACAACTCAAAGGAACAATGACAGCCTGCCGGTAAGTGGAAGCAAGGATCCAAATTCTGAATCACCCCAGAGTGAAGCTGAACAAGCAAATGAAGTATCAGATAAAATCATAGATCAACAAGATCTACTTAACAAAAGGGAAAGTGCCCTCAAAGAAGAAGTTATCAGCTTAAAAGCTCAGCTGGAATATGCCTTCAGAATTGTCAGGCGGAAAGAGTCGATTGTGCGGACACAACCAACCTCCCTAGGAGCCTAAGACTCTCTAGTGACAAACAAGACAAACAAGAACAATCCTTCTCTAAACATGCATTTACTATATAAGAAATCAAGTGTTTAGATCCTACCTATAGTCCAACGTTGTTGTAGCAGTCCAGCTCCGCTGATCCGGATGAGCTCCTCCTTCACTTTGAAACCTGCATCCACTAACAATCAAACGATTAAATAGCACTTGATAATCTCATAGAATAAAACATATTTAACACATAGACCAAGGAGTACATGAAACAACTCATAAATAACAAGTTATTGAGAAGAATGGACTCATTTGCATTAATAGGTAACAAAAGGAACAAATACAACCTGAGCCTTGGTGTTGTGCAAGTCCCTCCCAGGGTCCATCAAGAGTTCTCCTTTACTTTGACAAAGCTCACCCACTTCCAAATAGAACAAGCAAAGATGGCAATCTCTCCTCACAAGCTTCTAAATGGGAGTCCTAATTCCTGCAGCATCTACCCTTAGAAATGTTTAGCTTCCAACCTCTCCTCCTTCTGGCCCAATGCCTGTATTTATAGTGCTCAAGAGGAAGTTAATCAGGTCCACCATCAATGGGATAATCCCCTCTTAGGATGGGATAGCTCCCTTATTGATGGGATAAGTTCCTCTTTGGTAGGGGTACATGAACCATCTGGAGGCGCTCAATACACGTCGAACAACCTTCTAGAATACTCTAGAAATGACCACAAGTAACTTTTTAAAGATGAAACTTGCGCATTTTGACCTTTACAGGGGGACGCACCTGCCCCTTTACATACAGAGCGTCCAAGGACGCAGTTTTTGTGAACATTGGGTGCGTACCCGCAGGTAAGGTTGAGAGAACCTGCGTACCCAGAGATAAATACATTTATAAAGACTTTCTCTCTTTTTGGAGTTTGACATAGAGAGCAGAGGCATAAGACTTGCCTAAGAGGATAGCATGACTGTTGATAGAGCCATACTAACTGTAAATAGCCATGGTGACATTTTTTAGTGTAACAGATTGCCCCCTAAAGTGCGAAGCCTGTAATAGATTAGGGTTTTGTATTATCTAGGAAGGGTGAAGTGCTTTATCATTTCAAGGATTATCTCGTGGAGAGCCTGGTCAGAACCTTCAATTTTCAACACAAAATACATGTATAAGATTATATCATCACTGAGGTAGGCATTCCCATACTCAGATCAAAACTTTAACTAACAGACTAACTACTCTGATACAGGAATGATCTTGCAGTACATCATAATCATAGACTTTTGTAGACACAGTATGGGCGGAGCCATCTGTTTATGATTAGTCTACTTAGATAATGAATACAAAACTCCTCGCAGCCTGGATGGTGGAAACTAGATCCAGGGTCTTCATTTCCGCTTCCCGAATTGGTACGATTCTAGCCATGCGAATAAATGAGTTGATGTCGAACATGGTAGAAACCACTTGATTACCAGTCGATGATGTAAACTGTTAACAAGTGTGAGAGAGACCACCAGTAATGTCAATGGTTCTCAAAGTACCCAGTACAATCCATGAGATGTGAATGAATGAGTTGATGTCGAACATTTCACGGAATCCTTCGATCGAAAGTCAATGATGTAAACTGACGTCAAAGGCGAGAAACCTGCCATTGATGCATGCAGACTTCAAGGTACTGACGATTTCTAAGTCATCTCTCTAGATAATGTGCTGATGTCGATAGAAAGCGACCCGTTGCAGGCAAGCCCACAACACGAAATCATTGTTCAAGTTGAAGAAATGTTGCTGTAAGGACTGACTCAGGGATGGTCAAATGGATGACAAGTATTTTGCAGATGAAAGTTTTGCTTGCAGACCTCTTGAACACATAACGACACGACAGATGGCTTGGTGATGAATGACTCAAAGTTAATCCCCGGAACCCGGCTGAAGTCTTTCAAAGTGGTTTGATCAACTGTGAGGTAAAGGATTTCCCAACCCAGGTGAATGAAAAGTGTCGTGTCCAAGAGTGGTAATAAAGTTTCTTCTGAGACAAAAGATAACAAATAGGCTCATTCTTCTCTCTTTTCCCCCACCATTTCTGGCAAGTACCTCTTTATTTTTAACAAGCTTGAGGAGGATAACATATGCTTGATTATAAGCTCATCCTTCGGATGAGTCCAACCTAGTTTTGATTCGAACCCTAGGAAGGAGTGGTTCGTTCCTGTTTGTAATTGAACAGGTCCTTTACTGTGAAATTTTAACGAGCCCAGTATAGGATAAACTCGGCGTTTTTCAATTTTAGAGAGTCTGAAAAACTTAAGAAGACTCCAGGTTGAACTTTTTCGTAAATTGTGTCCCCCAAGCCCGAAAAAGTATAAAATAATACCTGGGAGAACCGCTTGATCTTGCGACCAAGGAGTACTTTCATGATTAGTGTCTCTGACCTGAAAAGTAAAAAGCGATCAAGGACACGTCGTTTTATTTCCATATCGAGTTTGAAACGACAAAAACCGGCAATCTTTTCCTGTTTTTACGGTCAGAAAAGAGCTATAAGGGGACCGTCTTTTAATTCCGTTTTAACGAGTGTAAAAGAAACACTCGGCAATCTTTTCATATTTTAGGAGTCTGAAAAGGGCTTAAAAGAGAACTCCAAGATTTCACTTTTTCGTAAGTTTTAACGAGTTCGAAAAAATGATGAAAATGTACTCATATGGTCGACTTTCAATTTAATTTACGAGTAGGAAAAGACGGAAAGAACTCGGTATTTTCATTTCTTTTACGAGAATGAAAGATAACAAAATAATCTCGAGATTTTCATGAGTTTAACGAGTCTTCAAAATAACTGAAAGTGACTCGAGATATGTTTCATTTTTACAAAAGCTTGAAACAGGGAAAAACTATGCTTCAAAGTAGTTTCATTTTTACACAAGCTTGAAACAGAGATAAAACTGTGCTTGATGCCCCCTAAGCATAACTGCTAGAGCGCATGCCCCCCCAGCTTCATTTCATTCAACTACGGTGGATGAAATGAAGGTTCAAGTGCGAGATCATTTGAAAGACTCGACCTAAAACTGTAAGAAAATTATGCAAAAAACTGAAAAAACTAACCTAAATATACAACTTAACATTTGAGATCTAGTCAAACTCTCGACTCAAGTAGAGGAGGATTTGTTTCATTTTTTAACGAGCTTGACACAGGAAAAGAACTATGCTCGGATTCGGTTTCATGTTTACACAAGCTTGAAACGAAAAACTATGCTTGTTATAAGTTTGCATGCCCCCAGCATAATGACGCAAAACGAGGTACATGCCCCCCAAGCTTCATTGCATTCAATGAGGTGGATGGAATGAAGCTTTACTTTCAAGATCTTGGAAAGACTTGTGGGAGTTGTTTCATTTTTTAGTGAGGTTGACACAGGAAAAGAACTATCCTCAAAACACTTGTTTCATTTTTTAAACGAGCTTGACACAAGATAAGGAACTATGCTCATAACTACTCTCTACGATCTACCTAACAAAAAACTCTACTCTGAAAACCTTGATTCATTTTTTAACGAGCTTGACACAAGACAAGGAACTATGCTCTAAAATCCTTGATTCATTTTTTAACGAGCTTGACACAAGACAAGGAACTATGCTCATGACTATTCTCTACAATCTACCTACTTAACCTACCCTTGTTTCATTTTTTAACGAGCTTGACACAAGACAAGGAACTATGCTCAAAAAGTTCGCATGCCCCCAGTATAATGATGCAAAGCGAGGTACATGCCCCCCAGGCTTCATTGCATTCAACCAGATGGATGGAATGAAGGTTTACTTTCAATATTTAACTTGAAAAGGGAGTTGTTTCATTTTTAAAGAGGTTGACACAAGAAAAGAACTATCCTCATACCTGATTTATTTTTTAACGAGGTTGACTCAGTAACAGGAACTGTCCTCGCAAAATCCTACTTTCTACAATCTACCTACATATCCTAAAATCTACCTGATTTATTTTTTAATGAGGTTGACCCAGTAAAAGAACTTTCCTCACACTCACTGACTCATTTTTTAACGAGGTCGACACAGTAAAAGGAACTTTCCTCGTATCCAATTTCATTTTTTAACGAGGTTGAGAGAGGAACAAACTATCCTCGTACACACTGATTCATTTTTTAACGAGGTTGACACAGTAAAAGGAACTTTCCTCGATACTCCTTGTTTTATTTTTTAACGAGGTTGATACAAGAAAAGAACTATCCTCGCAACATTGATCATGGCTTCCAACTGGAAGAAAGACATGTCAATGGACACACCTTGATCATGGTTTCCAAGAGGTCTTCATCAGAAGGAAGAATAGTTCTCTGGAAGGAACACATGTCAAGGGACTCAAAAGGGATAAGAACATCGTGTTCAAGTAATCCCATAGAGTTTTCCATGTCAATTACTGGATCTAAATCAACAGTGAGAGGCTCACTTACATCGGTAATTGAAAACATGGGACTAGTTGCCACATAATTAACCCGTGGCAGGGTAGATACCCCTTTAGAATCAGGAACATGTAGGGATGTCATATTATTCGTAGTTGAAACAAGACTAGGGAACGAAAGCTGGTCTACAGTCACAATACTGCCATTGTGAGGGAAAGACATCACGCGAAAGAGTGTCGATACGACAGCTTTCATTGCATAAACATAGTCTCACCCAAGGAGTAAATTGAAATCCAAGGGACCTCGAACTACCATAAGATCAATACAGACAGTTTTACCTTCCAAGGTAATAGAAAACTTAGGAAGGATCCCTAAAGGTTCACTAATGGTTCGGTTAAAAGCTTTCAGATTCTGCGTAATAGGCGCAAGCTGAGGGGAACCCAAAGCTTTCCAAACAGTTGAGGATAAAATACTAACAGAAGCACCTTCATCTACCTGAGTACGATGTATGTCCCTACCACCAGCCTTGACAATGATTTGGAAAGGGATGGAGGAGGGAAGACGAGGTTCTGTCAGTCTATTCCAATCAAAGGAAAAGACCTCAGTACTTGGAGGGGGTTCTGTAGAAACAGGTGAAATGCCCCCCGGCATAGAAGAATCTGATGTAACAAGAAGAACCTGAGCGGTATGAAGTTCACTCTCTAAAGGGAAAGTGGGATCGACTCTTTGTGAAATTGAATCGACCACTTGATCAACTAATGGATCATCAACCTGAGTGACATGAGTTTCACTCTCCAATGGGAGAGTGTGATCGACTGTACTTGAATTTAAATCAATCACTCCGTCAATTGACGGTAGGTTGGGAGAAAGTTTACGGTAACCAGTTGGAAATTCTTGCTGTGGAACAGTAAGGTTTTCCAACAATGTTGAGGCTTCATCCATGTGAGGGCAAATGTGAGTTTGATGACTCCCTTTGCATAACTTACAAGGAAACCTAACTTTACCCTTTTTCCCAGGAACCTGACTATCACTGGTTGATGGATCAACGGAAAGTTGATGAGATTTTTTTGACCATACTTCCAAGACCTTTGGAATACCAGGACAATTGACAAGGAAGTGGTCACCCTTACAAAGCCTGCAAGGGTATTTTGGTTTACGATGCATGTCGGAGTTTTCCTCAACACCATGAACACTTACAGCCATGGTTGGTTGGTTGACTTCTTTTTTATCTTGCTTCCTCTTCTTCTTCTTCTTCTTCCCTTTCTTCTTCTTCTTAGCCTCCTGGTTACTAGCATCAAGGCTTTTACCAGGCGAAGAGGAAGAAACGGAGGAAGAAAAATTAGGCGAAGAAGGTAAAGGGTCAATAGAAGGTTGGTGATGTTGAGATGGTGAACTCTGTTGAGGTGAAGCATCCGGTTGAGATGGAACAATTGGAGTACTTTGGGCCAACGAAGTTGAAAATAACCATATCGGTAAACCTATTGTAAATCCAGGTAATGACAAAGTAGCCATATAAGGAGGACCAACATTTCCAAAGTAAGGAAAAGTACTAGGATTCTCATTAGGAGGGGTTCCTAGGTTGGTAAATTCCAGAACATTTGCCATTATATTCAACTTCAGTGAATTTTATTAACAATTTTTAAAACTAAAATTAACAATCCACAATTCACACCTAACAATTAAAATTCACAATTCACACCTATGGTCTCTAAAAGTAAAAACAAACAAATTAACACACGCTATCAAATCTAGGAGTCAAACCACACACAAACAGTAGCCTTCCGGACCGAAAACACTAGTTGGTGATGGAATCCAACATCGCAGAATTCAGTACAGAAGTGGTGGGTGGAACAGTTACCCCGGCAACCTGCTTAATGAATATACTGGACCAAGTTCCTCCACTTTAACCGTCTCGAGTGAAGTGAACCCCCCAGAAAATCCAAGTGAGTCTAGCCGACGTCTGCTCCAGGTACAGTGGGATCTTCCCTCCACCGTCACCTCGGGTAGAATCCTAAAGATAATGGTCACTAAGGTTACCAACAGCAACAAATGCACCTAGGGGAACAGTCTACACTCCGACAGCACGCAAGGGCAGAGTATCAAGCTCAATCCCCTTGCCGGCTCCTTGACAATAATCCAAGGTTTACCGACAAGTGACCCCTGGCTCCTCGACAATGGTTAATCCGAGGTTTACCATTTGTAATACGTGCGTGTCTGGCGTCGTTCCCAACGAGGGAGGATTGATCCCCTCACTGGTTCGGACACGAGCTCGTGCTTCTCCTTTAAGAGGAGCTTTCCCAGAGTACAAATGAAACAGTCGGATTTATCCTACCACAAGATGAGCTACCTGTTTGGTTTTGCTGTCTTGGAGAGTTAATTACTCTCCTACTCCAAGACACTAGCCTAAGCTATGTTGGTGTTTCAGAGCCCTAGAAATGTAAAAATTACTAGATGAATTTTAATTAAGCGCTGTGTTATTAAGGTTGTTATTACTCAAATGGGTAAATGGAGATGAAACCAATGGTGTTATGACCCGACTCAACTGAATGCAATCGAATATGATAATGTAATCGTTTCAATTCGATGAATCCTAACTAAATTAAGGAGAGAGTTTCCATTCACTTCCAACAATGCAAAAAATTGATCACTAAGAGAAAATATAACAAATTCTCTAATGCACTAATTTTATCAAGAAAAACTAATGCAAATCAATTCCAAACCATTTTTATTTTTATTTTTTGTGTAAATTCAAATCAAAGAAAGCTGATCTAAATCTACGATTGGTTTTTCAGAATGTAAACTATGCAATGGTAATCTAAGCACAATTCACTTGAAAAGTATGCAAATGTAATCTATGCACATTTTTCATTCATATTCTGAAAATGAGAATTCTAATTATGCAAATGTGATCTATGCAAGAGAATTCTCAAACACAAGACGATTCTAATGTGATCTAAGAACCAATCAAGTGCTAATTGAGAAAATTGGGTGAGAGTTCCAAAGATCAAAAATAAAAACACTCAAAGGCGATTAACACTCATACACAATTTAGCCCCCCCCCCCCGGCGAATGAGGGGGAATTTTTTTTTGCAAAAACAAGAGCAAAAAGATGCAAAATTGTGAAAGGACTGAGACAAACCTCCAAGTAATGAGCAAAGGAAATCAAATTAAGAATTTCTCAAAAAAGAGACTCAAAACACCCAATTGATGAAAGCTTAAAGCAGGAATGCCAATGAAACAAGCTTAGGTGAAGATTTATGGCAGGTAACCAGTGGATCTGGGCAGTAAAAACAAATTAAAACCAAAATCTAAAAGAGCAAAAAGCAAAAATGGAATTTTCTTAAATTTTAGCAGGGGATGCAGGCAACCAGTTAAGCCAGATGCGGGCCCGCTCTGTGCACACAGCAACAGTGCGTACAGGGACGCACTGTGCAATACTCAGAGGGTGCGTCCTACCGGAAAATTCAAGAAAAACTAAATTGAATCTAACCCTAAGCTAACGCACCCAAAAACAAAGTCACAGAGCCAAAAACCAGAAAATAAATGACTTTTCTCAGATCAAAGTTGCATACAAAGGAAAAGACTTTCACATCAATGGATTCCCCAGTGGATTCACCATTTTGTCAGGCGGAAAGAGTCGATTGTGCGGACACAACCAACCTCCCTAGGAGCCTAAGACTCTCTAGTGACAAACAAGACAAACAAGAACAATCCTTCTCTAAACATGCATTTACTATATAAGAAATCAAGTGTTTAGATCCTACCTGTAGTCCAACGCTGTTGTAGCAGTCCAGCTCCGCTGATCCGGATGAGCTCCTCCTTCACTTTGAAACCTGCATCCACTAACAATCAAACGATTAAATAGCACTTGATAATCTCATAGAATAAAACATATTTAACACATAGACCAAGGAGTACATGAAACAACTCATAAATAACAAGTTATTGAGAAGAATGGACTCATTTGCATTAATAGGTAACAAAAGGAACAAATACAACCTGAGCCTTGGTGTTGTGCAAGTCCCTCCCAGGGTCCATCAAGAATTCTCCTTTACTTTGACAAAGCTCACCCACTTCCAAATAGAACAAGCAAAGATGGCAATCTCTCCTCACAAGCTTCTAAATGGGAGTCCTAATTCCTGCAGCATCTACCCTTAGAAATGTTTAGCTTCCAACCTCTCCTCCTTCTGGCCCAATGCCTGTATTTATAGTGCTCAAGAGGAAGTTAATCAGGTCCACCATCAATGGGATAATCCCCTCTTAGGATGGGATAGCTCCCTTATTGATGGGATAAGTTCCTCTTTGGTAGGGGTACATGAACCATCTGGAGGCGCTCAATACACGTCGAACAACCTTCTAGAATACTCTAGAAATGACCACAAGTAACTTTTTAAAGATAAAACTTGCGCATTTTGACCTTTACAGGGGGACGCACCTGCCCCTTTACATACAGAGCGTCCAAGGACGCAGTTTTTGTGAACATTGGGTGCGTACCCACAGGTAAGGTTGAGAGAACCTGCGTACCCAGAGATAAATACATTTATAAAGACTTTCTCTCTTTTTGGAGTTTGACATAGAGAGCAGAGGCATAAGACTTGCCTAAGAGGATAGCATGACTGTTGATAGAGCCATACTAACTGTAAATAGCCATGGTGACATTTTTTAGTGTAACAAGAATTCATCAAATGCTGCAGGAGCTGAATGAAGAAAAAGAAAAGGAAATTCTCAAACTAAGGCAACAAGTGGAAGAAGGAAGAAAGTCTAAAGAAATTTTGAAGAAGAAATGTCTTGAAAAGGAAGAACAACATCAAGTTGAGGTAAATATCTTGAAAGATAAAATAGAAGAAAAGGATAAACTATTACGATTTCAAGATAGTACTAAGATTTTGGATGATATTCTTAGTAGTCAAAGGTCGCCTGCTATCAAAATTGGTCTTGGTTTTTATGAATATGATAAAGGTGAATCTAGCTCACAAGGTGAGACAAGGAACTCTAATGAGAAATCTAAAATGATCAACAAGGAGATGAGAAGACAACCCCATCAACAGCCAAGGAAAGGAATTCCTCAAAGAAAATCTTTTGCTCCTAACTTTGGAAGTGATAGGCGATTATTTCCTCCAATGAATAATGTTGAATGTTATGTATGTCATAATCTTGGACATGTTGCAGCCACATGCAGAAGTAGAATGGTTCAAGACTGTCAAACAGAAAGATCATCACGTTCCAGGTACTTTAAGGGATATTGTTTTGCTTGCAATATGTTTGGTCACAAAGCCATTGACTATTTTAGGAGGAATATGAAACATGTAAGATGTTATGCATGCAACAAGCCTAGACATATAGCAAAAGAATGCAGGAGAAGATTGTGGACACCAAACCAAAAGAAGAAAACATCATCACAGTTGAAGATATGGAAGAAAAAGGAAGTACAGCCAGAAAGATGTGGCATAACAGAGTACACAGACATGACAGATTCAGAGGAAGCTGGAAGTGTGGAACATCAGTGTTCTAAATCTCATACACAGGTTTCATGAAGACAAGTCGCATATATACGCGAGTTATATGCTGCACAGTCACATATATGATGTTCTGAAGAAAAGCAACAGTACAAAAGTCTGATATGGTTCAGTCACTGTTTTGATGATGGCATGGCATAGGTTCAGGGGGAGCATATACTTCAAATAATGCATTGTTGGCATTATGGTTAGAAGTCTTTGGTGATGATGCTTATTGACATATCTTGCTTAACCAAAAGAATGGATTGTAGGTTACAGACCTTGCATGTGCTCAAGGGGAGCATGGACGGATTGGTACATCTTGGCATATACAAAGGGGTAGCTCAATCAGAAACTTCAACATGTACTCGGGGGAGTATGGACAGCAGAATGTATATATGGTCCACCCTTTGCCCTTGATGTCAAAGGGGGAGAGTGACTTGGTGTAGTGGTTGCCATCAAGTCCAAAGGGGGAGATTGTTGGCATTATGATACAGGTGTTGTCCTTGATGGAAACTCACTCAGAGGTAAGATACAGGTGATGGCAACTTAATCAGATGACAGATCTAGTGCAGTAGATCAAAAGAAAGGTATACGCAGGTTAGACTTGATGAAAGTGCGTATACACGCGGGTGAGAAGAACAAAAGGCACGTATGCATACACATGCAGGTTCACAGAAGGAAAGGCATGTACATGTTGGAAAACTAAGTATTGGTCCGTGGTATTTGGTTCATGGTATTTCAGTATTGGTCCGTGGTATTTGGTTCATGGTATTTCAGTATTGGTCCATGGTATTTGGTCCGAAGTGTTGACCCTAGGTATTGGGTCCAAGGTATTGTTTCTACATGGTTTTGGACCATGGTATTGAGAGAAGCCTAAACCTATATAAGGAGAAGATCATTAGGCCAAGGGGGAGGAGCAAGGATTGAATGTCTGATGAAGGGTGAGATCTAGTATGCTGGTCATGGGTTTGTGATGCTTAGCTTGATCTGAACCAAGGATGTACTCATGTGGATGATGATGAATAATGAATCGGGATCTTAAGGCTTGGAATGTTTATCATCATATGGTTTGATTATGGATAGAATAGATCTGAATTATTGATGCATGTTTTATTGTATGAATGTTATGATCTGGGTATGACTAATGTCTGGAACAGCTGCAAAGTTATGAGTGAGTATTTGCAGATCTATACGCGGGTTGGCTTTGGCAAAAGCGCGTATGTACGCTGGTTTGGTTCTTCATAGTAGCGTATACATTATAAGACATGATATTTGAAGTTGCAGTTGGATCTGGTTATTGTTGCAGAGTTTTGTTATGTGTTCTGGTGACTGTGTTGTTGACAGGGTTTCAGTGGTTCAATATTGTGTGATTCAGAGATTGATGGAGCAAGTATAAGTTGATGATTGTATTGCAGTGGTGATTGTTTTGTATTTATGGATCCAATATTAAAATGTATGAAACGTGGTCCCTGGAAGATCGTAAAGTTCAGTAGGTTGGCACCTACGTACTGGTAAACATATCAGCTAGTACAAGAACCAGGGGGTTGTAGCTCCCTTACAGGAGCAGCTGGAAAACGAGTGAAGGTTGGAGCCTTCAGTAGGCCAGCACCTACGTACTAGTAAATGGATCGGCTAGTACAAGAGCTAAGAAGGTTGTAGCCTTCTGCAGGTAAAAGCCTGCATACTGGTATAAGACTGCACCAGTTTATTGTAAAAAGAAGTTTCTTATTAAAGGAAGATAGAGATGAATTGCAGCAGGTGGTTTTCACCCACATTGGGTTTCCACCTTATATCATGGTGTTCATGTGTGCTTCTTGTGTGTGATGATCTGTTCTATTTTACTGCACCTGCTTACTGTTCATGTGGTTAATGAAGTTCTGGTGCACTAACTAAAGATCAACATTTAATGGATTAACTGAATCATAAGTATTCTGGATATACGCTAGTTGCATTAGACACAGTTGTGTATACACGCGGGTTCACTTAAATGAAGTAGCGTATATGTATCTAAGTATGGAAATGAAAAAGTTTTATTGATTTTATAATACTGATTCATCCCCCCCCCCTCTCAGTATTATTTCCAACATGCCATAATGGCATGTGGGTCAAGGAGGCCATGTAGTATATATATATATATATATATATATATATATATATATATATATAAAGAGGAGGCAGGAGCGGGAGGGGTGATCTTCTGCCCCAAAGAACAAAATGAGACTAATTATGCCTAGGGGTTGGGCATTGAAACCAATAATATAGTTGAATATCTGGCTCTATGGAAGGGATTCGATTTATCCATAAATAAAGGCATAACGAAATTAATGGTATTAGGAGATTTTGTATTGGTGTATATGTTGCTATGGTGTACCAAAAATACCTTCCTTATATATGGTTGTTCCTTGCAAAGAACATGCAGATACAATTGGTTGTTGTTAGTGGACAAACATGAGTAAACAAAGCATCATAAATGGTGAAAACAATGCATACATAATATGAACTAAAAACTAAGAAATAAACGCATAAGCAATGCTTGATGAAGCAAACATGTCAACAAGGTAATGGAAAGGGCTCCCTTTATTGACTGTTAAATGTAGAAGAGATAGTATAGATAAATACAAAACACTTGAAGAGAATAATTTGAGCAATGGTGCTCAAAACCCTCAACAAGGAGGCTCCTTTCCTCAATCTTCTTGCAAGGTTCTCCTCTCTCTCAAATAAGTATGAGGACTCTCTCAATGGTGAAATCCTCTTCCTGCTAGAATGTTGGATTGTTAAGGAGGAATTTTTCTAGCATAATAATTCTCTACTTCCTCTTGTTTTTGGTCTTACAATGGCTTGTTTATATAGATATTTGAATTCCTCTTCCCTCTCTTGGTTCATTAATGAGAAAATGACTTATGGTCAGGACAAGAGGATACCTTGGGGGATGCATATCCCCAAGTCGAACTCAAAATCGATTTTCCTTGACTGGTACATGTCAGGGAATCCCATCTTCCAAGTGTGTGAAGTGGTCCTAGGTTGTTGACTCATACTCTCATTCGACCACACGGTTGTTGAAGAAATAGTCACGAGTTTGCTAATTTCAGATTTTGGATGAACCACACAGGTAAATTTTGTAATTGAATCTTTGGAAGACTTTTATTTTTGTATTTTTTGATGCCTTCAGGTAGAAAAAATTCACCTGTACGTTCTGCTGGATGAATTTGGGTGTTATCTGAGTTGTACAAATGTGTGTATAATTTTTCTATTAACAATTTCCCCCTAATGTATGAGGTTAGGTGCAAACATATATTCGAAATACATCACGTTTTTATGTTCTGACGGAGAGTCTAATCAACTTCTTGAGAGATAAAATAACTTGTTGTGGAGATGAGTAGGGAAAAAACTTGACTTAGGATGAAATATAACCATGCTTGTTATCGGGAAATCTAGTGTCTATGCAGAGCTGCTAGTCCCACTAAGGCTGGTGGCTACCTTAGAAACAAACAAACTAAAACTACTTTCGTTTTTCCTTTATGAGAAATAGATAAGAGGGGAATAAAGGAGACCAACCTCTGTCTTGCACTTGGTTCCTTGCTTGATTCCTCTCCTTTCTGATAGATCTTTGCCACTCGCTTCCTCGTCTACCCAGCTTCAAAGAGCACCTGTAGAATCAAAGCAGCATAACACTATCCAAGAACATAGATCTATTATCATAAACAATATAGGACCAGATATATATTGACCACACAAATGCATATATCATCAATCACACAAGAATGTGGAGGAAAACTTGAATAGCTTTATTAATAATCAAGAATAGCAAAGAGGATTACAACCAATTGTTCTAACCCAGCATCATCCTCTCAGCAAGAAAGCCCTTCTTCACCTCATGAAAAGCTTAGATCACCCAACACTATGATGTTACACCAAGAAACCAACAGCACTTCCTTACAAGATACAAAATTCCAGCCTCTGGATCTCTGGGATTAGGGATCCATATATAGATGTTTGCAAGGGGGGTGAGTCAGCTTTTGAGATTTGATTAGTGTCCTCTCTCTGATAGTTCTTGATTCCACTTGGAGATTGGTGATCTCTTACTCATCCCTGGGCGAATGCAGAGAGGCAAGTGTCACAGGAGAAGTTTCTAGAAGATTCCATGATCCTCCACCTTGCAGATTGACCTTGCCATTTGTCCACTCTCGCCCATCGCACCCCATAGAAGGGCTTTTCAAGATGCATCACACCTCCCATGTGTATTTAGGTGGGATGCAGTGCACTTTGACCATGGAGCAGGTGAGATGGTCCAGTTTTGACCAGTTTTGAGTAGTTTTTCATGGAGAACTTCTGGGAGAAGATGTAATCAGTTGACCTTGTTCTTTTAGAGGTTGGAACAACACTTTTAGGGACTTAAGAGCCCTTGGTTTATGGACATTTATGATTGGGGTTGCAGTGCCCAAAAATGTCTATAACAATTGCCCCCTAAAGCATGAGGTCGTTAATCTGTTGATGTCGGGTGAAATGCTTTATCATGAGGATCTGAAGTTTTTTCGAGCTGGAAGGCGACCTGTAATAAGATACAATACAATACATTATCTTCATAATATTTTCATGATCTAGCTGAGGCGGGCATTCCCATGTTCAGCTTTATGAATTCATTTTCATGTACATAAGACAGACAATCGTCTGAGTGTAGACTGATGATTTTAGTAGAGCCATCATCCCTTAGGTTGGATGATTATCTATGCAGTAATGATGTACATTTGATGTCTTTATTTTCCTGAATATATATCGCAGCCCGGAGGGATGAAACTAGATCCGGGGTCTTCAATATCGTTCGATCTTCACTCAAAGTACAAGTCGATCCATGTGAGAGATGTTCTGGAGTCGAACATGGAAAGACGTCGCCTGACTACCAGCCAATGATGTAAGCTGTTAACAGGCGCGAGAGGAATCACCGATAATGATGATGATCCTCAAGGTACTGCAGTACAATTCACGTGGTGTTAATAAGGGACTTGGCGTCGAACACCACGCAAAATCTTTCGGTCGAAGGCCATTGATGTAAACCTATCGCCGGAAGTGAGAAACTTTCCATTGAGGCATGCAAGATTCAAAGTACTGAAAGGGTTGTTCCTAGATCGACTTCTTGGATAATGAGCTGATGTCGACAAGAAGTGATCCATCATAGGAGGGCCTTAGTGAATCCCACATCAATGACACGGAACGGAGAAAATGATTTAATGGAGGTGAAAACGATCTGGTGATATAAGGTTCAGGGTGGCGATCATGAAAGGATGGAGCGTGAATGTATTGTAGTGGGTGAGACACAGGTGAATTCTCTGAGCGACTTCTCTTGAACATATCGGCGACACTGACATGATGGATTGGTAGCGTTAACCCAAAATATGGATGGTGTGATGGACCCATGGTGATATGACCAATGAACAGAACAACCCAACCCGACTCGGATGTGGAGTGAAAGTGTCAAGTTCAAGAGCGACTTGCTACCAATAAATTTTCTTCAAGTTTTCTTCCCAATTTTTCCCAGTCATTGCTAACCAGTACCTCTTTATTTTTGTCAAGCTTGAGGAGCATAACATATGCTTGTTCTATAATTTTCCCTTCGGGTAAACCCATCGCTATGTTTTAACGAGCCTAGCGATAATGAAACTCATTCTTGTCTGTATGGACAAGTTTGTCGCTATTTGGTTTTAACGAGTTTAACGACAAAGATAACTCGGTCCTTTTCAATTTTTAGAGAGTCTGAAAAAGGGACGTAAAGAAAACTCCAATAATCCTTTTTCGTCATATAATCCCTTGAGCCCAAAAAAGTATAAAACAATATAAAAGGGATGAATTTTCGGTACTTTTAACGAGCCGAATAAAACAAGCGCTCGATCTTTTTGTGTAATAATCCCTCAAATCCAAAAAGATTAAAATCTAGAGGGATAGCACTTTCGGTCCCTTTAACGAGCTGGAGAGGCCAATTGCCTGGCAATCTTTTCATATTTTACGAGTCAGTTGAAAAGAGCTTAAAAGAGACTCATTTTTTGAGGAACGAGTGATAAATTTGGGTAGCAGCTGATTCCTGAATTCCAGGTCACAAGGATGGCTAACAGGATCACTCTTTGCATCTGTTCCTCAAAAAGGGTAAACAATCAAATGGAGGTGAATGATCGGCCAATACAGAGTGGAGGTGATGATGAGAACACGACCAAGGCTTCAAAGGCTAATGATAATACATTCACGAAGGTTATTTACTGGAAAATGGTTCATTTTTTAATGAGCTTAAACTCTGGGGGAACATTTTCTCATTGCTTATGTTTATTTTTTAACGAGCTTGAATTCCGCGTTAAAACTGCTCGATCCAGTCATATAATAAGGATGTCTCATTTAAAAATGGCATTTTTCAAAGCTTTTCCCCGCATCCTTTCTATATGCAAGTTAGGAAACGACCAATCCTACGAGTTTAAAGGGTTAGAGGGCCTACAAATTTAAAAAATAAATGGTTTCTCTTCGCTTACACGCCAAAAGGTTTGCATGCCCCCAGGTATAGCGAAGTAGAGTTTCCCAGGTTACCCCTCAATTTGCAGACAAAACATTTGTTTTATCGGGAAAGGCCTACCTTTTCCAGGTTACCCCTCAATTTGCAAACAAAACATTTGTTCTATCGGGAAAGGCCTACCTTCTGACAGATGTATCTTATTCTGGTCTAACCCCATTTTCCTAAATGGATGGGTGTGTCAACCAGTCATATATCCTTTGCGGAAACCTACCCTATACCTAAGGTTTTCCTGTCGAAACAGGCCAGGGTGCATGCCCCCTGGGTTTCAGTCATATCCTCTGAATCACTCACGCTCATCAGGAGGACGGACTGGGGATTGATGAGACATTCCTTGCGTGAAAATACCATTCAGGGATGGTATATGACTATTTGTTATGTGTGAACCGGGGAATGAAAGCTGGTCTACGAGCTTGACCACTCTTCCTTCATGCGAAAAACACATTACTCTAAAGAGTGAGGAGACAATGGCTCCCATGCAATAAATATAGTCACGTCCAAGGAGTAGATTATAATCATGGGGTCCTTGGACTACCATTACGTTCATGTGAATGGTTTTCCTTCTCAATGTTATCGGCACATTGGGAAGGATCCCTAACGGTCGACTGGTTCCTTTGTCAAAGCCTGTTAGATTTCTCATTTCAGGCAAAAGCGGTGGCGAGCCAAGCGCTTTCCAAGCAGTTGAGGAAAGGATACTCAAAGAAGCCCCTTCATCTATGATGGTACCGGCCATGACCATTCTGTATATTTGAGCAATGATTCGAAATGGTACACTAGCCGGTAAGCGGGGTCTACCTACTAGATTCCAATCGAAGGAAACAACTTGGTTGCCTGGAGGTGGGACCGAATAGACGGCCGGATATGACTCTGATGAACTTCTTTCCTACGGTAAAGGAACGGGTAGACTGCCCCCATGTTCATCGGAGTCTGTGCTTACGAAGAGAACTTGGACGGTGTCGTTCTTATTCTCTCTGGTGACTGTATCATCTGAAGATGGATCCTTTGAAGGCAAGATCGGGTCAACTACCGCCTCGACCTTCTGACTTTCATCTGGTTTGGATTCAGATGGTTTGTCTTCAATGATAGACGCTTCGGCTGACCACAAGGGCATGTCAGCCGGACTTTCAACTAGCGACGGACTCGGTAAGAGCTTCTTATATCCCGGAGGAAGCCGTAACGGTGAAACCGGACGGTCGTCCAAAACTCTTTTAGCCTCGTCTAAGAAGGGACAACGGTGGACAGCGTGATTGCCTTCACACAGTTTACAAGGAAATTTACATCTTCCTTTTTGTCCAGGGGCTTCACTTTCACTAGTTGACGGTGTGCTTTCAACATGATCATCAAAGGTTGACGACACCGGATTGTGCAAACGACGAGACCAGTCCCTTAAGATCTGAGGGATGCAAGGACAATCTTGATGATAGTGGTCTCCTTTGCAAATGACACATGGCGATTTAGGCCTGGACGGTGCAGTGTGTGGATTTTTGCTAAACGATGCTTGGTTGCCCCTTTTCGCCTTTGGCTCCTTCTTCTTCTTCTCTTTCTTCTTCTTCTCCTTCTTCTTCTCGGTTACTTGATTTTTGGCTTTACCAGCTTCATCAAGCGAAGAGGAAGGAGGAGAGGAAGAATTGGACGAAGTAGAAGGTTGGGGGGTAACTCTGGTATCGTTTAGTTGCTAACTTGATTGTTCAGGAATCATGGTGTTCTGAACGAAAGAGGTTGAGAAGAGCCATACGGGCAAGCCGATTGTCAATCCTGGAAGCGAAAATGTGGCCATATGGGGCGCACCAACATCTTCCCAAGAGGAGAAAGGACTAGGATTTCCCCCAAGGGGAACTCCTTGGTTGGTGGACTCCATTTTTCTCAACCTAAGACCAACGTAGGAAAGGTGATATTTATTCCTATTAAAATAAATTTTAGACTCTTTGACACAACTTGTTTTTTCAATTTTTAAGAGTCGAGAAAAAACAAAAGATGACTCTAGTTGCCTTTGATTTTTAATGAGCCTGAAGTGACAAGTGCTCAGATGGACCTTTTCCTTTAAGGAGTCTGAAAAGGAACGAAAGAGACTGCTCTGGAAATCTAGACAGAGGGATTACCAAACCAATCGCAAAACTGCAGAATACTTTTTACGGTACGGCAGTCAATCTTCCCGAATGTTGTGTTCAGTGCATTACGATTGATAGGGTGGCAGACACGGCTTCCTATGGATAAAGGATAAAGCCTATTGTGGTCTCCCAATATATACTCGACGGTACATGGGAGCACAAGTCCGTACTGGCACTTATCGTCTCAAAGTGGAGGAATCACCCAACCAACAATGAAAACAACAGTTACCAGGCTTTACGACACTGGAATACGTCTCTAGCCTAAACTTCTAAATCTTGTGCGTTAGGTTCCAAAGCATTTTTAGATTCATTAAATTTATTTTACAGTTGATCTTGCTTAAGAAATTTGCCTTTCAGGTTCACCGCGTGATGTAGATGTACAATTCCTAAAATGAAATCTAAGATGATAAACAATCATTTAATCTTCCTTTTTCAATGAAAATCCTAGCTACTAAGGAAAGAGAGATGACATTCCTTCATCATAGAGCAGAGAGCACACACTATATGCACTGTCCTAAATCAAACCAACAAACAGTCTAAATGCAAATGCACATGCATGTATTTGTTTTCAGCCTTCTTAATGTGTGAATGATAAAAAGAAAGCTAAGCGCAAACCTAAATTGTTTTCAAAGCGACATTACTAACAAGTTTCTTTTCAAGACAAAATGAAGATAGTGACGACACTTTATGATTTGGAATTGAAAACTTGCTTTCGACACTTGAAAAACTACTAATTCAAATCAAATACAAGAGTAACAGTGTAATCGACTATCAAGAACAATCGGATTCTCTTCTATGACTGAAAACGACACTTGCGACACTTTCAAATCAAGAAACGACAGTTCAATTACGCTACTTCTTTGTAAAAGAGAATTGAAAATGGCTCAAAATACATAAAAACATTTACAGTTCTTTGCACAATGGAGGCAGAATAATGGCAAGGAAGGTGGTTTCAACAGAGGTGTACTGACTACAAGCAACAAAACTCCTGAATAGAGCTGAAAAGAGTGAACACAGATCCAAAATATAAGAGCAGAAAAGGCCTTGTCTGATCAGTGCACCTGTAACACAGGGAAAAAGAGATGCAGTGCACCTACTACACTCAGGAAGTGTGATGCATCCAGAATCCAAAGAAGAGATAATGCGATGGACCAAGGACGAGACTTTAACTGGGTTCCGGGTCATAGTTTGCAGCTCAATTCAAGGATTTAGGCCAAGTAAGTGGTAATCAGTAAATCAATTACAGGGGTAGATCTAAAGAGGTTACTAGAGCCACCACAAGGGCAATTAGAGATCTTGTAAATCGATTGTTCAGTTCATAAACAAAACCCGGAGATAGACTGAAGCAGCATTGATCTACATTGCACTTGCCTAGCAAATGCAGTTCGAAGGCTAGCTGGCTTGACTTTAGGCTCCGTCTGTAAGTTTATAAAGCAAACAAATGTAGATAAACAAACAATCTATTCGCTCCCCAGTGGAGCCGCCATTTTGTTATCGGGAAATCTAGTGTCTATGCAGAGCTGCTAGTCGCACTAAGGCTGGTAGCTACCTTAGAAACAAACAAACTAAAACTACTTTCGTTTTCCTTTATGAGAAATAGATAAGAGGGGAATAAAGGAGACCAACCTCTATCTTGCGCTTGGTTCCTTGCTTGATTCCTCTCCTTTCTGATAGATCTTTTCCACTCGCTTCCTCATCTACCCCGCTTCAAAGAGCACCTATAGAATCAAAGCAGCATAACACTATCCAAGAACATAGATCTATTATCATAAACAATATAGGACCAGATATATATTGACCACACAAATGCATATATCATCAATCACACAAGAATGTGGAGGAAAACTTGAATAGCTTTATTAATAATCAAGAATAGCAAAGACAATTACAACCAATTGTTCTGACCCATCATCATCCTCTCAGCAAGAAAGCCCTTCTTCACCTCATGAAAATCTTAGATCACCCAACACTATGATGTTACACCAAGAAACCAGCAGTGCTTCCTTACAAGATACAAAATTCTAGCCTCTGGATCTCTGGGATGAGGGATCCATATATAGATGTTTGCAAGGGGGGTGAGTTAGCTTTTGAGATTTGATTAGTGTCCTCTCTCTGATAGTTTTTTATTCCACTTGGAGATTGGTGATCTCTTACTCATCCCTGGGCGAATGCAGAGAGGAAAGTGTCACAGGAGAAGTTTCTGGAAGATTCCATGATCCTCCACCTTGCAGATTGACCCTGCCATTTGTCCACTCTCGCCCATCGCACCCCATAGAAGGGCTTTTCAAGATGCATCGCACCTCCCGTGTATATTTAGGTGGGATGCAGCGCACTTTGACCATGGAGCAGGTGAGATGGTCCAGTTTTGAGTAGTTTTTCATGGAGAACTTCTGGGAGAAGATGTAATCATTTGACCTTGTTCTTTTAGAGGTTGGAACAACACTTTTAAGGACTTAAGATCCCTTGGTTTATGGACATTTATGATTGGGGTTGCAGTGCCCAAAAATTTCTATAACAATGCTCTAAAGGAATGTTGATAAAAAAGTGTCTATATGAGTTGGGCATGTCCCATGCCGGTTATGATGACAAGTGACTAACTATTACAAATATACAGGAAATATTCTTGTCAAGTCAGTGTAGTGGTGGCTAACATTCTAATGGTTGATGATGATAATTGCTTACGCCCTCAAGGGTGCTTCTGACAAATAGACTGAATGAGGTTCCCCCGTGCATCAAAATTGAAGCATTGTTGAATGAGGTGATCATGGATGCATAGGTCTTCAACTCTGGGTACCTCACATGCATCATAAGTCAATCATTGTTGAATGAGGTGCCAAGCCATGCATGATTATTCGACTAAATGAGAGAACTGCAATGGTCACGATGTATGATGCTACCCTAACATGAAAATATTATGTTGGTGTGCAATTTCAGGGAGACCAATGACATCAATGGGTGATAATGATTCCCATTTTTCCACCCGGGGATGTCCCATAAGGCGAGGGGGAGCACCCAAGGTACTGCTTTGATCTTGGAAGATGGGTGTTGAAGTCAATAGGAAAGAAGCGTCAATGCCCAAAATGTTGATTTAGGGAATCAAGATGGATAAAGATGATTGTAATATGGTGGGTCAACCATACATGATAATGAAATATGACAGTATGAATGGATATGCTAAAAAACTGCCCGAGATTGGAGTTGTAATGCAAGTGGTGCTAGTCAAACCAATTCTTCTCGAGGGAATGTCCCCGGAGTCAGTAGGACATTTAGGGTAGGTATAAGCATGTTGTGACTAGCATAATGAATGATCGATGAATGGTGTAGTGGTAAACGAGTTTCGACCAAGGGTGACTAGGGACTGACGCCGAGTATGAGACATGAAAATATGGGTGGGAACCCTTTTCCTAAATAAATTGTACACTTTCCAAAATAATATAAAGATGGTTTGGGATGTACATTCACGAAGACAAGTGCCCCATGAAAATGGAAACTTGCATAATGATGCAAGTAGGGTTTTTTGTTGATGGAAAGGGCCCCATTGGATGGTCTCCGTCCTAGGTAGATGAGGTGGATGAAAGTGACAAAAATGGGCTATGCCGTATGGAGGGATGGTAGGCCAAATGTAGAATGTGGGGGTGCATTCAACTTGATCTGAAAAAAAGCAAATGGGGCAGCCTGGGAGTAGGGTTGGCAAGAAAAAAGTAAAGAGACGAGAATGAGGATGATCTTCAAGACATGTGAATCAAACGGCTTTCGGGCCTGAGTGTATGGTCATGGATCCCAATAGTGTGTTGGGATCTATAAAATGGCATGATCCATGAATGGGAAGGTACTATCGACTGGCATGGATGTTTACCATGTACAAGGGAAGGTGGTGGTAAACATGGTGAAGATGATGGATCCTATGGTGCATTTCAGATAAATTATGTCAGGATATGCAAATATTCTGAGGAAAGCCTATCATGCTGAGTGAGGAATGATACCTTAATTGTCAATTCGCACTTGGGGATTGATTCTACTAATAAGTTGTTGATAACCTGTAATTTCAAAATCCAATACCGCAAGTGAAAACATCCATCTATAGAAATAGGCAAACTAGAAAGAAGGATGTACCAAAAACACAAGAAGGCGCACTTGATGGGTTCTGTGAACGAGTGAAGTTGATGTTTATTTTATCTAACTGGGTAAGCATCAGGCCATGTGTCAATATGGTGCTCCACAATGGTGGGACTAATTCATAGCATTTTAGAGTAAGTCCATGCAAAGACATCCTTATATTCTTGGAACAGGGCTTTGTATGAGGCCACTTCTTCTGGGGAGCATGCTTCCCTCAATGATATCTCTTCAACTATGCCAGGTTTGTTTGAAATATCGACCTTAATGGTAGGTGAGATATTTGACATGTTCCCCTCCTCGAATTCATATGGTGTCGAGATGGGATGTTTAAACCAATCCACTTGTCCTGGTGGTAGGAAATTCTTTGATTCTATTGTGCAAATATAATTTCTTAGTGCATCAATAGGCCCAAATGCATTTTCAGGTAGAAAGAACGAACGATGATGCATGGTGTCCCATGGACACTCAGTTCCATCATGGCCTCTAAAATATCTTCATTTGAATGAAAAAGGTTATCTAATGTTGAACTAGGTTGTGTGAGGTTGTGAGGGTGGGGTTTAGGCCTAGTTGTACTAGTAAACAAGCACAACAATGATTCGGTGGTTGATTTTGTAGAACCCATCAAAGTTGATAATGTGCAGATGGGATGGTTCTGTATAGTCGTAGTGGTACCACAGTTGTGGTGGATTTAGCAATCTCAACACCAAAAAATTATGAGTAGACAACGTGAATTAGAGTTCCTACGGAAGAGAAAATGAATCATATATGATGTTATGTGTCATCAACATTAGGTGGTGGTAGAATCTTTGTAATGGCAGATTGATGATGAGTGGGAGTGGGTTCCCACGATACCATTGGCTTCCTAGGAGCTAATGCAACCTCATCCATGTGACGCTAATGTTCAGGGATATGGTGAATTTGTGGGTGTCGAATCCTAAGCTATCCAAATGTTCATAACATAGGACATGTCTCGGAACTATGAGAATTGTTGGTACAAACATTGCACACAATACTAGTGCTAACATAATAAATGGTGTGGGTGTCAGCACCTCCCATAACACGAGATGATAACTCATGGTTGGTGTCATGAGATGGAGCATTCCTGGGTGTTGGCCACCTCCGGATCTTAGTTTTAGCATGATGTGTGCCCCCAACGTTAGTTTGTATCAATGTTTCTCTTATTGCTCGAAAACGTGGAAGGTATTGGCAATTTCCTGTGTGATGTTCTTGGGAGAAAATGTGACAATGATTGTGTGAGAGTCTAGCTTGATTTGAGCGAGTAGGTCAAGGAATATGGACCAACAAGCGAAAGACGACTCTAATTTTGTTCAATTCCTGGCATTGATTGATCGAATGGTCAGGTCTGTCACATAGGGTACATGTGTGGGGAGGGTTTGACAATACTGCTTGAGACCATTTTGTCATCCTTCTAGATTTTGACTAGGGGTAGGAGGTAATATGGTGTTGGGTTCCTGGATGAACCGCATTCTGTGCTTTTTCCTCCAACTCGCAAAAGATGGTTCTGGATCCATCATCCCTCACTAGCGTGGTGCTATCCTAAGATTGGGTATCTGTTTGGATAGATTTTGAGTTTTCAACAATGAATTGGTGCATAAAATCCAATGCTTTGTAGTATCGACGAAGGGTTGGGCAAAACCTAGTATGATGGTTGCATGTACAAATATGGAAACTGAGGTGTTTTCATGTGGGTTTGTTTTAAGGGACAAATTGAGGGCAGGGTACCATTTCTTAAATTCCCGCAACTCAGGACATTGGTTGACCAGATGATCTAGTTCATCATATAAGGTGCATATGAAGGTAGGTCGAGGTGTCCCTAATTCTGGCTGCCTCCTTGTATGGTGGGGGATTGTGTGACCATGGGTGTAAGGGGAATATGAGCATGAATCTTCTTCCTTAAAAACACAAAATATGTTTTTGGATCCATAATCCAACATTGGTGTGGTAGGAAGTGAGGAGACCACAGTATTGGCTTGAGCGAGTGCACTCAATGCATCTTGATATCAAGGGATTTCGAGGCAATGATGAGTGTAATTCCCATATTATGTGCATATAGCACATTCATGGTTAGTGCGCAATGCCTTATTGCATGTTGGTATGGCCTTCTCTCCAATAGGTGGAGGTGGGGTCACTGGAATTTTTGGAGTATGCAGAAGATATTTTAACTCCTCTAACTCGAGGAACATATTGGTAGGATTCCCAACTACTTCACATAAAGCATAGGGTAGACGTACCCTGGATGAGGAAGCATTTAAGAATTATCACTTCTTTCCTTTTTTCTTATTCCTCTTGTTGGCACCAGTTGGTGTCGATGCAAGCATTGCTCATTTTGGAGTGCTTTCCTATGGAGGGATTATAGGAATGATGACTATCAAGCTGATACATGAGTTTTCTGACATGGCCTGAGGGGCCAGATACTAGACCGATATTATAAGATTCATATTCGGAAACGTAAGGGTTTCCATGACCTCGTGCGGGACAAAACTAGATGGAGGGTATAAGAAGGGTGTTTGGGTGATAGTATGTGGTAGGAGCATAGAATCAATATTTGCAGCACTAATGGTGTCTGGAACTGGTTCCTGACTCTTGGGGGCGTTTAATGAACTCATTATGCACATCGGAGCTCCTGGCGCTGCAGGGATGGCCTCCAGTAAAGGGGGCTCTTCAAGGTATGTACCAAGGAGTGTTGATGGTTATTGTCCAGGTCCAAATTCAGTGAAGGTTGTGATCAACTCAGTGGAAGATCTAATGAATGGTAGCACACCATCAAGGGTGGTGGGTATCTTCTTCTCATAGTATGTTAGTTGGTCAACCATAACAATTTTCCCATTATGAGGGAATATCGGTATCCTGAATACAAAATATGTCATTGTAGTCATCGCATACATGTAAATTCGACCAAGAAAAATATTGTAATCCAACTATGTGTCCAGGACTTCTAGGTCAATGAGCACAGTTTTACCCACGAGTTGCACCAGAACGTCCAGGAATAGGCCTACGGGAGCAGAAGGGCATCTTTCTTATGCTCTGAGAATGGTTTTAGATGGTTTGATTTCAAGAGATCCAAGTTTTTTCCAAATTGTTTTGGATATAATACATGTGGATGCTCCCTCATAAACTATGCAACGATGAATGGTGATATTCTGGATTGTAACTGGAGTTTGGAAGGTGACTATCGATGGAAGATGTGGGGTAGAATTATCTTAGTCGAAAGCCATTAAATGAGAATCAGCAAGGTTAATTTATCCTAACATGGAAAGTAAGGATTTATATTGGGTTGGGCATGTTTTCAAGACCTCCAATGCTAACATAGCTGAAGGAGATTGAGCTAAGTCATTGACTATGTTGTAGCTATGAGCATCCTTTGAGTTATGTCCCATTCGTTGTAAAGGCCCTTTGACCATCTTTGAGATGGATTCTATAGGATGGAAAGGGATTGTCAAAGTTTTTGTACGTGTTGTATTGGTTG
Source organism: Pinus tabuliformis (assembly GCA_031772625.1). Lineage (NCBI taxonomy): Eukaryota > Viridiplantae > Streptophyta > Pinopsida > Pinales > Pinaceae > Pinus > Pinus tabuliformis. The sequence goes on from CM062816.1 coordinate 189,747,794, forward strand.
GGGTGGATGGGTTGGTTTCTCATAGAGTTATGCAATCCTAGTTCCGTGTCTGCGTGAGAATGTCTTCTCTTGTCATGTAAATGTCATGAATTGAGGTATTGTGGGAAATTCCTCCAAGAGGATTTTGATATTGTTTTTGGGAGGGTTCTTACTGAGTATTTACCAATCCTTAATAAGGGAAAGGATTCTACATTATTGCAGTCTATTGTTTTTGTCCCCCTTTCCCCCCAGTATCTTTCATCCTCTTCAACTCAGGGATTTGAGTGCAATGATGGGTGTAATGAACGTATTCCCTACAAATGGCACAAGCATGATTATTCCATAAACTGGGGATATTATTTTTCCTTTGTGGGTAATTATTGTTTTATCCCTTGTTTGGACTCCAGTTGGGGTTGCCGCCAGCTAATTCCCTCAGAGGTTGTTGTTGATTATTTCCCCCTCTCCAGATTCTACCTTTCACTTGTTATTTCATTTTTTCTTAGCAGCGTTAGGTGGATTAGTTGTGTTTAGTTGTTCAAACTATTGCTATTATTGAGGGAGATAAGGTTGCATGAAGTTAACCCCTACATGAGCCTTTGTTGGTGGGTTATTCTATTGAGATGTTATAAAAGGAAAATATTGACTCCCTTGTCCTTGGCTAGCATATGTGTTCTGGGAAATGGAAAACACTTCGGCATTACTAGGGGGTACAGATTTCCCTGTGTGGGAGAATATGGGCCACCCTGCATGGGAGGGTATTGGCCACCCTATGTGGGAGGGTATTGGTTACCCTACGTGGGATGTTATTGGTTGACCTATATAGCAGGATTTTGCATAGGTGTAGGTTGATAGGGATAATATCTTGTATTTTATGGTGGTGGTGTTGCAAGCATGGCACCAAATGGTTGGATACTATATGTATTTCCAGAGTACTGGAAGGTGTTTCCTCGTTGATTTTGGGCTATGGTCCCGATCAACTCGTCTAAAGCACTAAATGTACCTGGTAACTCTGGTTTAAAAGTTTGCAGGTGGGGTACATCTTAAAGGACATGGTAGAGGTATCTGGATTGCATGTATATGAGTTTTAATTGTTGATCTTTTTTGATAGCCTTTTCCTCATTTTTTGGGGAGTAATTTGCCACATATTTTGAGATATCTGATGTGAGGGATCTCAAAAATAAATCGAGGAGTATTTTTGCTTCCAGATGAACTTTTCACAAGCTACGAAGTTTCCACCATTCATGGATATGGTATGATATGTGCGTAGTAGGTTTTTTGTTGAAATGAGTTAAAAGTTCCAGTCTCGAGTCTTAGCGGACAAGCAGTTAAAAAAATGTAAGGAACGTTGTTGCTAGAGAACAAAAGTTCCAATGTGACCCACAAGGTTGCCCTATATACCACTTTTTTGTGGCCCCTATGAGGGTGTGTTGAAATAGTCATAGGCAAATAGTGTCTTCTATGGTATTATTGGATGAACGCCAAAGGTGAAAGGTCATCACATGGTTTCCTAGATCTTCTCCTCATTTCCCTTCGAATTTTGGTACATCTAAAGGTAACTTAGTTTCCATGGGTGGCCAATTCTAGACATTTGTGATAGGGTCATTAGTTAATTGGTTTAAATCAAGGAGATTTAAGGAAGCTAAAAATGGGACTTAGAAGTTGTTTTCCATCGAAAAAAAAAAAAACAAAAACAAAAACAAAAACAAAAACAAAAAACAAAAAACAAAAAACAAAAAACAAAAAACAAAAAACAAAAAACAAAAACAAAAACAAAACAAAACAAAATAAAACAAAACAAAAAAACAAAAACAAAAACAAAAGCAAAAAACAAAAAACAAAACAAAAACAAAGAAAACAAAAACAAAAACAAAACAAAAAAAAAAAAAAAACAAAAAAACAAAAAAAAATAATAATAATAATAATAATAATAAATAAAAAAAATAAATAAAATAAATAATAAATAAATAAATAAAAATAAAATTGAACAACTATATGTAAAGGGGTTCCCTGATGAGAGTGGTTAACCTGGTAAGAACCACGTGAACTCCTAGGAGGATTGTTGTGTGGGCTCCCCTGAGGGGTAGAGAGGGGTCCGCTAAGGGGTAGCGTGTGGATTCCCTTAAGGGGTAGTGAAAGGAGTCTTTTGATGAGGAGGGATCCCAATAAAAGTTGCACCAATAAAGGATGATCCTATAACAGTGGTTGTGTGGTGTCTTCTATGCTTAAATGGAAAGAGACCGAGCATACCTCCCTATAATGGGGGGAGGTTTTGGAAGTGCCTAGAGTGACTAGGGGTCGTGGGATCCCCTATCATTAGGGGAATTTTGAGGTCTAAAATGGGCCTCAAAAGAAAAATTTACAACCAAAATAAACTTTATAGGAACCAATAGGATTCAGATGATGATATCAACCATGGGGGATGTTTCACCATTTTTGGTGTAAAAAAGTAAAAAGATTAAAAAATAATAAAATAATAAAACTACTTTTTCAACTCATATTTTCAAATTATCTCCCTAAGGTTTTACTCAAATTTCGAGTGGGAGTACTCGTTGGATGCAAAATGTAATTCCTCATCTAAGGAGTACCCATGTTGCATACTTTTAATGGATCCAGCTACACGAAAAATGAGAAATGCGTAATAAAAAAAAGCGTGATTGCAATCACGTTTTCCATGTATTATTCATTTTTCATGTAGCAGGGTCCATCGAAAGTATGCAACATGGGTACTCCTTAGATGAGGAATCAAATTTTTCATCCAACGAGTGTTTCCATTCGAAATTTGAGAAAACCCATAGGGAGGTAAGTTGAAAATACGAGTTGAAAAAATAGTTTTTTCTTTTTTCCCTCTAAAATTTGAAGATGTAATCTAATATTTTTTATTATTTCCACTATTATTTTATAATTTCCTTAGGAGGCCCATTTTAGGCCTAAAGACTCCCCTAATGGGTGTCGAGAAGAGTGTGTGTCACTTCATGTGATGAGGGAGGGAGATAAGTATCAAAGCAAGTAAATCATAGAGATTAAACAAAGAGAAAATAAAATGATTACTTTCCCTTTAACTTATGATATCTGATAAATCAAACAAAAAATGTTTTTTTTTTGTTTTTTCATATGAGATATATTTTGACGGGTACCAAGGCAACATCCCAAGAGAACAGACGATTCTTTCAAGCAGTCAAAGATTAAACCAAGGTAACGGATGAGGCTTTAGTGCTTCCACACCTCCACCTATAGGGAAAGGATGCCCTAATATTGGCCACTAAGATACCTTCGTCCCACATGAGCAATCAATTGTTTATCTTCTTAGTAGTCAGTTACTAGTATCGAGCACTAGATGGGTCGAGTAGCCCCAAATAGTATCACATGCACTAGACCTAAGCCGAACCCCCTCTGAATCGGGTCTCTGACATGCTCGAGTAGTCTTTTCCATGGGATGGTGAAGGATTTGAAGCACCCTAAAAGTCAACTTCTATGTTTCAAAGATGTAACATGACCATGGTGCCTTATGGGATGCCCACCCCCCTTGGTCCTATCCTGAACTATAAATTCTTTGTTGGCCCTTGTGGGGAAATTTAGTTGGTTCAAGTTATGGTTTCTTTGGGGAGTCTTGCTTCACTTATGGTGTGATAATGTAAGCCAAAATAAACAATAAAATTAGTACAAAAATCTCTGGAAACAGGATGTCCTTTTTTACAAATCTTATAGAAGCTTAGTGTGTTACATGTAATGTATGTGCAAGTGGCAAAAGTGAACATATAAAGTGTGATAAGATTTGGATATTTGATGATCATTTACAATACCCTCTAATAACACTAATTTTTTATCATTCCTTGCATGAAAGAGAAATAATGTGTAGATAATGGCCCACTTACTCTTTTCTTATTACACACTGTGTGCCTAAAGCGAGATGGAAAACTCAAGTGCTTTAAGAAACCTTTCATATGCAAGTCCAGGTTCCTCTAAAATTTGCAAGGGAAGCCAAGATTACTTAATTTATGTAGTAACACTTGGTCCTAGTCCCAAAAATTATGAAATAAAAATGATTTGGTTAGTAACAAGATATGTGGATAATGGGTCACTTACTCCTTTACTAATTAAGCTATGTGACTTATGAAAAATGGAAAAATAAATTGAAAAATATATATGGAATGTGGCCACTTACTTTTCCCCTTAATTAAGTTATGTGAGAAATGCAAATAAAAACAAAATATTAAGTAATTACTCTGTTAATAGTGATTAGTAAAGAAACTAGGCAATCTGAAGTAACTAGAAAAGAAAGTGCAGAGGTGAAGGCAGTTCAATAAAGGCTTCCAATCACCTAGGAAAGAAAAATTACAATGGTTTTTTGTGTTGTCTATAAACCGTGTGGGTTTTCTAGTGCACAGATGCACCCGTATGTATGTCTGAATAAAAGTTGCACAGATGACAAAAAAGAATGAATGGTCAAGCTTCTCGACCGAAAACAGGTTCAACAGGTCTTGCAAAAATTCCAGATAGTTGATAAATGCACAGTAGACTAATAGTGCAAAGAGAAGGTCCTTCCAAACAAACATTAGATTAAATAAAGGAAACCAATGAAGTTGCCAAATCTGTATTGATGTATTTGTTGTTATGGGGTACCAAAAACACCTTCTTTACAATTGGTTATTCCCTGCAAAGAACATACATATAGAATTGGTTGTTGTTAGTGGAAAAAGATGAGTAAACAAAGAACTGTAAATGGTGAAAACAATGGATACATAATATGAACTAAAAACTAAGAAATAAAGACATAAACAATGTTTGATGAAGCAAACAAGTCAAAAAATTAATGGAAAAGGGCTCCCTATATTGATTGTTGAATGTAGAAGAGATATAATAGATGAATAATAAACACTTTAAGAGAATGATTTGAGAAATTGTGCTCAAAATCCTCAACAAGGAGGTTCCTTTCCTCAATCTTCTTGCAAGATTCTCCTCTCTCTCAAAAAAGTATGAAGACTCTCTCAATGGTGAAATCCTCTTCCCACTAGAATGTTGGATTGCTGAGGAGAAATTTTTCCAGCATAATAATTCTCTACTTCCTCTTGTTTTTGGTATTCCAATGGCTTGTTTATATATAATTTGAATTCCTCTTTCCTCTCTTCATTCATAAATGATAAAATGACTTATGAGAAGGACAAGAGGATCCCTTGGGGATGCATATCTCCAAGTCGACCTTGAAATCAATTGTCCTTAACTGGTACATGTCAAAGAATCCAATCTTCTAAGTGTGTGAAGTGGTCCTCGGTTTCTGACTCAGACACTTGTTCAACCACGCGGCTATCGAAGAAACAGTCGTGCGGTTTCTAATTTTGGCCTTTGGATGAGCCGCACAGGTCAATTTTATAATTGAAACCTTTGGAAGACTTTTATTTTTGTATTTTATGATGCTTTTAGCTAGAAAATCTTCACAGGTACATTGTGTTGGATGAAATTGGACATGATTTTAGTTATACAAATGTGTGTACAATTTTTCTGTGTTAACATATTCATTGATATGATCCATAAGGAAAGCTTTCAAAGTAAGACCTAAAAGTGGAATTCCTAATTCTTCAATATTGATCCAAATTGTTTCATTGCTAGAGAAATGTGAGGAGATTGCCTTCTTTCACATATATAGACACTTGAATGGGGTTGCGGATAAACTTGCCAATCAAGGGGAAGGTTGGGGAAAGAAACCTTAGCACTAAATCAAATTGTAGGATTCCTTCTCTTTTTCCATGATTTTTCCACAAGTAACCAAATTGGAATTTGGTGGCCATCTTGGTCACAATACCTTGAAATACAAGTAAATTATTGTTTTGGAGGGTATCATCATAATTAGGAATTCCACTCAAAAACGTGTTGAGAAGCCAATTGGCAGGGGGATAATAAAGGGAATAAATGGGATGTAAAGTGGTTCATCTCTCCAGTGATCCAATTTATACAAATAAGGTCATGGGACTTAACTGCAATTCTCTTCATTCCAATTCATGAATTAAACTCCATCGCAAATATAATATGTTCCAAAAGGCTATGGATTTGGGATGATTTGGGCATTAATTATCTTCTTGGGTGTCACCCCTCTCAATATCATGTTTTGTCAGTATTTATGGAGGGGACTTCTACGAGTTCCTCACCAAAATTAGAGTCTCTAATTTTGTTCCTATGGACAGGAAAGATGAGTATGCACAGGAAAGAGCATGCAACACTTGAGAATAAAGATGAGGAAATTGATCAGGATATATGATGTCAATCTTTGGATTACTCCTTCAAGGTAGTCATAGAAATGCTAGAAATTAACAATAGAATAGTGGAGTTAGTGGAGAAGGAAAAGGAGGCAAGGTTTCGGCTAATGGAAAAATATTGTTACTCGCTGCAATCCAAGATTGATAAGAAATTAGAAACACTGGAAGTAGAATTATTGATGTTGAAGCTAAAAAATAATGGGATAGACGTTTCTCTAGCTAGTGAACACGACAATAATTAGAAGTTAGGGGAAGCAAGAACCTCCACATAAATCCCATAATATTTCGAGGAAAAAGTGCCTGGAGAAGTTGCGCCTTGTGGGACTGAAGAGAACATGGAAGATGTTACATAATCTAGTCCCTCTAAGGTTTTCTATATTTCTATAGTTTGAATATATGTATTTTCAATATGCATTGTTTTTGGGGGCATTTTGTAAAATCTATGGGTAGTTTCAATGTAGAATTGTAGTCCACAAAGCCCACAAAGGCAAGAAAATTTTGCTTTGGATTTACTAGAAAACTAAAGTCTCTGAACTTGGAGAAGAATGTAAATGGTATTGGCCATGCAACCATCTTTTATAATACAAATGATATATATTTTGTTTAATATATATAAGGGACTTGCATGTTGTCCACATGGAAAAGGGGTCAATAAAATAGTTCACCTCCAATTGGGAACTTTGGAAGAGGAAGCCTCATGGAAGGATAGTTAGCTACTAGCACTAGAAGTTGAAATCAAATCTAGTAAGAAATAGTTACAAGCATGCCAACAATTGAATTGGAGGATATAGAAGGAAAGTGGAAAAACATGTTGAACTTCATAGGGTCATAACTTTCATCCCAGAATACGGAATTGGGCAAGTGACTAGTTGAAAGAAAGCTATTTCCAAGAAAAATACAACCATCCACCCAAAGTTTTAATTTAAGGCCAAGAATTATGAGAAAATTCAAAGGAAATCTACAGGAGTTTTAAAGGGGCGAAAATGGCTTAATAGGATGTGAAATTCCAAAGGGCATAACTTTCATCCCTGATATTGGAATGGCACAAATAGATAGTCGAAAGATATTAATGAGAAGAACATATGGAAAACCCATATTTTGAAATTGGGACATAATTTTGGGAGAAAATTTACAAGAAAACCTATAGGTGGTGAATAGGATAAATTGCACAATGGAAAATAGGAGTGCAGAAGATGTCGAAGGGTCTTATATTGAAGAAGAAGAAGTTAGAGATATAAATATCATCTTGGATCGCAATGAGACTGAGTCTAATGACCATGGAGTGAACAGGCCAAAGGAAAATGATCTAGAAGATACCATGAAAATCCTTAAAATGGAGGTACTTAGCTACAAGGATGATAATGAGAAGCTAATGAAGGAGCAACAGCAAATTAACAACCATATTTTATAAAGTCTAAAAAAAATTCAAATATAATTAGACCAACAAACTGAGCCCAAGAAATCATATGAGTATACTGTCGGATTTAAGGAAAGAGGTGTTAGAATTTCAAGGAATTCTAGGAATTCAAGCAGAAGGGGTTACACTACCTCAGAATCTGGCAAAAACCCTAGTGTATCACCAGTGTGAAAGGAAAAGAGAGGATAAAAAATGGAAAATTTTCAAGGGGAGCCCAGGAAAATTAAACCTCCCACATTTAATGGGGAGGAAAAGAAAGGAGAGGAAGTTGAGGCTTGGTTGTTGAGATGAGAAAATACCTATAGTTATACAATTACTATTCAAACTTGGAAGCCATAATTTCCATATACCTCTTGAATGGTAAGGTTAATCTATGGTGGGATAAGATCAAGGTAGTGAAGCACTTGGATGAAAGGAAAATCACATGAATTAAATTTCAGTATTTCCAGAAGAAATATTTTTCAAAACGCTATTATGAGTGAAAATGCAGGATTTTTTAAAGCTCCAATTAGGAAACATAATTTTGGAGGAGTATGGTAGAAAATGTATCAAGATATTGAGGTATGTTAGCTTTATTAAATATGATGTTGGGTGTGGAGCATGATTATTTAAAGGTCTTTGTTTCAGCCAGATGTATACCCCAGGAAGTTTGTACACCCCTCCACGCAGGGGGGTGCGGGGGGGACTTGTCCCCCCCCCGGCGGGGGTTCGGGGGGGCCCATCCCCCCCGGCTGGGAGGCCCGGGGGCCAACGGTCCCTCGATGATGGTTTCGAGGGTTTCGGGGGCAGCTCCCCCGAAGCTAAAAACAAATGTAAAATTACCTTGTAAAAGTATATAAATTTCTAGTTAATCTGGGCCATTCATTAGGCGGATGATCTGATGGTAGAACTTATGTTTAGTTTAGGGTTTTTTGGCCTAGAAGGCAACCCCTCTCATTGTATGAGGGCATTGTATTGAGGCTATGTAATAGATGTGTATTCTCCGAGCGAGAAATAGAGAGGTGAGACTGTGAGAGAAAACAGAGGATATTACAGCGGATCTGTTGTAGGTTGTGTCTCTTCATCTTGCTGGATAATAGAAAGGAAGTGTTGCACAAAAATTGTCACCTTGACATTCTGCAATCTGTGTGAGTCTATCACCACTCATACTTTCCTCCTTTGCAAGTCTTAAACCTAATTTCTTCATGTCAAGCCTTGAAAATAAGAGAAAGCTCTTAAAAGTCTCTAAAACTCTGGTTCCACACTTTCTCTTAGCATTACCTGCGGTCCCGCAGCTAATGGTCATGTCCCCTGCGCACCTAACCACTCTGTCTCTATGTGATGGGTTTGAACCCCTGTAAAAGTCAAAAAGGCACAAGTACATTCTTAAAAACTCACTTTGAGTCATTTCTGGAAGCTTCTAGAAGGAATCTTGAGGTGACAAATTCACTCCTTTAAGGTGCATGCATCCCATACCCTAAGGAGCTAACCCCTTGATGTGAGGAGCTTATCCCTTTGAAGGAGGACTCTATCCCTTCGTAGGTGGACCTGTAACCTCCTTCCTTTGCACTATAAAATGAAGCATTGGGCTGGTTACTTGGGAGGTTTAAAGCTAAATATTTTTGAGGTGAAATGCTGCTGGAACTTAGTCTTCCTAATTGAGCTTTTGTGAGGAAAGATTACATACCTCTTTGATCTCATTTGGAAGAGTGTGAGGCTTGTCAAAGTAGAGGAGATTCCTGTTTCGGACCCTGGGAGGAGCTTGTACAACATCAAGGCACAAAGTTAATACAATCAAGTTTATTTTTCTCAATAAGCTGTGTTTTATGGTTTATTTCATGGATTCCTTGATCACCATGATGAATATGATTTATTATATTAGCTATGCAGGTGTTATTTGATGTGTGCTTGTTTGTGTTTGCAGGTTCTCAAAAGGAAACTCTTTCGGCCGGTTGAAGCATGGCTGCCACAAACTAGCGTTGGACTTAAGGTAGGATCTAAAACACCTCTTTAGTTTTTATTAATGAATTGCAATATGTTTAGAGAAAGGTAGATTTTCTTGTCCTGCTTGTTGCTAGATATCTGTTGATACTAGGGAGATCGGTCTTGTCCGCAAGAACGATTTATCCAGCCAACAGGAAGGACTGGCTGTTTGAGGTGGATGTAGCCCAAACTAGGTGAACCACGTATATCTGTGTCTCTCTGGTTTTATGCATTTTCTGTGTTTATATTTATGCAATATTCTATGTGTTCCATTGCTTTGTAATATATAATTTTCTAACAACTGGTATCAGAGCCGAAGGTCTATTTGGCTGATAAACTCGTAGGAAAGAAGGGTTCCTCGTTCAAGTGGGAGCAATGGTAGAAGATGGTAAGTTTGGGGTCGAGAAATTTAACGGCCAAAACTTCTCACTGTGGAAGATGCAGATGGAAGATTATCTGTATCAGAAATATCTATACCTACCATTGGGCGGAAAAACAAAGATGCCGACGGGTATGACAGATGAAGAATGGAACCTTCTCGATAAAAAGGCACTCGGAACAGTACGGTTGTGCCTCGCAGCGTCGATCGCCTTCAACATTTGGAAGGAAACAACGATAGAGGGTTTGATTAAGGCGTTGACGAAACTATATGAAAAACCCTCGGCCTCAAACAAGGTATTTCTTATGAAACAGTTATTTAATATGAAGATGTCGGAAGGTGGATCTGTTGCAGACCATTTAAATGATTTTAATACTATTACAAGTCAGTTAAGTTCTGTAGGGGTAAGCTTTGATGATGAAGTTAGAGCTCTGTTATTCTTGTGCTCATTGCCAGAAAGTTGGAATGGTTTAGTAATGGCCATTAGTAACTCTATTTCTGGATCTAGTACTTTAAAGTTTGATGATGTTGTCGGTGCTATCCTTAGCTAGGAAATGCGACAGAAAACCTCCGGTGAGACATCGGGTAATGCTTTGAGTGCAGAGTCTAGGGGAAGAAAAATGGAAAGAGGAAAGAGCTCAAGATATCGTAGTAAATCAAGGAAAGGCAGATCCAAGTCTAGATCGGGGATAGTGTGCTGAAAATGCGGAAAGAAAGGACTCCTAAATAAAGACTGTAGATCTCGGAAGGGAAAAGAAGGAAATGCACAGCAAGAAAACAATCATGAAGAAAATGTGACAGGTGAGGTGTTACAAGATGCTTTGATTCTTTCTTTCGAAAATATTACTGATTCCTAGGTGGTAGATTCAGGGGCCTCATTACATGCCATACCTGATAAGAAATATTTTCATGACTATGTTCAAGGAGATTTTGGACAAGTCCGTTTGGGTGATGATAAACCCTGTAAAATTGTTGGAATGGGTAAGGTTCTTGTAAAACAGCAGAATGGAAACCAATGGCTACTAAAGGAGGTAAGGCATGTTCCAGATCTGAAGAAAAATCTGATTTCAACAAAGCATTTAGGCGATGAAGGTTGTGTGACAACTTTCACGGATAAAGCTTGGAAGGTCACCAAAGGAGCCCTGGTAATAGCAAAAGGCGAAAAGGTTGGTACATTGTATTTATGCAATGGTATTTCTAACTCTGTTAATGCTTTAACTTCCAAAGGAGCAAATGCAGCATTATGGCATCATAGGCTCGGACACATGAGTGAGATGGGGATGAAGATTCTTCACTCAAGGAATTTGTTGCCAGGTTTGAAGAATGTTGATTTGGACTTTTGTGAGAATTGCATTTATGGAAAACAGAAGAGAGTCAGATTTCTCATAGTTGGGAAAGAAAAGAAGAGCGAAAAATTAGAGCTTGTGCATACAGATGTATGGGGACCTGCTCAAGTATCATCTCTCAGTGGCTCTCGTTATTATGTTACTTTTATTGATGATGCAACTAGAAAAACCTGGATTTATTGTATTAAAAATAATTCCGATGTATTTGATACTTTCAAGAAATGGAAAGCTTTGCTTGAGATTGAGACAAGAAAGAAATTGAAGTGTCTCAGATCAGACAATGGAGATGAATATTGCAGCAAAGAGTTTGATAGGTATTGTTCAGAGCATGGAATTCACAGAGAGAAGACAGTTCCAAGAACACCATAATAAAATGGTGTGTCAGAAAAGATGAAGAGAACAATCATGGAGCATGCAAGGTGTATGAGATTGCATGCAGGATTGCCTTTACAATTTTGGGCAGATGCTACAGATACTGTTGTTTATATAATAAACAGAGGGCCTTCAAGTTCCTTGGATGGTGGTGTTCCAGAGGAAGCATGGACAGGTAAAAGGGTAAACTATTCTTTTTTAAAGCCTTTTGGTTGTGAGGCCTTTGTCCATATTAATAAAGAAAATAGAACAAAGCTTGAGGCAAAATCAAAGAAATGTACCTTTATTGGATATGGTGTTAATGATTTTGGTTATCACTTATATGATTATGAAAATCACAAAATCATTAGGAGCAGAGATGTAATATTCAATGAAAAGGTCTTGTATAAGAATTAGTTGCAGGAAAAGAAACAGGAAAAAGGAAACAAGGAATACATAGTTCTTGATGAGATCACTGAAAAGGTAAAGGTGCCTGAAAATAATAATAATCAACAACCACAACAACAACAACCACCAAAACAGCATCAAGCACCCCAAACACCTGAAAGTGGTGTTAGAAGATATACCAAGATAAGTATACCCCTTGAACGATACTCTCCTTCATTATATTATTTATTGTTGACTGATTCTGGTGAACCCGAATGTTATGAAGAAGCAATGCAGGTTGAAAGCAGGAAGAAGTGGGAGCTAGTCATGGAAGAAGACATGGACTCCTTAACACATAACCAAACTTGGGACTTAGTGAGGTTGCCTGCAGGAAAAACTAAATTGAAGAATAAATTGGTTTACAGGCTGAAGGAAGAAGATGGAGGAAAATAAAGGTACAAAGCTAGACTTGTGGTGAAGGGGTTTGCACAGGAGAAAGGTATTCATTTTGATGAAATATTTTCTCCTGTTGTTAAAATGACTTCAATCAGAACTATTTTAAGTCTAGTAGCAGTTGAAGATTTGCATCTTGAGCAGTTAGATGTAAAGACTGCCTTTCTCCATGGGGATTTGGAGGAAGAGATATATATGCAGCAACCATAAGGATATGAGGTAAAAGGGAAGGAGAAACTAGTGTGCAGGTTGAAGAAGAGCTTGTATGGCTTAAAACAAGCTCCAAGGCAGTGGTATCTAAAATTTGACAAGTTTATGTCTAAACAAGGTTATACTAGATGTCACTCTGATCATTGTGTTTATCTGAAAAAACAAAATGATGGAGCTATATTATATTGTTATTGTATGTGGATGACATGCTTGTTGTAGGGTCTAACATGCAGGAAATAAATGTGCTCAAAAGAAAATTGGCAAATTCATTTGCAATGAAGGATTTGGGAGATGCAAAACAAATCCTTGGTATGAGAATAACTAGAGACAGAAAAAATCACAAATTAACATTGTCTTAGAATGAGTACATACAAAAGGTGTTGAAAAGATTTAATATGCACAATGCAAAACCAGTTAGTACACCTTTTACTATCCATTTCAAACTTAGTAAGGAAATGTGCCCAAAGACCCAAGAATACATGGATTATATGTCTAAGGTTCCATATGCATCAGTAGTTGGAAGCTTAATGTATGCAATGGTCTGCACAAGGCCTGATATTGCACATGCAGTGGGAGTTGTAAGCAGGTACATGAACAATCCAGGAAAGGAACATTGGATGGCAGTGAAATGGATTCTCAAATATTTGAAAGGTACCACAAATCAAGCATTATGCTTTGGTGGTTCAAACATTTCTCTACATGGATATGTTGATGCAGATATGGCAAGTGATAAAGATAACAGGAGGAGCACTACAGGATATGTATTTACTGTAGGTGGAACAGCTGTCAGTTGGATTTCAAAAATCCAAAGTGTTGTTGCAATTTCAACAACAGAAGCAGAGTATGTTGCTGCTACAGAGGCTAGTAAAGAAATGATTTGGTTACAAAGGTTTATGGGTGAACTGGGTAAGAAGCATGATATGGGCACGTTATACAGTGACAGCCAAAGTTCCATTCATCTTGCAAAGAACTCAGCATTTCATTCCAGGACTAAACACATACAGCTCAAGTACCATTTCATATGATCAGTGTTGGAAGATGGAGAGTTGAAGCTGGAAAAGATACACACTAGCTAGAATCCTGCAAATATGCTAACAAAAGTTGTAACCAAGGGGAAACTGAGAATATGCTCAGTTTCAATTAGTCTTCAAGGATGACGATAAAGATGAGAAATAGCTAGGTCCAAAGAGGATTCATTGTCCAGCAAATGAAGCAGCAGTGGAGTTGCTACAATCATTCTCCAAGTGGGAATTGTTGGGTGTGGAGCATGATTATTTAGAGGTCTTTGTTTCAGCCGGATGTATACCCCAGGAAGTTTGTACACCCCTCCATGCGGGGGGGTTGTCCCCCCCACGGGGGTTCGGGGGGGCCCATCCCCCCTGGCTAGGGGGTCCGGGGGCCAGTGGTCCCCCAGCAGGGGTTTCGAAGGTAGCGCCCCCGAAGCTAAAAACAGATGTAAAATTGCCTTGTAAAAGTGTAGTAATTTCTAGTTAATCTGGGCCGTTCATTAGGCAAATGATCTGACGGTAGAACTTATGTTTAGTTTAGGGTTTTTTTCCCTAGAAGGCAACCCCTCTCTTTGTATGAGGGAATTTTTTTGAGGCTGTGTAATATATGCGTATTCTCCAAGTGAGAAACAGAGATGTGAGACTGTGCAAGAAAATAGAGGATATTACAACAGATCTGATGTAGGTTGTGTCTCTTCATTTTGTTGGATAATAGAAAGGAAGGACTGGCTGTTCGGGGTGGACGTAGCCCAAACTGGGTGAACCACGTATATTTGTGTCTCTCTGGTTTTATGCATTTTCTGTGTTTATATTTATGCAATATTCTATGTGTTCCATTGCTCTGTAATATATAATTTTATAACATATGAAAGGGTTAAAATACAAAGATATATCAGTGGGTTACCATCCTTTTATGGATATATGATTAAATGTGATGAACCTAAAACCCTAGAGGCAGCCATGAAAAAGGGAGGGCATGTAGTATACCTAGGGGGGATAGTATGGGGTACAGAGGGAGGTACCCAAGGGAATAATGTAATAATGGGATGGGCCATAGTAATAAATAAAGTATTTAACCCGTATCATGTAAGGGACCACAAGTAGTTAGCAATAATGTAATAATCCCATTGTATTAGATAGATGGTATTGAGGGAACCATGGTAATGACCCATGGTATTGTATGTATGAGGCCTATATAGAAGCTAGAGACTCCCCATTGAGAGATGTCAATGGAATATTGTATGAACAGGCATATGGCTTGTGGATTGTTCTCCTTCCTTAAGGAGTGAATGTATGGTGTTACCCTACCTTAAGGGTTTGATCAATAAAGAAGCATTTCTATATATTTATATCTTATTGTTTCTTGGGTATATTTGTATTATCATATATTTTTAGATCAGATATATAACAAGTGGTATCCTTGTTCTAGATCTGACCCAGAAAATATATGAAATGATACCAATATACCCAATAACTGTAAATAATCACCAAAAATAACAAGATCTGAATATAGATAGAAATGCTTCTTTACTGATCAAACCCTTAAGGTAGGGCAACACCATACATTCACTCCTTAAGGAAGGAGAACACTCCACAAGCCATATGTCTATTCATACAATACTCTTTGACATCTTTTAATGGGGATTCTCTAGCCTCCATATAGGCCTCATACATACAATACCATGGGTCATTACAATGGTTCCCTCAATACCATCTATCTAATACAATGGGCTTATTACATTATTTCTAACTACTTGTGGTCCCTTACATGATACGAGTTAACCACTTTATTTATTACTATGGCCCACCCCATTATTACATTATTCCCTTGGGTACCTCCCTCTGTACCCGATACTATCCCCCTTAGGTATACTACATTCCACCCCCCTTAAACATGTTTCATCCCTGAAACATAAGAAGAACACAAATAATAAGATTTACTCAAAAGATTAGTCCACTGATACTGTGCATGTGCGTCTAACCATCCAAGAGAAAGGTGAACCCTCAATCTAGCTGGTGCCTCGCTCGCTTGAGATGGAAGTTGACCCTGGCGACTCTTCTGTGTTGTTGTGTTGTGGGTGGATCGTCGCCCCTCTCTATCTGTCATGCGGGGGTTGTTGTCTTTGTTGTTGATTCGTTGCCATCATGTTGGTTGTTTTCTTGCGAGGTGATGTGGGTGGTGATATGCTGAAGTTTTAACCAACGGTGTATCTTTCTTTAATTCACCACCTAATGGAGCCTAATTGGTATTTGTTACATGTTGTGGTTCCTGATGTTGTTTCTTATCTTCCAATATTACTGCAACCACTAAGTCCTCATCTAATGTATCAGTACCTATAACATTTTCTGCTTCAGCCTCCTTGGACACTCCCTATTTTTTTGGTACCTGGTTTGATGTTTGTGTTTGATTGTCAACCATCAAAAGCTCATCATTTTATGTGTCAGTGTCATTAGAGCTTTGTGCTTCTGCCTCCATAGTTTCTGCTTGGGTCTTAATGGAAATATCTTACAATGTAATTTTCTTCTTTTTATACCAGAGCTTCATGAATTTCTTCTGCATATTAATATTGACAGTACCCACAGATTTCATCCAAGGATATCCCAAAACAACATCCATGTTATCCATATCTGAAGTATAAAAATTAGAATGCAATACATACTTGTCCATATAAATCTTCAAATCTTTATAAACTTGCACCTCCTCATTATTAACCTCTATGTGCTCCATATGTTTTGCTGGAACTTGCAATTTTTTTGCCAAATTGACATTTATAAGATTTTGCTTGCAACTAGGATTTATAGACACAATGATCTTCTCCTTCTAAATATATCCATGAGCCTGTAATAAGGATATATCAGTAGAAAATAACCCCTTACATGTCTCATTCCCCTGTTTTCCAACATGAGACCATTTGTCCAAAACGAGTTTTTCATATTCTTCATCCGAAAATTTGGACAACTGCTTGCTGTCAAATGAGTTCCACCATATGGCAGCCTTCTCTTTCATACTAAGCCATATGAAACTTTTCCAATATTTCGGATGGTTTCTCTTAAGATATTGTATGAATTCTTCAATAGTAGGACCGTTAACTTTCCCTGTAAAAAAAATGCTTGCTATAAGCCATGAAGAAGGTTTTGAAAAAAAATCACTTACTTGGCGAAAAATTGAAATGGCCACAATTCATTCAATATTGCTCAGAATCCCTATTATGACCTATTTTCAGAAATGGAACAACTATTTTGCATCTTCTCATGTGATAGAAATCTCGATCTAGGCACTGGAATTTCAAATTCGCACTGCAACTTTTCCATCGTCACAAATATTTCTGAAAAAACAGTTGATTTTAAATCAGCGATATCTCCCTCATCCAAACTCTGATTCGACCGATAATTTTTTTGAAATTGGGTAATTTTTTATAAAGAACCCAAATCTGTAATTATATTCTGCAAATTTTTCACCAGAACATACAGATCTGATCTACAAACTCGTCGCCCCCAAAATTTCTGCAACACAGCTGATTTTTAAATCAACAATATCTCCCTCATTCGAACTCCGATTCGGCTGATTTTTTTTTTTTAAATTGTGTATTTTTCGCAAAGAACCCATACCTACAATTGGATTCTAAAATTTTTTCACCAGAACGTACAGATATGATCTGCAAACTCGCCGCCCCAAAAAATGTTTGCAACACACCTGATGTTTAAATCAGCAATATCTCCCTCATCCGAACTCCAATTCGGCCGATTTGTTTTTTCAAATTGGGTATTTTTTCACAAGGAACTCAGATATTCAATTATATTCTTCCAATTTTGCACTAGAACGTATAGATCTGATCTACAAACTCGCCACCCCAAAAAATTCCTACAAAAAAAAACCGCTTTGCCCTAGAAAGTGCTCTGATACCACTTGGCATAGATCTGACCCAGAAAATATATGAAATGATACCAATATACCCAATAACTATAAATAATCACCAAAAATAACAAGATCTGAATATAGATAGAAAATATTCTTTATTGATCAAACCCTTAAGGTAGGGCAACACCATACATTCATTCCTTAAGGAAGGAGAACACTCCACAAGCCATATGCCTGTTCATATAATATTCCTTGACATCTCTTAATGGGGAGTCTCTAGCCTCTATATAGGCCTCATACATAAAATACCATGGGTCATTACCATGGTTCCCTCAATACCATCTATCTAATACAATGGGCTTATCACATTATCGCTAACTACTTGTGGTCCCTTACATGATACGGGTTAACCACTTTATTTATTACTATGGCCCATCCCATTATTATATTATTCCCTTGGGTACCTCCCTCTGTACCCCATACTACCCCCACTAGGTATACTACAGGGCAGCTATATGAGAAAAATAAAAGTAGATCAGTTTTGCAAAGAACTTTGGGTAGCAAGAAGATAAATTTTATGGAGCAAGGAAAAATCAATTTAAACCCTCATCTTTTAAGAATAATTCCCACCTAAACCAATAGGAAATACTAGCCTTTAATGATCCTGAAGGGGGTGATTTAACACGTAAGAAATTTAAATTTCCATCCATTAAATGTTAAGGTTTTAAAGGGGATCATAGATAAATATTTTGTCCTCATAGAGCCAAAAATATGAGGATTTTGCACAACATACAGAGAACAACTATTATGGAAGATGTGGGCAAGGACATGCCCAGAATTTATGTAGTATTAGATAACAGGAAAGCTTAGCACCAAGCACATGTAGTTGAAATTGAAGGTAATCATAACAATCAACCCATTGTTATTTTAGTTGACTCCAGATCTAGTCATAGTTAAATTGACCCGAAATTGGTTGAGAAATTTAATTTAAAGAAAACTAAACATTGCAAAGCATGGTTAGTACAGCTAGCTACAAGTGCAAAAAGGAAAATAATAGAGCTAGTCAAGGCATGTCCAATTGATATGAACGTGATAAGTACAATGGTTGAATTGAATGTAATTTTGTTGGGATCTTATGGCTATTTGATTGGCACGGATTGGTTGGAGAGGCACCATACAATTCTTGATTGCTATAGAAAATATTTTACTTGTATTGATGATGAGGGATATCAAAGGGAGGTCTTGGAAATTCCTAGGCTGATATCTATCAGAGAGATATCAATTATGTGGTTGAAAAAGAAGTTTATAAAAGGATGTTAGATACTTGTAGCTCACTTGGAGGAAGCAAATATGGTTCAACAAAGACATTTGGAAAATTATCCAATGCTAAAAATAATTGCAGATGTATTTGTTGAGATACCAGATTACCTCCAAAGAGGGATAATGATTTCTTTATTTGATCTAATACTTGTTCTTCCGGTGTCTAAGGCACCTTACAGAATGAGTACCCCATACCAAAAAGAATTGCATATGTACTTTATGGAATTATTAAAGAAGAGATATATACGCCCTGGTGTATCCCCATAGGATGCGCCAGTTCTTCTTGTTAAAAAGAAAGATAGTACATTGCAATTGTGTGTTGATTTTTGGAAATTAAATAGTCACTATTAAAAATAAATAACCATTGCTAAGGATAGATGATTTGTTCGATCAACTCTGTGGAGCTAAAATATTTTCTAAAATTGATTTAAGATCTGGATATCAACAGTTGTGAATTAAAGAGGAGGATATTAGGAAAATAGCATTTCAAACTCGTTATGGATACTATGAGTTCATAGTGGTGCCTTTTGGATTATTGAATGTGCCAAGTGTTTTATGTGCTTAATGAATGGTTTCTTCAGAGTGTATCTAGATAAGTTTATTATTATTTTTCTAGATGATATATTAGTATATTCTAAATCAGAGGAGGAGCATGAGAAGCATCTAAGGTTGGTTTGTAGGTGCTTAGGGAACACCAGTTGTATGCTAAGATCAGTAATTCTTTTTCTATAAAAAGAGGATCCATTATTTTGTCCATATTGTTTTTTAAGATGGGAAAGTTGTGGACCTGTAAAATATTAAGGCCATCAGAGCATGGCCAACACCGAAGAATGTTACAAAGTTAGGTCTTTGATGGGACTAGCTAGTTATTATAGGAGCACCCAAATTCTCCCTCGCATCCTGCACAAGTATCTGAGCATATCTGGTCCTTTTCCTACCTTATCTAAATGGTTCTACCTGAGTGGTTGTCTCCACTCTCTATCCTCAACTTGTGGTTGCTCCACAACATCCTAAGGCTCCTCCTTTGGAGCTAAAATCTCCTCCTATGGTGGGATCTGAAACCCCCTCTCAAGAGATCATCGCATGGCTTTGTCTTCATCAAATTTTACATCTCTTCACACAACTATCATTCTGAGGGATGGAAATTATACACGGTAGTTGTGGGGAGTTTCTGTGTAACCCAAAAATGCCCCCAACTCTATTGTTGGCTCTATCTTCTTCCTTGATTCTTTGGAGACATGGCAATAAACAGAGGCTCCAAAAATCTTGAAGCGCAACACATCCGGCTTCCTCCTCGAGAAAGCATCCTCTGGTGTGATCATGGAAAGAATTTGATGAGGAATCTTGTTCTACAAATAGATCGTTGTGTTGCATGCTTTAGCCCACAAGTGTATATTTAGGCTTTGGTCATGCAACATCGCTCGTGCTACTCCCACAATGCTACGGTTATTCCTGTCAACCACCCCATTCTATTTTGGATTGTACAGTGTTGTCAACTCTCGTCAAATGCCTTCTTTTGCACAAAAAAATTAAACTTATTCAACATGTACTCACCTCCATTATTGCTCCTAAGAGCCTTCACCTTCTTACCGGTTTCTTTCTCCACAAGTGCCTTTAACTCTAAGAACTTGGAGAAAGTCTCATCCTTCTTCCACATGAAGAAGATCTAGCACTTTCGCGAGAATTCATCAATAAACATGACAAAATACTTGTGTCTGGTAGTGGAGGATGTCGAGAAAGGTCCGCAAACATCCAAGTGGATCCTTTCAAGGACTACATGTGCTCTGTTGTCCCTATAATGGAAATTGGATTTTGTGTACTTCCCCATGGTACACCCTTTGCACGTATCATGCTACTCTAGTGCTCCTTTTGGGAGGCATGTGGTAATCTGTTGCATGATCTTCAAAGCGCCATGATGAAAATTTCCAATTCTTTTATGACAAAGTTCACTGGCATCGCGTCTTTGCACCTTCTCCGCCTTTGTGCTCAATGCAGCACAGTCCTCGACATCTATCTTGTAGAGGTTCTTCACACGAACCCCAATCTTCTTCACTTGTCCCATGGGTATGTGTCTCGGGATTTCCTTTCCTTTACTAAATATCACATCATAATCACGATCTTCTTAAACTGTAACGGAGACAAAATTCTTCTTTAGACCCAAAACAAACATCACATCCTCGAGTCTAAGAGGGGAGCCTGACTCCCTCTGAAAGGTAACTGTATCAATCCGTGTCGTGTTGTACCTTCCATCATCTCCCATCTCGATGTGAATCTGGAGACTTTTCTCCTCCAAATCACTGAGAAAATATCTATTCCCCGTCATATGGAACGAGGCACCGTTGTCCAGGAACCACACGCTTCCCATCACTGTGTTGGCCATGCATGTAATGAGAGTAAATTCAAACTCGAATTGTGAAGTCAAAGCTTCACCTGCTACTCCTCTTGAGCTCTTCTTGCTCATCTTATTATGTGGACACTTCATGGCATATTGCTTGAATTCATGACAGTGAAAGCACTTGATTCTAGACAAGTCTTTCTTCTTTCCCCCTTGACTAGATTCTGCTTTGGATTGGGATTTCTTCCTTTTCCCTTTCTTTGCCTTTCGAACCAAGGCACAGTTTACCTCATCCTCGCCCTTGGATGAAGTCTCGTTTCTGGTATTCTGCCTTATTTCCTCTTGTACCAAGTCAGACCATAAGCGCTCCCAACTTGGTAGTTTCTCCCTACCATTTACCAAATGTTGATAGCTATGCCAACTCTTGGGGAGGCCCAAAAGGGTTAGATCTACCAAGTCTTCTTCAGGGACATTAATAATGACCCCACCAAATTCATCACAACATTGTGTAAACTTGCTCAGATATTGTGAAATTGTGTCATTCTTTTTCATATTGATACTTTGAAGCTTGTCCTTGAGTGCTAGCTTCTTGTGGTCACTATTATTCTCGAACAATTATGTCAGTTCTTTCCACATCGTGAATGGAGTCTCTTTTCCATGGATATTCGAGACAATATGATCCCGTACTCCCTCCAATATGATTCTCCTCGCCTTGGCCACATATTTCTTCCACTGAGCAAGATTTTGGGCATCAGATGCTTGGGGTTTTGCTACATCTGTCTTGATGTATTCTAACAACCCATTGTCATCCAATATTGCATCCATGTGGTCCTTCCATGTGACAAAGTTTGATTTTCATTCTAAGGCATACTCGAGCCTGAGCCCATTGAAATCCATCTTCTCAATCCTGAAGAAAACCAACAACACTGATCTTCAAATTCGAACCTCCTGCAATGACAATCTCAAAATTTCTTCTTGACAGTGATTCTAGCTCTGATACCATGTATAAATTATTGTTTTTAGGCTTCTACGATCAGTGCTTTCTGTGTAGTTTTCTTCCGGAGTTCTGCGAGAACTCCGGAAGAAAACTACACACAAACCATATATAAATTAATGTGTAGATTCAAAACTGCTCATGAAATTTACTAAATCACAAGAATTGAAGCTACTTTATTGATCTGTGGAAGTTAATTCACCATCTAGAACACAAAGCATAGACATGCAAAAGGAAACATCACACATGCACATAGATTTATCTAGGGCAAAAAAATGATCAAAACCCCTTATTATATATATAATTGCATTAATCAGGGAATAGAGATGAAATACATATGCTTGCTCAAGCTTGAGCACACCCTACAAGTGTATAGTATATCCCTCTGCTTGACTGACTAACTCTCGCCAACACTTAGCCAATTCTCAAGCCCTACAAGCTCCTCTTGCCTTGTGTTTTCCTCTAGGAAATTTGCCCCTATTATTTAGGAATTTCCCAATATTGAATTGTGCAATTCCCATAGGTCCTTCCTCTGACTGCATGCACCACCTGTACACATTGGAATATGCTACACCTAATAGTACACTGCCTTGGAATCTCCATCTCAACTTGGTAACTTGAATTCTCCAAAAGTTATTTTGGGTTGATTGATTAGTTAATTGGTTGATCATTGAGTGTGGTTGAAGTGCCAGTTCCATAACTTTACCTCCACTAGTTCTTCTAATAGTTAGAACTAGTTAAACTGACAATAACTCAAATTAACTGAAATAGATTGCTACAAATTAGTAATCAATCATACTAAACTGAACTAAAGATTCCCCAACTCATTTTAACTTAGTTCATTGAGTGGCAAGTGCCATGTCACCTCAGTTAACTACCTCCAAGATTTCTGTTGAAATAGAAATTTGTATTTTCTCTAGTTTGACCAAGGAAATGTCAAAATGAGATTTTCTTGCTGCATTTTCAACAATTTCAATGTCTCTTCATCTTCTTACTTTCATATTTACAATATTTTCCCATTCCAGAATGATTAGGTGTCAACACTCATGATAATTGCTTTTAATTCCATGGTTGAAAAATGTTAAAATTTTAAGGTTTCTAGAATATTTTTTGATTTTCTTGGACACCTCAACAAAATCACATAGTATTCCAGAAACTCTCAACATCATATAGTTAACTGTGAAAATCTACATGCTAAAATTTTGAGGTTTTTTGGAGTTCTAATATTTTATCTTTAACATCATGGTTGAAAAATGTCAAAAATTTAAGTGTTTTCGAAGTCATGATATTTATCTTTAATGTCATGGTTGATATTTGTTGGAATTTTTAGGTTTTTTGTTGTGATATTTTATATCTAATGATATCATTGATAACAATTGGAATTTTAAAGTTTTTTAAAATCATGATATTTTATTTTTGATGTTATTGCTAAAAAAATGTTGGAATTTTAACCAAAAAAAATGTTGATGCAACACCAACTTTTCAATTTTGAGGTGTTTTTTCATGTTTATTGCACACAAAAATTAGTTTAATTGTCATTGTTAAAAAAATTGAAAGTTTAACCCAAAAAGAAGTGTTCACACAGCATCAACACTTTTCATTTTCATTTTCAGAGTGTTTTTACATGTCTATTGCATAAAAAAAATTGGTTTTTAATGTCATTGCTAAAAAAAATGGAATTTTAACTCAAACAAACAAACAAACAAAAACACTTACATTTTCATGATGTTTTTTCATTTTTTTACACAAAAATAGGGGTTTTTTTGGGTTAGATTTCTCATTTTGAGGTTACAATTCTTATTAAGTTGCTAACTTTGTTGTTTGTTCCATAAATTATGGGCTGACTTACAATGCATTAATTTAACAAATTCAGTATCTGATCAACCACTCAAGATGGCATCTTTAGCTATTGCAATAGTTGTATAAAGAGCCTTACTAGTCGCACTAGTAGGTGGAGTATCAAAAACTTGATAATCATTCTCTGTAGCTTCCCAAGCATCAGCTCCTAAGGATATGATGTAGGTTTCCATTCTTATCTTCCATGAGGTACAATTGGCCCCATCAAATTTAGGAGGCTTTCCTAATGATCTGATAGAGGTCATATTTCCTGAGATCAACCATCCAGTGTTTAATTGTTCCTAAAGGAACTTACTCTAATATGACTTGTTAGACTAAAGATTATACTAAGAGGTGGGGGTGAATCAGTGTGATGGTAAATTTAGTGTTTTAAAACCATTTCATTAATAATTTAATATACATTAGTTCATCAATAAATAACGTACATCATAAAAGTGGATGAAACTATGCATCAAGTAACAATCATCACATAAACACAAGAAAATATCAACTTTTACATGGAAACCCTTGCAAGAAAAAACCACAAATTATTTTTTTCTTCTTCTATTTATTTACATAGATTTTCAAGAACCAACCTAATAGAGGCACCCATCCCCAAAAGTAAATTTGCAAGCACCACTCTGCTAGAGGCACCAACCCCCAAAATGTGAAAGCACCTACTTGCAATAGGATACAACCTGATTGAGGCACCAACCTTGAAAATGAGCAAGCACCAACTTCTTGTAGGTTTCAAATTGATTGAGGCACCAACCTTGGTGGAAGCACCCACCTCCTTTTTCAACCTGATGTGGACCACTTTTCAAAATATTTTAAACTAGATCCACAAGCACCACAAACAATATAAGTCTTTAGAAATTGTTCATACCATTGTTGTCACAACCATGTTCATCAAATTTCCATACCCTATTCACCAATTTTTCATCAATATGTTCATCACAACAAGTTGTTCATCAATCTAGTACCATAACACCTTTCCTAGATCCTCTTTTGGTCACACATACAACACATGCTCATAAACCTTACAACCTCTTCATAATCCCCAAAATAAAAAAATATAGGTTTATAACATCAAGAATACATCTTCATGACTCTTCATAACCCCCAGAAAGATCATAACTAAGTTCTGGTCATTTCCCCTTTTCTATAATTCAATTTGGTTTCAAAATCACTGCAAAAACAATATAAAATCATATAATAAATTAAGCGTTCGGCAAAATGGCCCTTTCGAGCATCTTCTACAAAATGATCTTTTTCAAAAACCTTTTTACAAAATGCTCCTCTCTAGTCTTCCTAACTATTCAACAAAATGTATTTTGTGGGAAAAAATAAAAAATAAAAATTTATGACCTCGACTAGATTCGAACCTATAACCTCTCCCAAATCATGCATTGTCAAAACCAATTCAGATGCAGAGTTAGTCATTCATGTTTCCCAACAAATATATATTTAATGATATGAATCGTGTTTGATAGAGTAAAGGATAAGCCTTTAGGCTTAACCGTGCATATTAGACAAATTCAAACATACAACCATTCAACGCAACAAAGCTCACGACATGTGTCTTCGGGCCAATGCACCACAACAAAACTTGTGACATGTGCCTTCAAACCAATGCAAAACAACAAGGCTCACATCATGTGCCTTCAAACCAATGCAACACAACAAGGCTCACATCATGTGCCTTCAAACCAATGCAACACAACAAGGCTCACATCATGTGCCTTCAGGCCAACACATTAGAGTTCACAACATGCGCCTTCAATCCAACACAATAGTGTTCAAAACCTATACCTTCATGCAATCACCACAACGGAAACCACGATCTTGCGTCTTCAGGCCAAAACATCAAAGTTCACAACATTGTACCTTTAGAAAATCAATCACAACAGCGAGGACGACCAATGCCTCTAGGCAATCAATCACAATAGAGAGCATGACCAGTGCCTTTGATAAATCTACACAACAGAGAGCATGACCTTGCACGTTCGACCCAACATAACAAAGCTCATGACCTATACCTTCGGTCCAATGCACCATAACAAAATTAGTGACATGTGCATTCAGGCCAATACACACAACGTGTACCTTCAAACCAATGCAACACAATATGGCTCACATCTTGTGCCTTTGGGCCAACATTACAAATATCATGACCTTGTGCATTTAGGCCAACACAACAAAGTTCACAACTTGCACCTTCAGGCCAACACAACAATGTTCACAATCTACGCCTTCGAGCAATCAACACAACAGAAATCATGATATTGTGCCTTCAGGGCAACACAACAAAGTTCACAACCTTGCACCTTTAGGCAATAAATCACAACAGAAAGCAAGACCACTGCCTCCAAGCAATCAATCACAACAAAGAGCATGACCAGTTCCTTTGAGCAATCCACACAACAGAGAGCACGACTTGTTCCTTTAAGTAATCAACACAATAAAGAGCATGACCTTGTGCCTTCGGTAAATAAACACAACAAAGATCATGACCTTGCACATTCAACAAATCACAACAAAGTTCACACCCTACACCTTCATGCCAACAAAAAAGAGTTAAAAACTTGCGCCTTCGGGCAATCAACATAATAGAGAGCATGATCCATGCCTTCGAGCAATCAATCACAACAAAGAGAATGATCTATGCCTTCTAGAAATCAACACACAAAGAGCAAAACATGTGCCTTCATGCAATCAACACAACAGAGAGCATGACCTTGTGCCTTTGGGAAATCAACACAAAATAAATCATGACCTTGCACCAATACATCCCAACAAATATCACATCTTAGGCCAATCCAACGTGCAAACAGAGAAAGAATACTTGGGCCAAAAAAAACACATTGAAGCAATCAAGTCAATTCTTGATGTCTCTTATCCAGACAAATCATTCAATGATCGAGAACACTACATAATTGAACTAACCACCTTGGTATATATAAGTGTGAGAGAACCTGGGATTGATCAAGGCCAAAGCAAATTTGAGGTTTGGGGGCCAATTAAAATTGAGGAGCCTCCATGTTCCCTTATTGTATTATGTGTTTGGTTGCTTGTGAGTCTCAAAAACACTTCCCTTGCAACTAGTTGCTTCCTATAAGAAGCATACAAACAAATGAGTAATGTTAGTGAGTGAAGATGGACTAACAAAGAATTGAATGTAATGGAAACAATGCATAAACAAAATTAAACTAAAACTAAACTAAATAAAACAAAACAAACTTATGAAGCAAAACAAATCAAAAAAGGAGTAGAAAAATGATCATTTTTATTCAAATTGTTGGAGTTGGAAGAGTTACAAATAAAATATCAATGACACTTGAAGAGAGTTTCTTAAGCAATGGTGCTCAGTAGCTCTCAACAAGGATTTTATTTTTTCAAGTTTTTTCTCTCTCAAAGAATCATAGAAAACTCTCTACAATGGTGGAATTCTCCTCAAAATGCTATGCTAAATCGTTTCAGAGAAATTTTGGCAACATAACAATGTGCAACTTCTTATTGTTTTTTTCTCTTCATGAACTTGTATTTAGAGAAATTTTAGACACTCCTTTCCTCCTTTGGCTCATCAATGAGGTTGTTTGCCTCATAAATGAGATGAGCGCTACCATCCTCTTGCCATTAAGGCTTCCTAGGGCTCAAGACTTGAATGGTCAGCCCATCATGTCAAAAGGTGAAGTTTTTTTCAAGCAAGTTCATGTCCTAAGGTGCTGACTAGACTTCTCGCAACCCTCATGGCTATTGAAGGAAAATTCGTGATGTAGTGAATTTTTGAATTTGGAGCACCTACGAGAGTTGATTGTTTAATTTAGCCTAAGGAAAGGTTTTGTTTTTTGGCTTTTCATGATGTTTCCAACTAAAAATGTAACCCTTGTACATGTTTTTCACCAACTATGAGTGTCTTATACTGTGTACAAATGAGTGTATCATTTTCTCATAATAATAGTTGCCCCCTAATGTGTGAGGTTAGATGCAAGCCTATAGCCAAAATACATCACGTTTTGTTGTTATGATTATGAGTCTCACTTACTTCTTGAGAGAGATAGAAACTCTTTGCGGAGATGATTAATGAAATATCATTGACTGGGAATTAAAAGAAACCCGTGCTCTAAAGAACGACTGAGACATAAGTGTCTATACGAGGCGAGCATGTCTCATGCTCATTACGATGACTATGACTAAGTATTACAAACATATAGGAAAGGTCTTTTCAAGTTAGTGTTGATGTGGCTGATGTGTTGTTTGCTGAGGAAGATAATTGTTTTTTCCCTCAAGGGCGTCTCTAACAAATAGGCTAAATTGGTCCCCCCATACATCAAATATAAAGCAATGTTGAAGGAGGTGTGATTGGATGCATGGGTATTCGACGAAATGAGAGGATTGCAATGGGAAAAAGGTACGGTACTACCTTGACATGAAAACTTATGCTAGTGTTGAATGTCAAGGAGACCGATGACATCAACGGGAAAGAATGATTCCCACTATGCCGCTCGTGATTGTCACAAAAAGGGAGCAACTAAAGTACTACTTTGATTTTGTAAGATGAGTGTTGATGTCCACAGAAAACAAGTGCCAACCACCTGAAAGATGACTTTGGGAAAACCATATGAAATTGAGGAAGATGTTGTAATAGGATGGGTCCATAGGCATGATAGCAAGTGTTGATAGTATGGGAAGTATACAAAAAAATTCCCATGGTTGGAGCAATGATGCAAGTGGCGGCAGTCAAAATAATAGTGTTGAGGTAAATTCCCCTGGAGTCAGTAGGACATTCACGAGAGGTATATGTATGTTCTAACTGTCGTGGTAGGTTATGAGCAAATGGTGATCAATGGTGTGGGTATGAGGTGGGAAAAAAGCAATCTCCAATCAAGGTCGACAAAGGATCATCATCAAGTAACTGACACAATATGGGTGAGAATCATTTTCCTGAAAAAATCTTTGTACACTTTCCAAAAGAATTTAAAAGTGGTTTTGGATGTACAAACACAGAGATAGGTGCCCTGAGAAAAGAGTGGCCTGCATAATGATGCAGGTGAGTGTTTTTTGTAGCAGAGCGTGGGGGCCCCATTGGTTGGTCTTGATGTGAGGTGAATGAAAACGGATGTGATAATACAGATGGTTTATTTGTAATATGGATGAATGGTATTCCAAGTGCATAATGCAGTGATGCATTCATCGTGATCCGAAAATAATGGTGGCCTGAGAGTAGGTTGGTAAGCAGGAAGCGAATCAGAGAGAAATGAGTTTGATCTTCAAGTCATGTGAATGAACGGGCTCTCGGGCCTAAGCAAATGACCATAGATACTGTTATCACAAAATCACACACTGAAGGGCTGCTGATCAGGTAGACTCTGTGTAACTGTTTCAAACCAAGCTTTTAACTAAGGCTTAGCCTCCTTAGTCTGAGAGGGCTCTCTCATAGGTTATTGATATTGAACAAGATGGCTAACTCTTACAAGACACATGAAAAATGTACTGGCTGGACAGAATTGCTTCCCATTGGGCTTATGGAGTCACTAATATCTCAGTAAACAACAACACTATCTTTCATAGAAGTCAGGGCACTTTACATCTAAATGTTCAAACAAAACTTACATGAAACCACAGTTTGCAAAGGCATACAGGAAGTCAGAGCATGATCCATGAGTTCTGAGTGATTATGCATTTACCAAACTGTAAAAGGACATCAAAGAAACTATACCATCACACATTTGAACAAAAAGATCCATTGTGAATCCTAAGAAGAAAAACAGTCCTCTGTATTACTAAAACTCTGTTTACACACAAGCCAAAACAGTCTTCAAAATATCCAACCTCTTTTACATTCATCCTTCAGCTCTATATAGAATGCTTACTCTACCTGATTCGAGCTCCCTCCTCCAGCGTGAGGGGAGCTCAATAATTACCTATGATGACACCTACTAACTTTTAACTAACTAATAATTACAGCTGACCACTAATTGACAGCGCTGGAATCCTAAAGCAAATAAGATCCTAATTCTACATCATGCTGGACATAGCATTTATTACAATTAAGATTCATTCTCTGCCAAGTGGATCACTACAGCGGTAGCTTTGATGGCTTTGATTACAATGAACTTCATTCTTTGACATCTGCTCTCTTTCTGGCGGTGGCTGTGATAAACCTTTAATGCTCCATGTTTGTCTTTAATGACGTATCTTTCTGTTACCCTGAAACATAGGCCCCTGTTTGTCGGTCTTTGATGAGCTGCTCCAGCTTTGCCATGTCAGATTTTTAGCATTAAAGAAAAATATATCAGGGCCCTTTTCCGTATAATGTTCCAGACTTCATGACAAGACCTATAAACACAATTCAAATAAAGATTTGTTGTTGTCTTCAGTATCAGAAGATATGTCCTGTTGTGACTATACGAAAATTGTAAAGTCAATTGTATGGGTGTTTCTCCATATAGAATTCTTTTTATCTTTGCTAATCTTTCTGTGTAAGCTGCCTCTTTTATGTCTGCTAGATTGGTTTTCCCATTGCTAGTATGAACAGTATCAACCATGCTTTTATCTTCCATGTGGACATCCTCAGTTGTGTCCATTGCAACAGAGATGTCAGGAGAAGCAATGGTACCAATTTCAGGAGCATTTAACTTTCAGAAGGAAAGCCTGATACTCGTTCTTCATCATAATATTCATCATCTCACTGGATCTGTCTGTCTTGAGTATGCTGGTCCTATACTGATTCTTTTAAATCTGTTCTTGAAAGGACCGATGATTTGTGACCATTAGGTTTTAAACAAGACCTCTGCATTACAAGTATTGTGCCCTGATATAAATATAAATCCAAACTTAGGTACCATCTGTAGCATCTAAATTTATGTTCCTCTCAGAATGGCTCTGCTCACATATCTTCGCAATCCAAGTCCAGGTCAACAAATATTGAATTACTATTGCTAATCCAATCTTGCTGTCACAGAGCACTATGAATCTTTTTGTAAAAGAGGAAGCTTTTTCAACAAGAAGTGCACTCCAATCAAGTCTTCTGATTGGATCAGATATTTGACCCCCGAGAGATGAGGAAAAACGAATGTTTGAGCTCAAAACACTAAGCGTAGTCCCAACAGATTCCCATACCTTTTAGCCACCATGCGAGTTGGAAATGTACTAGGTAATGGTTCAGCAAGGCAATCCATAATTTTTTCGCAACAATGATATAGTTTTCCCATCCCTTCCAGTAACTCTTCTAAAGGGCTCTGCAAGGATTGGAGTACTGTTTCTCCACATTCTTTAACAAGACATTTAAATAACTTGGCAATACCAAGTACAAATGCTTCTCCTTTTAATTTTTCCAGGAGGATGGTAAAAACATCCAACTTGGAAGTTTTTGAGAGTCTATAATGAACCTTACGGAATCTCTTTGAACCTTTGTTTGGGTGGGCACGTAATTGCACTTCCTCTTCAAAATCCTTCAACAAGCACAGAGGCACATGATACTCGCTAAGCCAATACTTATATGTACCATCTAAGGCCTCCTCAACCTTTGTTCCCTGTTTAACAATGCAAGTTGGGATGGCTTTCTGTTTCCCAAAGTCTATCAAATACTTTATCAGACCATTTTCTGAATTCTTGGCACAAATAACAGTCTTCTTGAAGACCGCAGACTCTTTGTCTCCTACCATTTTAAGTTGACAGAAATTCTCTGAATTTAAAAGGTCGTCCCATCTAATGCAAGCATCAAGGTTCCTTATCTGTACAGCTAGTTGTGATCCACTCCTTGCCATTTCAACAGAAGCTCGCCATGCAAACTGTCCACTTCTTCTGGGGATTTCTAAACCTTCCCAATTTCCTTTGCGCCGTTTGCAAGTTGACAAAATCTTTTTCTCTGATTGCACTCTGACTTCGGGCCTACTCTTTAGCAACTTAACACCGTGGCACTTGTAACAGGTAAACATGTACTGAATTTATCCGAGAAATGGGAAGATACCGAACATTTCCAATGAAATGAACCTTGACAAAAATGGCATCGAAGAGGTCAATCCAGTTTCTTGAGCGCGGCCATGGAGCATAAAAAACTTCCAACCATCCATTCACCGATTTATCTCAAATACTTTGGGACATAGTCATTGCCTGGCTGTTTGGGTTGTTTGCATCAGGAAAAACATGATCATAAGATAAACCATTCAGCATGCCATTGACAAAACCTTCTCTACCACCCGTTTGCGTGGAAAAAGAACTCTTGTGGAGCTAGGCCACGAAGATAATGAACTACATCTCTCTCTGGCACTTCATCAAACACTTGCGCCCAAGACATAAACGCTATTCCATGAATTTGCCACCTGCCAATAATCGGTTTCACCCACAGCGGAAAGAAATCTCCACCGGCCCATTTGTATAGACCTCAGCCATGATATGAAAGCGGTGCTCCCATATAAACCCGCGTATTGACACATATCTGAACGAAGCACTAAATTATCCATATTACACTTATTTATACTCTCGATAACCATCTGGGGAAGCCCGCGAAGTGAATGCCCTAAATTATCAAGCTTTTCCATATGAGGCAGTGTCTGAAGTAGGGACGGGTTGAATATAAGATCAAGAAATTTGAATCTATCAGCTCCAAATCCTAATATCTGTCCATCTGGGAGTTCATAAGATTGTTGTTGGAATGTTAGAATAAGAAGATTCATCAAAGACTATGTCTGGTACACGGCAGACAGCGCCAATGGGAGAAGACACCACAGCCTTTTGAATAACATAACCATCATGGACTGCAGCAACAGTTGTCGATCCACCACCACAGTCAACAACTAAAGAAGTGGGACGTCCTGAAGCAAAGGAAGTTAATACCGCATTCTTTGCTAAAAATAGGGCTGGCACCTTGTGACTTTCAAACATAAGCTCTGCTGCTCTCTCCCTTTGTTGTTGTGAATTGGAGGATGGTTCAGCTAGCAATATAGGATGCTCCTTTGGGTCAATTAGCAAGCGCTCCCGAAAAGCA
This sequence comes from Pinus tabuliformis, assembly GCA_031772625.1. NCBI lineage: Eukaryota > Viridiplantae > Streptophyta > Pinopsida > Pinales > Pinaceae > Pinus > Pinus tabuliformis. The sequence goes on from CM062816.1 coordinate 189,780,866, forward strand.
TGGTCCCATCTGCTATCCACAACATCCCAACCAGCAACAATACCATCCTTCAGAGCTGGAATCACCTCCATACATAGTGCCGAGCGCCTATAGATGAGATACACCTCAGCAGTTGTTTCAGCAGTATATAATTTCTAACCATCCCATCCCGCAATGTTTAACTTTGCATCCATTCGTTGATGAAGCTATGAAGATCCTTATGCATCAATTCTGTCACTAGACAGCACTACTTCTGTCTTTATCTACAAACGAGTTTAATGCCTTCAAAAGATTTGAGTGCACAAGTTTAGACATTGCAGAGACCACCGCTTCCTTGAAATCACTGTCGCTGCTCTCATCTGCAAAACTCTGTATAATAGGCATGCTAGGATTTTGGACCTTCACTGAAAACTCGAACAAATCCCCAATTTCGTAGCACGCTACGAAATCACCTAAACAGGTAGCGCTGCGAAACTGCTAAAAGGATTCATGCGCTGCGAAAACACTTTGTCCTTAAGCTAATCTGAGCAATTTTTTGGAAACAGAATTTTTAGTGATAACAGTGGCTCCACTTGGGATAGTGTGCCCTTGTGGTGCACTAAGAACCTGCAGTTCCAGTGCCTTATAAAATTTATTTGACAAACAAAAATTTGCTTGACCAGCATGACTGTAGGAAAAAGAAAGCTACTTCTACTGAAAAATGCTCAGTTGACCTTGAGCTTATTTTGCATTTACCTCTACCTACCTACCCTAACAATTTCAACTTCTTTCTGTTCAATCAATATGAAATTTCCAATGTAGCCAATCCTCTGTTTTATCTTATATTTGTTTTCTTTGACTGCATCGGAGTTCAAAGCCAATCTGATAGTGTGATGACCGCTGCCACTGGAATTGTCTCTGATCTTTATAGGAAAACTGAAATACTGGAGTGTAAAACTCTTCCATGTAGTCAGCTACAGGATCCCAGAATACATGATCAGCTTGATGATGATTCTTGCAACTTTCAGGTTGTGCCAACTGATCTTCAACGACAATGTTCAGTTCCTCAAACGTGAAAGAGAAAGGAACCAACATTCTCTCCTTGCATTCTACCATAGAAAATTTCTGAAAATAATGATCATGATTATGAAAACTATATGCCTGAATTTGACCTTCTAAACCTTCAATTTCTTTTTCAAGGTCCTCAGCAAATTCATCCAAAAATCTCATCCTATCCTCTGCCTTCCAGTCAAAAGATTTTAGATATGAGGACAAGGACAAAGAAAAAGATTCATTTGTTTCTTCTTTACTATGATCATTATTCCATTGTTTGAAACCCTCAACTGAAGGAGAGTTTGCCACCACCTCTGACCTATCTATCCATTCCTCCAAAAACATAAGCCATAAGTCTTGAAATGACTTAACGGATTTGATAGGAAAACTTTCAATCCACTGTTTGCATTTCCCTTGAAGTGAATCATAAAATAACATAATGCAAACATCCTCATGTTTAACTCTAAGAATCTCAGCAAAATGGCAGAAATCTGAGATATGCTTCAGAGTTAAACTCAAATCTTCTCCATTAAATTTGGGACCATTCCTTAGAAAATATTCATCCTTGGGAAAATGATTTGGGAAACCATGAATTCCTGAAAAATCTATGCATGCATACCTTGAACTAAGAATGGTAGCTTCTGGGTCCTTCATAACTCCAGTGGAGTCACCATGAACCTATGAATTTCGAATTCTTCAACAATGGAGTCGCCAAGGTAGATTTACAGCCTCAAAAACCTTCTGAGCTCCTGCTACCTTCAGAAGTTCAGCTTCATAATTTCGGGAATGAGTAATCTTCAGACTCCCGGCAGACGCACCAAAATGTTATCACAAAATCACACACTGAAGGGCTGCTGATCAGGTAGACTCTGTGTAACTGTTTCAAACCAAGCTTTTAACTAAGGCTTAGCCTCCTTAGTCTGAGAGGGCTCTCTCATAGGTTATTGATATTGAACAAGATGGCTAACTCTTACAAGACACATGAAAAATGTACTGGCTGGACAGAATTGCTTCCCATTGGGCTTATGGAGTCACTAATATCTCAGTAAACAACAACACTATCTTTCATAGAAGTCAGGGCACTTTACATCTAAATGTTCAAACAAAACTTACATGAAACCACAGTTTGCAAAGGCATACAGGAAGTCAGAGCATGATCCATGAGTTCTGAGTGATTATGCATTTACCAAACTGTAAAAGGACATCAAAGAAACTATACCATCACACATTTGAACAAAAAGATCCATTGTGAATCCTAAGAAGAAAAACAGTCCTCTGTATTACTAAAACTCTGTTTACACACAAGCCAAAACAGTCTTCAAAATATCCAACCTCTTTTACATTCATCCTTCAGCTCTATATAGAATGCTTACTCTACCTGATTCGAGCTCCCTCCTCCAGCGTGAGGGGAGCTCAATAATTACCTATGATGACACCTACTAACTTTTAACTAACTAATAATTACAGCTGACCACTAATTGACAGCTGGAATCCTAAAGCAAATAAGATCCTAATTCTACATCATGCTGGACATAGCATTTATTACAATTAAGATTCATTCTCTGCCAAGTGGATCACTACAGCGGTAGCTTTGATGGCTTTGATTACAATGAACTTCATTCTTTGACATCTGCTCTCTTTCTGGCGGTGGCTGTGATAAACCTTTAATGCTCCATGTTTGTCTTTAATGACATATCTTTCTGTTACCCTGAAACATAGGCCCCTGTTTGTCGGTCTTTGATGAGCTGCTCCAGCTTTGCCATGTCAGATTTTTAGCATTAAAGAAAAATATATCAGGGCCCTTTTCCGTATAATGTTCCAGACTTCATGACAAGACCTATAAACACAATTCAAATAAAGATTTGTTGTTGTCCTCAGTATCAGAAGATCTGTCCTGTTGTGACTATACGAAAACTGTAAAGTCAATTGTATGGGTGTTTCTCCATATAGAATTCTTTTTATCTTTGCTAATCTTTCTGTGTAAGCTGCCTCTTTTATGTCTGCTAGATTGGTTTTCCCATTGCTAGTATGAACAGTATCAACCATGCTTTTATCTTCCATGTGGACATCCTCAGTTGTGTCCATTGCAACAGAGATGTCAGGAGAAGCAATGGTACCAATTTCAGGAGCATTTAACTTTCAGAAGGAAAGCCTGATGCTCGTTCTTCATCATAATATTCATCATCTCACTGGATCTGTCTGTCTTGAGTATGCTGGTCCTATACTGATTCTTTTAAATCTGTTCTTGAAAGGACCGATGATTTGTGACCATTAGGTTTTAAACAAGACCTCTGCATTACAAGTATTGTGCCCTGATATAAATATAAATCCAAACTTAGGTACCATCTGTAGCATCTAAATTTATGTTCCTCTCAGAATGGCTCTGCTCACATATCTTCGCAATCCAAGTCCAGGTAAACAAATATTGAATTACTATTGCTAATCCAATCTTGCTGTCACAGAGCACTATGAATCTTTTTGTAAAAGAGGAAGCTTTTTCAACAAGAAGTGCACTCCAATCAAGTCTTCTAATTGGATCAAATATTTGACCCCCGAGAGATGAGGAAAAACGAATGTTTGAGCTCAAAACACTAAGCGTAGTCCCAACAGATTCTCATACCTTTTAGCCACCATGCGAGTTGGAACTGTACTAGGTAATGGTTCAGCAAGGCAATCCATAATTTTTTCGCAACAATGATATAGTTTTCCCATCCCTTCCAGTAACTCTTCTAAAGGGCTCTGCAAGGATTGGAGTACTGTTTCTCCACATTCTTTAACAAGACATTTAAATAACTTGGCAATACCAGGTACAAATGCTTCTCCTTTTAATTTTGCCAGGAGGATGGTAAAAACATCCAACTTGGAAGTTTTTGAGAGTCTATAATGAACCTTACGGAATCTCTTTGAACCTTTGTTTGGGTGGGCACGTAATTGCACTTCCTCTTCAAAATCCTTCAACAAGCACAGAGGCACATGATACTCGCTAAGCCAATACTTATATGTACCATCTAAGGCCTCCTCAACCTTTGTTCCCTGTTTAACAATGCAAGTTGGGATGGCTTTCTGTTTCCCAAAGTCTATCAAATACTTTATCAGACCATTTTCTGAATTCTTGGCACAAATAACAGTCTTCTTGAAGACCACAGACTCTTTGTCTCCTACCATTTTAAGTTGACAGAAATTCTCTGAATTTAAAAGGTCGTCCCATCTAATGCAAGCATCAAGGTTCCTTATCTGTACAGCTAGTTGTGATCCACTCCTTGCAATTTCAACAGAAGCTCACCATGCAAACTGTCTACTTCTTCTGGGGATTTCTAAACCTTCCCAATTTCCTCTGTGCCATTTGCAAGTTGACAAAATCTTTTTCTCCGATTGCACTCTGACTTCGGGCCTACTCTTTAGCAACTTAACACCGTGGCACTTGTAACAGGTAAACATGTATTGAATTTATCCGAGAAATGGGAAGATACCGAACATTTCCAATGAAATGAACCTTGACAAAAATGGCATCGAAGAGGTCAATCCAGTTTCTTGAGCGCGGCCATGGAGCATAAAAAACTTCCAACCATCCATTCACCGATTTATCTCGAATACTTTGGGACATAGTCATTGCCTGGCTGTTTGGGTTGTTTGCATCAGGAAAAACATGATCATAAGATAAACCATTCAGCATGCCATTGACAAAACCTTCTCTGCCACCCGTTTGCGTGGAAAAAGAACTCTTGTGGAGCTAGGCCACGAAGATAATGAACTACATCTCTCTCTGACACTTCATCAAACACTTGCGCCCAAGACATAAATGCTATTCCATGAATTTGCCACCTGCCAATAATCGGTTTCACCCACAGCGGAAAGAAATCTCCACCGGCCCATTTGTATAGACCTCAGCCATGATATGAAAGCGGTGCTCCCATATAAACCCGCGTATTGACACATATCTGAATGAAGCACTAAATTATCCATATTACACTGATTTATACTCTCGATAACCATCTGGGGAAGCCCGCAAAGTGAATGCCCTAAATTATCAAGCTTTTCCATATGAGGCAGTGTCTGAAGTAGGGACGGGTTGAATATAAGATCAAGAAATTTGAATCTATCAGCTCCAAATCCTAATATCTGTCCATCTGGGAGTTCATAAGATTGTTGTTGGAATGTTAGAATAAGAAGATTCATCAAAGACTGTGTCTGGTACACGGCAGACAGCGCCAATGGGAGAAGACACCACAGCCTTTTGAATAACATAACCATCATGGACTGCAGCAACAGTTGTCGATCCACCACCACAGTCAACAACTAAAGAAGTGGGACGTCCTGAAGCAAAGGAAGTTAATACCGCATTCTTTGCTAAAAATAGGGCTGGCACCTTGTGACTTTCAAACATAAGCTCTGCTGCTCTCTCCCTTTGTTGTTGTGAATTGGAGGATGGTTCAGCTAGCAATATAGGATGCTCCTTTGGGTCAATTAGCAAGCGCTCCCGAAAAGCATGGTCCCATCTGCTATCCACAACATCCCAACCAGCAACAATACCATCCTTCAGAGCTGGAATCACCTCCATACATAGTGCCGAGCGCCTATAGATGAGATACACCTCAGCAGTTGTTTCAGCAGTATATAATTTCTAACCATCCCATCCCGCAATGTTTAACTTTGCATCCATTCGTTGATGAAGCTATGAAGATCCTTATGCATCAATTCTGTCACTAGACAGCACTACTTCTTTCTTTATCTACAAACGAGTTTAATGCCTTCAAAAGATTTGAGTGCACAAGTTTAGACATTGCAGAGACCACCGCTTCCTTGAAATCACTGTCGCTGCTCTCATCTGCAAAACTCTGTACAATAGGCATGCTAGGATTTTGGACCTTCACTGAAAACTCGAACAAATCCCCAATTTCGTAGCACGCTACGAAATCACCTAAACAGGTAGCGCTGCGAAACTGCTAAAAGGATTCATGCGCTGCAAAAACACTTTGTCCTTAAGCTAATCTGAGCAATTTTTTGGAAACAGAATTTTTAGTGATAACAGATACCAATAGTATCAAGGGAACTATAAACTGGGGTAATTCATGTAGGTGAAGCTCTATCAACCAACATGTAAATTTACCATGTGCAAGTGGAAGGTGATGGTAAACATGGTTGAGATGGTGGACCTTATGGTTTATTTCAGAGAAATGATGTCAAGATATGCATAGCTTCTAAGGAAACCTACCATGTTGAGTGAAAAATGATACTTTAACTATCGATTGCCACCGGGGGAATGAGTTCATTGTGAAGTTGTTGATAACCTACAACTTCAAAAGTCAATACCTCGAGTGAAAACATATTTATATGATAATATGAAAATTGGAACGTATTGAAAAAGATGTGTCCAAAAACATAGAAAGGCGCACCTGAGGGGTACTCTGGAATGTGAAACAAACCCCAAAATGAAAAATTTTGATGAATTGAACAGATGATACCATAAGGTAGATTAAGGCATCTTGATCTCAATGCTCTTCTGATTTTGTGAAAGGAGCTCTTGAACTCTCGTGCAGGCCTCTAGAAGAATGTCACAAATGACGAAAGCACCCAGTGGAGTGGTGAATGTAGTGTTATATTGATCAGTGTAACAAATTTGGATCTAATTATATCTTGAGAAGTCGTCCCTGAAGGACAAAGCTTCGTTCATGGCGCAAGCATCGATAACTTAATCAATGAAGGGTGTAGGATAATTGTCTTTGGGACATGCCTTGTTCAAATCCCTTAAGTCAATACAAACCTGAATGATGCCATGTTTTTTCATGGCAGGCATAAGGTTAGAAACCCACGATGTGTAGGCGATGGGGTAGATGAAACTGACTTTATGGAGCTTGTCGATTTCTTGTTTAATCCACCTTGGAAGGGTGGAGTTGTCGCTACTTTTGCCTAATTGGGTAGGCATTAGGCCATATGTCGATGTGATGCTCCACAATTGTAGGGAAAATACCTAGCATTTCAGAATATGACCATGTGAAAAATGTCACTATGTTCTTGGAATAGTTCTTTGTAAGAGGCAACCTCTGCAGGAGAACAAGCTGCCCCCAGCGAGATCTCTTGAACTATATCTGGTTTGGTGGAGATTTCAACCTTGGCAGCAGGTGAAATATCTGACATGTTCCCTTCCTCAAATGCGTCGAGCACTAGGATGGGGTTCTTGAGCCAATCTACTTGTCCTGGTGGTAGAAAATGTTTGGTCTCTACTACACAAATTTTGTGGCTTAGTGCATCAATAGGTGAGAACACTTTTTTTGGTAGGAAGAAAGAGTGGTGATGCATGGCATCCCAAGGGTATTCAGGTTTTGTCATAGCCTCTGATATATCCTCATCATAATGAAAGTGGTTTTCAAATGGTGATGGAGGTGGTGAGACGTCATGCAGTTGGAATGGAAGTGAGCACAAGGGTGAACTGCACATGGAGCTTCTTCTTCAAAGACATGATGAATGGCATGAGACATGTCATTCGCAGCCGAAGTAGCGGGAAGTGATGGTGTCATAGTACTAGTCTGATGGAGGGCCATCAATGTGTCTCGATAGCGAGAGAGATCGGGGCAATGGTGTGTGTAATGACCATGTTGTGTGCAAATAACGCATGGGTGGTTAGTACATAACGCCTTATTACGCGATGGGGTCGCCTTGCCTTCCGAAGGTGGAGGTGGGGCCATTGTTGTCTTTGGGGCAAGAAGGATAACTTTCAATTCTTCTGATGTTGGGCATTGGTTGGTAGGGTATCCAAATACATTACGCAATGCACATGGTGGAGGAACACTAGGAGAAAAGTTAGTTGGTGTGTCAGTGTTCTTACCTTTCTGCTTATCCCCCTTGGTGGTACCTGATGGTGTCGATGTAGGTATGACTCCATGGGGTGTGATTTCTTGAGGTGTGCTCAGGGGAATCACATCAGTCGAATTAATACCTGAGCTTGCGAACATGGCTTGTGGGGCCAAATACCACACAGGTATCGCGAGAGCCATATTAGGCAATATGAGTGTTTCCATGACTTGTTGTGAAATGAATCTAGTTGGAGGTTATAAGAAAGGTGTTTGGGTGATCGCGTAAGGCAAGAAGGGTGGTTCACTAGTAACAATGTTAGGTGTATATGGATTTAATTGAGAGTCCTAAGACTAGGTAGCATTTGATGTGCTCATCATGCATATTGAAGCTGCGGAAACTGGTGTAACTATTGGTGGGTCTCTTGGATATGTGCCAAGGAGTGATGATGCTTTAAATATCCTTGGACCAGCTTCGGTTAAGGATGGGACCAATTCATCATGGGACCCAACGAAGGGTAATACACCATTAGGGGACAGAAACGCCTGTGTCTCGTAGTGTGTTAATTTGAATATGTTGATGATCTTCCCATTGTGTGGGAACATCATGGTGTGAGATAATGATGGCGTTATTGCTTTCATATCATACATATAGTTGTGTCCCAACAAGATATTGTAATCTAGTTAAGCATCAAGGACTTTGATATCGATGAGAACAGTTTTGTCGGCAAGCTCCATTGGAACATTTTGAAAAAATCTTACGAGTGTCAAGGGGCGCCCGTCATATGCCCTTAAAGTGATAGGGGAAGCGGTGAGTTCAGGGGATCCCAATTTCTACCACACTAATTTTGACATGATACTAGTGGATTCCCCCTCGCCAACAATGCACTGATGAATGGTAATATTCTGGATGGTGACCGGAATCTGAAAGGTGACCACCGATGGTAGTCATCATTCTAAGTTGTCCAGATCAAAAGTTATCAATCTTGAATTGAATGGGCTGATTGCACCTATCGCAGAAAGTAGTGCTTTTCCTTGAGTTATATAGGTTCGCAGTACCTCCAATGTTGACATGGTTGAGGGAGATTGCACTAGATCATCAACAAGCTAACTTTGAATTATTAGCAATACGACATAGTGTCCCTTTGACCACCTTTGATATGGATTCAATAAGGGATCATGGTAAATTCAAAGGTTGTGTAATTGTAGTATTGGTTGATGTCGAAGGGTTTGGTTCTAGAGGGGTTCCATAATCACAGTTTTGTGTTTTTAATAGAACATTTGTCCTTGCCATGTAAATGTCACAATTTATCGCATGATTAGAACTACCCCGAGTTTTATTTTCGTATGGTGGAGGGGCGACTTCGTGTTACGTGGCTATCGCTCCTTAGTGGGGGAAAGGATTCTGCATTACTGCAAAAGTGTTGGTTCGCCTCCCTGCCCCCTGGCCTTTCTCATGCACTTCAACTTGGGGACTTGAGGACAATGATGGGTGAAACGCACATACTCTCCACAAATAGCATAAGCATGGTTAGTCCTAAGACTGACGTTCTTGTTTTGTTTTTGTGGGTTATTTGTACCCAGATTTTGGTTTGGTATTAGATTAGGGGGATTGCCCCCAGTCGATGCCCGCAGAGGTTGTCGTTGTTGGTTATCCCCCTGTCCTTGTTCTCCTTTCTATTTTTTTTTCCATTTCCTTTTGTTAGCATTTAGATAGTTTGCAGTGTTGAGATGTTCAAATAATTGTTGTTGCTGAGGGAAGAAAAGTTGCACAAAATTAACCATAGCATTTGGTTGAGATGGGGGGTTAGTTTTCTGAGGTGTTGGGAAAGGATAGTAAGGATTTCCTTAACTAGAATTGGTGTAACAAGATTGGGAGGTTGAAACCATCTCTAAGGAACATGAAGGGTACTAGTGACCCTGCATGGGAGGGTTCAGAGAAGGCATAGGTTGATTGGAACAGTACCTAATGTTGGATGGGATTGGTGCTACGAGTCACCCACCAAATTAGTAGAAGTGAGGTTATGAACCGTACACGTTTATGGGGTATTGGAAGGTACTTCCAGGTTGAGTTTGGGTAATGTTATCAATCAAACCATCTGTGTCATTTGATGTTCCAGGTTTATCTTGTCCAAAATATTGTAAGAAGGGAGCATCGAGTATAGGGTAAAGGTACCCTAACTATGTGTAGATAAGCTCAAATTTTTGAGCTTTACTAATGGCCTCTTCCTCGCTTTATGGCACAGTTGTGGCTACATCTTTTGTGATTGCGAGAAAAAGATATTTCAAAAAGAAATCAAGATGAAGGGCTTATGTGACATCAAATTTACATAAACTACGATGTTTCCTCCATTCATGGACATGGTCTGAAATGTGGGTAGAAATGGTTAGTCTAAAGTGAGTCAATAGTTCCAGCCTTGTGTCATGACGGACTAGGAGTTGGAAGAAGGTGAGGAATGATCTAGCTAAGGATTCAAACATTCTATGGGAATGAGTTTCCTTGCTTACATACCATTTCGTTGCAAGGCCAATGAGGGTGCGTTGAAACAATCTCATACGAACTGAGTCCTCTGTGATTGATCCAGGTTCGGGTGTGACAAAGGACCCTTCCAAGACCTTTTACTTTCATGATGTGTTAAATTTAATTTTTAAAATAACATAAATGAATACATCTGCATGTTGTAAAGAAGAGGAACATGACAATCATCAACACATGAAAATATAAGTCGTTGATAACAGAGTTCATCCAGGAGGGACTACGTCTCCGGGCCCCGATGTCAAGATGGTGTAGGCCGCTGCATTAAGTGTTGTAATAGTGATGATGTACATAAGAGGTGATGGCGCTACCATACAAGGAAAATGCCCTCACGCAAGAGTGGCTCCAAGAGATGTTCCGCTACAGGAACTCTCAGTCAAAAGGACTCCTATTAGTATGACACAAACTCATGCATGATGATAATGAACATCCCGCCAACATGGCATAAAAGGGATCTCAATGCAAACATGCATGGAAACACATGAGTATCCCATCAACATAACGAAAAGGGATTTCAGACAAAACATGACGAATCATGAAAACAATTACATCCCACAAATGATTCCACATCACATCAAGCAGAAATCATGAACAAGTAAGAAAACAAGATCCCACATCAAACATCCAACAAGGATCCGTGCAGCACAATGTATAGCAAAAGAAGTACATGAAAAAACTGCATATACCTTACATCCTAAGGCCATCTAAAGAAGAGGATGTCAAACTATTGAAGTTGGTTGTAGCATCAATCTCGCAGCATCAAATCTCATGGAATGGTTGCCTGCACATCAATGCCGACACCTGCACTCCACTTAGAAAAGTGGCCGAAAAATGAAATAAACAAATGGAAAATATGAATACACCATCAGATTTGTGGCGTCGAATAGTACAAAATCAACTGTCAAATTTCTGAATTCTTAGAAAATGAAAATTTGGGGCTCAAGGAATCTTTTAGATTCCCCATAGATTCCTCAAAGATTCCCTCCTCCGAGTCCTCTGCAAATCTGCTATTCAAATCAAAATTCTAACTACGCCATCAAGTTTGTGTCGCTGAGAGGTGTAAGATCGACATAAAACTTGTCCAAATTGGACATTGCAAAAATTTCACCCTCCTGAGAATTTTCACTCAGTCATGGTTCCACCTGCAATAAATTAATTAAAAAAATCCTGCCTCGATTTCCGTGCGCACTCCTGGTTCCTCCATGCCTGGGCGCATTGATGAAATGAAGTTTTATATAAGTTTTTGTGCGCGAATTAACCAATGATTTAGTTGTAGGCGGATTAGTATGAAGTCCAAGTTACAAGGAGGAGGTCGGGTGGTCAAACCCCGACCCCTCAATTTTAATACTTTTTTTTTAACCGCATATGCCTTGGTTTGGGGTAGTTGGGTCCGCATTAGGCGGCCCGCCCCATAACTCCTGCAAACTTGTATTAAATTTGGATTTGGCGTATTGCATTGAAATGGCGCATTAAATGGAGGGTACAATGTTTTGGTGTATGGTAGTTGTACATGGTTTAATGGTTGGGTCACCCGTGGTGCGGGCCGGCCACGTGGCCGGGCGGGTTCGATCCCCACCGACCTATTAATACGGCATGTGATATGTTTCGGGGTGTGGGCAGGTCCACCGAAGGTGGCCCGCGCCCACCCCGTATATAGTCATATCATGTTTAACGAGAGGTTGGAGGAGGGTTCGACGGGGTCATGGCCACAGGCCCAATTAATTTTGAATTCATGCGATGGGTTGAGGGAGGGCCGGCGGGGGTCATGTCCTGTCGGCCCATATATATATATATATATATATATATATATATATATATATATATATATATATATATATATATATATATATATATATATATATATTTGGTAATGTAGTTGGGAAGGGAGGTGGCGGGGGTCATGGCCCGCCACCTCATATTATATATATATATATTTTATTTTTATTAGAAATAGGGCATTTTTTTAATTTTGTCTAACATAAGGGTTATTAGACAACTTAAAGAGGCCACAATTTCGCCCTCTTTCGGGAGCTAAGTTTCATGCCCCGAGGTCGGTCAAATTATAGGACACCTAAACCTAGCCCACAGTCCAACTTTGACCAAAACTTTGATTGGCTCGGTCTCCCTCATACGAGCTCGGATTGACGAACCATTCACATTGTTGCGATCAGGACGACGAGATCTACGCTCTGGTCCTAGCTCGAAATCATTCTAATCACTTTGATTTTCGAGCTTTCATAAGCCCTTTGTCCTGTGTGTGTCTCTAGAGCCACCTAGATCAATCCTCCCCATTTAGGAGCTTTTGGTCCTCCAAAAGCATGAAAAATAACCTACAACTTCTTTGTACCTTGTCTGCATCACAAGTGTCCTGAAAATGTCTCGCTTTCATCTCCTTCACCTTTGTTCTTCAGAGCCTTAAGCGGTGAGCCGACACCTGCAATCTCTGCAAGTTGTATTACATTGTTTTGCAAATTACATGCTTGAATTTCATGACCAATTAATGACCCCAAGCATCCCATATTTGCCACAAGTTTATAACACATACTCGGTGGTCAATTTTACATCAAGATGGACACAATACCCCAGCTACGAAAACAAGGCCAACATATCATTGTTGCTTCAACAAGTGATGGAAAACACTTCATCACTACAACACATGATTTACAAAGATGAGGCCAAACACTATTGTTTCTTTGACAAGTGATGGAAACACGACATCACTCAAAATAATACTAGACATCGTTGTTGCTTAACAAGTGATGGAAAACACGTGACCACTTTTACATTTTGAAATGCACCAAACAATTTACAAAAGCACGACCATGACAAGCTAACATATCTAGAAACATTTTTCACTTATCAGTGTGAATGGGTCATCCCCCTGTGGTGGATTTGCTTGTCAAACAATTGTTTCACCTGGTTCATGCATCGACACTTTGTCGTTCAGGCGCTGCTCTGGATGGAGCCTCCAACAAGTGGCTCTTTTATGGCCACTTCTATCGCCAATGACTACAATAGCTCTTCTTCCTCCATATCTTCTTAACATGTTTCTTTACCTGCTGTTGAGAGGGTCTTTCACACCTCATCCTTTTGTGTGCTGCCATTCTTTTCTAACACTTAGAAAATGTATGGTTATGTAATCCACAAAAGGTACATGTTTTTCGATTCCATGATTTGTGTTCATCTTTAAAAATATGATTATAATCAAAATGAACATTCGAATGTCAAAAGTGGTTATACCTTTCCTTGTTGTCTCTGGTGTAAGTATGGTGATGAGAGTTTGCCTCAGCGCTTTCCCTGCAATGGGCATTGCCATGGGATGATGGGGATGTGTTCCCATCATTCTCTTTCCTCGACGACTTCGACGATGTCTTGGAAGATTCTGACACCTTCAAGCATTCTCTCTCGATGTATCTCAACCCTGCAAATTGAGGTCTCTGCACAACCTCCAATGGTTGAGTCATGTCTTGGTTAGTAACACCAAGTTCTTTTTCCTCCTCGTGCCTCGTCCTGGTAAGGAGCCTCATGTTTGTCCCTGTAATTTGGATCTCCACATCTCCAATAGAAATCATATTATGTGAATACAAAACCGAAAGGAAATCAACATCTTTTACCTCCTCTATCGATTTGGAAATAACTGATGAGGGCTTCTCATCATCTATTGTTGGCGGTTCGCTAGCTGTCTCGGCGCATTCCCCAACTTCCTTTCTGACATACCCAAGTCCTCCCTAATGAGGTAATTCTTCTACTATGATGGGATTGACAATGCCTTGGCCATTAATGCCCAGGCCTTTTCCTTCATACCCCATTCTCTTCAACAGTTTGGAGCCAATTCCTGTGGTATGATTTTCAAAAATAGCGAAATCATCATCAGGACATATACATGAATTTGGAGAACTACTTTTTACCTCACATGGGTCACGCTGCAGCTTTTCCAAGGCCTTGTCCTTAGCTTTCAGCTGTCGTAACAAACTATGTTTCTCCTATTTTTCTTCATGTAGAAGCATCTTCAATTCATCGTAATCTATTTGAAGACTTTGGTTGTTGTGCTTCAGTTCTTCCAGGGCCTCTTCCATGGCTTGCAACTGAAGCTGCAATCGCTCATTTTCCTCTGTCTCTTTTTGTAGAGCTTCATACATTATTTCCACCCTTTTGGAAATTTTGAGCATGGTCTCGTACATTGCTTTTTCATCCTCTGTCACTACATGTTCCATTGTTCACGCTTGCAATTCACAACCACGCAAAAACCGCTCTGATACCACTTGATCCAAGTCCGGGTGTGACAAAGGACCCTTCCAAGACTTTTTGCTTTCGTGATATGTTAAATTTCATTTTTAAAAGAACATAAATGAATAAATCTGCATGTTGTAAAGAAGAGGAACATGACAATCATCAACACATGAAAACGTAAGCCGTTGATAATGGAGTTCGTCCAGGAGGGACTACGTCTTCGAGCACCGATGTCAAAATGGTGTAGGCCACTACATTAAGTACTATAATAGTGATGATGTACATAAGAGGTGATGGCGCTATCATATGAGGAAAATGCCCTCATGCAGAATTGGCTCCAAGAGATGCTCCGCTACAGGAACTCTCAGTCAAAAGGACTCCTATTAGTATGACACAAACTCATGCATGATGATAATGAACATCCTGCCAACATGGCATAAAAGGGATCTCAATGCAAACATGCATGGAAACACATGAGTATCCCATCAACATAACGACAAGGGATCTCAGACAAAACATGACGAATCATGACAACAAGTACATCCCACAAATGATTTCGCATCACATCAAGCAGGAATCATGAACAAGTAAGGAAACAAGATCCCACATCAAACATCAAACAGGGATCTATGCAACACAATGCATAGCAAAAGAAGTACATGAACAAACTACATATTCCTCACATCTTGAGGCCATTTGAAGAAGAGGATGTCAAATTGTTGAAGCTGGTTGTACCATCAATCTCGCGGTGTTGAATCTCATGGAATCGTTGCTCGCACATGAATGTTGACACCTACACTCCACTTATAAAAGTGGTCGAAAAATGAAATGAGCAAATGGAAAATCTGAATACACTATCAGATTTGTGACGTCGAATAGTGCAAAATCGACTGGAAAATTTATGAATTCTGAGAAAATGAAAATCTAGGGCTCAAGGAATCTTTTAGATTCCCCTAGATTCCTCAAAGATTCCCCCCTTCGGGTCCTCTGTAAATCTGCTACTCAGATCGAAATTCTGACTGCGCCATTTGATTCATGTCATTGAGAGGTGTAAGTCGACATAAAAATTTTCCAATTTGGACACTGCAAAAATTTCACCCTCCAGAGAATTTTCGCTCAATCATGGTTCCACGTGTAATAAATTAATTAAAAAAAATCCTACCTCGATTTCCGTGTGCGCTCCTGGTTCCTCCATGCCTAGGCACACTGATGAAATTAAGGTTTATATAAGTTTTTGTGGGCGAATTAACCAATGATTTAGTTGTAGGTGGATTGGTATGAAGTCCAAGTTACAAGGAGGAGGTCGGGTGGTCAAACCCCAACCCCTCCATTTTAATACTTATTTTGTTTTTTTTCTTAAACCGCATATGCCTTGGTTTGGGGGGGTCAGGTCCGCATTGCACGGCCCACCCCATAACTCCCGCAGACTTGTATTAATTTTGGATTGGGCGTATTGCGTTGAAATGGCGCATTAAATGGAGGGTACATGGTTTTGGTGTATGGTGGTTGCACATGGTTTAATGGTTGGGTCGCCTGTGGTGCGGGCTGGCCACATGGACGGGTGGGTTCAATCCCCGTCGGCCCATTAATATGGCATGTGATATGTTTTGGGGTGTGGTTCGGGTCCACCAGAGGTGGTCGCGCCCACCCCGTATATAGTCATATCATGGTTAACGGGAGGTTGGAGGAGGGTTCGGCGAGGTCATGGCCACCGGCCCAATTAATTTTGATTTCATGCGATGGGTTCAGGGAGGGTTGGCGGGGGTCTGGCCCGCCGGCTCATAAAATTTTTTGATTTTTGGTAATGTAGTTTGGAAGGGAGGTGGCGGGGGTCATGGCCCGCCACCTCATATTCTATATATTTTTTTTATTTTTATTAGAAATAGGGCATTTTTTTAATTTTGTCTAACATAAGGGTTATTAGACAACTTAAAGAGGCCACAATTTCACCCTCTTTCAGGAGCTAAGTTTCATGCCACGGGATCAGTCAAATTGTAGGACACTTAAACCTGGCCCACAGTCCAACTTTGACTAGCTCCATCTCCCTCATACTAGCTCGGATTGACGAACCGTTCTCACCATTGTGATCAGGACGACGAGATCTACACTCTGGTCCTCGTTTGAAAGCATTTTGATCACTTTGACTTTCGAGCTTTCATAAGCCCTCTTTGTCCTGTGTGTCTCTGGAGCCCCCTGAATCAATCCTCCCCACTAAGGAGCTTTTAGTCCTCCAAAAGCATGAAAAATAATTTGCAACTTCTCTATACCTTGTCTGCATCACAAGTGCCCTGAAAATGTCTCGTTTTCATCTCCTTCACCTTTGTTCTTCGGAGCCTTAAGAAGTGAACCAACACCTGCAATCTCTGCAACCTGTAGTACGTTGTTTTTCAAATTACATGCTTGACTTTCATGACCAGATAATGACCCCAAGCATCCCATACTTGCCACGAGTTTATAACACATACTTGGTGGTCAAATTTACGTCAAGATGGACACAATACCCCAGCTACGAAAACAAGGCCAACATATCATTGTTGCTTCAACAAGTGATGGAAAACACTTCATCACTGCAACATGATTTACAAAGATGAGGCCAAACACTATTGTTTCTTTGACAAGTGATGGAAACACGACATCACTTTCACAGTCTAAAATGCAACTCAAAATAATATTAGACATCATTGTTGCTTAACAAGTGATGGGAAACAAATCATCACTTTTACATTTTGAAATGCAACAAATGATTTACAAAAGCACGACCATGACAAGCTAACATATCAAGAAACTATTTGTCACTTATTGCTATGAATGGGTCATCCCCCTGTGGTGGATTTGCTTGTCGAACAATTGTTTCACCTGGTTCAGGCATTGACACTTTGTCGTTTAGGCGTTGCTCTAGATTGAGCCTCCAACAAGTGGCTCTTTGATGGCCACTTTTGTTGCAATGACTGTAATAGGTCTTCTTCCTCTAGATCTTCTTAACATGTTTCTTTACCTACTATTGAGAGGGTCTTTCACGCCTCATCCTTTTGTGTGTTTTCATTCTTTTCCAACACTTAGAAAATGTATGGTTATGTAATCCACAAAAGGTACATGTTTTTCGATTCCATGATTTACGTTCATCTTTAAAGACATGATTATAATAGAAATGAACATGCGAATGTCGAAAGTGGTTATACCTTTCCTTGTTGTCTCTAGTGTAAGTATAGCACTGAGAGCTTGCCTCGGCTCTTTCCCTGCAATGGGCACTGCCATGAGAAGATGGGGATGTGTTCCCATCATTCTCTTTCCTCGACGATTTCGACGATGTCTCGGAAGATTCTGACACCTTCAAGCATTCTCCCTCGGTGTATCTCAAGCCTACAAATTGAGATCTCTACACAACCTCCAATGGTTGAGTCATGTCTTGGTTAGTAACACCAAGTTCTTTTTCCTCCTCGTGCCTCGTCCTGGTAAGGAGCCTCATGTTTGTCCCTATAATTGGGATCTCCACATCTCCAACAGAAATCATACTATGTGAAGACGAAACCGAAAGGAAATCAACATCTTTTATCTCCTCTGTCGGTTTGGAAAGAACTGATGAGGGCTTCTCATGATCTGTTGTCGGTGGTTTGCTAGCTGTCTCAGCGCATTCCCCAACTTCCTTTCTAACATACCCAAGTCCTGCCTGACGGGGTAATTCTTCTACTTCTACCATTAATGCCCAAGCCTTTTCCTTCATACCCCATTCTCTTCAACAGTTTGGAGCCAATTCCTGTGGTATGATTTTCAAAAATAGTGAAATCATCATTAGGCATATACATGAATTTGGAGAACTACTTTTTACCTCACATGGGTCATGCTGCAGCTTTTCCAAGGCCTCGTCCTTAGCTTGCAGCTGTCATAGCAAACTATGTTTCACCTATTTTTCTTCATGTAGAAGCATCTTCAATTTAGCATTATCTGTTTGAAGACTTTGGTTGTTGTGATTCAGTTCTTCCAGGGCCTCTTCTGTGGCTTGCAACTGAAACTGCAATCGCTCCTTTTCCTCTGTCTCTTTTTATAGAGTTTCATACATTATTTCCACCCTTTTGAAAATTTTGAGCATGGTCTCGTGCATTTCTTTTTCATCCTTTTTCGTTGCATGTTCCATTGTTCACGCTTACAACTCACATCCACGCAAAGACCACTCTAATACCACTTGATCCAGGTTCGTGTGTGACAGAGGACCCTTCCAAGACCTTTTGCTTTCGTGATGTGTTAAACTGCTTTTTTAAAAGAACATAAATGAATACATCTGCATGTTGTAAATAAGAGGAACATGACAATCATCAACACATGAAAACATAAGTCGTTGATAACGGAGTTCGTCTGGGAGGAACTACGTCTTCGAGACCTAATGTCAAGATGGTGTAGGCCGCTGCATTAAGTGTTGCAATAGTGATGATATACATAAGAGGTGATGGCGCTATCATACAAGGAAAATGCCCTCACGTAGGAGTGGCTCCAAGAGATGTTCCACTACATGAACTCTCAGTCAAAAGGACTCATATTAGTATGACACAAACTCATGCATGATGATAATAAACATCCCGCCAACATGGCATAAAAGGGATCTCAATACAAACATGCATGGCAACACATGAGTATCTCATCAACATAACGACAAGGGATCTCAGACAAAACATGACGAATCATAACAACAAGTACATCCCACAAATGATTCTGCATCACATCAAGCAGAAATCATGAACAAGTAAGAAAACAAGATCCCACATCAAACATCAAACAGGGATTTGTGCAGCACAATGCATCGCAAAACAAGTACATGAACAAATTGCATATATCTCACATCTTGAGGCCATATGAAGAAGAGGATGTCAAAATGTTGAAGTTGGTCATACCATCAACCTCTCGGCGTCGAATCTCATGGAAAGGTTGCTCGCACATGAATGTTGACACTTGCACTCCACTTAGAAAAGTGGCCGAAAAATAAAATGAGCAAATGGAAAATCTGAATACACCATCAGGTTTGTGGCGTCGAATAGTGCAAAATCGACTATCAAATTTATGAATTCTGAGAAAATGAAAATTTGGGGCTCAAGGAATCTTTTAGATTCCTCAAAGATTCCCCCCTCCGGGTCCTCTGTAAATCTGCTGCTCAGATCGAAATTCTGATTGCACCATCAAATTCGTGTCGCTGAGAGGTGTAAGATCGACATAAAAATTGTCCAAATTGGACACTGCAAAAATTTCACCCTCTGAAGAATTTTCACTCAGTCATGGTTCCACCTAAATAAATTAATTAAAAAAAATCTTGCCTCGATTTCCATGCGCGTTCCTAGTTCCTCCATGCCTAGTTGCACTAATGAAATGAAGGTTTATATAAGTTTTTGTGGGCAACTTAACCAATGATTCAGTTGTAGGCAGATTGGTATGAAGTCCAAGTTAAAAGGAGGAGGTCAGGTGGTCAAACCCCGACCCCTCCATTTTAATACTTCTTTTGTTTTTTTTTTTAACTGCATATGCCTTGGTTTGGGGGGGTTGAGTCTGCATTGGGTGGCCCGCCCCATAATTCCCGCAGACTTGTATTAGTTTTGGATTGGGCGTATTGCGTTGAAATGGCGCATTAAATAGAGAGTACACGGTTTTGGTGTATGGCGGTTGTACATGGTTTAATGGTTGGGTTGCCCATGGTGCGGGCCGTCCACGTGGTCGGGCGGGTTCGATCCCCGTCGGCCCATTAATAAGGCTATGATATGTTTTGGGGTGTGGGCCGGGTCCACCGGAAGTGGCCCGCGCCCACCCCGTATACAAATTAGGGGTGACCGTTCAATAGAGACTAATAATTAAGACAAGCAGACAATATGATAGAGCTTTGGTGCATTCGGACTTACTTCTGATTAAATTCGAAGTTTCCTAAACAGTAGATCTGAGACAGGCGACTTATCCTCAACCGAATATGCGCGCGCAACACGACCTCTCTCCACGGGTCTTCAAAACGCCTTCGCCTTACAGCTCAAGTTTCTTTTGCATACAGAAATTGTCCTCAGATAGGTGGCCCAATAGGCTTCGATATCAACAAAAACAAGCAGAGTACATAAAGCTTATTACAACAAGAGGTCTCAAAGTTCTCTGTCAAGCGATGATCTTGAACTTCTGTAGACCCTTTCTTATATAAACTTCCTAGTGAATCTAATCCTAGCTAAGAGATGACGTAAAGGCGGAAATTATTGAGGGTCCTATCGGTATTTCTTTCACCAACGGTGTCTACTCAATCTTTTCCAGTACAATGATTTTAGCTACAACATGTGACAACATTATCACATTGCTAGCTAAAGATTCTACCAAGGTCCCATCGGACTCCTATCTGAATCGTCATGATCTGAAGAACCTAGTGATGGCTCGTACTCGTCAAGTATCTTCTGGTAGTGGCGTTCTATCAGCCGATTGTATTCTTCGTCAATCTCTGCTTTTGGGTCCTGGGCATCTGTCAGATCGTCTTTTCCTTTGGCATCTTTATCTAAAATTATTGTCCTCCGAGATGCTGCTTTTGAAGATTCTCCCTTTTCCGTATTTGTCTTTATCCTGTGGAGGCCCGGTTGCTGAGGTGTGTACATAGCTTCCTGTTTTTCCCACTTGTTAAGAAAAGGTAAAGCACTTATCTCGATGTCTAGAAAAGAATCTTTAAAGACATTTCTTACTGTGGGTGACCTCTGAACTGCCAACTCAATGCCGTCTAATAGTTCCCATTTAAAAATTTGAAACATGTTTGTGGAACTTTCTATAGCATGTTGAACCCACGATCTGCAATTATCACTCATAAAATCTTTATGCTGCCACCCTAGCTCGAAAATTATTGAAGTGCAGATTCTTTTTGAAATCATCAAACTTATTATATGAATGACATTATTGTTCCAATTAGGTGAGAGAACAGTTATGGTGACCAAAGCCCTTTGATTAATTACAAATTTTAACACTTTAGGTTCTCCCTGTAAGTCATTCATTTTATTTAGAATCTAGATTTTTTCTATCAGCTTTAAATTGCCGAATTCATGAAACCAACTGGCATGCTGCTTAATCATTTCTTCATTGTTGCTGGTTTCTATTTCTCCGATTCTTTCATGGCTGAACACCTGTGCAAACGGATTGGGATCAATACTTTCTCTTAATCTAAGACTGTGAAAATCCCAAGGGTATGAGAAAGTTCTGAGATACTGCATCGTCCGTTGAATGCACTGAGATATCCTGATAGTTGGCTTTTTTCTGCATAAACCTCCCTTGATTTCCCAATCAGCAAACCCTTCAAATATCTCATATTGAGGGAAGGTGTCGCTGGCTGCATAATTTTCATCAAATCTCTGCAAGAAAGAGGCTTCTAATTCTTCGAAGATGTCGGGGATTTTTAGAGACACAACATATTTTTCTAACTCAGGCTTGATAGGGATTTCTTCAAGATCCAGTGGTTTTGCTCCTATAAAAATGCTAAGAGCAAAATCAATTCCTCTGATGAGCTGATAAAAATTTAAAACTTTGAGGGTCCAGATCATTTCATCAATGTATACACTAGACCATAGATCAGATAAACTCCTGAAAAAGAGTTTCACCTTCATATTTGGCAAAGGATATACCTTTACCAATGTGTCGTCTAGGCCCAGAGAAACACCTACTGCCATGCTTGGCATTTTCGTATCCAAGTATTTCTTCTCAACCTCATTCCTACAACCTTTTTTATTTCTTCTGCAAGGTGAGTTGCATGTCCTTCAAAAATTCTGAATCTATCAACAAAAGTAGCAAAACTGTCGTCCTGTGGACTTTTACCTGGAATGGTAAAACACGAACCTGTACAAGTCATGAATGCTTTATTCATATCCCTGGTTAATGAATCCGTTAGAAAATTGGACTTACTTGGGATCCACTCAAGTTCAAAATCAAATTGTTGGAACCAAATCTGCCAAGCAAGAATTCTTCCTTTTGCAATTTGTCTTGATATTTTGGCAGATAGAAAATATTTGAAATTCTTGGAGTCTGTTCTGATTAAGAATTTTACAGGAGTAAGATATAACTCAAATCGTTGTATCCCGTTGAATATAGCCAATGTTTCCTTTTCGGCTATGAAGTAATTCTTTTGACTGGGTGTAAATTCACCCGAAGCATAAGCACAAAGTTTCTCTTCACTTTTTCCTTCACCGTCTTCTCTTCGTTCTAAAAGAACAGCTGCCCAAAAATCTAAAGAAGCATCAGTTTGAAGTATAAGCAAACCATCACCTGGTGGTTGGAGCTTTGGCAGTTGTTGGCATTCTGCTTTCAATTGTTTAACAGCTTCTGTTGCTTCTTGTGGCCATCCCTATTTAAGATGTTTCCTGGTCGGCGGTGTTTTCTCTGTCAGATTTGGAATATACTTGTGAAGATAATTCAGAACTCCTAAGAATCTTTGATTCGTCTTGGTATCCTTCAATTCATCGGGAAACTGTGTCAATTTGGTTAATACATGAGGTTGCATTTGAATTGCACCATTGACAACATTAATTCCCAAAAAATCAATACTATCTTGGAATAAAGACATTTTTCTTTCTGACAAAACTATACCATGTTGCTGAACTTCTTTCAGAAAAATTTATAAATGCTCTAGATGGGTTTTTACATCTGGACTGTGAATAAGAATATCATCTATATATGTAACAATGAAATCATATTTAGCAAAAGTAAAATCCATTCTTCGCTGGAAGAATGCAGGGGCGTTTTTCAAACCGAAAGGAACAACCTTCCACTGGTAAAATCCGGCTGGGCAAATAAAAGCAGTTTTATGCCGGTCTTCTGGCTGGATCTGAATCTGATAATACCCAGACTTCATGTCAAACTTACTGAATACCTTGCTATGCTGGATTTTTTGCATTATTGTCTCAGGTCTTGGCAATGGATAATTAAAGCTCTGAGTGATAGTGTTGAGGGGTTTATAGTTTATCACCATTCTCAGTTTACCCCTAACTATCTCAGAGTGATTCCTTACCAGAAATGCTGAGCAAGCATAATGGGACTCGCTTGGCTCAATGAGCTGCATCTATAACAATTCTTTATCTGTTTCTTTATTTCCTACTCATCTGAAGGAGTGCAGGGAATCAGCTTTCCTTTGACTCCATTGTCATGCAAGGTTATAATTTCTTGCATCGGACTTTCTGTTTCCCAAAACTGTTGTGGGTTTTCCGAGCAACTTTTTAGAAGTCTTTTATGGATATCATCTTGTTCTGTAGACCAATTGGGATCTATGCATGCCAATTGTTTTGTTTTAGACTCTGCTCTAGCTTCATAGAACTGTAGGACTTCCTGCCAATCATCAGAATCTTTTAATGGCTTTCTGGCTCCTACTCTTTTCTGGCTATTTTCATGTCTTGCTTCTGAGTTTGCAATAAATAACCTGGGGACAGAAATAGCTTTCTTTTTCAAATTGATAATCAGCTTATCTTGGCTGATTGTCACTGGAAGCACAGAGTTTAAAAATGGCATTCCCAACATTAGACTGGCTGAGGGATCAAAATGCTGAATTGCAGAGATCTTAACAATACTCCCCCCAACTTTCAAAGAAATATTGTCTACATAATGTGTTAAACTTACAGATCCTCCAATAGTTTCTGAAACCAGTATATTTTTCAGTGGTTTCCACAGAGATTTAAATAAAGATGGTCGAGCCAAATTATTTGATCCACCGGTATCAACAAATGCATCTACAGATATCCATTCATTTTTTACTTGTACTTGAACCAGGATATAAATGAGGCTGTTAGTCTTGACTATCTTTTTTAACAATGCATTTTCTTCTGTTCTTTTAATCTCTGGTTGCGGCAGACTGGTTGATGCTGTTGTTCTTTTCTCAAATGGGCAAAAGGCATTTATTTCTGGCAAAGGCAACACAGGGTGCTTACCTTGTTTTACTGATAATGATACTGCACTTGCAGATTCATCATCTGAATCATCTGATGTCTCACTTGTGACTTCAAAGTCAGTGTCACTCTCCTCTTCACTGTAGTGGTGTTCTTCTGAAAAATCATTATCAGAACATGACGGGCAAATATTCATTTTCTGAACATCTTCTTCTTCTTCTGCATCTGATATTTCAGTTAAAATATATACATCTGAAATATTATCCTCTGAATCTACAATTGACCAATCATCCTGAAACTCTTCTATTTCTATACATGCTTTGAGCTTACTAGATGAATTCTATGGGCACTTACATGCAAAAAGTCCTTTTTTACAAATGAAACAATAGTTGTTGTTTCTGGGTCTTGATCTTTTCTTCAAAAATTTATATTTTCGGAAAGGCTTTCTCGGGTTTTAGACTCTCTTGGGTTTAAATCTACCATACCTTTTTGTTTTCTTCTTCTTTCTGAAAGGTGTCCATGGTAGCATTATTTTGTAGACATCTGAACTGGGTGTGATGTCGTGCGCCTTCTTTTGCCAGCATAGATATTTAACTTTCTCTGTAACTCTGAAAAGAAGGTCAACCCAATAAATCTGATCTAGTCTTTTGTTCTGTACATCTAGATCTTTCATAACGAGGTCTCCTAGATTGCCTGGTAATTTTGATAAAAATGAAATTTTCTGAGCCACATCATTTGAGAGATTAGCTTTAAATACCTTAGCCATGAAATCTTTACTGAATTGATCAAGATATTTCAGATCTTTTAATTCCATTCGACTAAGATCTGTTATTATTTGCTTCTTCTCATCAACTGGTTCTGGCACGAACTGTGTTTTCAATAATAACTCCAATGTGGACAGTCCGGCTTCCATGACGGCTCTCCTTTCCTCTTCAGATGGTCCCATCCACCAATCATAGACTATTCCAGTCATGCATTTTTCTGCTAGGACCATGATGGATAAATTATCCAACTTTGTAGCAACCTGCATTTGATACAAAGCTCCTATCCAAATCCGGATTGATTCTCTAGGGTTTGAAGAATTATCTAGATCTAGGATATAGCCACTAGTATTGGCTGCATACAGGTCTTCTTCAACACGAGGGTATTTATTGACTTCTTTCAAAATATGTGCCTTATTCTGATTATTTCTAGATGGTAGAATGAAAGACAGGAATTTAGAGGCAGCTTGTTCAAGGGTCATGACTTCCTTCTTTGACTCAAAAGGTTTATCAGTTTTATATGACTTTGTTTCACTTGTTAGTTTTCTAGTGTCCTTGGAAGTACCCTCTTCTGCACTGGTTGCAGTTACTTCTTCTTTTGCTTCCTCTTCTTCCTCCTCTAGATCCCAATAATTGGGTGCACTCATATCTATATGAAACTTTGGAATTTCTTTGGCCTTTTTCTTGTGTCTCCTTCTTCTCCTTTCTTCTTTTTCTAGCTTCTCTGATTGTTTCTCATCATAGAGAAATTTGAGATTAGCATTTATCAGATTAGCTTGTTTGCCTAAGTCATCTAGAACATCTTCTGTGTGGGCACACCAAGTGGTTAGATAGTTTCCTATCTGATATACTTGGTCCATGTCATTTGGATTCTGTGAATTTTGTTCTAATAACGGGGCACAATCAGCTCTTGTAGGTGGTTGTCTGGTGTTGGATGAAGAAGTACTAAACTTTGTTTTAGGTGGCCACTTTCCTCCTTTTACAAATCTTCTATTGGCAAACTGAAATTCCTCTACAGGCGGAGTAGTATTGACATATGTTCTAAACATCTTATTTACAGCAAAAAATGGTTTTTCTTCTGGTATATACAACTGATTTGTAGACAACGGTGTACTGGTGGAAGAACTAGGCTCCTCTGGTGTAGGAACATGACGATAGAAAGATCTTCTTCCACTAACAGGGATTGGTTCATTTTCTAAGACTGCTAGTAGCACATGTTTTTCTGGCAAAACTATTGGTCGTGGTATTCTAGGTCTGTTTGGAATTATTCTGACACAACCATCAGATACAAACATTCTTTTAAGCATGCCATTTGAGCTATCTGTAGCGGCCAAGGACTTATATTGAATGTACCAATCATTAGGCAAAGCTTCTTTGTCATAATGAACACCCTCTATCTGTGCATTGCCTACTCCTACTGCAACACAATCCTTTAACATTGGCTGTTTTAGCTTAGGATGTACAGTATTTGTTAGCTGAAATGAGGTCCGGACTATTACGGACAAGAATTCACTGTCTTCTACCATTTCGAGGCCTTGTATCCCAATCAGGGCTTTCCAACAATCTCTAAGGTGGATATCAGACAAGCTAATGGCATAGTCTGGATAATGGTGCCATGTTGACATCCCGAGGATAAATTTCCAACTATGGTTCCAATTCGGGCATGTTCATATACATTATGTCTGGTATCAAAAATTTCAGCTATACAGGGAGTATTAATGCCGTGACGGAACAATGGAGCTAGTCCAATCCTAATTCCCCCAAAATGTAAATAGAAGAATTTCTTTTCAGCAACATATTTTTTAAACTTTCTGATTTCTTCTTCGGAGAGCAAATTCAAACCTACGATTTGTACAGATGGACCTTTTATTCTAACTTTCAGTTCAACTTCTTTAAAATAGGCCTTCTTAGTCAATTTGAACATCATTGGAACGGGATAAATCTCTTTTGAATTTAATGCAGGAGGGTTCCAGCTTTCTGGGTCTTCGACCTTCTCATGTTCTATTAATTCAGACTCAAGGGATCCACTGTCTACCTCAGATACAGATCTTCTATCAATGGTGGAGAAGGATCTTAAGAAGTTGGCCATGTTGAACTTTTACAATCTATTCCAGAGATTGACTGAAGCAGCTTTTATTTACTCAGCACTCGTAAAACAAGATGCTTTTCAAAGGCTACCTGGCTAACTTCAGGCTCTGTCTATAGAATGTATTTCATCCAAGGAACGGGATATGGCTCTGATACCAAATTAGGAGTGACCGTTCAACAGAGACTAATATTAAGACAAGCAGACAATATGATAGAGCTTTGGTGCATTCGGACATACTTCTGATTAAATTCGAAGTTTCCTAAACAGCAAATCTGAGACAGGCGACTTTTCCTCAATCGAACATGCGCGCGCAACACGACCTCTCTCCATGGTATCGCTTGACAGAGAACTCTGAGACCTCTTGTTGTAATAAGCTTTATGTACTCTGCTTGTTTTTGTTAATATCGAAGCCTACTGGGCCGCCTGTCTGAGGACAGTTTCTGTATCCAAAAGAACCTTGAGCTGTAAGGCGAAGGCGTTTTGAAGACCTGTGGAGAGAGGTCGTGTTGCGCGCGCATGTTCGATTGAGGAAAAGTTGCCTGTCTCAAATCTGCTATTTAGGAAACTTCGAATTTAATCAAAAGTAAGTCTGAATGCACCAAAGCTATATCATATTGTCTGCTTGTCTTAATTATTAGTCTCTGTTGAACGGTCACCCCTAATTTGACAGGGGTGACCGTTCAATAGAGACTAATAATTAAGACAAGCAGACAATATGATAGAGCTTTGGTGCATTCGGACTTACTTCTGATTAAATTCGAAGTTTCCTAAACAGCAGATCTGAAACAGGGGACTTATCCTCAACCGAACATGCGCGCGCAACACGACCTCTCTCCACGGGTCTTCAAAACGACTTCACCTTACAGCTCAAGGTTCTTTTGGATACAGAAACTGTCCTAAAACAGGCGGCCCAGTAGGCTTCGATATTAACAAAAACAAGCAGAGTACATAAAGCTTATTACAACAAGAGATCTCAGAGTTCTCTGTCAAGCGATGATCTTGAACTTCTGTCATATCATGGTTAAGGAGAGGTTGGAGGAGGGTCCGGCGGGGTCATGGCCGCCGACCCAATTAATTTTGATCTCATGCGATGGGTTCAGGGAGGGTTGGTGGGGGTCATGGCCCGTCGGCCCATAAAATTTTTCGATTTTTGGTAATGTAGTTGGGAAGGGAGGTGGCGGGGGTCATGGCCCGCCACCTCATATTATATATATTCTTTTATTTTTATTAGAAATAGGGAATTTTTTTAATTTTGTCTAACATAAGAGTTATTAGACAACTTAAAGAGGCCACAATTTCGCCCTCTTTCGGGAGCTAAGGTTCATGCCACGAGGTCGGTCATATTGTAGGACACTTAAACCTGCCCACAGTCCAACTTTGACTGGCTCGTTCTCCCTCATACGAGCTCGGATTGACGAACCATTGGCACTGTTGCGATCAGGAAGATGAGATATATGCTCTGGTCCTAGTTCAAAAGCATTCTGATCACTTTGACTTTCGAGCTTTCATAAGCCCTCTATCCTATGTGTGTCTCTGGAACCACCTGAATCAATGATGTTATTAGATGAACACCATAAATGAAAAGTAATGATATCGTTGGCGGGGTTCTCCCCCTACTTTCCTTCAAACTTAAGGATGTCTGAAGGAAATTCGACTGGCATTGGGGGTCATTGCGTATTATGAGCAATGTGATCATTTGTAAGCTTGGTTAGAGCTGGAAGATTTAAGGAACCTACAAAGGGGATTATGTTGGTATTCACCATCGTAAAAAGACTTTGAAATGAAATGTTCAATGGAGTCCCTTACAAGGAAGTATGAGTGAGACTTCCTAGAGGGGTAGTACGTGGACTCCCTTGAGGGGTGTTAAAAGGAGTATCTTGAGGGGGAGTGGCTCGATCAAGGTTGCCCCAAGAAAGTTTGAGCCAAGCAAAGTGGATGGATGTTGCCTCCTACGCCGAAATGGTGAGAGACCTGGCGCACCTCCTGGTAATGGGAGGAGGATTCGGATGCGCCTAGAGCGATGGGTGACTCTTGGGCCCCCTATGGTGCCATAGAAAGTGTGTGTTACTTATATATGGTGAGAAAGGATTTTCTAGCAAACCAAATGAACCACATACATAACACAAAGAAAAAATAAATGGTTAATTTTCCCTTTATCTATCTAATATGTGAAACAATCAACAAAAAACATTTTCTGAGGTTTTTTAAATATGATAAAAATTCTATAAATACTTAAAATGCCATTTCCACTCAAATAGTAATCGGGCCATGAGAATATTTTGTAGTAAGGATACTAGGGCCATGCCTCGAAATCATTGGCGACGTTTTCAGCCACCAAGTACCAACCAAGGTGTGAGAGGGTTATAGTGGGGGTTATTGGGGCTACATCCTGAAAGAACTGGGACGCTTCCAGTAGCCTAACCAAAATTGCCTCAGGTCTGAGTGCTCCCGCCCCTGCAACCTATAGGGAAAGATGCCCTAATTTTTGGCCACTAAGTTACCTACGTCCAGAGGGAATGAGTGAATCTCAGCTTCTGGTCATCATTTTTGGACCCCATACCCCTACCATGTGTCATGAGACAACATGAAGGTATGTGATAGTCTGCCACCTAGGCCTTACCCCCTTCACAGGTTTCTTATCATTATCGAATTTGTCACTGGATGATGCAGGATTTAAAGCTCCCTAAAATACAGCTTCTATGTTTCAAGAAGTAAAACAACCACAGCGGCTTATGTGTTGCCTAACCCCACTCACCACCCCCATGGACCCCGCGGTCCTATCCTAAACTATAAATTATCTTGTGGCCCCTACGGGGAATTTAATGTGTTCAAGTCAAGGCTATTAGAGAGTCTTTGCTTCACTTAGGATGTGGAAGAAAAAATGTAAGTTAAAAGAAACTAAGTACAAAGTCTCCAAAATGAGGATACCTTTTATACAAAGTTTAAGTTAGCGTAGTGAATGGAGTGTTAGTGTGTGCGAGTGGAATTGTAAACATACAAAGTGTGAAGTGATGTGGATATGCGCTAATCATTTACAACTTCCCTAATTAAACTATGTTATATTTTTTTCTTGCAAGATAAGAAAGAATGTGTGGATAATGGGTCACTTCCTTCCTTCCTAATTACACTCTTTAATCATATAGGGAGATGGAAGCTTTAGTGTTTTGAGAAAGATTTCATATGTCACCACAGGTTCATTACAAGGACAAAAAGGAGGTAGGGGTTACTCTCTTTCTTTACTAACACCATGATAAGAATATAGGGAGATGGAAGCTTTGGTGTTTTGAGAAATATTTCATATGTCACCACAGGTTCATTACAAGGACACAAAGGAGGTAGGGGTTACTCTCTTTCTTTACTAACACGAATTCATGGTCCCGATAATAATTGAAATTAAATAAAAGCTTTGGTTAGCAATACAAGTAAAAAAGATGTGTGAATTTAAGGCCACTTACTTTCCTCTTAATTAAGCTAAGTGTGATGTGAGTTTTGTAATGAGAAAAATGTATAAATTCTTTGTAGATTCAAACTGATAATTGTAATTTACTAAAAATAGACTTGAATCTACTCTACTCATTAGCGGAAATAATTAAATGATCGCGAAATCACAAAGCATACAAGAGAAAAAATTCAATCAACACATTACACAATTATCTCCTAGGGAAAGCCACAGCTAAAAACCGCTGCTATCTGTATATTGCATTAGTCAGAAAATATGAGAAGATTGCAATGCTTTGTTCAAGCCCAAGCAACCTCTGCACTATCTCTATCTATCTCAAAACTTCCTAGACGAGCCCAGGCCAATACTTAACCAATTTTTTGTTTGCCAAAGTCTCTATTTCCTTGCGTTGTTACCTTGGGAATTAACCCCCTATTAATTAGGGAAATTCCTTAAGGGAATTGTGCAATCCATCATAGGCCTTCCTCTGACTACATGGACCACCTGTACAGATTGGATGATTATACCATTGATATTACAATGTCCATGAACTCCAATCTCAACTGGGTAACTTTCAGATCTAATATGCATGATTTATTTATGAGTGAATCATCAGTTAATTCGTTGATCGTTGTAGGCAGCGCCACACTACTAGACCTCCCACTAGTTCTGTTAGAAAATAAAATATTACAGAGTAATGGAACACATAAAATATTGCAGAAACACAAACACAAAAAATGCATAAAACAAGAGAGACAGATATATGTGGTTCACCCAATTTGGGCTACGTCCATAGAGAAACGGTCAATCCTTCCTTTATATTATCCGTCAAAATGAAGAGATACAACCTTACAGCAGATCCGTTGTAATTCCCTCTTTGCTCTCACACAATCTCCTCTATCTTTCTCACTCAGAATACACACCTTCCTAGTTGCAATACAATTCCCTCATATATAGCGAGAGGTTTCCTTCTAGGGAAAAAAACCATAAATTAAACATAACTTCTATTGTCTCATAAACAGCTCAGATTGACTACAAAATTACAATATTTTACAAGGCAATTTTACATCTATTTTTAACTTCGGGGGCGTTTCCCTTGAACCACCTAACAACGAACAAACGGTCGGCATTTTCGCCCCATTACGAACTAGAGACCAATGCAGTGATACCTCTAACAAAAAAAAAAAGAAAGAAAGAAGATAATCAGGCTCCACACCCAACAAGTTCCTCCAACATTTGGAACTAGTTTAACTTACTTTAACTCAGTTAAACTGAATTAATTAATTACAACTCAAAATAAACTCAACCAGAGCTCCTATAAAGTGGGAGACACTCTACATGACTCAAGTTAGACCCTCAAATCGAATTAACTGAGCCAACTACGTCAAATTAGCTTAGTTAACTAATACAAGTTGAAACAAGTTAAAAAGATATGTGGATTAAGGCCACTTACTTTCCTCCTATTTAAGTTATGTTTAATGTGAGTTTTGTAATGAGCAAAACAAGTTAAAAACATATGTGGATTAGGGCCACTTACTTTTCTCCTAGTTTCGCTATGTTTTGATGCAAGATTTCAAAGTAAAAGATAAGCAATTTCCCTACTTATGGTGGTTAGCAAAGCAAATTGAAGGTTTATCTGGACTAGGAAAAAATTGCAGGAGTGTAAGAAGGTCACTGAAGGTTGCCACAAAACTTGGGAAAAGGGAATTACAACAAAATTTTAAGCTCTTTGTGTGTCTCGCGGATTATGTTCTGCACAGTCATGAGATCCGCGAGACTGTATCTGCAAAAAGCCGTGAGGTCGCCCAAAAAAATAAACAGGGGTACTTTTCGGCTGCGCACGGGTCCAAGGGAAGCCTGCACAAGTCCAGAAAGATTATGTGATCGAAACACGGTGGAATTATAAAGAAGAAAGACCCACGAAACAACTAATAACACTAAAGAAGACAAGTGAGTGGAGTTGCAATTTTGTATTGTGTGTTTGGTTGCCTATGAGTCCCAAAAACACCTTCCTTGCAGCGAGATGTTTCCTACAAAGAGCATACAAACAAATGAATGATGTTAGTGAGTGAAGATGGAATAATGAAGCATTGAATGTAATGGAAACAATGCATAAACAAAATTAAACTAAAACTAAACTAAATAACACAAAACAAGCTATGAAACAAAACAAAACAAAAATCAACAAAAGAGTGGGAAAATGATCATCTTTATCGATTGTTGGTGGTGGAAGAATTACGAATAAAGTAACAAAGACGATTGAAAAGAGTTGTTTAAGCGATGGTGTTCAATAGCTTTCAACAAGGATTTCTCTTTTTCAATCTCTTTTGCAAGTTTTCTCTCTGAAAGAAGCATAGAAAACTCTCTACAATGGTGGAATTATCCTTACAATGGTATGCTAGATTGCTTTGGAGAAAATTTGACAGCATAACAATGCACAACTTCTAATTTTTTTTTACTCTCCATGAACTTGTATTTATAGAATTTTTGGACACTCCTTCCCTCCTTTGGCTCATCAATGAGGTTGTTTGTCTCATAAATGAGATGAGAGCTACCATCCTCTTGTCATTAAAGCTTCTTAGGGCTCAAGGCTCAAATGGTCAACCCATCATGTCAAGAGGTGAAGTGTTTTTCAAGCAAGTTCGTGTCCCGAGGTGCTCACTAAACTTCTCGTGACCCTCGCAGTTATCGAGGGGAACGTCGTGATGTAGTGAATTTCCAGCTTTGGAGCATCCATGAGGGTGGATTTTTTAATTCAACCTTAGGAAATCTTTTTATTTTTTTTCTCTTTATGATGTTTCCAATTGAAAATGTAACCCCTATACATGTTGTTCACTGACTCTGTGTGTCTTCTACTGCATACAGATGAGTATACCATTTTTCTCATAATAACAATCATGTGACCCGGTCCTAGGGTCCATGGGCAAAATAATGTTGACATCGTCATGATGTCAACGCTGACACATGGCCTGCCCTAATTGAGCCATGTGTCACTCAAAAAACCATCCAATTGGTTAACCAAACTACCAAGTCTTCATGCCATGTGGCACCTCCCATGTCATCATGCACCCCAAATCTCTCGCTACCATGTATCATCAGAGATTCCACGTGCGTTTCTAGTCACACTAACATTTCATCTGTTGAGGGGCCACGTGACATCCTTCGAAGCCTGCCACATGTCATGTTTTGATTAGACCAACGTGGCAGAGGGAAATTGACATGGGGACGGCATTAAAGTTTGTGCATGTCATAACATAATCCATCGTTCATGAATTCTTCAATGGTCAGATCAACCCTATGATGCACACTCCTTAACTTGTTGAATAGTGTGCAAGCCTTTGTTCCATTTGTCATGGATTGTAACACAAAATCTAGATTTGATCTAAAGATGCTCGACATTTAACAAATTTAGTGTTATTCATAATAAATTTGGTGTTTTTTTCTCCCCTTGCGGTTGTCAACCTCAAAATGACATATCTTCTTATCTGGAGGAGTTTGACCAAGTGTGATATATCGTTGGAAAGACCTCGGAGAGGAATACCCAACCATGCCATCCATAGCTCCATTTGAACAATATAAATTCAACAAAAACTCAATAAACTTTGAGCCACTTTGACAACATTTAATGTGACCCTGTCAAGGCATCGAACTTATCTCAGAGAAGACTATCCAACCATGCCATCTATATCTTCATTTGACTTCCCCTTTGACATCAATGACATAGGTTGACATCAATGAAAACACTATGTCCAACAACAACATTTCATAGAATAATTTATAGAACTATTTACGATAACTTTGAAGGAACGCATCCAACAAGATGTGTCTCTTTGAACCTAAATCTCTAGAGTATGTTTTTGGAAAGAAAATTTGAAAGTAAAAACATGGACACTAGAAAATTGGTTAGTTATAGCTATAGAGAAAACTCCCTCTCCTAAACTGACAAGGTTGACTCCTTAGCAAATGGGTGAAAGAAGAGCAAAGGGACAATGTTTCAATTATAATAGCAAGTATAGTAATGGATATAAATGCAGTGAAAATAAATTATCAACATAGACTATGAATATGAAGAAGATCAAGAAGTGGAACCATCACAAGATCTAGACCTAGAAGAGGCTACTGCAGTAATCTCTTTTCATGCATTAGCTAGCATCAGTACTCAACAAACCATCAAGATAAATTAATCAAAAAGAAAAAAGTAATAGTATTGATTGATTCAGGTAATACCCATAACTTCACCAACTAAAAATTGGAAAAACTTCTTAATTGCATTCTCTATTCGGCACCATAATTTTGTTAAACAAACTTGTCTAGAGGAAAAGGTCAAAGTTAACCGAGTCAAATGGTAGTTGTTTCAAGCACATGGTTTAGCATACCCATGGTTTTTTACCCGTGGAATTCATGTAATGAAGCCTTTAAGAAGCTAAGTGAAGACTTTATTGTAATGGGTTAGGGGATGTGAGCAATGAAGGATCACTTGGCTGACTTGGTCGGGTTTTGGTCAAGGGATCTAATGGAATTCCCTTGGCTGAGTTTTTCCCCGAAGTTGAGGTTTTCCTAGGGTAAACATTGCGTTAATATTTGTATGTTATATGTTATTTTGTAATGGTAATAATTATCTTGAGGCAATTTTTTAACATTTGGTATTAGATCATAGTGTTGGCTTCACAAAGGCGTCTTTGTTGCTAAGGGATTACTTGCCCTAGTGAGAAAAAATGTGAAAATCGGTCAGTTGTATCCTGCCATTACTAATGTTAGACCAAATGAGATTGAGGAGTTTTCATTTATTTGGTTGTGGTTTTGGAGTATCTATTTGTAGAGGAAGGGAGTCATCTAATTATGATTAACAACGCTCTCTCATGGAGCTCTTCATCCATAAATTATCTCTTGTAGGCTATGTTACCCACCAAAAGTGGGTGACCCTATAGGAGAACTTTTCTCCTTGATATCTCTTCAGTTGGCAACCAACAACCCTTGACAGCCACCAATGTAGTTAATTCATAGTGTCCTCTGATCTCCGCTCCCTGCATCTGTCATATGTCCCCTTGCCCATATGTCGAGAGTAAATGTTTGAAGGGGGGTAGTCCAATCCTAAAGGTATGTTTTTCATTATACATTTGGGTGCTTATGTTTGTTTTCCTTGTGCATATTGGGCATGGATTATTAGGTGACATGGAAGGAGAAAGGGTTTTAATCGTAGTTTTGTTCTCTCACCTTAAATGGAGGGTTAATCCTCAATCCTAGTCCCATGGGATCTCCTCTATCGGCCTATGGCTTTAGGAATGGCACTGCATGAAAACCTTGATTTTGGTAGCACGGTCTCTTTTTCTCGTTCCATATTTTTCATTCCCCTCTGCACATTACAAGCCCTATTTCATCATCTTTCCTCTCTGAGTCTGCATGACCACTAGGTCCACAAGGCACTATTACACCCCCTCCCCTTGTCCACATGTTTTGGTTGGGCCTAGAAATTTTGCCCCAAAAGTTTATGTAGCTAAAAGAACATTAAAAGCATATCATGGCCACAGGGAAGAAATAAAAGAAAAGAATATTATAAAATGCAAAAGATGGTCGAGAAATTGAAATAGCACATGGGCAAAAGCCAAATGTGAGCTCTACCCCTTGTCATTATGGCCATCACTTTGGTTCATATGGCCCATGAGTGCCCCCACATCATTAAGGAACTCATGCACGTCCCAACCCCTAGTTGGTGATGAACTACCCCACCTTAAGGGGGTAATAACTACTTATATCACACACAGCATCCTCTCATCTCCTGGAGCCCCAAGCATTGATATAAAGAAAAATCAAGAAAAGGCAAAAAGCTAATGAAGAAGGGTGGAAAAAAAAAGCTGGGTTAACTCATGTGTCCATGATTTCCCCCTCTATACACCCAAGTATGTGGACATTTCTTATCATTACCATCCTTGTGCCCTTGGCATTTGGCTTTGAGACCCTCGTGTCCCCATCCATGTCATCATTACCCCTATCAATTGGAGGATGTACGTTGAACCTGTCTTTCCCCTTAAGGGTTGTGAACGCCTAATAGGATTGTTTATTAGCCACTCCTACCTAAGAAGATAACACTCTTATGAGCTTAAAACCCTAAATTTGGAAGGGAACCCAATATGAAGTCTCAATGTGCCCTTGATTAACAAGATTGGTTCACTTAGATGCACTAATCAATTATTGTACATGATGGTGAGGAAGCACATTGGATCTTCTATGTAATTGGCAAGTGGTTTTATCAAGGGTTGGACAACTTAATTGAGGCCCAAGCCAAACAGAAGATCATATTAACACTCCCAAGGGAAGAGTTGAGAGCCATGGGATTCCATGTGTTAGAGCATTGTTTCATGCCATGGGCACCTTCAGCACCCTCATCAGTCTGTTCCTTATTCGCGAGATGATGCACTTGGACCTGTGTGCCCCTACCGACACAGCATATTATGGTACTTGATCTCAGGCCCAGAGGAGGTTTGTCTCACCCTTGAGACATGGGAGGGAAAGCACCATCATCAAAGCCCTCATTTAGAGCATTACCCAAGCTATTCTATCATCATGAAACCAATGAGACTAGTTTTTGTGCCCCAAACCCACTTTGGGGCCCCACATGATGATGTCCATGAAGAATAGGGATCATCCCCTAATTGGTGATTTATGGAGCCCTCTCTCATCTTGGCACATAGAGGGCTCAACATGACCTTCCAACAGCGCTACATCAACATGATGTCATCAATTCGATTAGCATTTGGATGGCTAATTCATAATTTATGAAAGCTACTTGGTCGACTTGTGACCAAGGCTTACTTTTTGCACATGTTTATAATGTTAGGGACCCCTAGGCTAATAATTTGACTTGGTGAGACACATATAAATAGAACTCACCTTCATTTGTATTTGATCATCATGACACTCGGGATTTCAACCTCTTTCGCTAATTCGCACTTTTTCTTTACTGATCTTGTGGAGTATCTTGGATGCACTATGATATTTGGAGCTGACTTTTATCTTGTCTTAGAGCTACTTCTTGGATATGGATGGATATATTGCATGATTATCTTGAAAGTTCTTTTGTTGATGGAATATTTCTTTTGAAAATCTCTGATGTATGTAATTGTTGCAACTAATGTAAATGTTATTGTGCCCTAATTTGTTGGAGAAATTTTTGGAAGCTATTTGGTTGGCTCTTGCATTTGTTACTCATGATATAACATGCAATGAATGTGCTAATGGTGAAATGTTATTTTTCTTCGTGAAACTCCATATTCTAATAGTAGGTAATTGTTGAAGGTTGGTAGCTAGGGCATCAACTTTTAGCCTTCTTGAAGACGAAATTGGCCAATCTAAAGCATTTAGGACACCATTAGGCCAAGGGAGAAGGCACTAGAACAAGCAAATTGGCGATCAAACTTCCTTTTCTCCATAATTCTTTCTCCTAAATTCTAGTCCCCTTCCTCTTGGATGTGGCTAGACTAGGGCATCAATCAAAAACTCCTAGAGAGTGAATTTTTGGATTCCGTGAGCACAAGACTCTTATTTAAGGTCTTGTCTAGAGGTCCTCCCAGTTTGGTAGGTTTCTCATGGTTTTCCAACCATAAAATCTTGTGCCCTAGAAGGGAAACATCTAGCTTGTATCTTCTTGGCTTGGGGACTTCTTTGAGAGTTGTATGAGCATGGTATTCATTGGAATAAATCATAAGAAGCCCTTTCTTTCCCTGCTTTGACCTTGAGAGTGCCTATATCCATGAGAAGTCACAAAACCCAAGGTCTAGTGCAACTCTTTCCTAGGTCTCTTAAAGGGAGCGAAGAGCCTCTTAAAAGTGTCAAAGCATCACAAAGAGCTCCCTTAAGTGATCCTACCTCATCACCTAGAGTCTTGATCTTAGAAATGCCTATAATCATTAAATATCTCAAAACCCTATGTCTTGAACTCCTTATCTCAAGGCCTTTCTTGGAGAGTGTTTTAGCTTCTTTGAAGCACTGACCCATTGTTGTGTCTCTCCTTGAATGGGCACTATGGAATCACACCATACCCAATCATTGAACAACTTTTTTTGAGTGATTCCCTTCTCATCAAGACTCCTCCCATCAGTGAAAATTTGTAAAGAGTAAGGGACATTGGTTGTGGTGACAATGGGTCAATGTCCCATTGTTATCACTTAGTCTAGCTCTTTTCCTTTAGGGTTTTCCTTCTTAGCGCATGCTAGATTGTGTAGTGACATGCTACTCTCGTGTCCCAGAAGGATGTTACAAACAATATCAATTACGAAAAGAAATGAAAGTGGAGATGGAAGAAATAAAAAACCCCACAATCATATTGGTGTTGGTTCAATAAATGGTGTCCGAGGATCGTTTGAGTGCATGGGTAAAGACACTACTGTGAGAAGTACGGCTGAAGAAAGTGGCCATCGTGCATTCGTTAAAACTAGTGCATTTCTTAAAGCACTTAAAATTGTTGAAGATTTTAGGCGACAACCATTAATAAGAGAAATTGTGTTTATAATGGAGGAACAATTAGAGGTAGAATTGAATGTGGTGAAAGCTTCATGAGCTAGTGAGTTTGATAGTCTCATTCATTTTCCTAAAGAAGAAATTACAAGGTAGTTAGTTACTTTTATTAATGACAACGCATCAATAGAACAATTGCACTTTGAATTTAAAGAAACTAATATATGATTTTGATAGATGTATATATATTCAATTCAAGTTAAACAAAATATCACATTTCCGCTATTAAAAGAACACATTAAAGAATGGCTCAAAAAATCATTAACACAAATTGTTAACCCAAAATAAATACTAAAAGGCGCATACACTAGAAATGATCGAGTCTCATATATAGAGAGAAGGTCCTGATGTGGGAGAGAGATCATCTCATTCGTCATTACCCTGCAAATTTTGAGTGTATTTTTATTTAAACTAATTTCCCTTTTTTCATCCTAACCCTTGATCATCCGATTTTATTAAGTGTATTGTTCATTTTTAAAATTGATTCCTGGCTATATTTCTCCTTTTCTTCCTAGTTACTATCATTATTTTATTTGGTGCACAGGATCCCCATCCCAATCCATTTGGATAAAAATGCATTTCTTCTAATCATTTAAGTATCAAGGGCATTGTGTTGTGTGATAGGCACACTTTATTTGAACTTGAACATCAATTTGTAATATTGTTTACTCTCACAGAGAGTTATTCAAGGAGATCACAACATTTTTGGTTTCAACACTTTATATAAGCATGAACTCTCATGTATGTTACTACTATGCATCTTGTAATTTTAATGAATGAAATCATTTAAAACTCTCAAAATTTCTGAGCCATCAACCTTATTTATCTATTATAATTTATTTGTTACATGTTCTTTTCAACCACCTAATCCACTCACAAGTGTAGCTATAATAAAAGCTTGATATTATTGTTTGCAAAAGTATGTTAAAGATCTCAATAAGAAAGAGGAGTACCACCTCTATATAAACGTAGAAGGAATCTTAATAATTCCTTAGGAGGCTGGCTCTTGTCCTTGACAAGGAAAAAGATCAACAAGACCCAATAATTCAACTTCATGTATCATGAAGAGTGATAAGCCCCACCTATATCAGCGTTGACCCAATGGTCTCACAAACCTTACTCAAGGGCCTATTTAGACACTATGACTATCCAAATCCCAAGTGTTGACATGATAAAGAAATGGTTTAGCCCCACCTATATCAGCATTGACCCAATGGTCTCACAAACCTTACTCAAGGGCCTATTTAGACACTATGACTATCCAAATCCCAATTGTTGACATGATAAAGAAATGGTTTAGCAAAGTTCACTTCCAATCCAAAGTTTGTAGCTCAAATATTGCCAAGCAAACCCCTCTTTTGATAATCTCTCAAGACTAGTTTGGTTCCGAAGTATTTGACTAGCATAGCCCCATTCTCTCTAAACATTTATAATGTGATTTTATGAACCAAGTTTGTGATCCGTCTTCAGTTTCATTATACATTTATAACATCCTTTAGCCCCTTTCCAGTCAAAAGATTGGGCTTTGTGAGATGCTCAACTCTCTTTATATTAATGTTGTCAATGCCACAACCAAGGAAGTTTTTATTGGCTTGCCATAATTCCACTTCATGCCTACCACTTTTTAATAAGTATGATACCACCAAGTTGTGGCCCAACCCCATCTATTTTTCAAAATTGAAATCTAAGTGAATGAGATCTTTGAGTGTTGAACCTATAATAACAACAACACCCTTTGGTAAATCAAGAAATGTCTCATTTTGCACCATGCTCTCTTGCTTGATATTGCCTTGTAGACTTCACAATCTTTATGTTTACTTTAATGCTCGTGTATTTCTAATTGCCACAAACTTTGTGTTTTCCAAATGACACTTCTTTGACCTCAAGTTCATTCAAACCGTCATGAACTATAGTGTTGCACTTATAACACCCTCAATCCCCTACTTATTTTCCTAATTATGTATCGTTCTCTAGATAACATTTCGATCCTTGTTAGGCTCTACTAAGAACACAATGTCATGAACCAAAAACAATCCTACAATCAGTTTTACAACCTTGAAAAATGACACCCAACAACTCTAACTCCATAATGTCATTGTTAATATTGTTGAAGAGGGTTGGACAAATTGTGCACACTTATCTAACTCATGTCTTTAATGATATTGGGCTAGACAAATTGTTCATGTTTCACAATCTACCACTACACTCTTTAAGTCTTGTTTCACAATCTACCACTACACTCTTTAAGTCTTTTACAATTATGCGATGAAAGCCTAAAGGCTTGCCCTTGATACACACCGTGATCAACTTCCTCATTAGGACCTAATGGAGAACAATAGCATACTCCTTAAAGCCGGTGAATTTAAGCACAACTTTCAAATCATAATCACTAATGGAGGTATGATGAAATGTGGGGGTAGATGTGAAAATGTCAAACTCCAAATGGGAGACTATCAACTCAAAACCCATCTATTTTCCATTGATATGGGTGGTTGTGATATACAATCGGGGGGGGAGGGGTGGGGGTGAATGGCTATGCACGTTGGGACTAGTCACAATGGAATTCAAAGAACTCCATATAAATTTCATTAAGTATGGACATGTACACACCCTTTGAGGACTTTGGGAAAGCTCATGTGAAATGGTCAGCTCTCGCCTTTCATTGTATGGATAAGTTATTAAAGAAAGGCCACTCTAGTATTATTGTCCAATTTAATGCCATACAGGTTATGGAAATCCAACACAAGAAATCCACCCAAATTTGTAGTTGGTCCTTGACAAACATCATCAAGACTTTGAGACACCAAAGGGGTTATCCCCTGCTCGAAGAGAGCATGACCACAACATTTACTTGATTCTAGGATGTCAACCACCAAATGTACAACCTTATTAACACTCTTTCATGCAAAAGAATGAAATACAACAGATCATTCAAGAATTGTTGGAGGTGGGGGTCATACATCCTAGTAAAAGCCCTTACTCATCACAAGCAGTCATGGTGTTAGAAAAGGAAGGAACTTGCAGCATGTGTCCTAATTTTAGGGCTCTAAATAAGTTGAAAATCAAGAACAAATTTCATATCCCAGTTATTCATGATCTCCTAGATGAACTTCATGAAGCAAAATTCCACACTAAGCTTGATCTACATTTAAGACACCACCAAATCAGGATGAAAGAAACAAACAACCCTCAAAACACATGAAGGTCATTATGAGTTTCTAGTGATGCCTTTCAATCTTTGTGATGCTTTATCCACCTTCCAAAGCCTCATGAACAAGATTTTCAAACCCTTCGTACACAAGTTTGCATTGATCTTCTTTGACGTTATCTTAATCTCTAGTAAAGCATGGGAATGACACATAAAGCATGTTGATAAGTCCTTGCAACTCTTGAGAGACAACCAATTGTTTGTGAAGCAATCCAATTGTGTTTTGGGGGCTCCTAAGGTTAAATAATTGGATCACATTGTAAGTCAAGAGGGAGTACGAGTAGATCCCAAGAAAGTGGAAACTACACAAGATTGGCCCTGTCTCAAAACATTGAAGAGCTTGAGGGGATTCTTAGAACTGACAAACTACTATAGGAAATTTGTGAAAATTTATGGCAAAATTGTAGCTCCCCTAACATCACTTCTTAAAAAGGACACCTTTGTCTAGAGTGAAGAAGAAACATAAACATTCACTACTTTGAAGGATGTCATGTGCACTACTCAAATATTAGTAGTGCTCGACTTCAATATTACTTTTTTCTTGAAATATGATGCCTCGAGTAGAGGTCTAGGAGCAATATCGATGCAAGAAGGATGCTCCTTGGCATTCACCAATAAGCAATTATGTGATCGCAATTTGAGAAAACCCACGTATGAGAAGGAAATGGTGGCTATCCTTCATATAGTGGATACTTGGTCATCATATCTCATAGGGAGACATTTTCAAATCAAACCTAACCATCATAATCTAAAGTACTTCCTCGAAGAACAATTATCTTCATCAATGTTGAATTTTCCTTATACCCTAGATGTGGTCTATGTCTGGACTTGATCATAAACACATTGAAGGTAAAAGCACTTTGCACAATATAACAACAGTGAAATCAATTTAGTACACAAATTTGTATGGCCCAAATACTGACCTTTATTAGTCCATTAATAAAAGAATCATTAGGGCTCTCATACCAAAGATCATGGCCTTTTAGCATAGTATTCAAAATCGGTCGGTTCATTAGCAAACTCCACCAGACAGGTAGAAAAACCTTATTATACCGCCCTCCTCACCAGTTTTTTGGTCAAACTAGGCATAAATCGACCAGTTTATGACGGAACCGGCTGGTTTTCCAATAAACCAACCAGTTTCGTCATAAACCGGTTGGTTCATTGC
Organism: Pinus tabuliformis; assembly: GCA_031772625.1. NCBI lineage: Eukaryota > Viridiplantae > Streptophyta > Pinopsida > Pinales > Pinaceae > Pinus > Pinus tabuliformis. The sequence goes on from CM062816.1 coordinate 189,824,464, forward strand.
TAGGCCAGTCACGGAACCAACAGAAAGTGGGTTTGTGAGTTTTGAAGTGGTTTTGAGGGAAAGTTGGGCTTGTTTCCCTCCAAAAAAATGTCCTCTCCAAGAAAAGCATATCTCCCCTCTCATTTTCCTCACACATCTCAACCCTAGCAACACTAGCAATCAATGGTAATGTTAAATTCTTAAAGTAAAAGTGACATTTCCTTTATCTTCCATTTTCATTTCCATCATTTTACTTAAATTTTTAACATTACCATGAAATGACTCAAGATGTTTGAGAGTGGTTTCAACCTCATTGGATGTCATATGGAGAAACTAGAATTTTAGATTTGACTCAAAATTCAGCAAACTTAATGGTTTTCAGGATTTCATGGTTTGGGGTTTTGCAATGTTTCCATTTGATTCAATCACACGTGAGGGTGTTAGATTGGCATTTGATCAAGAGCATGAAGCCCTTTAAGAACCTTGATGTTGGTGGCATTGATTGTTGAACTTTGTTGATGTTGGCGGTATTGATTGTTGAACTCCTCTACCACGACCTTAACAAAAATGTATCTTTCACACAAAGGAAAATAACTAATTAGGCATGCTATGCTTTTTCTACCACATTATAAGGTTGAGGAGATGAACCCTTCACTCAAACCGAAATCATTGGTTAGGCATGTTAAACATTCTCAATTTCTATCATATTATAAGGTTGAGCAATCCAAGTTTGAAGACTTTGAGCTAGATGATGTTTATGTATCTCTTGTTGATGATCCCATTTCTATCAGTGTTGAATCAATGATGAGTTTCATGAGTGATCATGTTGATTAGTGATTTGTAGTTTTAATTTGTAATTTTGCTGCTACTACTACCACTACTATTGAGGTTGCAAAGGAGTTTTAGGAGTCCTCAAACTCTAAGCCATATTATTTATGTAGCTCATGTTAATGATCCCATGTCTACTAGTGGTGATGAGTTTGAACATGATGAAGAGTGATCATGTTGATCATATGTAGACTTATAGTAGGCCAGTGGCCCCATAGTTGTAGCACTGTTTTTGGACTCTAGAGTCCATTTTAGAGCCTCATTGGTTATGTATTTTGTTGTTGATATGTATTGCACTCGGTGCCATTTTTATATATTCACCTTTACATGGCATATAGATGAGAAAACTTTGCATATTTTGTCTCTATTGGTTTGAAATCATGGTTTGAAATCTTAAAAATAGTTTTTTTCATTAAAAATTAATTATTTCATGTATTTTTTTAAAGACCGATTCACTGAGATTTGACCAGTTCTAGTTTGACCGATTCTGGTTTGATAGGTGGACCGGTGATGTCATCGGTTCCGGTTTTGAATACTATGCCCTTCAGATCTCCAATACAACTAGTATACATAGTATACAAAACTTAGGGCTTGAGATTTATTCCATCAAATCTACATTCTGCCCAAAAATTCAAATGCATATCTGAGCTAGTGCCTTCAGCGCAAGGTCCTTGGATTGTTGTTGTCCTTGGAAACCAGTCATTCTGCTACCATGCTACAACTTCTCGATCTGCCAGATATGACTTTCTTCTTGCAGAACTAACGCTCCAACACTCAAATCTGACTTTCTTTTTGCAGATCTTACCCTTCAACACTCAGATCTGACTTTCTTCTTACAAATCTAACCTTCCAGCACTCAGATTTGACTTTCTTCTTGCAGATTTGATCTTCCAACACTCAGATCTGACTTTCTTTTTGCAGATATGACCTTCCAGCATCGTGGCAAGATCCTCCTACTCGACCTCCTTATCCCTTTTGGCAGCGGCTCCTTTAGTTGACCAGATTATGGAGAAACTCAGCCTCCTTGCTACTGCGGCACCTCTAAGATAGATTTGAGGCTAGGTTCTTTAGCCTCCCTCTCTCCACAAGTGAAAGTCCTTCTCCACTTGTGATATGAGCTTCTCCTTTGGCTCTTTATTTATACTTTTGTTTTAGGGTTTCTTAGGAATATTAGAGATCCTTTTAGAGTTTTAGCCACTTAGCCTTTTAACATTAAATTAAAATAAACAATTAATTGTCATGGGTCCAAACAAACATCTTTGGGTCAAAACCCCAACTTCTTGGGTAACTTGCCTAACCAACCCCTTTTGGTGGGTTTTCACTTCTTGGAAATACCTTCCAAGCTACCCAAATTCCAACAATCAAAGCAACATAAATGGGTAAAGAGAATGTTGTGGTTGATGTTTTATCTACACAAGTTGAGGAGGATGGGTCACTCCTTATCATTACCAAATCTAGGAATCTAGGATAGATCAAGATAGGCTACAGGGAATGACTATCAAATGGTATTTTAAGGCAGCCCATTCCAACAACTTCATAAAGATCCCAACGCACCTAAAATTTATACATGGAAACAAAATACATTGCAATATAAAGGGCACATTGTTCTCCCAAAAGATTCAACCCTAAAACAACTCTTAGACGAGCTACATTCATCACCAATGACAGGTCATTCTATTTTTCATAAAATCTATGAAAGAACTAAGTGTTCATTCTTTTGGGAAGGTATGAAAACAAATATCCGAAATTCGATAGTATCTTGTGATGTGTACCAAAGAAACAAGGGAGAGACGATGAAGATATTGGGGGCATTGCAACCTTTACCAATCCCAACACAAATCTAGACAAACATTTTAATATATTTTATCGTTAGACTCCCAAAAGTTGGAAACAAATTCAGTCATCATGGTGATGGTTGACTAGCTTTTAAAAGTTTCTCATTTGTGTGCCCTAGCTCATCCTTCCACTCCTTCCTTTACACTCCTTCCTCAATTGCACAAGCTTTCATGGATCAAATCTTTAAGCTACACAATATGCCCGCTTCCATTGTCTTGGACCAAGACCCACATTCACCAACAAGTTTTGTTGTGAGTTGTTTAAAGTTTAAATTTCAACATAGATAGTTGAATATGAGCAATGCATATCATCCTCAAACTATTCGTTAAACAAAAGTGGTCAACAAGTGCTTAGAAACCTACTTGACATGCTTTGCTTCCAAAAGGCCTCACTAGTGGCCATAATGGCTTCCTCTTAATGAATTGTGGTACAATACAACTCATCATGGAGCTACTAAAATGGCAACACATGAATTTATGGCTAAAAACCCCGTTAGTGGCATCCTACCTACAAGGCACATCCAAGGTTTATGCAGTAGATAGAACACTTCATACAAGAGAAGCCATTATTTGTATCCTCGACGACAATTTGGTTATGGCACAAAATCAAATGAAATAACACATTAATCAGCCTATATCCAAACATTCATTTTCCAAAGGGAATCGAGTGTTCCTTCACCTGCAACCTTATAAACAAACGTCACTCAAAGAAAAAGTTCCCTAAAAGCTAGCTACTAAGTTCTATGTTCCCTATCAGATCATACAACGCATTGGTCAGGTCACCTACAAGATAGCCCTGCCAGCCACTCCAAGATTCATCCAGTTTGTCATATGTCTTGTTTGAAAAAGGTTGTAGGATTAAATTGCGAAGTGTAGACCAACCTACTAGAACTTGATGAAGAAGGATCCATTTGGCTCCAGCCAAAAACAGTGTTGAATTCCAGAGTGTCAGTTTCACCGCTGCAGATCAAGGAAGTATTAATCCAATGGAAAGATATGCAACCAGCATATGCCTCATGGGATCCAATAGCAATTCTAAAACAATTTCCACACCTTCAACTTTGAGGACAACGCTGCTTTCAGGGGAGTGTTCATGTTAGAGTTCTACCCCAACCCCCTCATTTAGATACTTTATTAATGTATAAGGCCACCTTCATTGAATAAGGCCCATTAAATAGTTAGTCAATGGTCACTCATTGTAAAAAAGGTCATCTTTGTTAATAAGGCACAAATTAGTTATTAGACTCTTATTATAAGTGGGCCCATGGATAGTTAAGATTCTCTGTGGATAACCCTATATTAAGTAGAAGGTTATGTAATGTTTTGTTAAGAATTGTGATTGTATTTAAAGCATCACTCTTGGAAGGTGCACCTTTGACAAGGCAAGTTAACATAGCTGTCTATTTTTCATTATCAAAGAGATCTTTCTTACGGTTTGCCTCTATTTTCTCGTGTTCTTGGATTTTGTACTACATTTTATGTGATTTCTCTAAAGCTTCTGAGCTAATTATGTTACATCTTATGTGATTTCTCTAAAGCTTCTGAGCTAATTATGTTACATCTTCAAATGCTGGAAACTGAAATGCACATTACAGAAAATATATAAAAGAATCCTCACAGGTCTGTCCCAAATCACGGCACTGTTTATTGTGGCAAAAAAACAGGAACATGATGTTCTAGACAAACCCTACTTTTTCACTCTGCACTGAAGTACAAAAGCTGACTACTTAAACCCTAACCTGAGCCCTCTATAGCACAAGAAGGCCATCTAAGGTTTACAATAAAAGCAGATCCAACCCTGGATCAATTCCCAACCCTTGATTTATTTGTGGCCTTGGGATTACCACCCTCAACCTAAATGAAGAAACTGTCTTTGATGAAGCGTTCCAGCAAGAAAAATAACCTTCTTGGGACTTGCACATTCTCCCTACGGGTTAGTTTCCCCATGTGCTTTATTTAAAGCTGGACAAAAGCAATCCAAAAACATAACTTCCCTTGATCTAAAAAAATCAACTCAAAAATAGCAAAACGATTAAATCTGAAAAAACTACTTTTCCCACAACTAGGAAAGCAAATAGCTAAAATAGCACTGCAGTCCCTCTAAAACACAGAATTATCTTCCATAATCACTGCACTCTACATAATGGAAGACTGCACAATCCAAGAACATAACTTCCCTCAATCTAAAAATATCAACTCAAAAATAGCAAAACGATTAATTCTGGAAAAACTACTTTTCCCACTAGTTAAGAAAACAGCTAAAATTAGCACTGCAGCACTGCAGTCCCTCTAAAACACAGAACTGTCTTTCATAATCAATGCACTATACATAATGGAAGACTGCACCCTAACAGAGGCTGTACAGACTAGTGTTGAAAACATCAGCATCGGCAAAAAAATGGTGAGGAAAAAATCAGCAAACCGTGGCAAACATTAGAAAATACAAAATATATTCATGTTTTCAAAATCGGCAAAAATCAGGAAAAATCAGAAACTATCATTTAAAAAAAATACATTTTTTTGGGCCAAAAAAATCAGCAATGTTTTTTAAATTTTTTTGTCTATCAAGTTCTGTGATCCTCCAGGCTCGACCTGTGGCTTGAGGAGCCCTGACCCAGGGGCATCTAAGCCGTCAAAGTCACCCGGGGATCGCATCCGGCCTGGGCCACACCAGCCCTTAGCTGACTGGATTTTTAACGGATCGCACCCGGCCTGGGCCACACCAGCCCTTAGCTGACTGGATTTTTAGCATGTCTCCTCCCCCTAGCACAGGGCACAACCACCCCCCGTGAGGTTTGATCCTGGGTCGCCTTGCTGACAAGGCCCATCCTCAACCAGTTGTGCTAGTGGGACTTGACTGGTACAGACCGCTGCTGCAACTACTGGGTAAGCCCAGATCTGTAACAAGTGTGCCATGGCTGGAAGACTCTTCTGAGGTATAAAAAAATTAACATAGATAGCAGTGTACACTGTAAAGTTACTTTTTATGAGGAACCATCCCCTCTTAGCCCAGGGGAATTCAGGTTCTTTAAGCAGGAATTACCCTTCCTTGTTAAAGCCAATTCCAGCTTTTTCCGTAAAGATATGAACTCATTCCTATTTAGGCACAGCATCATATGGTCGCATTTCTCGCTTTTATATGTAGGGAATTCGTTGTAATCCTGTTGTGAGAATTTCTGTAACTCTCTTTGCTCTATGATGAAACCATTTGTTCCATGACGTAATATATGATACATTTCGCAAGAAAAAAGATGTATCTCATTGATCTTGGCAGATGCATAATATCATAACCTTAAAATCAAATAACAGAGTTTGGTATAGTTGAAAAACAATGCTCAGCTATCCATACTTTTTTATGGAGGTAGCTTATAAACATCTCATAAGCAATTAAAAGTACATTTTTGCCAACCCCCAACTTATAAGACAAACATTGAGCGAATATGTAATGATAATATTAAAAAACCTTGAGGCTTGAACCTAAGAATCCAGTTCATGAAAGCTATCTATACTTTTTATGGAGGTAACATATAAACATCTCGTAAGCACTTAAAAGTCCATTTTTGCCAACCCCAACTTATAAAAGACAAACATTGATCAAATCTCTGATGATCATATCAAAAAATCTTGAGGCTTGAACCTAAGAATCCAGTTCATGAAACTCCTGCCCTATATCCTGTCTTTCTCCATTGAGACTTTTGTAAAACAAACGCAGTCCCCTGCAAGGTGGATCTTTTCATTTTACACCATTGTGCAGCTTGATTTTCTTCAGGTAAATGCACACCAGCACATTTCAAACTAGTTTATTCATAGCCTTCTTGTGTTTTAAAAATTCAAAAAGGTAAAAAACTTTTTCACTTTAGAAATTGTGGTGGCATATTCAATAGTTGTTTTCATTCAAGCAATTTTTCTTTGGACACAGAATGTTTAGACATCGTCCCACATCAGTTAAAAAATTCACAAAGCATTTTATCTCTTCACTTTTCTCAATGGAATATGAGCCTTCGTAAGTTCATACTGATTTTCTATCACATAAGTTATATTATGGGAATATACACAAATTAGACTCTTCATTCTTGACAAATAGTATTCCCTCTGTGCATCCATGACCTGGCTTCTACAGGCTATTTGGATACCATAGAACCTTTACAGATATAAAATTTTAGTTTTAAGCACCATTTAACCCAATTTAGTGAACAACTTATCAAAGCCATGGAATTATTACATGAAATGAACATTGGTGAATGACCACTTTAAATCTGATGACACACATAATGATAACCCCAAAACGCCCAAATCCAAATAACTAAGTTGAAAACTTGAAACTTGATTGATACATGCACTCTGATTGTTAGAATAGGTTGAGATTATGCTCATATAGTGTCATTGAGTCTCTTCATCCAATAGTCCTGTCTTTTCCCTAATAATTAAAATTAAAATGAATATTTTTTATCTATTTATTTACAGAAACATATTTATGCTCTATTTAGCTCCATTACAGATAAACCCTCTTTATGTTCTATTTAGCGTTGTTATAGACAATTGAAATTTAGTTATTCTTTATCTTATCCAAGGAATGGAATTTATCTTTTAGTCATAGATACCATTTGACCCAAGTTGGTCACTGATTTTGAAATTTTCTGAACAAAAGTGATGTATAGACTGCGAACATTCTAGTGGAAGTCGAGAAACCACTTACTGGATGCAAAGAACAAACTATTGATTCAAAATAGCATTTCTTTTCAAACAGCAGGATCAAACAAAAAGAGAATGTCCCATAACAAAACTCTGAAGCGAGAACTAAATGAGTTCAAGCATTTTGATGTCTAATCCAGTTCAACTATGGCTGATTGAACAATCAAACTAAAAATGAAAAACCTGCAAAAGAGAAAGCAGCAAGTGGTTTTTCTTGCAAGGTAATCAACACAATTCACAGAAGGAAAAAAATTTACTTTCTGTGGCTGAAAATAAACCAAGGGACCATCCTCATTGAGCATGTATCGTTCTTTAATATTCTCATACCATGACACGGTGGAAACAGATTATCGCAACAAGGTAGCATGTTTACCATGAAAATCCCACCACAACATGAGCAGGGAAGGATCTGATCTATAGAATAGATGTGTGCTCAGTATGGTATTTTGATTCTTCCATTCTTGATGTTTATGCATACAAAATAGTGTTGCCCTGCTTCTTGTTCTGAGGACAAGGAAAGGCAACAAAAGTGAGACTTTCTGGTTTCATGAGAATAAGTAGATAAATGATAAAAGGCCTCTACCGAAAAGAATCCTTGAATTTATGAATGCAGTTAATAAAAGGCATAGTTCTTCCAGCATCCAGTGAAATTTTCTTTCGACTCTCCGAGATCACTGAACTAGATTCTTCACAAAGTAGCAAAGTGAGTATGTTTCGCCAATAGATCAAACCAACCTTAATAATGAATTTTTCCAGGCAAATATTATTATCCCATTAAATATGGATAACACAATCGCACTTACAACCAAAAGAAGGCTTCATAAAACAGGATTAACAGATAGATATTGCAGCTATTGTAGAAATCCAGAAAAATGTTAGTCGTTGTTTTGGAGGTGCCCATTTGCTAAGAACTGGAGTTGATACAAGGCCTTTTTGCAAACATGTTTGAATCAGAGATGTGATGGCAGACTGCCCTCAGGCATCTTCCGTGCTGCCACAGATCTGTCTGGAGAGTCTAGAAGGTAATTAGAATGATCACTCTCTACTTCCTATGGTGAAAGAAATAAGCCAGATCGTTTTGAAGATTTGCTCCAAAAAAGAGTGACTAAAATTGACAAATTCTCGATTACAAGTTGTGTACCTATCTGATCTTAACCTCACCTGATTGTTCTAAGAAAATATTGTGAAAGGCAAGATCCCGTGCATTTGCTCTATTCACATACACAGGCAGCTGCATCCTTTCAGTAATATAAATTTCAGGTTTAATACACAGACATATTCGGGGATAATGCTAAATCTTTTCATCTGAGACATAGGAAGCAATATTCAAAATCTGATGACAGTAATAAGGGCAATTCGAATTCCTCGATGTGAAATATACAGGGGCCTTCTTGAGAAAACAAAAAAATTGAATCGAAGTAAAACAAAGGAATCATAGGTACCACTAAATCTTTTCATCTAAGATACAGGATGCCATATTCAAAATCTGATAACAGTATTGTAGTAAGGCCAATTCGAGCCCTTTGTTGCGGAGTACAAGGGCCTTCCTGAAAGCACAAACAATCGAAGTAAAACAAAGGAATAATTGGTACAACTAAACTCTAGCATGGCATATTCTGATTCTTAAAAATTACAGTGGAGCTCTATAAGAAAATCAACAAATAGAGCACATTTTGACAAAGAGTCGCATGGAATGGGCAAAAAGGTAGTTTAAGGGTACCCATTATTACTTTATGCACAAATTTTTACCTCAACCCATCGGGGTTAGAGCGGTCTACAAGTGATTGAACAAATTCTGCCGCTTAACAGAAGTCAATAAATCCCTAATATCCAAACAGTTCTTACGTGAATTTTGATTTGATCATATGCTCTTCAAAAGGCCTCTGAGAATCCCAATAGCCTAACAATTTTACACATATTTCATTCGATTACACGCTCTCAAGAGCCCAAGCAGCGAATTAACAGAAACCCAACTCACCTGTGATCTCCCCCAAAACCTTATTTTGAACTTTGTAGGCGAAAGAGGTGTACACTGGATGTGGGTCTGCTCTCAAACTTCATATTTCTCCACCACGCGAAGCATCTGCTTCCTCTTCACAAGGAGGTATGTAACAACTACTACTTGGAGCAGCCCTGCAACGGCTGCCAACACCAGTCCCGTCCCCTTCCTCCAATTCATCCTATTTGGACTAGAAACATACTGATGCGAAGGAGGAGGATGTGAGGAAGGATGAGGAGAAGGAAGTGAGGAAGGATGAGGACGATGTGAGGAAGGATGAGGAGGAGGATGTTTTGAAGGAGGAGGAGGAGGATGTGAGGAAGGATGAGGAGAAGGATGTGAGGAAGGATGAGGAGGAGGATGTTTTGAAGGAGGAGGAGGAGGATGTGAGGAAGGATGAGGAGAAGGATGTGAGGAAGGATGAGGAGGAGGATGTTTTGAAGGAGGAGGAGGAGGATGTGAGGAAGGATGAGGAGAAGGACTATGTGGAGGCTTTACAGCAAGGTTAGCAAGATCTCCCTCAAGAAAGGGAACGGATTTATCATTGCGGGCTTTTGGGACAGGAGAGACTAATGGGCTTCCAGCACTGATCAGTGAAGACGTCCATGAGATGGATATACCCATGAAGATTCCCAGGTGGAGAATACATCTCGGACTCAACATCAGTGGACACAAAACTCTCTCCAATTACTTCTTCTGCAAACAAAACTCATTAGAAAACTGATTGCTCCCCCTCATCATCTGCACAAATGGTTTTTGTTGCAGCAGGATGCGCATAAATATGCATCTTTGGGCTCTAAATAGAATAATTATAATAATGCATGAAACACTTTTGTCCATGGAAAGTCCGTGACAGAAAGACTCATTAGATTCCTTTACTCGAGTCAGTCGTCCCTGAGTTCCCAAGCAAGAGCCAACTACAGAGTTTAATTCAGTTGATATGCGGCTTACAGGCTGCCACGTCATATCTACTCTCTGGCAGGTGAATTCGCCTGTATCATTTCCAAGTGGTGAAACACGATGGTAGCCAGCGTGGCATTATCATATAATAGTATTTAGACCTTAAATTTTGGGTATTATACTGATACTCACAACACTGGGTGTTTATGGTTTTTCTAACATAATAATTATTGGAATTGGGTTATATATTTGTTAATATATTTAATATTTAGAAAAAATAATAAAATTATTAAATTTAAAATTGAAAATTTTATTTTTATAATTATTATTAAAAATAAAACAAATTTTATAATTATTATGGGGGTTTAAAATTTAAAATTTGATTTTATAAATTCTAATATTAAATTGGTGAATAAAAAAATTTAAAATTTAATGTTTGTAATAATTATTAAAATTAAAATTTTATTTTTATAATAATTATTAATTTTAAAATTTGATTATATAAATTTTAATATTAAATTGGTGAATGAAACATTTTATAGAAAAAGGTATGATACGGATTTATTTCACTAATTTTTCCGTATAACATTGAAATTAAATCATATATAATTATTAATAAATTTTTTTTTATTTAAATTAAATTTTAAATATATAAATAAATTCAACATTCTATATATAATTTTTTATTAACAAATGTATAATTTTTTATTATTTAAATTAAATTTTTAATTTTTAAATAAATTCAACATTTTATATAAAAAAATTTATTTTTATAAATGTATAATTTTTTATATTTAAATTAAATTTTAAATATATAAATAAATTCAACATTTTATTAAAAAAATAAAAATTATAATAGTTATTAAATTTAAAATCTGACTTTCCTAACCTTTTACAATGTCAAATTATAGTGACCTAGGGAGGCTTCTTTCCAAGTTTTTTGAGCATAGGAATAAAATCTTAAATCAAAATAAATAATTTGTTTCTTTAGGTCCGATAGTTAACCATCATCATCACCATCATCATCATCATATAAAATTTAAACATTAAATTAGCCTATCAAACATCTTGTTTATAAGATAAAGGTATTATTTTGGGAGTTGTTTTTAGTTAAATTTTTTGGAAGTTTTTCTGATGGATTTTTCTGGTTTAATTTCTCTAAAATCGAGCATGAATTTATTGAAATCACAAGTTTGATGGGTAACCCTTACAGAATCGAAGTGCCCTAGAGGTTTTACATCAAAAAACCAGTTTAAATAACACAAATCAATATTTTACCTTGAAATTTTCGGAGATTCAGACACCGGAAAATCCAAAAAAATCGCACTAAAAACAACTTTTTTATTTTTTTTTGTTTATCTTATTAATTTTATGATTTTTTTTAATATAATAATTATATAATTCCTAACGGAATTATAAGATTTTCTTATTTATGAGAGATTTTTCATAGTAAATCACATGGACAAATGAAATATCATGTGATTTACGCCCAAAAATCTCTCATAAACAATATGGATCACAAAAGCCTCAATTCAACAAGATTTTCTTATTTAAATTATATAATAAATTTACAATCTTAAAAATATTAAAATAATTTTAATTTTATTTTAATTTTTTATAATAGTTATTAAATTTAATTTTATAAATTTTAAATATTAAATTGGTGTAGGAAATATATATAAATTTTAAACATTAAATTCGTGTATGAAACATTTTTGTTTATAAAAAAATGGATTCATTTTCATGTGATAATTTGACAAATTCGAATATTAAAATTTGATGATGATGATGATGATGATGGTTAACGTCCCCTGAGACCAAATAATGGTCTATCGGACCTAAAGAAACAAATTATCTATTTTGATTTATGATTTTATTCTTATGCTCAAAAAGCTTGGAGAGAAGCCTCCCGAGCTCACTATAATTTTGACATTGTAAAAGGCTAGGAAGGTCAGTATTGTAACAAAGATTGTGAAACTGAGATCTAATGTGGTTATACGTGGGGCACTCTAAGAGGAAGTGGTTTTCATCCTCGATGTTACTATTCTTACATATATGGCAGATCCTTTCCGTCCATGGCGTTTTAGGAACTGCCCAACGACCTGTTTCACTATGGAGCTCATGAGAATTCGTTCTAATCTTTGCTATATTAATTTAGTTTCTCTAAATTTTTTGTTTATAGAAAAATGGATATTTTCCACATGACAATTTGACTAATAAAATTTATAAAGCTATACAAATTTCAGCCCTTTTAAATTTGACTCTATAATTTTTTTTACCAAAAACATATATTTTTAACCATTAAACTTTCAAAAATTCATTTTAGCTTCTCAAATTAAAAAACATATAAAATACTTATTGAATTCCAAAATTATATCACTTCCTTGTTTATAAGAAAATGGCTCATTTTCCATGTGAAATTTTCATTATTAAAATTTAAAGTATTTGAGTCCCTTTAAATTTAAATCCATAATAAGATTATATATATATATTTAACCATTAAATTTCTAGAAATTTATTTTAGCTTCTCAAATTAAAAATCCTATGAAATACTTATTAAATTCTAAAAACAAGGAAAACGGATCATTTTCCTTGTGAAATTTTGACTATTAAAATTTAAGGTATTTGAATCCCGTTAAGTTTGAAACCATAATCAGATTATATATATATTTAACCATTAAATTTTTAGAAATTTATTTTAGCTTTTCAAATTAAAAATCTTATTAAATATTTATTAAATTCTAAAATTATGTATTTTTAAATTAAAAACCATGCATAATACTTATTAACCTTAAAATGGTTTATGCTTGGTTAAGAACTCATTTTTCTTGGACTTAAGGAAACAGATTAATGGTCCAAGACCTTGAGGCATCTGGCAGGAGTGAAACTCTGCCCCCTTACGGATCACTAGTAGGTAATGACGGATCACCAGTGGGTAGTGGGTTATTCCAAGTGGTGTGGTTTTTTATCCTCACCGTTGGTTTGACAACTGAATTATGATAGGTTTCCCATAAATAAATAAAATACTCATTGAATTCAAAAATTGTACGTTTCATAAAAAGGAGCTTCTTAATTTTAATTAAAATGGTGTCACTAAATTATATTTAGATCTCATAAGGTGTTTTGACATTAATTTTTAAATATTTGGAATGGAAAAACCATGTGTAATACTTATTTAATTTAAAAATTGGGTATTTCTTTTTTTTAATAAATTTTTTTCTATTCAAATAATATCAAATTATGTAATATTAAAATATTTGTGTTACAAGACAAAATGCAAAAAGTTAATGCATTTTATTCCAAATATGTATATTTATTAAATATACTTTTGATTAAAAATTTCATTATGTTATGTTATAATATTGGTAAATTCTAATTCTAATTTATATATAATTCCATTATGTTATAGATTTGATAAATTCTAATTGAAATATAAAAAAACATAAATTAACTTAAACCATCAAAAGAACTTAAAAATATCAATAATTCTTGTAATAACTAAATTAATTTGAATGGTTAAAATTGCTTTTTATTACCATTAATTTCTTTTAATTTTTTAACCCCTAACTAAATCAAAAGTTATATATTTCCTTAATGTCACTAAATTGGATCGAGATTTTATATGAGGTTTTCTATGTGAATTTTAAATGATAAAGAATATGTGTTGTTGTTATATGATGATGATGATAATGGTTAACGTCCACTGAGACCAAACTTTGGTCTATCGGATCTAAAGAAACGAATTATTTAGTTTAATTTAAGATTTTATTCCTATGCTCAAAAAGCTTGGAGAGAAGCCTCCCTAGCTCAATGTAATTTTGACAACGTAAAAGGCTAGGAAGGTCAGTATTGCAACAAAGATTTTGGAACTGAGATCTAATGTGGTTGTACACGGGGCACTCTAAGAGGAAGTGATTTTCATCCTCGATGTTCGTATTCTCACAGAGATGGCAGAACCTTTCCATCCATGGTGTTTTAGGAACTACCCAACGACCCGTTTCACTATGGAGCTCATGAGAGTTCATTCTAATCTTGGCTATATTAATTTTCTTCTTTGAGCTAGATAAAACAGAGAGATACTTTTGATCTTCTAGGGTGGGGTTGATGATCTCCTTATAATATCTTAATTTTCTTTTAGCTGCTAAATCTTTCTCACACCACATTTTTCTTTGAACTTAGAAGTAACAATATTTTTAATGTTATTAATGTTTTGTAATGCAACATTCTCGTCGATCTCCCAATGGTTTAACCAAGCCCTGGTATCTTTATACCAACCTCGTTTGAGCCTTAGGTGGTTTTGGCTGGAATTTAAAGCTAGCTTAGGAAGTCTATGGTCTCCTATGTTATTGAGTTCGTTCTTGTACAACACAAGCCTAGTCATAGCTAGGCTCTTGATAGGGAAAGGCCCACTTCTATAAGGAGAATATGATAGGGTGTGTTGCTTTTAATTTTGAGGTTATACGTTATAAAATGCTTCTGGATTTGCTCAATCTTTCTTCGGATTCTCTAGAGATACTACAACCCCAAACCTCACATCCATATAAGATAACCGGAGTGACTAAAGTTTCAAAGAGGAACTTCTTTCTATCCCACATTACTTGTAGGAAGACACTTCCTCCAAGTTACTATTGTCATACATAAAATTAGCGTAAGTGTCCTTCTTGGATTTGATAATCATAAATTTTGTTTTGTCAGTGTTAACAATCATACCCATGGTAGAGCAGAAATCATTAACAAGTATAAGTTGCTTATCAAGATCAGATGGGCACCTTGCGAGAAGAACAATATCTTCAGTGTAGAGAAGAAGGATGATGACTATCCCAGCTAAGATCGTGCCAACACATCCTTCTTCCTCTAGACAACCTTCTAGTTTGTCGATGTAAATGCCAAATAGGGTAGGGGAGAGGGGGCAACCTTGTTTAACTCTGATATTACACTTAATATCTTTCAACCACCCCTCATTGCTCTTTAACTTGGCAATTACATTCTCGTATAACCGTATAGCGGTAACTCTCAACTCAAAAGGAACCTTTAGCTCTTCTAATCTGTTCCAAAGGTTGTTTCTAGGAATCGTATCGAAAGCCTTTATAAAGTCCAAAAGCAACAAAAGAGATTGGATTCATCATTGCAACATTCCTCCACAATGATCCTAAGCATAACGAGGTGGTCTATTGTTGAGTGTTGCTTTCTAAAACCTGCTTGACCTTTAGCCCGCTTACCTTCACTTTCAAGCCATATGCTCAACTTCCTTTCCAAAATAATACCATATAACTTAGCTAGGAGAGGGCTGATCATAATTATCCGATAATTAGAGGGGTTATTTGTATCCCCACTTTTAAAAATAGGGATAATGAGACTTTGAGTCCATGGTTTAGGGAACCCTTGCTTGACCGCTTGATTGAAAAGCTTGTGAATGTGGGGATGAGGATAAGACCTCCAATTTTTAAGATTTTCGCCTGGTAACCTTCAATGTCCTTAGCTTTCCCATTAGCCAAGCAATTAACCCCAAAATCAATGTCTTCTAATGAGAAAACTTCTTTCGTTGTGAGCAGGGTTTCAAAGTTATCCATGACATTTGGAGATTCATACAGCCTTTTAAGATAGGAATTCCAGTCGTGTAAAGCAATTTTATTATTATCTTTAGTTTTCCTAGTTAGAAGCTGCCTCCAGAATTTCGTAGGAGCTACCTTAGAGAGGTGTAGGAGATTCGCTTGCCTTTTGCGAACATACTGCCTTTTTTTCCTTTTAGTCAGGGCTTTGTATATTTTTATCTTGCCAGTTTTAAGAGATTCATCAACAACTTCCTTAATTGCTCTCCTCGCACTTTTACAATCTTTGTCATACCATGGGTTGGTTTTTCTATTTGTTTTATTAATTGAAACTTCAATTGAGAACTTGCTAATAGAATATGAGAGGGTTGTAGTAAAATTATGATAGAGATCTTCAATGTTGTTTATACTAGATAAAGGAAGCAAATTAGTTTTTAATTGATCCGAATTGGATCCATGAAAACTAGCAAAGTGTAGAAATTTTGAATAATATGACACATATTCATAGAGATTATCCCGATTATACACTATTGCGGAATACATGCATAATACATAACCTCCTCTACGTTGATCATCAATTTACAGAAGCAGAAACAATAACATGCGCACATAGAAGCATCAATCACACATATCAACACAGTATGTTCCCGGGGAAGCATCTCGCTAAAAACCCCAACTATCTGTATATTATATTGATTGAGAACATGTAACAATACATAGTACAATACTCCTCACAAGTACTCAGCACTATCTCCACTGTTACACAAAATACAGCTCAGATCTGATCTCCAAATCTCCTCCGCTGCTTGCCTGCCTCCACTGCACAATACCTGCTGAGAATGAATGAATCCAAACTCGTTCCAAGTTCTATTTACCTTGGAAAATCACTCACACTAGAAATCACGTGAGCACAGGCTATAATACTGGGCAAATACTGCGCAATACTCATTGGCATACTCAATCCATTGATTGTGCAAGATCTCATGCACAACTGATAGTCACAACTCACCCTTTTACTCACCTCTAACACTTGTCTCCACTGAACTGTCCATGCACTGAGTTAACTGATGTATTCTTCAGTTGCATTATGAGTTAATAATTAGTGAATTAATTAATAACTAATTCACACAACTCATCACTTAGTCTATTGATCAGTTAGACTAAATACAACTAGTTCAACTAAGTCAAACTGAACACAACTCCATTAACTGCTCATCTAACTCCACAGAACTCAACCACTTGAGTTCTAACTGAAGTCCTTCATGCAATAGCTCAGTCAACCCATAGGTAACCACGTGATTCCTTCAGGCAGTTGCATGTGCCACATCTGTAGCTCCAACTGAAGTGCTCCAAGAGAATAAGATAAAGTTTAGAGTCCAAATATTACTAAGGGCTAATAATATTTGACTGTTTCTATTTTTACCCGATAGTCTAAAAATAGAATCTGATCACTCCTGCTATGATCCAAAAATAGAAGTCCATCTATTTTTCCCAACATGACCAATCGTCCATAAACAGCATCCTGCAACTCATAGACCATGATCCATATGTCCAAAAATAGACATAGTCTAAAAATAGACTTTGCGCCAAAACTTGCCTGCGGGACCACTTAGTGAAGGCGACTCCTTTCCACTAAGCTCCATCATCTTGTTGCATTCTCAACAAGCATTTCTTGTTGCACACTTTTCAACACTCCCTCTCAACAAGAAAGGCTTCCTCTCAAACCCGATCCTATAACTCTGGAATGTTCTGCATGCAACACATCTGCTCGGTCCAATTTGCTCAACAACACTTAGAACAAAAACACTCCCAACTGACCACTCTGTTGGGCTAGGAACATACTCTGATGATGAAGCTCTACCTGCTGCTGACAAGTGCTCCCTCTCTGACATCTGCGCTACTGCAACATCTTCATGCATCTTGCACCATTGCACACCTCTCTGTGCCACCTAGCACTGTGCAAAAACACTTGTGCCTCTCGCATTGTTGCAGCCTGCATGCTATGCGCTGTCCTAGGATTCCCTACACTGTCGCTCTCTTTGCCGCTCCATCTGCATCTATCTCTACCCAATCAGCTAGTTCCTGCTACTCCACATCGGGGCTCCCATAGCAAGGTCTCATCCAAGAGGTTGGGTACCTCAAGGATCCTACCCCTCCTCCTTGGAACGATCACTCTATATCGCCCCACCTCCTACCTGGAGGTATGGCTGCATGCGATCCCTCAGCCCACCTGGCTCGAAGTTTCCCCCTACTAGAGGTCTCTGCATGAGTAGATGTCTCTACTCGATCTCCTCTCATCTTCCCTTGTTGTGGTTGCTCCACAACCTCCTGAAGCTGCTGCACTAATCGTGGCTCCTCCACAATCGTCTGAGACTTCTTCTGGCTCTGCATGTTGAGCGGTAATGTACTCTCCCTCTCAACCACCAAGTCTCCATCAGTTGCCTCGCTGCTCAAGGCTTTGCATGCATCTTGAACCTCAAGAGCATACAGGTTCTTAACCCGTGAACCAATCTGCTTCACCTATCTAGTGATGATGTGTCTAAGGAAAACCTTTCCCTTACTGAAGACTACATCATAGCCTCTGTCTTCCATCATCCCGATCGACACCAAGTTTCTCTTCAGTGCTGGTACATACTTGACATCGGTCAAGGTAAGGCGAGCTCCATGCTCCCTCTGAAAAATAACTGTGCCTACACCTGAGACACTATACTTCTCATCATTACCCATCCCTATGAGTATCTGGAGATATTTCTCCTCCAAAGTACTGAACAAACTTTTGTCACCGGTCATGTGGAAAGAAGCTCCACTGTCAAGAAACCAACCACTTCCCACCATGGATGAAACCATGCATGCGAAGAGTGTGAAGTCCAACTCAAACTGTGAAGCAAGTGAGGCTGCCTCACCTTCAGATCCTTCCCTGAATCCCTTCTTGGACTTCTTCTTTGGGAAATTAGTAGCATAATGGCCCAACTCATGACAACGAAAGCATCTCACCTTCGACTTGTCAACCTTCTTCCCATCATTGGAAGAACTGGATTCAGAAAGAGAACCCTTCTCCTTCCCCTTCTTCACCTTACTCGCTAAGGCACAGTTCTCCTCATCATGCATGGATGAAGAATTGTCTCTGGTGTGCCGTCTAATCTCCTCTTGCACAAGATCCGACCAAAGTCTCTCCTATCCTCGCAGTTTCTCCCTTCCATTCTTTGAGTCCTGGTAGCTATGCCAACTCTTAGGAAGGCCAAGGAGTGCTAGACTCACCATATCCTCATCCTCAACAGTTACCCCCACACTTCCCAGCTCATCCCGGCATTGGGTGAACTTCGTGAGATACTGGGGCATACTGTCTCCATTCTCACACCTAATGTTTCTGAGTTTATCCTTGAGCGCCAACTTCCTCTGGTCGCTCTTGCTTTGGAATAATTCTGTCAACATTTTCCACATCAAATATGGAGAAGCCTTTCCATGGAGGCTGGACACAATGTGATCCCTCACGCCCTCCAACAGAATCCTTCGACTCTTTGCTGTCTTCTTTTTCCAATCCCCGATTTGAGCAACATCAGTAGGTTTTGGGACATCCGCATCTATGAACTCCTTCAACCCATTATCATCTAACACCGCCTCCATCCTGTCCTTCCATGCAATATAGTTCGAGCTGCCCTCAAGGGCATACTCCAATCGCAATCTGTTGAAAGACATTTCAACTTTGACACCAAGAAAACATTGTTGTAAATTCGAATTCCACCAGCTCAAAAAACTAAACCGCTTCTAATCTAAAATTCGTGAGAACAAAGTATTTCTTGTACAGTCATCGACTGTATGGGCATTCACCGGATATCTCACCTTCCAAAGGAAGGATGAATCCAGAGGCTACCTGGCCCGATTACAGACTCTGCCTGAAGAAATAAAATGTAAACACTTTCTGAATAATAGATCTGATGATCAATCCTCGCTTTGATATCCTGTAGAACTTTTTCTACAAATCAATGGCTCCAATACCATGTAGAAATTTTGAATAATATGACACATATTCACAGAGATTATCCCGATTATACACTATTGCGGAATACATGCATAATACATAACCTCCTCTACGTTGATCATCAATTTACAGAAGAAGAAACAATAACATGCGCACATAGAAGCATCAACCACACATATCAACACAGTGTTTTCCCGGGGAAAGCATCTCGCTAAAAACCCCAACTATATGTATATTATATTGATTGAGAACATCTAACAATACATAGTACAATAGTCCTCACAAGTACTCAGCACTATCTCCACCTGTTACACACAATACAGCTCAGATCTGATCTCCAAATCTCCTCCGCTGCTTGCCTGCCTCCACTGCACAATACCTGCTGAGAATGAATGAATCCAAACTCGTTCCAAGTTCTATTTACCTTGGAAAATCACTCACATTGGAAATCACGTGAGCACAAGCTATAATACTGGGCAAATACTGCGCAATACTCATTGGCATACTCAATCCATTGATTGTGCAAGATCTCATGCACAACTGATAGTCACAACTCACCCTTTCACTCACCTCTAACACTTGTCTCCACTGAACTGTCCATGCACTGAGTTAACTGATGTATTCTTCAGTTGCATTATGAGTTAATAATTAGTGAATTAATTAATAACTAATTCACACAACTCATCACTTAGTCTATTGATCAGTTAGACTAAATACAACTAGTTCAACTAAGTCAAACTGAACACAACTCCATTAACTACTCATCTAACTCCACAGAACTCAACCACTTGAGTTCTAACTGAAGTCCTTCATGCAATAGCTAAGTCAACCCATAGGTAACCACGTGATTCCTTCAGGCAGTTGCATGTGCCACATCTGTAGCTCCAACTAAAGTGCTCCAAGAGAATAAGATAAAGTTTAGAGTCCAAATATTACTAAGGGCTAATAATATTTCACTGTTTCTATTTTTACCTGATAGTCTAAAAATAGACTCTGATCACTCCTGTTGTGATCCAAAAATAGAAGTCCATCTATTTTTCCCAACATGACCAATCGTCCATAAATAGCATCCTGCAACTCATAGACCATGATCCATATGTCTAAAAATAGACATAGTCTAAAAATAGACTTTGCGCCAAAACTTGCCTGCGGGACCACTTAGTGAAGGCGACTCCTTTCCACTAAGCTCCATCATCTTATTGCATTCTCAACAAGCATTTCTTGTTGCACACTTTTCAACACAAAGTTCTATGACTGTATCAAATCAGGACAGACTTCAAAAATTTATGAACAAAGAGCTATCAGGAAGACCTCAGGACAGTGGCAGTTTGTAGCCAGCAAGGAACGACGAGGACCTTGGCCAAAGCACGTTGACCAAGGCCCATGGAGACCGCGCAGGATGCAAACTGGCAATTAGGAAGTCCGGATCAGAAAACAGAGGTCGTTTCTGATGCGCGATTAGCACAAAACCCCTCGAGAAGGAAAAGCCCCAAAATGCTTAGTTGCATGGGAAGCCGGGAAACCGTAGGGAAAGCACTAAAGCAAAAGGCTGGTCCCATGCTCCAAAACCGGCGGAATATCGAAGGCATATTGGGTGGTAAGCGGATTTGGCAGAAAACGAGTGATTCCATACATTGCATGACGCGTGTCCGGTGGATGAGAGAGAAAATCGGCTCTCATCGCGGGCTAACGGTCGAGCAAGTCAACTGTGTGATAAGAGAGAACACCGTAGGATCTGGGGGCTCCAGGTCTAATGGCAGAGATTGCGCCCGATGGGAAACCGAATTTGACGGGGGAATTAAGCTGCGACATATAAAAGTCTGAAGTCTAATTTGACCGCTGAGTTGGCGGATGAATCATTACACAACGTAACCGAAATACCGAACCGTTGAGGAAGAGCTGGCGCAGTTCGTGAGAGGACAAGTGGCCACTTCCCTATGGGACGTTGGTGATGACGCAGAGGCAGGAACTCCAAACGAACAACAGCAGGCGATATGAAGGGGTGGAAGAGGAAGCAAACAGTCAAGAACAGATTGGCTTTAAGCCATGAACAGACAGAACAGAACAAGGAAGAACCAGAGAAGAGAACAGTGAAAAAAAGACGAAAGAGACAGAGAAGCAAGAAGCAGAAGATAAAGAGCCGAGCTAACCAGCAGGGTTAAGGCAACATCGAGTAGACAGAACCAGGCTTGAGAGGTTCAAGCAATCCCTGTGAGGATATCTGTCGGGAATTGAGCACCACATTGGACTCATCCCATTAAAGACCAGAGAGGTCGAGACTTGGTAAGGAAAGAGTCTGTGCACTCTAGTGGCTTGGGGAATCCAAGAACCACCCTACTAAGCATCCTCTGTTTCAGGAGACTCAAGTTGAGCTCCTCATTGTAAATCTCTGCTTTAAAGACACAATAAAAGAAGGCCACCACTGAGAGCTGGACCGGAGACGTAGCCCTAGAGAATAGGGTGAACTCCTTATTAATGTGTTGTGTTCTTGTATTGCTTACTATGTTTCTCTTACTGTCTTCCATTTTTCCAATGTTTGTGTATTTTGCAATATGATCGATCCGTTGCCTAAGATAACATAGACACACACCAGCACATGAGTCTGTAATACCTTCATTCATTAATTAGTTAACTGATATCACTCATGAGTGATTTTCAGATCAAGTGGTATCAGAGCAACAGGCTGTTAAGGTTAGACAAGCTTGTGTTGGATTTAGCTGTTGAATGCTAACTAGATCAAAGCTCATATTAGGAGAAGGAGAGTTGGTCAAAGCTAATCCTAAAATTGGGAGAGTCTATCCTTGGAAGACAATGTCAGAGGAAGGTTCTATGGGGCCAGACCCTCAATTCATAGATAGTTTCCTAGCCATAAAGTCCATGGTAGAGGAAATGTATAGGGACTTTAGAAAACACAAGGATGAAGATTCATCAGGCTCCAAACAAGACAAAGGAGAAGATGAGTCTCACTTCCATGACCACTCAAAAGGCAAGGGGAAAGAAGAAAGCTTTCTCACACCTCCTAATAGCCCTGAACATAAAAAGAAAGCATCTTTGATTAAACTAGATGTCAAATTTGATTTACCTATATATGATGGAGAGTTGAATGCAGAAAAGCTGGACAATTGGATTAGACAAATTGATGTTTATTGCAGAGTACAGAATATCGATTCAGACAAGAGCAAGATTCAGCTGGCAAGCCTACGCCTTGGAGGCACTGCCTTGGTTTGGTGGGAAGGCAGGACCCAAGCTGACATGAAAAGACATGGTAAGACTATCTCTGTCTGGCATGAATTTGTTTCTACAATCAAAAAGTAGTTCTATCCATTGGCCTACGTGCAACAAGCCATGATGAGCTGGCAAACTCTTCGACAGTTGAAAGGGAAAAGTGTACAGGGATACACTCAAGAATTTAGAAAGAGAGAATTGATTCTAGGAATCTCATTAGACTCACCTGAGACTCTGTTGAAGTACATTGGTGGTCTACACAGCTACATGAGGCACACCATCCTCATGTTTAATCCCACTAGTATAGATGAGGTATTTGTACAAGCTACTCATCTAGAAGCTAGAGGAAATAATGGAAGTCCAGAAGTTGGGGGATCATCCCAACCCACTGCAAGAAAGAATAAGGAGAAAAGAAAGCAGAAATGGAAAGCAAGGAAGGCTAACACTGCACAGAAAAGCAAGGCTTCATGCACTCACTGTAAAAAGGATGGGCATGATGATGAGCACTATTGGATTCTGCATCCAGAGCTAAGACCTAAGAAGTTTGAGGGCAAGAAGAAGAAGAATGCTGCAGCTATTCAGAAAGATTTGGGGTCAGACTCGGGAGATGAAACAACTATTGCAGCCACAGGTATAAGAGGTAAGAATTTTGAAGCATCTACTAGTAATTCTACACAATCTACTATTGATGAAGAAAATGAGAGAAAAAGACATCAGCTTTTCCATATTCGAGTTATTTCCAAACATCAAAAGATTGATACTTTGTTTGATAGTGGCTCACAAGTAAATTTAATTTCTGAAGCAATTGTAAAGAAGTTGGGATTAGTAACTACACCTCACAAGAAACCATACCCATTAGGATGGTTGAATGATAAAGCACAACTACAAGTGACTAGACAATGCAAACTCAAGTTTTATTTGGGGTCAGCATTTGTAGATGAGGTTGAGTTAGACATAATTCCTTTGGATATATGTGGAATTATTTTAGGAAGTCCTTACTTGTATGACAGAAAAGCTATTTTCTATAGAGCTGAGAACAAGTATCTACTTGTTAAAGATGGAATCAAATACTTTGTAAGAGCTCATAAGCTCAAGAATAATTATACTCTCATAAACTCAGGGCAGATGAAAAGAATGATAAATTCATGCAAACAATTCTTACTGATGGTTGTAAAGGAAAAGAAACCTGATAAAACCAATGTATTTGAAGGCTATAATTCTAAATAGCAAGCTGATTTAGAAAAGGTTGTTTCAGAGTATGATATCTTGTTTCAAGAACCTAAAGGTCTGCCACCCAAAAAGGAAATAGTGCATGATATTATTTTGCAGCAAGATGCTCCATTGCCTAACATTGGAATGTATAGGTTGTCCGCTTTAGAGAACGCAGAAATCAAGAAGCAGGTGTAGGAGTTGCTCGAGAAAGGCTTCATAAGACCTAGCACATCACCATGTGGGTCACCAATCGTTTTGGTGAGAAAGAAAGATGGCTCGTGGAGAATGTGCATTGATTACCGAGCACTGAATAAGATAACAATAAAAAATCGTTATCCCCTTCCTCGCATAGATGATCTTTTAGATCAATTGAAAGAAGCTATTTATTTCTCCAAGCTAGACTTGCATAGTGGATACCATCAGGTCAGAGTTGCAGAACAAGATGCATGGAAGACTGCTTTCAAAACAAAGCAGGGATTGTATGAGTGGCTGGTTATGCCTTTTGGCTTAACTAATGCTCCTGCTACTTTCATGAGATTAATGAATGATGTAATTAGACCTTTTTCTTGATGATTTTGTTATTGTGTATCTGGATGACATTCTGATATTTAGCAAAACGTGGGAAGAACACTTAAAGCATGTTAAGCAGACACTAGATGTTTTGAAAAGAGAAAAACTTTATGTTAAACTCTCAAAATGTGAATTTGGCAAAACATCTCTGAATTATTTGGGTCATATAGTAGGGGGTGGTGAATTGAAGATAGATCCCTTTAAAGTGGTAGTCATTGTGAACTGGCCTAAACCCAAATCTGCTACAGAAGTTAGAAGCTTCTTAGGAGCAGCACAATATTGGAGAAAGTTCATTTCTAACTTTTCCTCAATTGCAGCTCCCTTACATGCTTTAACAGGATTGAACAAGGTGTTTCAGTGGAGAGGCAAATAGCAGAAAGCCTTCGACACCTTGAAAGAAAAGATTAGTACAACACTTGTACTAGCACTGCCTAATCTTCAAAGACCATTTGAGATCCAAATGGATGCCAGTGACTATGCCATGGGAGCAGTGTTGACACAACACGGTAAACCCATATGTTATCATTATGAGACATTTAATTCTGCAGTAGTTAACTATCCTACATATGATAAAGAATTGTATGCATTAGTACATAGTGTGAAAAAGTGGAAACATTAGTTAATGGATAAAGAGACAGTAATACATATTGATCATCAACCACTTCAATATCTACACTCCCAAACTAAGTTGCAGCAACCAAGACACTATTGATGGATGGGTTTTCTACAACAGTTTCATTTAGTCATCAGATATAGAAAGGGCATACATAATAAAGTTGCAGAGATGTTATCCAGACCCATTATAAATGCATCTACTATACTTAAGCATAATTCTGTGTTACATGAGAGTTACATTGAACAGTATGCTCAAGATATAGACTTCAAGGATGTATATGCAACTTTAAGTCAAGGCAAACGAGTAGAAGAATTGGATTATCATGTAAAGGACCAACTCTTGTATCATTGTGGGAAGTTATGCATTCCACAAACTAAAAGAATAAAGATAATTTGAGAAGCACACACTTCTCTAATATCAGGTCACTTTGGGGTAAGTAAAACAGTTGCACAGCTGCAAAGATTTGTTATTGGCCAAAAATGAACGAGACAGTTTCTAGATATGTAAGAGGGTGTACTATGTGTGCTAAAAGCAAGCCCAGCAATAGAAAACTAGGCTTGTACACTCCATTACCAGTTCCTTCTCACCCTTGGGAAAGTGTTTCCATGGATTTTGTTGGAGGACTACCTAAATCTAGGAAAGGTCATGATTATCTATATGTTGTTGTGGATAGGTTCAACAAAATGTGTATTTTGATACCTTGTAATAAACAAATTACAACTGAACAAACTGCAAAAATGTTCTTTCAACATGTATGGGTTCATTTTGGATTACCCACTTCCATTATATCTGACCGAGACACCCGATTTGTGGGAAAGTTTTGGTCAAGTCTGTGGGAACTGATGGACACCAAACTGAAGAAAAGCACAACTTTTCATCCACAGACTGATGGCCAGACAAAAGTAGTTAACAGGACAGTGATCCAGTTACTCAGGGGATATTGCAACGAGCATCCTAAGCTTCGGGATGAACATTTATGTTATGTGCAACATGCTTACAACAGAGCAAAACATTCTTCTACACAGAGATATCCTTTTGAGACCTGTTTTTGTTTCACACCAAGGTCTCCTTTGGATTTTGTCTTTGGTAAAGACACCACAGTTGAGGGACACAGTCATGTGGACAAGGCAACTAGGTTCATTGAACAAATCCAAGAGATCCACCAAGCAGTACAGGAACAGCTAGAAAGGGGCCAAACCAAATACAAGGCAAGGCACGACAAGCATCGGATGGAGCATAGTTTCCAAGTTGGTGATCAAGTCTGGTTGTATATCAGCAAGGACAGGATGCAAGGTGAAGGTAAAAAGCTAAAGCCTATCAGGTATGGACCCTTCAAGATACTTGAGAAAATTGGTGAGAATGCTTTTCGCCTTGATCTACCAGCTTACATGCACATCTACTCAGTCGTAAATGCAGATTGCTTAAGATTGTTTGAACCTTCGCTAATTGAAGATCCCGAAGAGCAGAGTCAATTCCCTTCTATTGATGACTTGCTACCTAAATATCTTAATGAATTGCAAGAAGACACAGTTCTCGATAGGAAGGTGAGGACGACGCGCAGGGGAGATGTTGAGTACCCCAGAGTTGGGCTCAAGGGTTCAAAGCCGAGCAGTGCAAAGTAGATAGAGATTGGACAAGTGAGACAATTGTACCCTCACTTAGTCGATGCTTGAAAACCAACTTTTGGTGGTCCAAAAGCTTTTTCAGTGGGAAGGCCGTGATCCGAATTGGATCCATGAAAACTAGCAAAGTGTTATGACTGTATCAAATCAGGAAAAACTTAAAAAATTTATGAACAAAGAGCTATCAGGAAGACCTCTGGACAATGGCAGTTTGTAGCCAGCAAGGAACGACGAGGACCTCAGCCAAAGTGTGCTAACTGAGGCCCATGGAGACCACGCAGGATGCAAACTGGCAATTAGGAAGTCCGGATCGGAAAACAAAGGCCGTTTCTGATGTGCGATTAGCGCAAAACCCCTCGAGAAGGAAAAGCCCCGAAATGCTCGGTCGCATGGGAAGCCGAGAAACCGTAGGGAAAGCGCTAAAGCAAAAGGCAGGCCCCGCGCTCCAAAACCGGCGGAATATCGGAGGCATATTGGGCGGTAAGCGGATTTGGCAGAAAACGAGCGATTCCATACATTGCACGACGTGTGTCCGGCGGATGAGAGAGAAAACCGCCTCTCATCGCGGGCTAACGGTCAAGCAAGTCAACCGCGCGATAAGAGCGAACACCGTAGGATCTGGGGGCTCCAGATCTGATGGTGGAGATTGTGCCCAATGGGAAACTGGATTTGACGGGGGAATTAAGCCGCGGCATATAAAATTCTGAAGTCCGATTTGACCGCTGAGTTGGCAGATGAATCATTACACAACACAACCGAAATACCGAACCGTTGAGGAAGAACTGGCACAGTTCGTGAGAGGACAAGTGGACACTTCCTTGTGGGACATTGGTGATGACGCAGAGGAAGGGAACTCCAAATGAACAGCAGCAGGTGATCCGAAGGGGCGAAAGAGGAAGCGAACAATCAAGAACAGATTGGCTTTAAGCCATGAATAGACAGAGAACAGAACAAGGAAGAACCAGAGAAGAGAACAGTAAAAAAAAAGACGAAAGAGACAGAGAAGCAAGAAGCAGAAGACAGAGAGCCGAGTTGACCAACAGGGTTAAGGTAGCAACGAGCAAACAGAACTAGGCTTGAGAGGTTCAAGCAATCCGTGTGAGGATATCTGTCGGGAATTGAGCACCACATTGGACTCATCCCATTAAAGACCAGAGAGGTTGAGACTTGGTAAGGAAAGAGTTTGTGCACTCTAGTGGCTTGGGAAATCCAAGAACCACCCTACTAAGCATCCTCTGTTTCAGGAGACTCAAGTTGAGCTCCTCGTTGTAAATCTTTGCTTTAAAGGCACAATAAAAGAAGGCCACCACTGAGAGCTGGACTGGAGACGTAGCCCTGGAGAATAGGGTGAACTCCTTATTAATGTGTTGTGTTCTTGTATTGCTTACTGTGTTTCTCTTACTGTCTTCCATTTTTCCAGTGTCTGTGTATTTTGCAATCTAATCGATCCGTTGCCTAAGATAACATAGACACACACCAGCACATGAGTCTGTAATACCTTCATTCATTAATTAGTTAACTGAGATCACTCACGAGTGATTTTCAGATCATTAATTCATTTAGAAAGAGATCCTTTTTTATTTCTATCAAAGATTAACTTCTTTTGGCTATAAGGATTATCTTCTATGGGATCTCTATGCATGACAAAATTGAGAGTTATAAGTAAAGGCATATGATCAGAGTCAGGCTCGTGGTCGTTTAAGATGTCAAATTTTTTTATTTCATTGTATAGAGGGAGATCGGAGATAACATAGTCTACCACACTGCTACTAAGCCCATGGATGTAGGTCATCTGGCTAGAATTGGGCCACTTCTTTAGATCGTTGCAAATTATGAGATCCTGAAGAGCTTGACTAGCTCCGACCCAAACAAATTTTCCCCGAGGTCTTCAGAGCTCCTTTTGTACCGGCTAGCTAGAGGAAGGTCTCGGTCTAACCAAAGAGGATTAGGGTTGGAATGATTGCTTAGAAGAATAGCTTGGTTGCTTGAAGTTCGAGCATTAAATTCACCCATTAAAAGGGTATTGCCTTCATTCCTTAGGCTAGAAATATCATTCTCTAAACCATTGTAAGGACTATTTTTATCTAGATTCTTTTTCTTATAGAAGTTAGAATTGATGGGGGGGAATAACAGATTGCTATGTAGGTCTTTTTATCATAAATGTCAGTGATTTCTATCCACATATATTGGTTGTAAGGGTCGTTTTTATAAATCCTAGCATGGGGAGAGATTTTCTTCTTAATGTAACAAGCTATACCCCCAATGCCTCTACGGGAGGATCACTTATTCCAAGTAGACCATAATGTAAAGCCATCTATGTTAGGGACCTTAGATTCTTCGTGCTCCCAAGTTTCAACAATCTAATTCCTAAATTTGCTATCTGCAAACAACCAAATTTCATATGTCTTTTCTTTAAAAACCTATATATACCCTAAATAGAACTCTTGGATAAATCATTAAAATCTGGTGAATATCTATTGACGCATCCCCTGATGATGGACTCACTTGGTAGTCCGAAACGTTGGGTTCACAAAACTCTATAACGGGTCATTCCTCATCTATAAAACAATCCTCACCTGACGGATTCATTATTTAACAATATCAACATCATTCAAGATCCAACTTAGCTTGGGGCCTTTGTTCCATGGAAAACCTCGACAGTTCCAAGAAAGAATTCGGAGCATGTTGAATTGCTATTTATTATTATCATTTTGGTTTCTATCTCGAATAACGGATTTTCTATTTCTGATTATTACCCATTTTCCTTCCTTCCCAGCTTCCTTTACCTTTTGAACCTCCTTTCTCAATTCTGCTTGATCTTCTGGAATGAGATCTTCATTTATAAATACTCTCGTTCCTTTTCAACTTGAGGTTTTACTAAGTATGTCATACTTATGTTCAATAAAGCTCACCTTTATTCAGATCAGCCTTCCTTTATTCTCAGTTAGTTTCCCCAACCTTGTTGCTTCTGTGAGACACGTTGTTTCAATTTGTAATATGTTATATAATTCTGTTGATTCAGATTTAAACAGGAACGCAACAAATTACAGAGATAACCATAAACACAGAGATGCAACAGAAATAATACTTCATTTCATTAATGTAAAATACTGAAATATGCTTACAAACAGGAATGGAAATAAACCAGCTCGGGGGATGGTAGCTTATCTTTGAGAAGAGATGTGGCGGCTACAGGCCTCTGAACTGTGTTCCAATGAGGCTCGAAGGCCTATTTATTGCTGAGAAACAATGGAAAACGCTTAACATCTCAAAACCTAACCCTAGAAGATGAAACGCCAAATTGTGGGCCCCGTTTTGGGTAAGTTGGTACATCAACTTCCCGAGGTCATAACTTTGGCACCCGATATTCGTTTGACGCGTGCAATAGCTCGTTAGAAAGATATATCCCAGCACTCCAACTTTGGGAAGAGGAACATCAGTCCATGGACCCATGTTGCTCCCATATTTCCCAAAAAACGTCGTTTAGGGCCTCAAAACGACTCCGGAAGTTCAGGACCCGAAAACTGCTAAAAATAGTAAATTGTGCTACAATTAGGGAAACTGAAAAACTGAAAGAGATAGTTGTGGGGGTCCAAGTGGGATAGGTGGGTGGCCACCAACATCCACCTAGATCATTCCTCCCCCCTTAGGAAGCAATGGTCCCCATTGCATTGAGTTCCTCCAGCTGCTGAACTTGGTCCCTAGTGAGCTGTTCTGCAGTCTCTGATGTGTCCAGTAATGGTGGGAAGCATGGTCGACGACGGTCCACATTGAACACTCGGTGAAAGCGAAGGAATGGGGGAATGTTGTGCTTAAAAGCATTATTTCCCACAGCCTTGGTAATGGTGTAAGGATCATGTCGGCGTGGTTGGAGCTTCTGATGGGCTCTTGTAAGGCATTCTTCCTGCAGATGCAACTAGACTTTGTTGCCCACCTGAAGCTTGTGTGGTGTCCCTGTGGGTGAGGAGAAGTTGTTCCTGTGTTCTTTCATGCCCGTATCCCTCTGTTGCTGCTGCTACGTGGAGGAACCCTTTGCGGGGGTCATGGATGTGGTAATGATCTTCCCCTTACTTTGGGAGCGATCCAGACAGAAAATGAATTTCCTAGTCTGGGAGATGAGCTTGCTGCCTTTCTTGGTAGTGATCAAAGAGGTGGCGGTAGGTGGGGCTACCTCCAGTATCCTCTATAATGAATTATTCAAAGAAATAATGACAACGTGAGGCCTTGACTCATACACAACGTGTCGCCTCCACAAGTATGGCTGGCCTAATAATACATCACAAACATCCAGAGGTGTAACATCACACAATACCTCGTCTCTAAAGGGTTTGATGTTGTAAGGAAGGCGACACTGCTGGCGAACTCGGAGATCTCGTCCTTGGTGAAGCCACCCGATACTATATGGTTGCGGGTGTGGTGTAGTCGATAGGCCCAACCGCTTCACGACCTTTGCTGAAATGAGGTTCTTTTGGCTGCCATTGTCGACAATGAATTGCAGCGGTGAACCCTTCACCCACATCTATGAGTGGAAAAGACGCTCCCCTTATTTCAATCCAACGAAAATATCTTCTTAAAATATCAATATTTGAAAGGCATATTAGGCCTATTTACAAGGTCTCTTTTAGTGGGTGTCAAAAGCCTTAATCAGATAAACATAGTCACGGACCTATATCAGTCATTATCAATGCTTACAACTGTCCTATTATTCACCTAGTGGTGACACGTTGAAGAGGAAACAAATCCGCATTTTTTTTTTAGAAGCAATTGAAGATCATTGGTGACTGATGAAAGTCTTATCTTAAGGATCAAAGTAGTAGTGAAAGGATATAGATATCTCAAAAATCAAGTGATCAGGAATACATACCAGTCCTACTAAGGGTAGTTAAAAGTCATTTAAGGACTTGTGGTATCTTTTACAATATTCTCTAAGAAGAGTGGAAAGAAGCATCTTGGAAGAACACTCTTATTTGACATCGTTTGAGGGTAGCTCTTTAGAAGAGTATCATGCACCTTGAAGTCGAGGATAGTTGCAGCTATTGTTAATTACCTTATGTAGAGAATTTCTCTTGAGAAGAGCTTGATGTCAATGAAATTTGCAATACCTTAAAGGCAATCCTTAACCTAAACATCTTTGGATTGTTCATTCTTGAAAGCAACAAGAAGATCATGGCATCTTGAAGAAACATTTGCAACAGACTTCTTGTGATCTTGAAGAACTAAGGTATGTAGTTCTTGAGGTACGTATAATTGTTTTATCCATATAAGATATAGCCTAAATTGGATTAGGATTTTTGGATTTCTTTTAGGGTTGGTAGTCTTCATATTATTGAAGGGTATTGACATCTAAGTTTTTTTGTAACCCCTAGTTGGTATTTTGAAACCCTAGTCAAAAGTGAAACCCTAACCCTATTATATTTTCTTCCCTCATAGAAACCTTAGTTTTTGGTCTCTAGGGTTTGTAGGTAGTCTAGGGAGAAATTGCAAACCCTAGTGAGGGTAGAATTGGATTTGAGATTCAAACCCTAGGGTTGATGTTTCGAAAGGTAACATCAAGAAACTTAAGGTTTGGATCTAGAAACCCTAGGAATTTTCCCTCTCTAAAGATTCCACGAAATCCCTAATCATAAGTATGCTCTTGTGCTTGTATATTTTGCTTGGCAGTACTTGTCAGTAAATATTGTAGGTACTTAATGAAGGAAGAAAAATAATTAAGATATGTTGATATTATGTCATGAAGAGCATGATGAATGAAGAGAATAGTAACTTGGTAATCAAATTGGATCCTTGGGCACTCTGACTAAGGTAGACTCATATGAATATGGACCATGAGGATGTTGATGCTTCATTGAAGAAGATTGTCATGGTGAAAGGGAGCCCTTCAAGGTTTGTAGAAGGAACAAACCAAGGTATGTTTAAAATTATAATAGTTGTAGCAGGTCTCCATCATAAAAGAAGGTACGATCATTTTGTATTTAAAGTTTTTCTTTATGACTCTTCCAATTTCTAGGTTTTTGCTATAGAATCATGAAGATTCTTAATATTGTTAGGATACTTGATCTCTAGATTAAATCAACCCTCGTAATATTATCTTATGTTATTTGTTCACTTTGGTAAAACCCTATCCCTTTAGGTTTTGATGATAATATCTAGGGTTTATGACAAAACTTTAGTAAAGGTTGATATAAGATCCTAGGGCATGAATGTGAAACCCTAGGTGTAAATGCTTCCGTACAATTGAAACTATCACTATTGGAAACTAAATCACTTTTGAGAGGGGGGTGAACCAGTAGTGATGGCCTTTATATCAATTTTAAATATTTTTGTTCGATTATCAATTTGTAACACACATCCACAATATTAGCTTATCAAAACATGAAAGAAACAATAACTCATAATATAATAAACGTGAGAAACATCAACACAAGCATGCACACATAGGACACAAGTATTTATGGTGGAAACCCTTTCGGGAGAAAAACCACACTATTGTTGTTGCACTGCTCAATTCTTTCGTTAATCTATTGAACAAATTATACATGGATTAACTTACAACCATAAGCCGAAAGACTTGGCTTCCTTCACAATATGTCGGCACCTATCAATTAGGAAATATGTTTCTCTCACGGAACTACAAAAATCTATATGCTAGAAGCCCCCCACAACCAACGATCCTCACCCAACACCAATTGCACTATCCAACTCATATTGAATGGAGAAATTGGTTCCTTCTACCGAATCCACCTAATCATTGTCTACTCAGAAGCCCCCACGCCTTCACTTCCTCCATGTGAACCATGTTTCATACATTTTCAAATTGGACTCTCAAATCTGGTCAACATGAGCAACCCAATAACACCATCATTCTACAACACAAAATATGAATAAAAAACTATACCCGGAGGAGGGAAATTATTCTCTTCTTCTCACACCAAACTCTACTCTCTAACACACCACAAGCTTCCAATTCTCTACCACCTACAACACATGAACTTTGAATTTTCTTCTCAATTCTATCTTTGATTTCTACATACAACACTTAGATGAAACACTGCAAAACTATGTGAGCAATTGTTGCAATCTCCACTCACTCTCAATGCTCTCACACTCTCAAGAATACCAACTAAATGAACTCAAAACCTTCCTTTATTTATAATTTTTCTATGATGGTTAACTCATTAAATGTTATAGGTTGTGGAGCACTCAACAATTATTTTCACACTTCTGAATTTTCTTGGATCCAACTCCTTGACTTGATCATGCCACTTTTCTCCACTAGATTATGGATATTTTAAACTTTAGCCAACTTCTAGAAGCCCCCTTACCTTTTTCGACCATAGACTATAAAGTTCTAATCAAGAACATTGCCACAATACCAAAATTAGTTGAGATGTACAAGGAATCAAGAGAAATTATAGATAAATTCTCAACCACATGCATAAAATTGCCCGATATCTGTTGAAACCACATGGATAAGCTTGTCTCCATGTAGTTGAATCCCTTCAACCACATGCACAAGCTTAGATCCATGTGGTTGGTGCATAGGATGGGAAAAACTAATCAAATCAGCTCAGATCCTGGCCAAACTTCTTCCAGAGCTTGACAAGCCTCTGTAGGACCTATGGAAACCATTGGCACCTTTGCAACACTTCACCATCACTGCCACATCACAATCATAATCACAATTCAAACTAGGTTGAATTGGATGCCAATCAACAAATACACTAACACCGAGCCATCAACCTGCTCCACAATAACTCTATCATCAATATGCAACTCTAGAACATGTCAAACGTCCTCCAACACCTGTACAACCATATCAAGCATCCTCCAACACTTATAGATCCTCTCTAAGTCCTATATATCATATTATCAACATGTGGACCTAATCCGGGACATGGAGACCTAATCAGCAAGGCTCTTGTACTCTAACTCATGTTAGCGGCGCAATGAACAAAGAGTAACACCTATAGCAACATCATGAACAAGGAGGTCATCACATCTCTACTCTGTACTAGCCATACAACACCTATGCACAACTAATCATAATGGGAAGTGCAACACATTACCATCCAAATATATGCAACAACATGATCATGAGGACCATGACATCCTTTTCTCACACTCTGTATGCAACACCTGCAAATCACATCTCCAATCTCACATTTCCATGCTAGTAGATATGCCAAAACCAATGCAACAAAAAACCATGCACAAGCCACCTGCAACCAAACATGCAAGTGCTAACCAACTCTTATGCAACCCATGCAACCAGGTTGACATCAATTCCAACCAAAAACACATATGCAACACTGCAACACACAACAATGCCAACAATTCCCCCCTTTGGAATTAATGGCAACCCCATCTAATCCAACCATATGAACTGTCCTCTGAAAAATGATCTCCATCCTCACATTCTCTCCCTTTGACATCAATGGAAAATGGCTAAAGATTTCAAGGACAAATGTTATATGCTCCTCTCCATGCATTGGGTTCCATCAGCAAAAATAGAAACCCCACTCAATATCATATGTAGGTGATGATCAATGGAATGCAAAACTAAAAGATGAGAATAACAACAACACTCCTCCACGCAATAGAAAAATATGTCCAATAAACTCTCCCCAGACACAAGCTATGCCTGATCAACAACACATAGCAGCAACAATATACATCTATCGACAACAACAAAATCCATGTCATATAGTTGTAGTAGATGAAATCACCAACACATAGCAATAACAACATAATATGACCAACTAACAACAACAACTCTAATCAAATATATTGCAGCAACAACAAATATCCAATCAACTCCTAAATAGCAACAACATATACAATCTCTCCATCAAATATATGCATCTCCACATTATAGTATCGAGCAACAAAAAGATCATGCATCAACAACAACAATGACTATCTAGAAGCATCATCTCTCTCTCCTATCTCAATGAGAAGCAATAACATCCTTTGAGGGAAAACATAGCGACAGAAAATACCCGATGATAGGGTCACAACAACATGACCAACCATACTCCATTGAATGCAAACATCTCCATGGTTGAATGTGTATATATCCCTGCCAATGCCTCCTTTCCACATGCAAGAGGATACTGCACATGAACCAATGACTATGACCAAATGGTATGCAACAAAGTACAGGGATTCATAGGCCTATTACATGGCTACCAAAATAATCCTCTCATCAATGCATGTCTAGTGCAAGTACATAGAGCACATGATCAATAACATGTCTTCCTCATAGCAACACGATAATGAAACAATATATCACATAAGGAACATGTGTTAACCTCCTCAAAATCACTAGTCATAAATAACATCTCATTAGCAACAATTAACAGTACATAGCAATATTCAGTGGCCCAAAACATAGACATACATCAACGACATCATAAATCAGCAACGTAACACACTAATCCACACAATATATTAGCTATCAGCAGTTATACATGGTAGCAATAATAATCATCATATGGAGCATGAACATCTACAAGATAAACTAAATTGGTAGTAGCAATATGTATGTATGATGTGAAGGTAGCAACAATACATATCACATCAACAAACATCCTCATGCATATAAGCATCAAACATCACATGGTTCAATCATCATGAACCCATACTCCTTCAACACAAGCTCTAACTCTGGCCAAGAAATTAGGAAGCAACAAGATCATCTCAACCAACAAATCAGTTAGTGCATCAATATGCTCTCAAAAAAAATCTACAATAGTAGCAGAAAGTGACAAAGCTAATGATTGGACATGTGAGAAGCTAGAAAGCACCATAAATATTCCTTAATGGTACAATGAAAACAACTACAACTATGCACTCTAAGTACCATGCACTATCATAAACATGTTCTCCATAGATCAAGTTAATACAAGGCAACTGCATATCAACTTATGCAAAACTAGATAGAACACATAAGACATGCACAATCAAAGAATATTCTCCTACAACAACCTCATGTTAGATAAGCAAATAACATGGAATATATAGCCAACTCTTCCAATCAATGACTTTTCCTTCTTTAGTTAGCAAGTAAACATGATGCCATCAAAATCATTGAATCATAGGAAGCATATGACATGCTCCCCTTGAACATGTGCCATCACACTTTGTCAACCTTCTTCCTGACCACATTAGCCTTAGAAAATACAACATTAGTAGCAAAAATCCATCATCATGAAATCATAATCAAAGAAATAAGCATCATTCACATCACATCCTAACTGCATGCATAAAAAACAATTGCTCAACAAACAAATCTAGTTACGCACACTTAGCTAGCTATGACAACACCATCAATGATTCTAAATGCAAAACAAGATGTGCCATATGCTCCCCCTGAGGCCATGCAAGCCTCAATTTCTCCTTTCAATCTCTTGTCACTCCTTCTTCCTCCAAAATTTGAGTGATTGATCTCTTGCATGCAAATCTCTAGTTGTCCTCATACTTGGCCTATTTTTCATATTCTCCATTCCTTGATTAGATGGCCTCAAGTAAATTGGAGTCTTGCAATCTTTGGCCATATGACCAAGATTGTCACACACATAGCACCTGATGTAACATAAAAATGGAGGAAAGGGATCATATCTCTTGTTCTTCATTCTACTCTTCTTTGCATGCAACCTGTGTTCAACAGCCTTATGGCCAAAATTTGCAAGAGTATCAATAACCATAAAAATGACCATTATACCTTATTTTTGTTGAACTCCGTGAAGTGGGATGTATTCCTTTCTTGTTTGTTTGATGTGATATTCTATACCACTACTTCTCTTGTTGCATGGATCTACAATTTGCTACAATATTTCCTAGCTTTTGGCAGTTGAATCATTTCACGTCTCCCAAATGTGAGAATGATCTTCTAGGTGATTTTCTTGGCATAACCTTTGGCTTATCTTCCTTGTGCTCCATCTTTGATTGTTGGTTGTGTTGATGACTCTCCTTCTTGTTGCTTTTGCTACTGTTATAATCTATTATACTTGTGGCTACAGCTAAGCTAGTTTCTCCTTCATGCATGCTGCAATATGATTTGCAAGATGAGGTAATTTGGCTGCTCTTCAGATGAGTGGTTTTCTTCTCTAAATCACTCCTTAATGAAACCACTTCAGCTTCTAATCTTTTACATTCCTCCTCCTTTTCTCTATGTTTCTTCTTCATTTTATCTTCTATTTTCTTTGCCTCCTCTAGTTGAGTTTTTAATGCAATGATCACTTGTCGTAATCCATTCTCCTTCTCATCTAAAATCCACAAAATTCTTTTCTGATCCTTACATACAGAGGTTAGTCTATCCACTTCAGCAACTAATTCTTTTATTACAACCATTGTTGATTCATATTCAACCTTAATGAGAGAAATGTGCTTCTCATCATCACTATCAAAACAAATAGAATCATCAGAATCATAATTCATAATTTCTTTCAAAATATTACCTCGTGACACAAATGCTTTGGCTAAATTTCCAGAAATTGCTACTTCATTTGCAATGGATTGATTCTCTTCCTTCTTCAAGCTCTTTGTCTTTTGATATATCCTCTTCTTGTTTCTAGCCATGATCCATGATCTACTCTTTAGGTGGTCAAGCTTCACTGAAGAGAATCGAATTTGATACCAATTGTTAGAAACTAAATCATTACTGTGGGGGCAGGGAGGGTGAATTAGTAATGATGGCCTCTATACCAATTTTAAATATTTTTGTTGGATTATCAATTTGCAACACACATCCACAATATTAGCTTATGAAAACATGAAATCAACAATAACTCATAATATAATAAACATGAGAAACATCAACACAAGCATGCACACATAAGGACACAAGTATTTCTGGTGGAAACACTTTTGGGAGAAAAACCACCCTGTTGTTGTTGTTGCTGTGCTGCTAAATTATTCTATTAATATGATGAAAAAATTATACATGGATTAGCTTACAAGCATAAGCCAAACGACTTGGCTTCCTTCAAAATATGTTGGCACCTATCAATTAGGAAATCTATTTCTCTCATGGATCTACATAAATCTATCCGTTGGAAGCCCCCACGGCCAATGATCCTTGCCCAAATCCCATTGGACTATCCAACTCCTATTGAATGGAGAAATTTGTTCCTTCTACTGAATCCACCTAATCAATGTCTACTTTGAAGCCTCCATGCCTTCACTTCCTCCATGTGAACCACATTTCATACATTTTCAAACTAGGGTCTCAAATCTGCTCAACATGAGCAACCCAACAACACCATCATTTTGCAACACAAAATCTGAATAAAAAACTCTACTTGGAGGAGGGAAATTTTTCTCTTATTTGTTGATTATTGGTAGCATCGGATGTTCGCAAAGTCTCAAATTTTGCAGAGAGGCTTAGGCACATGTATTCCAAAGAACCCAGAAAGCGTTTTGGGAAATTCCACCCAGAAACAATTGTATTAAAATAATTAATTAATTTTAAAGGAACCCTAAGTCTAAACTTATGAAAATAAAATAATTAAAGGGTATTAATATAAATTGTGGGTGTAACTTCTAGAAGAAGACGAGGATCAAGAATAAATGATATTAGCCATTGATTAGATTCTAATATGGGCGATTGAATATCAATGAGGAGATTATTTAAGGAGGCTTGAGGGTCACTTTGAAAACACACAAAGAGTTTAGAAGTTCGATTATCTGAAGAAGAGCAACTTCCCAGAGAATTTCAATAATGAGTTGTTGCAGAGAGGGGTAGAGAGAGTTTTGGTTGGAGTATTTTGTATGAAGCCAAGGATACTCAATAGAGAGGCAGAAAGACACACAGAGGATGTAGCACAGAGAGCAGAGAGGGTAACGCAAAGCCAGGAAGGGCTCACGCAGGCCCCACATAGAGCAATACAATAACGTCCAGTGCAGAGGTCCGAATTTACTGAAGGAGATGATGTTTCTGAGCCGGGAGGGCTGGAAAAGGCTCCTGAAGGCATATTAATTTCAGTTGGGTTAACGCAGTGAATTAGAGGCTGACACAGGGCCCAAGCAAGGGCAACGTAGAAGTAGCCGAGGAACTCGAAATTCAGTTGTTGGATCAATAGGGATTAGCGGTGTTGAGTGAGGTAATCTCACCAGTCTTTCTTGCCAAGTGATTTTCTCTGTAACTGGATTTCCAGGAGGGCATCCAGAGTTGTATTCAGAATACTTCTGCATAATAATAAAAACCCTCAGATTTGTTGCACTGATTTTCCCGCATTGGGTTTTTCTGGGGACATTTGTCAAAAGAATATTGTGTCATTTGTGTTGGATTTTTCTCTATTGTTATGTTCTTGTTTTGGGCATATTATTTAATTGGTGTAGGCTACAGTGTATTAGCTTAGATATTTGCTATAGGAAACAATAAATAATTAGTTTCAACAATTAACAAATAGGAGAAGTTTAATCAGTAGTTGCGGCAGTAGATTCGGTTGGATTCTTGAATTTTCACATGGTATCAGAGTTGCAGGTGAAGCAAGAAGAACAATGCTAGAGAACCCAATGCTGAGCAGAAGAGGGAGATCGAAAAAGCTGCAGGAGGTAGCAGTTTGAAACCCCAGAGGGTTTGCACAGTCCTAGCTGGAGGGCTAAATTTCAAGGCAGTCTCTCTCTGAGTGAGTCGACCGAGAGAAGGGATACTAGATCAAGATCTTTCCATGGAAGAGGGAGCAGTGCTGAAGCTTCAGCGTGAGGAGAAGCTGGTGGGATGCAGTCTTTTCTGCAGGTCGTTTTGTTGGGCAAAAAGACGTCAGAAGAGAAGGAAGAAGCACGGTTGAGGGAATTTCTTCCTCAAAGGACTTCCAGCCAAGGAGTCTGAATTCTCACTTGCTGAGCAGCAACGGAGAGGGGCAGATCTACAAGCTCTAGTAGGGAGTGCGTATGCTAGTCTAGAGTTGTGCAGAGGAGAGAGGAGGTCATTCGATAGTTCATGTGGCAGAAATGGTGACCAAGGGCTTGAGAGATCAGGATAGGTTGGATGGATCATCCAACTATGTCATATGGAAGGCTAAAATGTCGTTCCTTATGGATGAGCATGATCTTAAGACATATGTTGACAACATGGTGGTTGTGCCTGTAGATGCAGATCCATTGAAGAAATACAAGGCCGAGATGGCAAAGGCAAAAAGAACGATCCTCGACAAAGTGAAGGATCATTTTGTCTGTCACATCGCTAGCAGAGGGACTACTAAGGAGATGTGGGATGCGTTTTCTGTGTTGTATCAAGGATCTTTCGAGTAGCAGAAGATGTACCTTGAGCAGAACTAAGATCTGCTCAAATGCAGAAGGGGGAGCGTGTGGATCCATTCCTCACGAAGCTTCAGGAGACCCGTGATGAGTCATATGTTGTGGGGTCTACACCTCAAGACTCAGAGTTGGTTAGAATGGCCCTCAATTCTATCTCAAATGAGTGGTATGTCTTTGTCCAGAGTATCTTGGGCAGGGCGACTTTGCCAAATTGGGATGAGATGTGGGCAGCTCTCAAGTAAGAGGAGCT
Source organism: Pinus tabuliformis (assembly GCA_031772625.1). Classification (NCBI taxonomy): domain Eukaryota; kingdom Viridiplantae; phylum Streptophyta; class Pinopsida; order Pinales; family Pinaceae; genus Pinus; species Pinus tabuliformis. The sequence goes on from CM062816.1 coordinate 189,865,982, forward strand.
GAGGAGATATTTGGTCAAGTGTAAGCTTGACGGAAGCAACAACAATGGGTCGAAGCCTAAGGAGGAGGAGGATAATGCAACCCTTGCATCGAAGGGGCAGTAGGAACAATAGAGATGTAAGAAGGATATCTTGAAGATAAAATGCTTCAGGTGTGGTGAGATGCGTCACTACGTAACCCAGTTTCCTCTCAGGAAGAAGGACAAAGATGAGAAGCACGATCCGAAGGTTGCACCTATGAAGACCAAGGAGGAAGAGTTTGCCATGACAGCTGAGATACCTCCATGAGGGAGGTGGGTTGAATTGGAGTTGTAGTTCGAAAGAGCTACAAATGGGTAGGATCCTTGAGGAACCACCTCTCGGATCAATTCCTTGCTACGGGAGCCCAAATTAGAAGTAGCAGGATGGAATAGTGTCAGATGACGCAGAGGAGTGTCAGAGAGATAGTTGTGGTGGCTAGGAGCGCCAAAGACTAAGCAACGCAGAGACGATTTTGGCAACAATGCAGATGGCACATAACAGTAGTTAGAAGTAGCATAGTAGATTCAGAGGGTCAGCACAGAGACTAGCAGCAGTCAGGCTCCAACATTCACATGGTATCATAATGAACACATTTAGTTCAATAATTTTGGATGTTTTTCCATTATTGATGGAGTAGCAACAACAATTTGTAGTGCAGTGGCAGTTGGCAGTGCCAGTGCCAGTAGCAACATGGATGCAAAATTTTAGAGGGAGTTTCAGTACGGATGCAGTGTTAACCATGGTACGGTCAGCAACAGTACAAATGCAACATTTGCACAACAGTTGATAGGAAGCATGTCAGACATCAGTAACACAAAGGATGATGTTATGAAGTCAGCATGATGCTTCAGATGGAAGGCATTGCTAGAGCACATTCCTTGCTAAGAGGGAGTGTTGATTTATGGTAGCATTGGATGTGCTCTAAGTCTCAAATTTTGTAGAGAGGCTTATGCACATGTATTCCAAAGAACCCAGAAAGTGTTTAGGGAAATTCCACCCAAAAACAGTTGTATTAAAAAATTAATTATTTTAAAGGGACCCTAAGTCTAAACCTAGGAAAATAAAATAATTAAAGGGTATTAATATAAATTGTGGGTGTAACTTCTAGAAGAAGGCGAGTATCAAGCAAAATGATCTTAGCCATTGATTAGCTTCTAATATGGGTCATTTAATTTCAACGAGGATATTATTTAAGGAGGCTTGAGGGTCACTTGGAAAACACACCGAGAATTCAGAAGTTCAATTTTCTGAAGCAGAGCAACTACCGGGAGAATTTCGATAGTGAAATGTTACAGAGAGGGGAAAAGAGAGTTTTGATTGGAGGATCTTCTCTGGAGCTAAGAATACTCATCAGAGAGGAAGAAAGACACACATAGGAGGCATCGCAAAGGGCAGAGAGGGTGACGAAGAGCTAGGAAGGGCTCATGCAGGCTCCACGCAAAGCAGTGCAACAACTTCAAACGTAGAGGTTCGAATTTGCTGAAGGAGCTAATGTTTCTAAGACAGGAGGGCTGGAAAAAGCTCCTAAAGGCAGATCAATTCTCAGTTGGGCTGACACAATGACTTAGAGGCTTACGTAGGGCCCATGCAAGGGCATCATAGAAGTAGTTGAGGAACTCACAGTTCAGTTGCTAGATTAGCCGAGATCAACAATGTTGAGTGAGGTAATTGTTTGGTCAATTTAGTGATGTCTAAATTGCAACTTTTAAATGTCAACCCGGGGCTCGTAAGCTGATGAAGTGATGTGTACTGTATGTACTTAGGCAACTGTTTCTTAAGTTTTTGTCGTTTTTAACTTTTTAAGTTTGTTTTCAAATCTATTTCTCCTACAGTGATGTGATGGAAATGAAATAAAGTGAGTGAAGTGTGTGTGATTGTGATGAGTTCTAGATGATTTCTTAAAACTTAAAAGTAATATACAAGAAAGCTTCGAGCAACAACTGAAATGAAATTAACTCTTAAAGGAAAAATGAAGGCATCAAATAAAAGACCAATGGCATTGGCCCAGTACCTCTACTGCTGATAAAAATGAGATTGAAAATGACATCTACATTAACTCAATTAAAAAACAAGAACAACTACTTTAACTCTTCAATTAAATCTTAAGCAATGTATAATCTAAGTGACAAATCACACTACTTAATTTCCCCTTAACCTTTCTGCCTTCAGCTGGATTGATCATATAAGAAAGAGTTATGAGCAAGTTAGCAATGTGAGTCTTAAAACAAAATAAACCAAGCTGCACTAAGTGATGTTCTGGCTCCACTAAAAGTTAGTTGATTATGATAAAAAGAGCCATTAAAAGATAAACAACTTGATAAGCTATTAGCAGAAAATAAAGTGCAAACTAAAGCAATGATACTAATGGAAATCAAAAATAAAGATCAGCAGTCTAGATAAGACGATCACAAATGCCACTAGCTGTAAAAAGAGAAGAAAGAAAACTGTCCCGGGCACCTAAGAAATCTGCAAAAACACACTGATCAGTCATGAACAAAAGTGCAGAAATATAAATGAGCAGAATTCAAAGTTATATACAGCTATTGTACATGATAAAAACATAGCAATCAAAAGCATTCTGTACAACTATTATACATAAACTGATAAGAAGAAATGCAAGAAATGAAAAGCACTGTACATGCCTTAAGTAAACAGGGGCCCTCTGCCTACTCCAGCCAGCTTAAAAGATCAGTTACATGCTTAGAAACAAAACGGTCTTCTCATATATTATGTAGCAAAATAGAAAGTACAGTGGGGTTCAAAAATTACATATCAGCAGCTAACTAATCAGCGTTCAGAGACACTTTATTTATAGCAGAGAAAACAAAACTAACTTAACACAAACTACGCTATTCTATCAGCTGTGTAAAAACACGTAATCTAGCACAGTCCTCGGATTTAGGCAACGGTCGTGGTGGGCATTAAATCTTCTGTTGGATTCGTGTTTCCCATCATCTGCGTGGCTGAGGAAGAGGCCAGCTATTCTTCACGTGCTCTAAAACCGAACACGCAGAGCCGTGCCACCGCCAATGACCTCTGTTTGACCGTAGTTGCCCCCTCATTGACCATGGGTTTTTATGACTGGTTTGGCTGAGCTGGAAGGACACACACCATGTCCTTGGTTCCACAAACTTGCCCATGTGGCTCTTCTGCCCGGAGGACACCTGGAACATGCCGTTTAATAAAACAGCTACGGAATCCGGGGTTGGCTGCAGAAACCGGGATCAGCTGCGGAAACCCTGTGTGAGCTGAGGAAAGTGGAGCACTTGAACCAAAATTCTAAACCAACAACACAGTCATTAGCATAATTAACAAACCATGTAAAAAGTCCTAAAATACAATGATTTGAGCAATTTGATGGAGGGAATGAGTGGCAAAAGAAGGAAATGAATAGGAAAAGGAGGCTGAGAGGATGTGTAAAGAAGTGCAGGTTTGAGGCTCAACATACCCCCACTGTGAAGGTGTTGCATGTCCTCATGCAACCAAAACTTTGTCATTGCTGTTCAGTCCATGTGTTCAGATGCTTCTGCCAAAACATCTAGCCTTCTTTTCTTTCTTCTTGTTGCCAAAATTGTTCTTGGTTTCTTAACCAAACACTTGAATTTCAAATTGATCAAGGCCCTGCTCAGTTTCTTGCATTTTCTCTTCAATTTTCTGTTCTTCTTCTGCCAGAGTCCTAAGTGAAGCATGGTGTTGTCATGGACAATTTTGTCCACCTTGATTTGTTCTTTCAATGCTTCGTTTTCTTGTTTTATATGCCGGTTCAGGAGTTCTAGCTCAAACATCTCTTGTTACAAATATTGGACCTATTCATTAAGAGGCAATATAGTGCTTGGACCTGCAACTGATTGCTCTAAGGTCTCCAAATAATTGTATACCTCCTGCTGGTCAGGGTCAATTTCAGGTGATCTCTTTGGGCTATGCTCAAAATCAAATTCTGTTTGAAGTTCTGGCTGAAAGGGGCTCTCTTCCCGTGGAGGAGTGGACTCAAGGTCAATCTGAGTTGGAGCCTTTTCAGGTGTACTTTCTCCCAAATCAATGAAATGTGACTGTTTTACTTTAGTCACACTCATTCTTTCTTTAATTCTACTGCTTCTTCTCACTTGTACACTAGTGTTCTTTGGCTGGACACTTTGTTTTTCTTTTTGTTTCTTCTTTGAGAGGGCAGTAGCTTGAAGTTGTGAGAGTCTATTAGCCAGGGTTTGATAGTCTTCTTCTATTGAAGGTTCAGGTGATGGACATGATTCTTGAACAATTGCTTTCCCTTTCTCCTTTTTCTGTTTCTTAGCTTTATCTCTCTTTACCTCTTCTTCCTGAGTAGTCTCCTGAGTTTCTACAATAGGAGGATCTTGGGCTACAACATCTCTTTTCATTCTCCTACTTCTTTTTGGGACTCTAAGAGAACTGCTAGCGGAAGCTTCAGTTACCTCTTGAAAATGATTCCTGACTAAAAACTTTTCCCATGTATCATTGTTGTTTTTCAATTGGTCTTCTATGAGCATTCTAATGAACCCGTGATGATACAAGTGAGGTTCAATATGGCCTATATTCTTTTGGACAGTGGAACTCATTTTCGTTATGCTTCTTAACAGAAAATAGGGTAAATTGATGGCATGGCCTTCCATGAAGTTCATCATAATTCTAGCATGGTACATATACATAGTGCCAAAGCGGCCCTCACATGTAACAAACTTTTGAACAAGTAATAACAATGCAGTCCATTCTTCCTTAATCACATGTACAGGAATCCCTTTGGTGAATATTGAAGTGTCCATACCTGGGTTCTTAAGCATATCTTTCCATCCCTGATCTTCCACTGTTCTGTTCTTAAACCATCGGTCTCCCACCTGAGGTAAGCTGGTTGCTGTTGCTATGGAGTTCTCTGTGATTGTGAATTTCAGGTCCCCTACTTCCACAGTGTGTCCATTGAATGATCGAGCAAACGCTTTCGTTACCTCCTTATCATATCCTCTGAATTTTTGGATGAACTTCAACCATTTTGCCTTCTTTAATGCTTCCTTTGTCTGTGGGTATCCTTCTAGATACTTTGAACCTTCAGGTTCAGCTCTAAGCAGCTTCCCCATCTTCGACTCTTAACTTCGGCTGAAGCTTTGACTGTGTATGGATGCTCAAGGAGGATGCTCACGGGAAAAACAGATGGACTACGGCTGTAAGTGGAATAGCCGCAATGTAATGCAAGGCAATACGGGTTTGAAACGGAACTGTGGAGTTTGAAACAGAGCTGCGGGGTTTGAAACAGAGCTGTGGAATTTACAGCGAAAATGAGAGTGGAAATGCCGTGAGTGTGAGGGAGTAGAAGACAAACACGAGAATGTGTTCAAATGCGTGCGGAAATGGGGTGATAAGAGAATGGAATAACGGCCGAATCCCTTGAAGTTCGGGTGGCTTACGCACACGTTTTAGCATTGGCTGCAGAGATCGTGGTTGAGAAGAGACGTAGTACGATAGGTCTCTTCTTCCTTGTACGGCTCATAAATGAAAGCGCAGTCTCAACTTGAGTTTGAACTAAGAGTGATTATGAGACCTTTAGGAGGGTATGAGGTGGATGAAGGATTATCGTGGAGGAGAAGTGGGATGATCTTGCCAAATCATTGCATTTAGTGGCTCTGTCCACGATTTAATAATTATGCATAAAATGACATTTAAATGGTTGTTTGGAAAAGATTTTGATCATACCTTCATGGGTTTGCCATTTGTTGATTAAGGTTGCTGATCCATGATTGTTTTTTGTTCCTGCAGGTGCCTCCTATCCTTGTTGCCTTTGGTGATGATGATGATTTTAATCTCTTTGAAACAGAGTGCTGCTAGCTGTAGAGACAGAGTGGTGCTGGCTGCGGAAACTGGTGCGAGCTGTGGAAACTAAACATCTCCCTTTTAACTGCACAAAATTAGTTAGAAAAAGACTAACTGAATGGAAATAGTCCTGAAAGGGACTTTTATTAATGGAATGAGATGGAGTGAATGGAGTGAAGTGGAAAAATGAAATGGAATGAAGTGAAATGGAGATGGAAAATGATGAAGGTGAAGTGAAATGGAATGAAAATGAAGTGAGGATGGAAAGAGAGAAAGAGTTTTTTGGAAAATATAGAGTGTCAGGTGTCCTTGATTTTCACTCCATATTTTCTGTATAAGACCGCCAATCTGAGATTGGTTTTCAGGCTTATACACTTTTTTTTTTTTTTTTTTTTTTTCAATTCAGAAAGAAACAAAGATTAGGCTAATGGAGGAGAAGAATTCTTCTCCACTAGCCTCATTGTAGAATTTTCTTGGAATATTTTGACAAAGTCCTCTTTTGAGAGTGGCTTATGATAAATTTTCAATCGGTGGCCATTCACAATGAGAGGAGTTTGGAACTCATCAATAGTCTTGATTCGAACTGCTCCATTGCTAAAGACTTTATCAATCTCATATGGCCCAAGCCAATGAGTTTGAAATTTCCCTTTGAAGTCTTTAAACTTTGAATCAAACAGTAACGCCCAATCTCCCTTTTGAAACTTCTTCTCTTTGATATATCGGTCATGCCACTTAGTTCTTTGGTGCTGAACTAGATCGGTCCTTAGAATTGCATCTTGTCTTATTTCATCTAGCTCATTTAGCTGCTCCATTCTGTGCTTTTGGGCTTCTGATAGACTCATCCCCAACTGAACTGCCATCTTGAAGGTCTTGATTTGAAACTCAATGGGGAGCAAGACTTCTTTCCCATAAACAAGTTCATAGGGAGAATGTCCTGTTGTGTTCCTCCATGTAGTTCTATAGGCCCATAAGGCTTCAGGAAGCCTTTCTGCCCAATCTCTTTTGTGGAGATGAACAGTCTTGGTGATGATGCTTTCAAGAACTTTGTTTGTAGATTCCACTTGACCATTTGCTTGTGGATGGTATGGAGTAGATTTTCTATGCTTGATTTTGTATTCCTCCATCAGCTTCTCCATCAATTTAGATGTAAATTGACTTCCCTGATCTGTCACAATTTCTCTTGGGACACTAAAACGAGTAAAAATATCCTCAAAAAGAAATTGAACAACTGAATTTTCAGTGGCAGAAGGCAATGCCTTGGCTTCTACCCACTTAGTAACATAATCAGTGCAAACCAATATATACTTCTTTTGTTTAGATGGTGGATTAATAGGTCCAACGAAATCTAAAGCCCATTTCTCAAAGGGTTTGATGAGTACCTGTGGCTGTAGTGGCATTTCATTTGAAGGAGTTGGTCTCCCAACTCTTTGGCAGCTGTCACACCTTCTAACATATTGCTTTGCATCTTTGAAGAGAGAAGGCCAATAATATCCTAAAGAAAGGATTTTATAGGCCGTCCTCTTGTCAGCAAAGTGTCCACCACACGGTTCATCATGACATGCCTTAAGGATGTCAGGCATTTCATCTTCCCGAACACATCTTCTGATCACACAATCTAGCCCTGTTTTGAACAATTCATTAGAAATCCAAGAATACTTTGAGCTCTCCTGAATGATTTTCCTTTTCTCATTAGGAAATAAGTGTGGAGGTAGCTTCCCTGTAACCAAATAGTTAGCAATATCTGCATACCAAGGAGTTTTAATAGTTACTGCAAACAGATATTCATCTGGAAACTTATCCTCTACGGGAGAATCTTCGTTAGTATTTTGAATTCTAGACAAGAAATCAGCTACTGTATTTTGTTTTCCTGGTCTATCTAACACAGTAATATTGAATTCTTGTAGAAGTAAAAGCCATCTTGTAACTCTGCCATTAGTAACAGGTTTGTTCATGAGATATCTAATTGCAGAATGATCAGTATGGACAAAAGTTTCATAGCCTGTTATATAGTGTCTAAACTTGTTGATTGCATGAACAACGGCTAAGAATTCTTTTTCAGTCACAGTATAATTTAACTCAGTGGGAGTCAAATTTTTACTGGTGTAATAAATGGCATAAGGAACTAAATCCTTTTGACCCAACACAGCTCCTAGAGCTGTATCTGAAGCATCTGTAGAAATGTGGAAAGGGAGTTTCCAATTTGGCCCTCTCAAAATGGGTGCTTTAGATATTCTATTTTTTAAAGTTTCAAATGCAGATTGACAGTCAGGATCCCACTTGAATTCACAGTCTTTGGTAAGTAATTTGAAGAGTGGAGATGCTATCTTGGTGAAGTTCTCAATAAATCTTCTATAATACCCAGTAAACCCAAGAAAACTTCTAACATCTTTTTGACAATTTGGAATAGGTAACTTGGAGATGACTTCAACTTTTGATCTATCAACTTTGATTCCATCTCCTGAAATATGATGTCCTAAAACAATCCCTTCAGTAAACATCATAAAACATTTTTCATGACTTAATGAAAGATTTGTTTCTTTAAATCTTACAAGGACTTTTTCCAAATTTTCTAATGCCTCTTCAAATGAATTACCATAAACTGTAAAATCATCCATATAGACCTCTACACAATCATGAGTTAGATCAGAAAAGATTCCTAGTACTACCCTTTGAAATGTTGCAGGTGCATTACATAACCCAAAAGGAAGTACTCGGTAAGCAAAAGTTCCCCATGGATAGGTAAATGTGGTCTTGTCCTGGTCTTCAGGTGCTACCTGAATTTGATTGTAACCACTAAAACCATCCAAAAATGAGAAATACTTTTTACCTGCTAGAGTATCTAATACTTGATCAATAAAGGGTAAAGGAAAGTGATCCTTCAAGGTTGCTTTGTTCAATTCTCTGTAATCAATGCAAACCCTCCATTTACCATTCTTTTTAGGTACTATAACCAAAGGGGAAACCCACCGGCTATCTGAAATAGGGTAAATGAAGTTTACATTAAGTAACTTTTGGAGCTCTTCTTTCACTATCTCCCTAAGATTTGGATTCATCCTTCTTTGAGGTTGTCTGATTGGTCTACTGTTTTCCTCAATATAGATGTGATGAATGCAAGTCTTAGGATCAATACCTTTCATATCGGTATACTCCCATGCAAATGCAGTAGAATGTCTTTGCAGGGTTTTGGTTAGCTCTTCCTGTTGTGATTTTTCCAAGTTTTTGTTGATGTTTAATGTTTTTCCTGGAAAGATCTCAATGGCAGAACTACCAAACTCTTCCATAGAGAAAAGAGACATTTGTCTAGATGATAGACACTCTATGTCAGAATCCAACTGAAATTGTGTGGAGTCATATTCTGAAGATGGTTCAAAATTTTCTAATGTGTTCAGAATTTGACTATCTTCACTAATCTCAGAAATGGTAAAGATAGGTTGTATAGTATCTTCATCATCAACCCACTCATTATCTCCTATTTCTGTGATTGCTTTTGCTGGAGGATACAGATTGAATTTCTTTGTCGAATTACCATCATAAATGTACATATCCCCAGACCTACAACTTATGAAAGCATCAGCTGTGGCTAGCCAAGGTCTTCCTAAAATAAGAGAATGTCCTCCTAGATTACTCTTGGGAGTTAAAATCATGAAATCCACTGGATATTCCCAAGAATCTAAGGAGACAGGAATGTCTTCTAATACACCATCTGGTTTAATAATTGATCGATCTGCAAGTTGTAATAAATTAGGTGTAAAAAGAAGATTAGGAAGTTTTAGCTGTTCCATAGTTTGCCTGCTCATAAAGTTAATAGCAGCCCCTAAATCAATCAAAGTATTTGGTATTTCTACCCCATTGATATGTGTTTTGACAATTGGACTACCAGGATCTACATATTTCTGCATAGTAATCTTTCCCATCATGATGTCTGCAATTTTTCCTACCAGGTGGATCCTTCTGGTATCTCTTGGTTTCCTTCGTGGTCTTTTAAGGCTCAACTCCTTTATTGTTTTCGCTAGAATAGGAATTTCCTTAATGGCTTGTAACAAGGGAATCTTGATACAGACATTCTTCAATTCATCTAGGAAATTATAGTCAGGCAACCAAATTTGTTTTTCCACTCCTTTGTCAATTTGTAATCTTTCAGGAAAAGGAGGTGTGGATAGAGATGTAGGTTGCTCAACTATAGGAGTTGTGGGGGTTAATTCTTTTTCTTTTCCTTTTTGAGCGTCTGGGTTTTGAAGAGATGCTTCAGAACCCTTATTGGCATCAAGAGATTCTTTCTTAGCAATGCTTTGCTGTTGAGCATTTATAGAAGGTTTATCTAGAACTCTACCTGATCTGAGTTGTACTTCATTGAGAGGAACAATCATATAGGTAGGAAATGGTTTACCTTCCAACATGTAAGCATTTTGAGGATTCTTATTATTGGGGTTTGGCAATGGCTGAGAAGGAAGTTGATTTGACTTCTGTTGGAATGGAAGCAAGAGTTGAGAATTTTGATTCTGTTGAGAAGGTTGTTGTTGTTGCGGAAATGGTAATGATAGTTGTGGATTTTGATTTGGAAGTTGTGGAGCTTGTTGGTTTTGGAAAGATGGAGGATATTGGTAGAACTGAGCAAATCTCCCATAAGGATTCTGCATACCTTGTACCCATGCTTGAAAAGGATTTTGAGGTTGGGGCCAAGGTTGTTGCCAAGGATTCCAATTTGGTGGAGGTTGAAAATTCATAGAGTTGTTAAACCCTTGATTTTGTTGCCCCTGCCAAGGTCTCCTTGCAACAAAACAGAGAGATTCAAGTGTACTTGGATCTTCTTGAAAAACAGCGTTGAGCCCAGGGATTGAAGGACAATTCTTGGTCTCATGATTCTTTGAGCAAATTACACATGTCTCTACAACTTTTGCTTCCAAGGGACATTCCCTTAGAGCATGTTTCTTTCTACACTTTGGGCAAAAGATGGCCAAAGCCTCAGCTTCTGCTTTCTGCTTATTATGAATCTTAAGAGTGTCTAGTTGTTCACTAAGACCCCTTAAGATGTCAGTTTTAAATTCATCAAGCATACTGCCGATTTCAGCCCTACTTACTGATCCAGTTGCAGATTTGTTTGCTCTGAGGAGAGAAGGATCTCTAGGCCCTTTTTGAGTTTTAGATTTCCCCCTTGAGAGATGGACACATAGTTCTGCTATATCATTGAGTGAAAGTTGAGATATATCTCCCTTCCCCATCATGTTCAAAATGTCTATCCATTCATCTCTAATGGCTTTTAACAAAAGGGCTTTCAAGGTCTCCTCATCTAAGTTGTTCATTTTTGCTCTTTTCAAATTGTATTGAAATCTTTCAAGCAAATCCTCCAAATTTTCATCTTCCTTTTGTACCATTTTGAATACCTCATCCTTATGATTGGTGGGCATACAATAGTCCAGGTACCTATCCAAAAATGTTTGTTTCATATCATTCCAAGACCTAATGGATTGAGTGAGTAATCCCATGAACCATTTCAAAGCTTGTCCTTTCAATGTTGAAGGAAACAATTTGAGTTTTTGAGAGTCATCTAGATAATCATAAGTTCGACATACGACTTCAAATTCAAATAGAAATGTTTCAGGGTCCTCATTCCTTAACCCATGGAAGTTTGGGAGGACAGATGGTGAGATGTTTTTCATGGTGGCTCGGGAGTCCTCATCGACTATAGGAAACCCAAATGAGTTATCTCCATCCCTATTTCCTCCAATGTTACCTCTACCTCCTCCATTGTTTCCTCCTCCTCCTCCTCTACCTCTACCTCTACCAGCTCCTTCCTCTGTCATAGTAGTTTCCCTAGAGACTTCAGAGTCTTCTGGTTCTTCTACAAAGGGTGAATGAGAAGGAATTTCTCCCTCTTCTTCAGATGATTCTACTTCTTCAATTACAATTTGTCCTTCTGTAGAAGGAAGCAAAGGATCTATTTCTGATTCAAATTCAATAGAAGGTGTGGGAGAGTCAATTCTTGCCTCTTGAATTCCAGGAATCCTAGGGCTAGGAGTGTCAGTTGGAGATGAGGGAGGTGTCTCTTGTCTATTCCTTGAAGTAGATGGACTTGTAAAAATCAAACTCTTGGCTCTAGCTAAAAACCTTCCCCTAGAATCTCTTGCTCTATGCATGTCATTTTTTTATTTTCCTTCAAGTCAGGGTAATAATTCTCTTTCTGATCTTCCAGGTCACTCTAGGTGCAAGAAGAGAGCATACTCAAGAAACTATTAAACCAATAACTTTCTCTTTTCTGATCCTCCAGATCACTCTAGGTGCAAGAGGAGAGCATACTTTGAGAGGTTATTAATTTTCCTTCCTTGAAATTTTCCTGTTTTTTTTTAAGAATTGGCTACCTAATTTTCACTTCCCCGGCAACGGAGCCAAAATGTTTGGTCAATTTAGTGATGTCTAAATTGCAACTTTTAAATGTCAACCCGGGGCTCGTAAGCTGATGAAGTGATGTGTACTGTATGTACTTAGGCAACTGTTTCTTAAGTTTTTGTCGTTTTTAACTTTTTAAGTTTGTTTTCAAATCTATTTCTCCTACAGTGATGTGATGGAAATGAAATAAAGTGAGTGAAGTGTGTGTGATTGTGATGAGTTCTAGATGATTTCTTAAAACTTAAAAGTAATATACAAGAAAGCTTCGAGCAACAACTGAAATGAAATTAACTCTTAAAGGAAAACTGAAGGCATCAAATAAAAGACCAATGGCATTGGCCCAGTACCTCTACTGCTGATAAAAATGAGATTGAAAATGACATCTACATTAACTCAATTAAAAAACAAGAACAACTACTTTAACTCTTCAATTAAATCTTAAGCAATGTACAATCTAAGTGACAAATCACACTACTTAATTTCCCCTTAACCTTTCTGCCTTCAGCTGGATTGATCATATAAGAAAGAGTTATGAGCAAGTTAGCAATGTGAGTCTTAAAACAAAATAAACCAAGCTGCACTAAGTGATGTTCTGGCTCCACTAAAAGTTAGTTGATTATGATAAAAAGAGCCATTAAAAGATAAACAACTTGATAAGCTATGAGCAGAAAATAAAGTGCAAACTAAAGCAATGATACTAATGGAAATCAAAAATAAAGATCAGCAGTCTAGATAAGACGATCACAAATGCCACTAGCTGTAAAAAGAGAAGAAAGAAAACTGTCCTGGGCACCTAAGAAATCTGCAAAAACACACTGATCAGTCATGAACAAAAGTGCAGAAATATAAATGAGCAGAATTCAAAGTTATATACAGCTATTGTACATGATAAAAACATAGCAATCAAAAGCATTCTGTACAACTATTATACATAAACTGATAAGAAGAAATGCAAGAAATGAAAATCACTGTATAGGCCTTAAGTAAACAGGGGCCCTCTGCCTACTCCAGCCAGCTTAAAAGATCAGTTACACGCTTAGAAACAGAACGGTCTTCTCATATATTATGTAGCAAAATAGAAAGTACAGTGGGGTTCAAAAATTACATATCAGCAGCTAACTAATCAGCGTTCAGAGACGCTTTATTTATAGCAGAGAAAACAAAACTAACTTAACACAAACTACGCTATTCTATCAGCTGTGTAAAAACACGTAATCTAGCACAGTCCTCGGATTTAGGCAACGGTCGTGGTGGGCATTAAATCTTCTGTTGGATTCGTGTTTCCCATCATCTGCGTGGCTGAGGAAGAGGCCAGCTATTCTTCACGTGCTCTAAAACCGAACACGCAGAGCCGTGCCACCGCCAATGACCTCTGTTTGACCGTAGTTGCCCCCTCGTTGACCATGGGTTTTTATGACTGGTTTGGCTGAGCTGGAAGGACACACACCATGTCCTTGGTTCCACAAACTTGCCCATGTGGCTCTTCTGCCCGGAGGACACCTGGAACATGCCGTTTAATAAAACAGCTACGGAATCCGGGGTTGGCTGCGGAAACCGAGATCAGCTGCGGAAACCCTGTGTGAGCTGCGGAAAGTGCAGCACTTGAACCAAAATTCTAAACCAACAACACAGTCATTAGCATAATTAACAAACCATGTAAAAAGTCCTAAAATACAATGATTTGAGCAATTTGATGGAGGGAATGAGTGGCAAAAGAAGGAAATGAATAGGAAAAGGAGGCTGAGAGGATGTGTAAAGAAGTGCAGGTTTAAGGCTCAACAGTAATCTCACCAATCTTTCTTTCCAAGTGATTTTCTCTGTAATTGGATTATCGAGAGGGCATCCAAAGTTGTATTCAGAATATTTTGCATAATAATAAAAACCATCAGATCTGTTGCACCAATTTTCTTGCATTGGGTTTTTCCAGGGACATTTGTCAAAAAAAACTGTGTCATTTGTGTTGGATCTTTCTCTATTTTTTTGTTCTTGTTTTGGGCATATTATTTAAATGGTTTAGGCTAAAGTGTATTATCTTTGATATTTGTTGTAGGAAACAATAAATAATTTGTTTCAATAATTAACAAATATGATAAGTTTAATCAGTCGCTGCAGTAGTAGATCCAGGTGGGACTCTCGAATTTTCACATTATTCTCACACCAAAATCTACTCTCTAACACACCACAAGCTACCGATTCTCTACCATTTGCAACACATGAACTTTTAATTTTCTTCTTAATTCTATCTCTGATTTTTTCATGCAACACTCTGATAAAACACTCTAGAACTATGTGAGCAGCTGCTGCAATCTCTACTCACTCTTAATGCCCTCACAATGGCATGCTCTCACACTCTCAATAATACCAACCAAGTGAAATCAAAACCTTCCTCTATTTATCATTTTTTTGGGATGGTTAACTCAGTAAATGCTATAGGTTATGGAGCACTAAACAATTCTTTTCACACTTCTAACTTTGCTCGGATCCAACTTTTTGACTTGATAAAACCACTCTTCTCCACTAGATGATGGATATTTTCAACTTTAACCAACTTCTAGAAGCTCAGTTACTTTTTTTGACCATATACTAGAAATTTCTGATCAAGGACATCACCACAATACCAAAATTAGCTTACATGAGGAATCCAGAGAAATTCTAGCTAAATTCTCAACCGCATGCATAAAATTGTATGATCTCGGTTGCAACCGCATGAATAAGCTTGTATCCATGTAGTTGGAGCCCTTCAACCACATGCACAAGCTTAGATCCATGAGGTTGGGGCAGAGGATGGGAGAAAACCAATCAAATTAGCTTAGATCCTACCCAAACTTCTTCCAAAGCTTGAAAAGTCTCCATAGGACGTTTGGAAGCCACTGACACTTCCACATCACCATCATCATCAAAAGTAAAACTGGGCTAATTTGGATTTCAACCAACAAATACATTAACACCTATGCTATCAACCTACTCCACAACAACTCTACCATCAATATGCAGCTCCAAAACATGTTAGACATACACCAACACCTATACAACCGACTCAAGCATCCTCCAACACTTATAGATCCTCTCCAAGTACTATATATCATATCAGCAACATGTGGACCTAATTCAGGACATGGATACCTAATCAACAAGACTCATGGACTCTAACTCTTGTAGTAACGTCATGAACAAAGAGTAACACCTATAGCAGCTTCATGAAAAAGGAAGCCATCACATATCTACTTTGTACTGGCCATGCAAAACCTATGCACAACTGATCATCATGGGAAGTACAACACACCACCATCCAAATCTATCCAACAACATGATCATGAGGACCATGATATCCTTTTCTCACACTCTGTATGTAGCACCTGCAAATCACACCTCTAATCTCCCATCTCCATGCTAGTAGACATGCCAAAACTAATGCAACACACAATCATGCATAAGCCACCTGCAACCAAACATGTAAGTGCTAACCAAATCTCCTGCAACCCATGCTACGAGGTTGACATCAATGCCAACCAAAAACACATCTGTAACAGTACAACGCACATGAGTGCCAACACTAACAAGGTGTAGATTTTGGATAACTAAGGTTTAATTTTTATTGAAGCTATATATTTTTCTGCTTGGTTGTACTTGTTGTTAAGATTTGCAAGCACATAGTTTACTAGAGGTTGTAAATATGTATGCCTACCTCATACTTGATGATGAATTTATGATGATATTGAACATGATGGAAAGAGGCAACTGTAAGAATGCCAATGACATTGAAGTTTACACTGATGTTTGAAAACTGACATTGTTGCCATATGAAGATAATAATAATGTTCCTGAAGGTTGAAGTTCTTTGATATCATGACAATGCAAAAGAAAGAGCTAAAGTAGCTAGAAGAATAAAGTTGTTGATGATGAAATTATCTCCCTAATTTAGAGGGAGGACATGATTCTCTTTTTCATGTGTCATGCACTAGGCTAGGACTAACAATCATACATCTAGTGAAGGCCATGAGGAGAGAATGGGCTCAGAGAATAGCTAAAGCACTATTGGTGGTTAGTTTTGATGTGTCGTGAATAAGACTCAAATGTTTCGAGTAGTGTTGAGGTTAAGTATGGTGATGCTTGAGAGATTGGAAAAGGAAACTTTCATCGAGATTTGTTTGGATATTATAAGCAACATCAGAATGGTTGAGGACCTCAGATTTTATGTTAGCGTATTGATAATAAGAACCAATATATTGGAAGTTTGATATTGGTTGTGGTTGTGAAGCTATAATATGTTTTGTTGGATGAACAAGTAGTTGATGTGTTGATATCTCCCTGAGAAGTCTGAATATTTGATAAGCATGCTTGGAATGGTAGATATATTTTATTTGGTTGAGAGGGAGAGATGAGTACCATAGGTTGTGTGCCTGTATGATGGTACTTGGGAGGACATCTTGGCCTAGCTGGTGTTGAGACCTCAGTTATATTTTGGCCTTGATGATGTCTAAATCCCTGCGTGGGAAGGTATCTTGGTCTTGATGATGTGGAGACATCATTTTAGGGTTTATATCTTGACCTATATGGTACCTAGATCCCTATGAGGGTTGATTTCTTGGAATGGAGGCCTAGATGGTATTTATATCGAGTTGGATTGATACAGGGTTGTAGCCTGATGGTACCTATAGTGGAAAGTTTCCTTGATGACACCTTAGTCCCTGTTGGGTTGATACGTTGGTAGTTATGGTATTAAGATCCCTATCATTGCATATGTTTATACTCTTCTTATGAGAACTTTTCAAAGTGAGTATTGTCCTTGTACCGGTTGATCAATTATGAATACCTCCCTAGTTAAGAGGGAGTGTTTAAAAGTGTACATCAATCTTCATAATTGCTATTTGGCTCATGACACATTGTAATTCTTATGTACTTAGAAGAAAAAGAAAAGTATTTTTGTAAGAGAAAATTTTATTTATTTAAGCATGGGTTTCATGCTCAAGGTCATTGGTCATTAGGTCATAGCACCCATTGAGTGCTCCTAGGGTTTTGTCATGAGGCATGATCCTTGTTATATTGTAAAAGGCCCAATTGGGCACATGTAACAAGAAAAAGGAATATTATTTTGTCTCTAGAATGATCTCGAGAACCCCAAGATCAATTCAACCAACTATTGATGAAGTCGGCCTAGAAAGGCCTTATCGAGCACCTTCGAAGACTATATAAGGAAGAGGAATTCGACCTCTTGATGACATAGAAGCTAGTCACAAATATCTCTCATTCTGATATGCAAGTAGAAAAAAGAAGAAATGTGAGGATACTACAGGGAAAGAAGAAGTCTAGCCAAGAAGAAAACAAGGTGCATATGTATGAAATTCTATCTTCCCAAGTCCACACGTGTGATTTCCTTGTAGTTTCTAAAGTTTCCACGTGTCTAAAAGTTGCAGAAAGGTAGAAGACCTAGTTTGAAGCTTCAACTTCTTGATTAAGGAAGGATCTTGTTATTGATGGTTGGCTTGGTCTTTGTGGTATCTTGGAAGTCTCATTTGAAGTTGTTTCTACAAGAAGAGAAAAGTTGTGTTGGGGTTTCCCCTTCGAGGGGTTTTTCCTTGGCTTCAAGCCTATCTCTATTGTCTCTCTATTTTGTTTGTGATCTTCTTTGTTTGGTAATTGTATTGATGATAAAAACATAATATTCATGAATAATAACTAATAAGAAACCACAAGTAATTGTCAAAATTAAGAGAAAACAGTTAATAAGAAACCGTAACATTGCCCTAATAGATTTATCAACACCTCTTATCGAGAAATCCCTTACGTGCCAACAGAGATGTTTGTTGGATGAAAGCCTAATTGATATGGATTATTGAGAATAGATAATGGATTATTGGAAGTTGGCGCGAGAGTGCCTTGTCTTTGTTTTTCATGGCCATGATAAAAAGGAATCTTTGCCACCTAAAGAAAGTTGGTCATTTTCTCTACGATCATTCTCACTTGTTGTTCCATCATAGCTTAAGTACTATTCACACATAATATAACACAATTCACCTTCCTTGCCTCTTGCACTCTAGAAGGCAATGATACATTAAAATCAAACTCGTGACCTGATATCATGCACCATAAACTCTAAGAATCAGTTAGAGTGAAGAGACATGGGAATCAAAAGTAGATGAAATCAAAGATGTGTTTCCGCTCTTGGTAATTCTAAATATTTAATTACAGCAATGAATTTTTGTCTCGAAATATAATCCTTTAAGGTTAGACATGTATTCTAGTAATTACACATGGTAATTGCTATTTTTATAGACCTAAAGGTCTGACAACTATACTCTCTAGCGAAGGAAGATTACATGGAGCCTTCACAAACCTTTTAGCTCCTTCATGCAGTGCTCGATGTTATGTCACCACACTGTGTTCAAGCATTCATTAACGTCAAACATAGTTACCAACTTAAATATAATTGTAACCTCAAAACGAAAACTTTCTCTCAAAACTCATATTTTGCATTAAAAACACCAAAATCAACCCCTGAATTAAAAAGTGGTGCTACTAGTAATACCATTTTTTTAGGTTTACAACAATTTTACACCATGACTTTAAATCACTATAAAATTGCAAATGAAATTCTTAAAATCATCTCCAAATGAAAAGTGGTGCTTACAACATCACCACTTTCTTTCTTTTTTTGAGGGCGTGGGTGGGAATTACAACTTGTTTGAAATAGTGGGCTTAACAACCAATATTGTTCCAAATGAAATGCTTAAAATTGACCTCTAAACTAAACACTAATGCTAACAATAACACCCTATTTTTTAGAGGGTTAACATTACAACTTGTTTCAAACATTAGTCTAAACAATTAGTAACATTGTGAATCAAAACCTTAAAATCATGTTCATAATTGAAATGTAGTGTTATGAAAAACATATTTGTTTTTTTGTTTTGTTTTGGGCTTAAAATTGCGACGTTTTTAAAACCATGATATAAGAAAATCAACACAATTGTATTTATAGTAAATTAAACAGATATATATGTATGTGTGGTGGGGGTGGGGGAGGGGGGTGGGGGTGCGCGGGTTGCCATATATATATATATATATATGATTTAAAAAAATGAAATTTACCAAAAAAAACTCAAAAATAAATTAAAAATAAATAAATTTATAAAACTAAATTAAAATAACAGATTTGTAACTTATATAAACAAATTAATTGAGAAAAGTTAATAGATTATTAGATTTAACATGTTGATCTATCAGAATGTCTATTTTGTAGTCTACTTTGGAAAATCCAATCATTCAATCTCATTCCCATAGGAATCTCAAAATAACCAATAAATAAATAATAAAAGAAATGAAACAATTAAAAAAAAACATAATCTATAAATTAATTTTAAAAAATGGAAGATTAAACCAATTTTAAAAAAAATAAATATTAAATTTTAAAAAGTAAAATTAAAAATAATCATTAAAAAATTAAATTAATTTTTATAATTAAACAAAAAGAAAAAGAAAACTTGTCTCTAGCACCATTGACACCCACAGGGTCGTCAATGGTGTTGGAAGCCCATCACTACCAAGTGCCAACAACCCTATAGTATTAGAGGTTGTGACCTATAGCACCATCCTCACCCACATGGACATCAGTTCTTGGTAGTGGTGGGTTTGATAAAATATAGGTCACAAGAAAGACAAGAAGAAGAGACAAGAAATTTGGTAGAAAAGGCCTCAAGCCATAATCTCTACTCCCAGATATTCTCATTATGTATATATCTTTCAATGATACAAATATATAATACAATTATGAAACCACCTCAATTGCTCTCACCTTGACACCTCACAAAGAGATAAAGTAGGATGAGACAAAATAGGATCTAGAAACATACTTAGGATAACAATTATATCCCAAGATGTGAAATTAATAAAGGTGGTATATTTGGATTTCATAATTGTATATGACAAAGAGTCTAACTTTCCCCATGTCAATCATAAATCTGAGCAAAAATACAAGAAATGTGTTGGGTGTGCAGCCTAATTATCATCTTGATTGTTCAGAGTTTTTTGTTTAGTCGCGTTGGATCGATGTTCCTAATGGGGCATCAATGACACCAATTTAATCACCATTAGGGGGGTCCAGGGGGGGGCGACGACGATTTTTATGAGCCCCCCAGCAAGGGTTCGGGGGCAATGTCCCTGAAGCTAAAAATAGATGAAAATTTTCCTTGTAAAATATTGTAATTTCGTAGTCAATCTGGGTCTTTCATTAGGTGAATGATCTGATGATAGAAGTTATCTTAATTTAGGGTTTTTTTCCCTAGAAGGCAACCCTCGGTTTATATGAGGGTATTGTATTGCGACTGCGTATGATTATTCTGAGTGAGAAAGAGAGAGGATGTTGTGTGAGAGTGAAGAGGAAATTACAACGAATCTGTTTTAGGTTGTATCTCTTCATTTTGCTGGATAATATATAAAAGGAAGGACTGATTGTTTCTCCGTGGACGTAACCCAAATTGGGTGAACCACGCATATCTATGTCTCTCTTATTTTATGCGTTTCTATATTTTTCGTTTCCGCAATTTGTGTATTTCATTGCTCTGTTAATTAATTTATAACAACTGGTATTAGAGACCAAGGTCTATTTGGCTAATAAATTCACAGGAGAGAAGGGTTCTTGGTTCGAGTGGAAGCAATGGCAGAAGATGGTAGGTTTAGGGTTGAGAAATTTAACGGCCAAAACTACCAGTTGTGGAAGATGTAGATGGAAGATAGTTGTGGAAGATGTAGATGGAAGATTATATGTATCAAAAATATTTGTACCTACCATTCAGTGGAAAAATAAAGAAGCCGATGAGTATGGACAACGCAAAATGGGAGATTCTCAACAGAAATTCACTAAGAACAATACGGTTGTGTTTGGTAGAGTCAGTGGCATCCAACATTTCAAAATAAACAACGACAGAAGGTTTAATAACGGCATTGGAAAAATTATATGAAAAACCCTCGGCCTCAAATAAGGTATTTCTTATGAAGCATCTATTTAATATGAAGATGTCAGAAGGTGGATCTGTTTTTGATCATTTAAATGAATTTAATATGGTTACCAATTAGTTAAGTTCTGTAGGGGTAAATTTTGATGATGAAGTTAGGGCCTTGTTGTTTATGTGCTCATTGCCAAAAAGTTGGAATGGCTTAGTTATGGGTATCAGTAACTCTATCTCTGGATCTAGTACTTTAAATTTTTATGATGTTGTTGGTGCTATCCTTAGCGAGGAAATGCAATGGAAAAGCTCGGGTGAGACATCAGGTAATTCTTTGACTACGTAGACTAGGGGAAGAAAAATGGAAAGAGGAAGGAGCCTAGGAAATCACAGTAAGTCAAGAAAATACAAATCTAAATCCATATCAGGGATAGTGTGTTGGAAATGCGAGAAGAAAGGACACCTGAAGAAAGACTGCAAATCTCATAAAGGAAAAGAAGGAGATGGATAACAAAAGAACAATCATGAAGCAAATGTGACAGTTGATATGTTGTAAGATGCTTTTATACTTTCATTAGAGAATATTATTGATGCTTGGGTGGTAAATTCAGGGGCCTCATTCCATGCCACACCTGATAGGAAACATTTTCATGACTACGTTCAAGGAGATTTTGGACACATTCGTTTGGGTGATGATAAACCCTGTAAAATCGTTGGAATGGGTAAGGTTTTTATAAACCAATAGAATGGAAACCAATGGATAATTAAAGAGGTAAGGCATGTTCCATATCTGAAGAAAAATCTAATTTCAAGAGGGCAGTTAGGTGGTGAAGGTTGTGTAAATACATTCACAGACAAAACCTGGAAGGTCACTAAAGGAGCCCTAGTAATAACAAAAGGATAAAAGGTTGGTACGTTGTATTTATGCAATGATATTTCTAATTTTATTAATGCTTTAACCTCCATAGGAGCAGATACGACATTGTGGCATCATAGGCTTGGGCACATGAGTGAGAAATGGATGCATATTCTTCACTTAAGAAATGTGTTGTCAGGTTTGAATCATGTTGATTTGGATTTATGTGAGAATTGTGTTTACCGGAAACATAAGAGAGTCAGATTGATCAGAGTTGGGAAGGAAAAGAAGAGAGAGAAAATAGAGCTTGTGCATACAGATGTATGGGAACCAACTCAGGTATCATCTCTTGGTGGATCTCGCTATTATACTTTTATTAATGATGCAACTAGAAAAACCTAGATTTATTGTATTCAGATAAATCTGATGTATTTGATACTTTCAAGAAATGGAAAGATTTGGTTGAGAATGAGACAAGAAAGAAGTTGAAGTGTCTCAGATCAAACAATGGAGGCGAATATTATAGCAAAGAGTCTAATAACTATTGTTCAAAACATGGAATTTGCAGAGAGAAGACAGTTCCATGAATGCTACAGGAAAATGGTGTGTTAGAAACGATGAACATGACAATCATGGAGCATGCAAGGTGCATGAGATTGCATGCAGAATTGTCCTTACAATTTTGGGAAGATATTGTAGATACCGTTGTGTATCTAATAAATAAAGGGCCTTCAAGTTCCTTGGATGGTGGTATTTTAGATGAGGCATGGATAGGTAAAAAGGTAAACTACTTATTTTTAAAGACTTTTGGTTGTGAATCCTTTGTCCACATTAATATAGAAAATAGAACAAATCTTGAGGCAAAATCAAAGAAATGTACCTTTATTGGATATGGTGTTAATGATTTTGGTTATCACTTATACGATTATGAAAATAAAAAAATCATTAGGAGCAAAGATGATATTCAATGAAAAGGTCTTGTATAAGGATAAGATGCAGGAAAATAAACAAGAAAAGGAAAACAAAGAATATGCAGTGCTTGATGAGATCACAAAAAAAGTAAAGGTGCCTGAAAATCATAATGGTCAACAACCACAACAACAAAAACAACTACAAGTACCTCAAACACCTGGAAGTGGTGTTAGAATATCTACCAGGATAAGTAGACCCCTTGAATGAAACTCTCCTTCATTATATTATGTATTGTTGATTGATTCTGGTGTACCAGAAAGATATGAAGAAGCAATGCATATAGAAACCATGAAGATGTGGGAGCAAGCCATGGAAGAAGAGATGGGCTCCTTGATGCATAACCAGACTTGGGACTTAGTCAAGTTGCCTACAAGTAAAACAACATTGTGGAATGAATGGGTTTACAGGTTGAAGGAAGAAGATGGAGGAAAACTAAGGTATAAGGCTAGACTTGTGGTGCAGGGGTTTGCACAAAATAAAGGTATATACTTTAATAAAAAAAATTCTCTTGTTGTTAAAATGACTTCAATTAGAGCTATTTTAAGTCTAGTGGCAGCAGAAGATTTGCATATTGAGCAGTTAGATGTAAAGACAACCTTTCTCCATGGGAATTTGGAGGAAGAAATATATATGTAGCAGCCACAAGGGTATGAGGTCAAAGGAAAGGAGAAATTAGTGTGCAAATTGAAAAAGAGCTTGTATGGCTTAAAACATGCTCTAAGGCAGTCCTATCTAAAATTTGATAGGTTTATGTATGAACAAGGTTATACTAGATGTCACCCTAATCATTGTGTTTATCTTAAAAAGTAAAATGATGGCAACTATATTATATTACTATTGTATGTAGATGACATGCTTGTTGCAGGGTCTAACATGAAGGAAATAAATGTGCTAAAAAAAATTGGCAAATTCATTTACAATGAAGGATTTGGGTGCTGCAAAACAAATCCTTGGTATGAGAATAACTAGAGTCAGGAAATATCACAAATTAACATTGTCTTAGAGTGAGCAGATAGAAAAGGCATTGGAAAGATTCAATATGCAGAATGCAAAACTAGTTAGTACATCTTTGGCTATCCATTTCAAACTAAGTAAGGATATGTGCCCCAAGACCCATGAAGAGATGGATTATGTGTGTAAAGTTCCATATGCATCAACAGTTGGAAACTTAATGTATGCAATGGTATGCACAAGGCCTAATATTGCACATGCAATGGGAGTTGTAAGCATGTATATTAACAATTTAGGAAAAGAGCATTGGATGGCAGTGAAGTGGATTCTTACGTATTGAGAGGTACCACAAATCAAGCATTATGCTTTGGTGGTTCAAACATTTCTCTACAGGGATATTTTGATGCAAATATGGCAGGTGATAAAGATAACATGTGGATCACCATAGGGTATGTGTTTACTATAGGTGGAACAACTGTCAGTTGGGTTTCAAAATTGCAAAACATTGTTGCACTTTCAACAACAGAAGCGAAGTATGTTGCTACTATAGAGGCCAGTAAAGAAATGATTTGGTTACAAAGGTTTATGGATGAGTTGGGAAAGAAGCAAGAGATGGTCAAGTTGTATAGTGATAGCCGAAGTGTCATTCAAATTACAAAGAACTCAAAATTTCATTCCAATACTAAACATATACAACTCAAGTACCATTTCATATGGCCAGTGTTGGAAGATGGACAATTGAAGGTGGAAAAGATACACACTAACCAGAATCCTGCATATATGTTAGAAAATGTTGTAACTAGGTAGAAAATGAGATTCTGCTAAGTTTCAATTGGTCTTCAAGTATGATGATGAAGATGGGAAACAACTAGGTCCAAAGTGGAAGCATTGTACATCAAGCGAAGAAATGGTGGAGTTGTTATAATCAGTCTCCAAGTGGGAGATTGATGGGTGTGGAGCGTGAATGTTCAAAGTTTTTTTGTTTCAGTCACATTGGATCCTTGTTCCTAACAAGGCAACAACAACACCGCCCATTTAATCACCGTCGGGGGGTGGGGGGGGCGGGGGGGGGGGCAATGAAAACTTTTATGAGCCCCCCCGGCGGGGGTTCAGGGGCAACACCCCTGAAGCTAAAAATAAATGAAAATTTTCCTTGTAAAATATTGTAATTTCTTAGTCAATCTAGGTGATTCATTAGGCGAATGATCTGATGGTAGAAGTTATGTTAATTTAGGTTCTTTTGACCTAGAAGGCAACCCTCAGTTTATATGAGGGAATTGTATTATCACTGTGTATGATTATTTTGAGCGAGAGAGAAAGAGGAGGTTTTGTGAGAGTGAAGAGGAAATTACAACAGATCTGTTGTAGGTTGTATCTCTTCATTTTGTTGGATAATATATAAAAGGAAGCACTGGCTGTTTCTCTATGGATGTAGCCCAAATTGGGTGAACCACGTATATTTGTGTCTCTCTTGTTTTATGCATTTCTGTATTTGAATTTCTGTAGTATTTTGTGTATTTCATTGCTCTGTTAATTAATTTCTAACAAAATTCAACATAGACTAGTACCATCTCCAAGTCTTCATGCTACAAAAGAAAATTCTATGTACATAATCCTTTTAAACATTGAAATATTGATTTGTATCTAATCAAATTTAGATCTTAATTCAAAGAATGTCACTTCAACAATGACACCACTGGGTTGTTCTTGTTGCATCAAGCCATACACATAATTCCAAAACAAGCTAGATTACCAAATTTAGATTGCTTGATTGGTGACAAATCACTCTTTCTTCAATGAAATAACTTACGTGCCAATTTCTCCTCCCCTACATACTCTCACTACACCTCACCTCTACATTTTAACATCAAGACCTTCCATGGAAAACTACCATGGATTCAATCAGGCCCTAAGAACTATAGGAGCTCTAATACCAATTAATAAAATATAGCCCACAAGAAAGACAAGAAGAAGAGACAATAAATTTTGCATAAAAGGCCTCAAGAAATAATCTCTATTCTCACATATTCTCATTATGTATTCATATTCCGCCCCTCAATCATAAGTCCGAGTAATAATACCATAAATACAACATAAATCGGTACCATCTCCGCGTCTTCATGCTACGAAAGAAAAATTTATGTACATAATCCTTTTAAACATTGAAATATTGATTTCAATCCAATCAAATTAGGACTTAATGATTGTATATGAGAAAGAGTCTAAAATTTTGCCCCTCAATCATAAATCTGAGAAATAATACTAGAAATACAACATAAACTAATACCATCTCCTAATATTCATGCTAAAAAACAAAAATTTATGTACATAATCCTTTTAAACATTGAAATATTGATTTCAAACCAATCAAATTTAGATCTTGATTCAAAGAAGATCACTTCAACAATGACGCCATTAGATTGATCTTATTGCATTAAGCCATACACATAATACCAAAACAATCTAGATTACCAAAATTAGATTCCTTGATTCATATTCAAATAGGAAAGATATTTAACTTAGAATTATCGGATCATTGATGAAGAATTTGTGATGACAAATCATTCTTTCTTCGATGAAATAACTTATGTGTCAATTTCTTGTCCTTCACTAGATACTCTCACTACACCTCATCTCTACATTTTAACAACAAGATCTTCCATGGAAAACAACCATGGATTCACTTAGACCCTACGAACTATAGGAGCTATGATACCAATTGATAAAATACAACTCACAAGAGAGACAAGAAATTTGGCAGAAAAGGACTCAAGCCATAATACGTATTCTCACATATTCTCATTATGTATTTGTCTTCCAATGATACAAATATATAATACAATTATGAAACCACCTCAATTTCTCTCACATTGATACCTTACAAAGATATAAAAGAGGATAAGACAAAATAGGATATAGAAACATACTTAGGATAACAACTATATCCCAAGATGTGAAATACACAAAGGTGGTATATTAGGAAATCATGATTGTATATGAGAAAGAGGCTAATAGAGTTAAACCCACCAATGGTGCTACATGCCATGGTTTTGAGGCTACAAGGCAGGGGCTAGGTCAATGCCACCCTCCCCCATTTCACTTGAGATTTTCAAGTGAAAGGGGTGGGTGCATTGCCTTAGCCCCTACCTCACAGCCTCACATTCATGACCTATAGTAAAATCGATGGATTTAACCTATTATTGCCAAGCACCAATGGCCACAGGATTTTTGATACTCTATCCCAAGGTTGGGATTTTTTTATAACTTAAAGTTACCAACCTACAATCTACTCCATATGTAATTTTAGAACATTATTGTGTATTGAAGTGCATATTTTGATCAATACAAATTTTCTTGGTTATAATTTTAAAAATAAAAAATATACATCATAATTAAAGTGCTTTTACGATATATATATGATAATTTTTAATAACATATGAAATACATACTATAATTTGAAATAAATCATTATATTATTTATTATTTATTTTATATTCAAAATTTGAATATGTTTTTGTTTTTTTAGATTTTTTTATTTTATATTTAAAAATCATAATGGAAATTTGTATGAGTAGGTTATGCATCCTGCAAGTTAACCTATATTTTTTACCACACCATATCAAATGATTCAAATTCCATATCAACTCCTATTACTCACGTGTAAACTTTTAAGAATATGTCATAACTCTAATGAAAAGTCAAAACATGTAAAAACCTAACCATAACCCTAAATGAGTATCAAAACATGTTAAAGACGAGGCCATTATGAAATCTTGGGGCTTCCTTCTTATTACATTGATTTATTATTCCATTAGGTTGAGTTAAGGAGTATGATATTATAAGGGGACAAATAAAGCAACTATATGAGCAATACAAGGCACAACATTTATGATAACATGACAATGACTTCGTCATTCTTTGTATTTGCATTTTATATATGAAAAAAGTAACAAATCATAATACTTACATTAAAATGAATAATCTAATGTTAAATTTCCATAATGTATTTTGTATTCATTATAAATAAGGTAATATTTATTATTTAACTCATTTTATTACATTTTAAAATTATTTTTTAAAATGTCATTCTTATAATATTAAAATATATTAATAAATAACTATTATATAATAAAGATGTTTGGTATAAAAGGTAAAAACAATTTCGAGTTTGGAGTATGCTCTAAAACTGCTTCTGCTTAGTTAAGAGCTCATCTTCCTCGGATGTAAGGAAACAAGTTAATGGCCCAAGACCCAAAGGCATTTGGCAGGAGTGAAAGTCTGTCCCCTTACTGACCACCAGCGGGTTATTCCAAGTGGTGTGGTTTTCCTTAATTAATGGTGATGAGTTAGCCTGCATTCGCGGTTAGCAGCCAGAGACGGTTTTCCTCACTGCTGGTTTGACAACTAAGTTATGATAGGTTTTCCCACCTATGAAAAAAAAAGGGTAAAGACAAATAGATGAGCAAACTTAAAGCATGTTAGAGATGATTTGGAAATAATTGAGAAGTAGAATCCTCCTAAAATTCAAATTCTTAGTGCGTTTTTCACTATGTTTAGAATTCACATAAGTTTGAATATGAATGAATAAGTTTATTAAAAAATCAAATAAACAAACAATTTTCTTAAAAGATGTTAAATTATAAATTTCTTCCATCTTCCTCACCTTGATATGACAAAATATTTCTTTTAAACAAGTGTAATGTTTTCTAACATAAATCTCGGTCTAAATTGAAAGATATAAATTTATCCCCTTAGATTTTGCACGTTTTGGTATAAGCATAATTGTCATAATAATAATGAGATTTGCAAAGTATTTGGTTAAAAAAGCATACCTACATCATGAGAGAATGAATGTCCTCAATGCATCCCCTAGGTGTATGCTAATGCAATTATGAGAAAACCTTGAAATTTTAAAAGATTTTAACATATCATTAGTTTTGAATGGAAAGTATTAATAGGAATCAATAGGAAATTATTATGTTGAAAATATTTTTGGGATAAAAACTTATTAGGTAGAAGATATCTTTTAGGGAGTGGTATTTATGAGGTGTAGATTAATTGGATTGTGTAAGGTTTAGTCTTCATCAAGTCTTATGTGCAAATTTCATAGGAAGGGATTAAGGATGGGACATAATTTAGGGTGACAAAAATTGTTCAAAAAACATTCTAGCTCGATGGAACTTTGTTAGTAACAACATCCCGTAGTTGGGCTAATCATTTGTTTGTCGACATATTTCACATATAAACTAACCCTAACTATTGACGGTGCTGGACCCGCCAACATGTCAGGGGATCTCCCCGTTAAGAAGTCCCAACTAGACCTCAGACCATTTGGAGTAGGAGTCCTAGCAGTGGGTAGTAAAGTTGTGCCTTGACTGTGATAGTGCGCAAAGGTAAGTATGATAACTTTGTTGGAAGAAAGTGTGTGACCTTACAATGAGTCAAGTGAGATGCATGGGGGTTCTAACACACATAGGGGAAAAGGAAGTGTGTCCCTTAGAAGCCTGTAATAGTACACAGCCTGAAAGGAACACACGAGCGGAATGACATCACAGGCTGGAAGCAGAATAGTCCACAATCCAAAGTGACGGGTTAATACAACAACACGTCTTCAACAAGATTCATACAATTGCATACAAAATAGTTCATACAAAAATGTGTAAGTTAAATAACATACATTGCTAAAGTAACCAGAATAGTCGAACTACAATAACAACATATGCATGCAAACGTGTTGGCTCAGTTATATATATTAAGTGAAAATTCCATCCATACATACACCATTGACAACCACTAGCCCCAATAGGGGAACATTACAGTCAACACAGCTCGCTCCTCCAAAGAGATGTACTCACTCTATGCTATGGAGAAGCCAAGGCTCGTCACAACACTCTAGCAAAGGGTGGGGGGACCCTTGACATTCCCCTTTGACTCTTAGACTACCCTAATGACTCTTCACATTACATAGTGACTGTTCACATTCCACCAGTGACACTTGGAATTTCACTTACAACATATTTACAATAATATAATTTCCACATATACCCATGTGGGACAAAATAGGCTTGAGTTAGCCTAACAAGACAAACAACATCACTCGGGGTCTTGGGGAAAGACCAACTCGGTAACCTCCTCACAGTGATCTTCGGTGATGAACTGATACCAAGCTTGGTACTATGCTATTGTGTCCCCGTACTGTTTGGTGATGTCTTTATTGAAGCAGAATCTTGCCTCCATGGCTTTCGGGTATATGGTTTTGAAACCTCTGTCCAAATCATCCGTAAGCATGCACAACACTATCCTAAGTGTGGCTAGACCACTGATGTACTTCTGCATGTTCTTTGGGATCAACTGCAAGTCATCACTAGTGGCTTCACACATCAACTGTTCTATGTACTCGTCGACCTCCAACATGACTTAGTACTTCATGGCTTGAGTGAGGGTTTTGATGGAAGGGATCCTGTGTGTCCTCACTATGACTTCTAGATTCCAATACAACCATGCATAGGATGCCTTAATGTTGGTGATGAGTGGAAGGAGCTACTCATAGTTCTAGATCAACATCAAAATCCGTGCTTTGTCTAGCTCTTCCTGTGGCTTCATCATCTTGTGCAAGTAAAGCAGGCCCCCCTTGTACCTCATTGTTAATTCATGTACATGCGCAATGGCATCGTGGATGTCCTTGAGAGTTTGGGTTGTCTTCGCGCACTACTTCTGAAAACCATTTAGATGGACAACTGCTTTGTGCATGATGAAAAACCTTTTGTACAACGTCCGCATGGTGGTTCCAAATTTGATATCTCCACAAGTATTGGTTTCTTCATTTCTGCCATATCAAATCCTATGGATTGCTCTGTTCTTTGCTTGGCCTCTTGTAAGTCCTTTGCCATCCGATCATTCTTTGCTTTCAAGAACTTGATTGTCGAACTTGTGGCTTCTGCATAAGCCTGAGAAGCCTCAACCATGGCAGCTGGATGTTTTCTAACATCAGATAAAATCACCCTTTCCTCTATGTGCATAGGTAATGTGTGATCATCCAGGAGCTTCTTTCTTCATGCCTGTACAATCCTGTGTTGTGACTCATCGAATGACAGATTGTACACATCCATCTCCGAATCATCACCAAGGAGAACAATCTCTCCTTGCTCGCTCGGGACTGGTTGTGATTCTGAAGGTGGTGGAGACTGCGGTGCGACCTCAGATGCTCTTGGCATGAGATCGATGTCTTGGTCCTGTGGTTCTTGTCCCATCTCCATGTTCGTTGCCTCAACCTCTACTCAACCTGCTGAGCGAATTCCCAAACCTGCACCTGCTCACCCTCTTCTTCATATGCTGACTGCTCTACTGTCTCAACCTGTATAGGTGCAGTTTGCTATGTCAGTGCACCTTGCCTTTCCTCCTGTTCCTATTTCTTCTTTTCTTCCCCTTCTCTCCTCTTGAGCTCTTGCTATTTTTTCAGCTTCTTTTCTGTTTCCTGCAACTTCCTCTCTATATCTTCCAACATTTGTTGATCTCTCTTTCTCCATTCTACTCTCCTTTCACGTTGTCGCCTTTTTGCCTCTATCTCCAAAGTTACTCTCTCAACAAGAGGATCTTCTATGAACTTGTAGCTTTGCTCAGCCTCTGCGCTCTCGAAAATCTTCCTCTTTCCTTTGCCTTGTGTCGATTTGCTGCTCACTACTGTTATTGTTGTTGCTTCCTATGGTGCAACTACTTGCAGTGCTGCTTTCCATTCTATAACTATGTTGACCGGTTCATTGAGCCTAGAGGAGTTATAGAAATACCTCCAAGGATCTTCCTCTAGCTAATGACATGCCCCGTGGATCCATGGATAATACACCTTTGCACAGTGGCTCTTGCATATGCAATGGGGATCGTACGGATTAAAACTCTTGGTGTCGAACCCAAACTTATTCAAGTCCTCAGCCTCGACATCCACATTCTTCAAGGTACGAATCTTCTACAACCCAATTCACAAAGGAAGAGTAGGCCACGATGCCTTCTTCCTCCTATGGAGTCCTGCTAATAACCCTATGGAGATGTGGTGTGCAACATCTTGCATGACCAACTTGTCCGTGGAAAACCTTGGTAGCTCATGCGAAGGCTTCTCCGTGCCAAACATCCCGATGAAGGTGCAACTGGGTGAGGCATACAAATCTGCAATGTTAAGCAATGCCTGCATCGCTTCCTAGGACATGCAAGGTGGATCTTGTTTAAATATCATCCTGTACAACAGGGTGATGAAGTGGTCAGACAACCTCGCCATGACTCCTTGGTAGCTGCACTCAGAGAGAAACTTGCAATAGATGTTCACAAAATCCTCTGATGGTGTCCATGTCCAACCCATGCCAGGGAACTGCAGTTGGGCACAAAGTGCATTTAGCAGGTACGCAGACATGAAGAATCTTGCTTGCTCATCCTTAGGCGGACTCCGGGCATTAGACACATGCAATTTCAACTGAAGAGCCAACATGTTAGACCAGTTGAATGACCTTCCTTCATTTGCCAACTGCTCCAACATAACCACCAAACTCTACGGGAAGGTCTTCGTATTCTCTTGGCCATATAAGTGGCATGCAAAGATGACCAAGAGTTGGTAAGCTTTCCTGAGTGACTTCGTCTTGTAGACCTGGTTGGGTGTCACTCTGAACTTCGATGGCTCTTTTACCCAATGCTTCATGATGTCTCTAGTGTTCACATTGTTGTTGGGAGTGTAGAACAATGCATCCATGTAGTTCACCGGTTGCGACAAGTGATACATCTGATGGTAATTTTCTATCCAGAAGGTGGAAATTTGTGTTCTTCTGGTACTTCCTAGTGTCATCATCTTGGGATTGGTATGTGAGACAATCCAGTGAATGATATCCACACACGGGAAGGTGGGGTACTTGCATGCAACCCTGTACAAGCCTGACTTGTGGATGTTGACATAGACTTGTCGATCTTCCAGATCTTCCTTGAAGCCGTCTGCAAATATGTCCTTTATTTCCTACCATCTAATCTGCATGTCATTCTCTATGAACAAATGTGTGTCTGCATAGATAGGAAAGTTCATTGGCACCTGTTCAACCACATCTCAAGTGCTTCTCTCTACAATATCATTTGATCCAGCTCTCTTGGAAACCATGATGCCTATACTATTAAGAAGTTTCTCAACAACTGATGTACCTGGAGACAGAGTGGACACTCACGACAAGAAAATGTCAGCTTAAAAACACAAATCACTTCAAGGATCGATCATGCAACAAACTGGGCAACTGTTGGGCAAGATTGCGTAGTTGTGACTCTCAGAGGTGAGGGACTGTCAGTTGGATCTGCGCATTGCACAGTCCCAGCTGCTAGTGAGAGGTACTGATGACTGGAACTATGTAGAGCGCAGTCCAGTATGGATTGCTAAGGATCAGTCTAGTTTGATGCTAGCTGGGACTACGCATTGCGCAATCCCAGTGGGTAAGCCTGGGGATTGTCTCTTGGAACTGTGTAGAGCATAGTTATAGCTAGTCACTGGCAGCCTCTGCACAATTCCTGGAGCCAAGGCAGAGCCTTGAGTTCCAAAAATACGCAGTGCATGCTGGGAGAAGCTAGATCTGAGCCAAGGCAACCCAGATCTAACCAAGGGAAACTTGAAAACGAGTAGTTCTGAATGAATGAGTGAAGGATGGCTCAGATCTGAGTGAATGGTCATGCATGTAATCAAAGAAAGTGCACAAAACAATCAAACGAACGAACAACAAAGCTGGTGGGGAGAGTCGCCGCAACGACGACCGTTAGTGCAAAAACATGGTTATGCATGCGACACTTAAGAAAGGAAATGTAAAACTTTAACAACACTTCTACAAGTTAAAACAAACTAAAACTCTAGTGGTTGTTAAATAAAACATCCATAACAACACTCACACAAGCCAAGGAAACAAAAGCGACAAAAAAGCAACAAAAGACTTGAAAAGCAAAACTTACCCGGAAAAGTTGTGCCGATTGTGCCAAAGTTTCCTGATTCCTCGGGAATGCCACAGCTCCAAGATCAAATGTAAAAATGAGCTCTAGTGACATCCATTAAATAGATTTGATCGATTTAGGGTTTATGATGCACATGCCAAAATTCTAGGAAAAAGCGACAAGTGGCGGTAATTTCTAAAATTTGTTCAAGTGTAACTCCAACTGCTAAAAATAGATCCTTTTTTTAGAGATGCCTTTTTACCTTTTCGGGAAAGGGCTGCTATGCATGCATGGAGAAATTACACATTTACGGAGGGAATCGGGCAACTTGCCAGCACATGCATTGGGAAACAACTAAGGGAATTCTTCTACGCAATTCCTAGGTTGAGTGGCTCTGACTGCCTCTCATGCTCTGTGCAATTTCCCAGATGAAGGAAAGATGTCAGCTGGTTCTGCGCATTTATGGAGCCAAAGCTCACTACTGGGCTGATCTGTGCAATTCTTGAGAGCAAGGCTCACTGCTGGGTTGCTCTGCATAATTCCTGAGAGCAAGGCTGACTGACCTCTAAGATTGCGTAGTTTGCCAAGGCAGTTTAAGAACTAGATCAACCAAGTCATGGGGGTTAGCTTGTGGTTAGACAACAAATCAGGTAAACAGACACAAGCTATAAATCGAGAGATAAATTCAAATGAAAATGCAAGTACCTGAGTAGTGCAAGACAAGCTGCTAAGACTTAACTAGGAAGGCTCCAAAACAAAGCAAAGGCAAAATTTTGGAAGGTGGTTGTAGTCGCTACAACACCAACTTAAACACAACCTAAATCTTATTTTTTTTAATAATCACCCTAAAACAATACATACAAAACTTATTGTCCAAACCTTGTTGCGTCGAGAGGTGCATTTTCTAGCCTAGTATGAAGTAGATGTGTAATTACTTTTGTGTTCAATCTAAAGTTGAAACATGTCCCTTATAAAATTAAAATAAAATATTCTAAATTAAAAAAAAAAAAAGTCTTCTATAATAAAAAAATTAAAAAATGAAGGGGGAGGCAGGAGGGGGAGGGGTCATTCTTGGCCCTGATGAAAAAGTAGTGTTGCAATTTGTGAGGGGTCTTGGAAGGGTGAAAAATAATCAACTGGATTACTTAACTCTCTAGAAAGGTTTGGTGCTTGTTAGTGAACAAAGAATTACTCGAGTCGTTACCTTTGGTGACTCTATGTTAGCTATTCATCAATTCCCCAAAGATAAGAAGTTTATTTTTTCTAACTCATCTCTAATTCAAAGAATCCAGGCCTCAATATCTCAATTTGAGCAAGTGGAATTCTTCCATAGTTATAGAGATTTAAACTCGATAGTTGATGGGATAGAAAAAAAAGGATCTAACATGAGCCAAGGTATTACATAATTAAACTCAAGGTTGAGTCCTTCTCCAATCCCTTAAATGACCCTTAACCTATTTAGCACTTGGATCCTTAGGGAACGATCTCATTTCTCCTCTCCCTGGGCTATGGTTTTAACGGGTTTATTATGAGGCTCCTTATCGCATGCATCAATGGAATGTCAAGCCCATATTTTTTGGTCAACCCCTCCCTTTTTTCAACCTCTATATTTCATGGATCTCTCCCAGTGGCACATTCTGGTGAACATGTGGCATCAAACTTTGGCCTTGTCCCTCTGTTGAAATCTTGTCCATTTAATTCTCTTTGGTCTTGAGTTATGGAATTTTCCTTGGCTGCACTGTCTTCCTCTATGAGCATGATCATGGATTTAGTTCCCCCATCCTATGATGGACTCAAGTCATCTCCCTCCTGTCTTGGCGAGAAATTCATAAGGATTTGGATTCAATGGTTTCAAAATGTCTCATGCCAAGGTTCGAGGTTCAATTATATATTATGTTTTAGAGGTCGCCTGCTCCCAAATTCTCTCTTCTAGGTTCCTAAAGTTAATGGTTGGAATTCTTTCCTCCCAATTTGTGGTGTTCTGGTCATTTCTTCCCTCCAACCTTTGCCTAGGTTTGGTGGGAAATTCCTTGTGGATTTTTGCGCTTCAAACTCCAAGATCAAGATGGCCAATTGATCTGACTTACATAGTTTTATTAGGGCTTCAGAGCTTATTGAGTAACTTCTAGACTCCACTCAAGCTTTGGCTACCTCTATTACTAACCTCAAAGACATGATCAAGTGTCAGTGGAGCTCATTCTAACTCTTTGTTGAAGCCAAGTTATTGGTGCATCACATCGATATGGAGGACTTTTTGGATAGGCTTAGTGGAGAAATTTATCATCTTAGTGCTTGGGTGGTGGTCTTGGAGGTCTCAACATCTCAAGTGGAAAGATTGACGGTTAGTGGCAATGCTACTGGTTCTCATGTGGACAGAAGGAGATCTCGCCGTGTCAAAGACTAGGAAGTCAACAATCATGGCCTGTGGTGATTTCATTACCTCACCTGATGAGGAAAATTTTTGACTTATAGTTTATTCCATCTATCTTTGGCCTTGTAATGTTGGTTTGAAAATTTTGTTTTTTGCTTGGGACTTTCTATAGAGTTTACAAAAAAACATCTTTTTGGTCTCAAAGGTTTAATCAGTCAAGGATGAAGTAAACATTTTGTTTACTCTATTAAAGGCCTATTTTTTTGTATCGGATTCAAGATGTAAGGGTTCCGGTCCAAATTCCAATCTTTTATTAATATAAAAACCCTTTCTCGTTTCATTGAATAAAACAAAAAACAAAAAAAATGAATATACATGTTTTGTTAGTTTTGGTTAAAAGCATTCTAAAACATTAATAATCATGTTTTCAATATTCTTGCTTTGTTCATTGTTAATATTCAAATCCAATATAAAGGAGATACACGTTTAAAAAATATATATAATACACAATACTATTCTTAAGACTATTTTGAAGAAGAAATATCAAGGGTTGACTACACTCATCGATGACCCAAGATGAATTTCTCATGAGCAACCTAGACATCTAAATTTCTAAGGTCTGGAATTAATGGTGAAGTTTATATGGTTAATGCACTAACTAGTGGAGTAATTGTTGTTGGTTTATGTTGGGACGGGGTCCCCTGGGTAAATTTTGTTAAAATATTGTAAGTCTCCATAGTTTTAGTAGCGGAGCATGAGTAGTGCAGATCAAATAGGAGTCAAGGGGTTTTAGGAAGGTCAAAACCACTTATGTTTTGATATTTTTTTGAGATCCACCTATGGTTTGTGGACCATGATATTGTAATAGTGAAGGATATATAAAGAGATGTGTTAGCAAGTCTAAGGAAATCAATCAATCACTTTTATGATATGATTTTGGGTATGTAATTGTAGATCTTTCTGTGTTTCGAGCGAAGGGGAAGGCCCCTGCAACTGAGTGCATGGAGACCTTGGTAAGTCTGCAGCTGAGCGCGCAGGCCCCTGTTGTTGTGTGCGCAGGGTCTGGAAGAAGTTGTAAAGGAAGATCTGAATTAATAGAAAGATATTTGAAACAAAACTGTGTCTATTTTTATGCACTGTGTATTTTCTGTATTTATGCACAAATGCATGATATTTGTCTGTATTTTATCTTAATTACTCTGCGAAGATCTAGATCAACTGTTAGATGTTGTTTTAGCCATGATTAGATAGTTCGCGAAGTTGATATCTTTCTTTAATTGGAAATCATCTAGGTCTCATGAATAAGGGTTTGCGAAGGTCAGATATGAACTAAAACTGCAGAAAGCGCCTTAAACCACATCACATAACCTTTTGGATGCAGAAGCCTAATTCTAGCATCCCCCAATATTGCCTCGGGTGAGATTGTAGCCTATGCTACGTGAGTTGTTGCCGAAAGGGTCGATAGTGTAGGGTTTTATTATTTAGTGTAGCTAAATCTAAACCTGGGTCCAAGCCCCCTCAAGCCAACAAATGGTTCTGTTTCCAGGATCGGGATCTATCTAAGGGATGTGTGATGTGGCATAAGTGGATACCAACTAAGAAGGAAATTGAAAAGTGGATAGATTGGAAGTTACATGAGTTTGAAAGCCATGAGAATAGGAATCCATGCTTATCAAAAGACAAGTGGTTACAAAGGTATCTTTACACATAAGTGCATGAAGTTTTCTTTTCATCATTCCCCTGCGAGTTGTAAGAGTGACTGTCCAAATTAGCAGATAGCAAACCTACTCATAACTGCGACAATCCTATTGTGTGGACTCCAGAACTCGTCAAATGTCTTGAAAGATCTGATTATAAGGTTGTGAGGGATTTTGATTATTGGATTGATAGTATCTTGAGCGATTTCATCACTGAATTTGCAATAGATACATCTGTGTCTTAAAGCAAAGCTGAATGACGATTCTTCAAGGGTTAAAGAGGTAAGTACCTGAAATCGCTAAAAACCTGGATTAAAATGCTTTTGTGCGAAAATAAGGTTATGCCTTTACCTTAATCTTTAAAAGGGGTCCAATTGGAGTCATGCGAAGTGGAAAGCGTTTCAGAGTAGATCAAGATAAATTCGTTGAAAGTGAGTACAGTCCCTTATTGGGAGAGTCAAAAAGTGAGGAAGAGCGACGTAGCCCTAGTACACCTAGAGGTGTGGTGCAGATTGTAGATCAAGGTACTTCTGGAATTCAACATCCAACCACTCCACCTCCAACTTTGCCTCCACCTCATACACCTACACCTACACCTCCACCTTCAACTCCACCTTCGTTATTCAATATGGAAAATACGATAAAAATTCCTATATTCAAGGGTCAGGGATCAGAGGATCCTGAACAGTTTTGGTTCATCGCAGAAGCTGTGAGGAAAGAAAAACAGATCAATGATGATGATATAAAGAAAGCTCAGTTGGGTACAACGCTACACGACAGGGCACTCACCTGGTATATCAGATACATCATGACTCACCTGACTGCTTCATTGGCTAATACGAAGGATGCATTGAATGTAGAATTTACGAAGCCGAAGTCGAAAGCTAAGTGTGTGACTGAGATCAAGGAGTTAAATCAAAAGGTTAATGAATCTACGTGGGATATAGATCAACGACTGAATTGTTTACTAAGTCAGGCTAACCTTTAGATCTCGGATGAACAACATAGGGACTAATACTTAGCTTCGCTATTACCTCACTTGAGATTACCATTATCCCGGCAGAAGATTGGGTCGCAAGCCGAAGAATTGGAAATTGTGATGAAGCTAGAAGCTTCATCGATCTAGGATACGAATGTAGGAGTTCAGTAGATCCAAGCACAGCTGGAAAACCTGCATATGGAGTTGCAGGATCTAAAGAAGGGAAAGGAGGTTAATTCAAAGAC
Source organism: Pinus tabuliformis (assembly GCA_031772625.1). Classification (NCBI taxonomy): domain Eukaryota; kingdom Viridiplantae; phylum Streptophyta; class Pinopsida; order Pinales; family Pinaceae; genus Pinus; species Pinus tabuliformis. The sequence goes on from CM062816.1 coordinate 189,905,148, forward strand.
ACATTCTGAGGTTTGGCTCACAAAATGCAAGTTGAAGGCCATCATAAGGATAAATGCCCTGTATTCTGGGATTATATAGCTATGGGGGATCCTAACCTGCTAAAAACAGAGTCTTCTGCTAGATCAAGCACTGGTGCAAGTACCTGGTGTAGTATTTGCCAAGTTTCAGGACAACATTCAACCAATAATTTCTCCTTATTACAAAAGTTTATACAGTCTCCAAAGCATTTTTTTTGTAACTTTTGTAAATCAGTTGGTCATGATGAGAGGAATTGTTGAAGCTATGAGCTAATGATGGACAAAACTCCACTATATAGGATGCAGGTTGAAAACTGCGTGCAGAACGACCAAGGCTCACCTACAGCTCGAGGAGGATTTCAAGGATGGGGAAGAGGAGGAGGAGGAGGAGCTGGAAGAGGTCGGGGCCAGATAATTTGTTACAATTGTGGAGAACCAGGACACTTTGCACGTGACTGTCAGAATCCAATGCACCCCTCATGTCAGTACTACCATCAATTTGATCATGTTATAGAAGACTGCCAAATCCTAATAGCGAAGATGCAAGAGGAGAAGACCCAGAAGCCAACACATAATAACCAAATGATGAGATCTGAGTTGCGTGAAGACGATCCTAGAGTCAATATAGTCATGCACTGGGGTGTAACCACTGGTGAAGACAAGGTTGAAGGAAAACAACCAGAATCAGAGTCATGGTTCCGAAAAGTTGGTGAGAAGAATGCTGGGTTTGATTTACATAAGGAAAAAGAGACATTCATGGAGGCGAGAAATAATTTTATGAGTCTAGGTGCTTCTACATCTCAGAACCCGATGTTGATAGCCTCACGAAAAGAAAAACTTGAAGATGCTACTGCAGCCCAAGAGTCAGATCCTACAGTGTTGAAATTGTTTTTGCAGACCTGTATGAAGTTACTATGGGATCAAAAGGTAGTAGAGGGACTGCAAGAGCTAATAGATGACTGTGCCAGCAAGGATAAGCCATTACCAAGGTCAATGTGTAGTCAATAAGGTAAGCCAAATCAAAAAAAGAACTAGTAGGGAGATGCGGCTGACTGTGCAGATCGGGGATTTCGAAATGGATCAAAAAATCCTCGACTTGGGCTCCAATGCTAATGTACTGCCGAAGCAGACATGGGAACGTATGGGAAAGCCTAAGTTGTAATGGTCGCCAATTTAGCTGTACATGGAAAATCAACAGAAGATAATTCAATGGGGCACCTGCATGGAGTAACCGTAGATATTGAAGGGGCAAGAGTAGCGCCTAATTTCAAAGTTATTGAGATCGTTGATGATAGTAATCCATACCCTGCGTTTCTCGTGATTGATTTGGCTTTTGACATGAATGAAATCATCAACTTAAAGAAGTGAAGCATGGTATTTGAGAAGAACGAACTTTGAGTAATTGTCCCGTTGGATCCAGCTGAAGGTTCGAGATACATAGAACCAATTCGTGACTATTATGAAGATGATGATATTGAACAGATATATAAGTTAATTGTGCGGAATCAATATTGGATCAATCCTACTGCGTATGGAAGGATCAGCTGGGAGAAGGACAACTCCTGCTAGTCAGACTCAGATGAAGAGTTAGAAAACTAGAAGAATCGGTTGCATGAGGTCTCTATGCTGCGATGTAATCGACTTACAAAATTGCTACACTGTGTATCTACTGAGGTATGTAAGTTACCTATTATGATAGTTTGGGTGATGTGAATATATTTCTTGAACATTTTGAAAGGGATGTACCAGAGGAACATCGGTTCCATGCTTTAATTCTAGCGTTAAGACCTACGCTTGCAAGATGGTGGGGTACACACAGGGATAATTTTGTTGATTGGAAGGAATATCGTCGAATGATGTGATTACGATTTGGCTATGCGAACACCCGACTCACTGAAAAATACACAGGGAAGGATGATCCGTGCGAACATCTAGCGCGAGGACTAAGGTGTGGGGTGAAATACCTCAACCTGAGTGGGTGCATATCTTTGTTCATACCCTGGATGTTATCTTGAAGAACTAGTATTTAGAAACAGAGCTGTGACATGGGACCGCTGACTGGGATGAGATGAAAGAAAGTTTCTTTCTCACATTCAATTTTGAAGATGGGTTCGCATGCATTGATGAAGCATTTTAGGAGATTAAGGCAGCAATCTTCCAAACACATGTCGACACTATCACGTGGGTACAACCTGACTGGAGTACGCAATTTCAACATGCTTTAGAATGTTACAATGGAAGAAGCTGATGAGGATCCGAGGAATATTAATATCCTTGAATCAGAAGGACAACGCAAAGTTGAGGGACCTAGTGTGGAGATCCCTAATATTTCGCAACCAGTGCGCACAAAGCAGGTGAACATTGGCTCAAAGGCAGAACCAAAATTTGTGAACATTGGTGACTATTGGGATGAAGATACAGTGGATAAGGTAGCTGAATTGCTACATGAATATCAAGACTTATTTCCAACCAAGTTTTCTGACTTGAAGGGGATAGTAGGAGATTTGGGGGTAATGAAGATCAATTTAAAACCCGATGTGAAGCCTGTTAAGCAGCGCCCATATCGGTTGAACCCCAAATACAAGGAAAAGGTACGAGAGGAACTCGATAAAATGCTCATAGCCAGAATAATCGAGCCTATAGAGGAATCCGAGTGGGTCAGTCCTATGGTGGTCCAAGAGAAGAAAATAAAGGGCCATATCAGGATTTGCGTAGATCTGCGGAAGTTGAATGACACATGTGTCCATGATCCATTCCCTACGATGTTTATAGATGAAGTTATCGAGAATTTTGGCGGACAGGAAGCTTACTCATTTACGGATGGATTCTCTCTGGAGGATAGAAGCAAGACTACCTTCGCTATAGAATGGGGATTGTTCCAATATACAATTATGCCTTTCAGACTAAAAAATCCCCCTGCAATTTTCTCTATGGTGGTTATCGCGACATTCAAGGAGTTCATTCATATGTTTTTGGAGGTTTACTTCGATGATTATGTTTAGGTTGGTCAAGAAGCATGTCTCTAGTCTGTGCCCGATGTTGGACACTTGTAGGAAGTCCATATCTCTCTGAACTTGAAGAAATGCATTTTCTATGTACCTTATGGAATATTGTTTGGCCACGTTGTCTGTAAGTAGGGATTGATGGTAGACTCTGCTAAGATCGTCATCATTATCAATATGGAGCCCCCTAGGAACATAAAGCAGTTACGCATGACATTGGGTCATACTGGGTATTATAGAAAGTTTATTAAGGCCTATGCACAAATCATTGCGCCCATGGAGAAGCTGTTAAAAAAAGATGTTACGTTTTGTTGGGATGATGATTGTCAGAAGAGCTTGGATACTTTGAAGGAGAAGATGGTTACGACGCCAATCCTATTATTCCCCGATTGGAAGAAGGAATTTCATGTGCATGTGGATGCATCTTGCATAGCGTTGGGAGCCGTGTTAACACAACCAGGGGCAGGAGATATTGATTGCTTGATTTACTTCGCCAGTCAGAAACTATATAAGGCTGAAAGGAACTACTCAACCACAGAGTGCAAAGGTTTGGCCATGGTTTATGCACTACAGAAGTTTAGACATTATCTACTAGGTGTGCACTTTAAGATGTACACGGACCATTCTGATTTGAAGTACCTGGTTAATAAACCTGTGTTGGTGGGGGGGGGGGGGGAATCTAGGTGGTTGCTCCTTTTTCAAGAATATGATTTTGAAGTCATAGTGAAGCCTAGGAGATTGAATGCTGGACTAGACCACTTGTCGCGGATAAAAAATGGCGAAGAGCCTACAAATATTGAGGAAGGATTACCTGATGCGCAACTCTTTGCTGTTAGGGATGCAAACGAGCATTTTGATGACATCATTTAGTTTCTATTTACTAACGTAGTTCCTGAATGTTATATGACACAAAAAAAGAAGGAACTAGTTGTGAGGGCTATTGATTTTTTTGCGATTGTAGGACAACTATATAAGATGGGGTCGGATGAAGTCTTACGACGATATGTACCTGAATATCAAAGGCACAATATTCTAGCAGAAGCACATGGTGGTGTCGCCGAGGGACATTATGCAGGTAAGGCTACTACGTAGAAGATCCTATGCACAGGACTATGGTGGCCAACATTACATAAAGATTCTGAGGAATACTGCAGTGTGTGTCATGTGTGTCAAAGGATTGGAATACCGTCACGAAGGGATGAACTTCCATTAAATCAACAAGTCACATTACAAGCATTTGATAAGTGGGCGATTGAATTCATTGGACTTATTCAGCCACTAGGGAAAAAGACAGGAAAACTTTATATTATCACTACAACAGAATACTTAACCAGATGGGCCGAGGCACAACCTATGAAGGATTGTAGTGTAGACACTACTGTGAACTTCGTATTTGAGTTTAATTTTTCAAGGTTTGGATGCCCAAAAATTCTGATGAGTGACAGAGGGACACACTTCCAGAATGAGACAATTGTAGATTTAATAGAGGAGTTCCAAATGTACCATCAAAATAGTATGCCATATCACCCCCAGGTGAATGGTACTGTTGAAGCTTTCAATAAGATATTGGAGAATACCCTCACAAAGATATGCAACGTTAATAAGAATGATTGGGATGTGCACATACCAGCGGTTCTGTGGGCCTATAGGAATACCTGTAAGAAATTGACTAGGCAAACCCCTTTTTGACTGGTCTATGGACAAGAAGCAGTAATGTCGCTGGAATACATAGTGCCCAGCCTAAGAATCGCAACATCAACCGACACGACAAAACGCGACATCATGGAGGAACACCTCATGTAGTTTCTAGCATTGGAGGAAGACCACCTTTTGGCTGGATTTCATCAGTAGGTACAAAAACCTAGATAAAAGGCATGGTACGATCAACACATCAAGCAACTCACCTTCAAAAAGGGCGATTTGGTACTAATGTATGACAACAATTTTACCAAATTTCTGAGGAAGTTTCAGATGCACTGGCTAGGACCATATATCATTAAGGACATTCTAGATGGTGGCACTGTTCAACTCGCAAACCTGAATTGGGAAATATTTCCACGCACGATTAATGGGAGTCGACTGAAGGTTTATAGGGATGATCTCGCCCCTATGCAATGAATACATGGACGCAGGAAAGTCTTAGCGCTTTTGGCAGTTGAAAGAAAGCGCAAGACTATAAACTATGTTGCCAAGGAAAAAATTTGTAGAAAAGGAAGGTTGCGTGATGTGTTGGATGAGCGTGCAGATGGAAACTGTGACAAGGTAGCTGCGCCACAAGGAGGATTTCCCTGTAGCCCGCCCAGAAAATGACCTTTGGTACAACTACAATTGATTTGATGGCTATTTTTCTGTTAAAAGGAGCGGGGGAAGTGAATTTAAGGCGCAAATCTGGGAGGATCTGCCGCCAAAATCACATTTATGAGCAAGATATATGGGGGAACAAACAATTTGAATTTGAATTGAGTTATAAATATTGCACCTTGCTCCCCATTTGGCCACTTTGATTCTTCAGAATTTGTTATGTGTTGTTGCAATTCAAGAGCCGAGTGAATTCCTATATGTCTGATTACCTGAGTTGGGCAGAAGTTGAGCAATAATTCTTGAAGAGGGGTAGGAAATATCACGACTGCAACATTGCCAGTCCCTGCTACAACACTTAGGTCTCCGAGGGCAAAACCTACTGCCTTCGTAGTAGGAGAGAAAAAGAAGAAAAAGCCACAGCAAGCCGAGGTTCGATAATCACCACGCAAAATCCTAACTGAGCACAGACAGAAGGGTCGTATGGATAAGAACAAGCAACTTATGGAATCCCACGACCAAGATGAAGAAGAGATGACTATGGGGATTGGAAATATCAGCGAAGAGGGCGTGAAGCCAATTTCTCAGTTGTCGTTGTATATACCCCCAAGGAAACCAATTACCACAGTAACTAAGGACCCTGACTCGTTGAAATTCAAGGTATTCACGCCATTGTTGTCGAAGGAAGTACCTATTAAGGGAAACTTGTTGGCCCTGGTATAATTTTTGAAGATGGAGGATTGGGATTTGGGTGATCATGAGAAATTTCCATAACTATAACCTAGTAAATACTTGAAATTGGTCTACTATGAGGAGGGGGCATCATAAGGCTTGAACCGATGAAGTGGGCAACCGGTATTGAGCACGCATGGTTGCTCAACATGTTGTACATCCCAAATTTTAGCCACAACATTATTAATACCATGTGTGTGCGCCAGTTGTTGCCGCTGGTTCATGATGGGTGCCTCTAGCTAGGAGGGCCCATCCCAATTGATGATATGCTAGTCCACAAAATCACAGCTCTACCATATCATGGTGCGAACCCTATAGACACTTTTTTGGGGAAGTCATAGGAGAAAAATCTCGCGGATCAGATGAAGAGCGACTTCAGGTTGGTGAAGAAGCCACGAGGATATGCCATTAGCTCTATATTGGATGAAGCTGTGCGATTTTCTGCTCAGATCTTGGAAGGAAAAATAATGAGGAAGTGTCTTGTCGATGAGGTACTGACACCAGTGGTATCCTTAGCTATGAAGTGTAAACAAGGGGTCCAATTCAACTGGGAAATGTACCTCTGCCAAGAATTCTTGGATGATTGTCGTGAAGCCTAGGAGGAAGGAAAAGCGTTCCACTACACGTGGCTATTTTATTGATCGTGCTGATAGCTTGGAGGGCACCAGAGGATTCCCAGTTCTCAACGACAGATCCACACTTATGCAAGGTTGCAAAATTTGCCTTGCTGTGGGAAACGAAGGAACTCGATCATGTCATTGAAAACAAGATGTTCTGGGTACTGTTTGAGTCAGAATTGTGTATGGTGATTAACCAGAAACCACGGTTTTCACCCATTCTGTTTAAAGAATATCAGAGCATTGCATATTTTAAGGTCGATTTCCATCATGTATACATCCGGGAGAGGCGCAATATGATGAAGAAATGGACGACATTGCTGTTTTTGGTCACCGAGGATGATATCACACGGTTAGTCATTAAGTGGCCAACTGACTAGCTTCTTCCCATGGATGTTGTTGAAGGTATCACATGGACTAGTGTCGAAGGTGCAACAGGCACTAGTAAACCAGCACAGAAGGAAAAGAAGAAGGTGACCATCGATCTAGAGAAAACACCGTGTAGGAACCAGAGGGCGAGCATGATGAAGAGCCGCATACTGAAGAACATATATATTTAGTTAGTTACATATTTAAATTAATAAACCTAATAAACAAATTAATTAATTAATTAATAATAATTTATCCCTAACTCTTGGTCGTGTCAATTATAGCTAAATCCCAGTCAAAGGTAGTCGTTTCTCTTGGTCAAAAGTAGTCGTTTGAATGGTTAGTCTCTCTATTTAACTTGCTACCATGATTGGATTCTTCATCTTGTCCTGATAATGAACCACACTTGCTAGTTTAAAACATGTCGACAAATGAATTTTGATGTGAGTATCGCCGAAAACTTGTCTCAAAAACTTGATATGGATCATAGAAGCCTTAATCAATAACTTTATATTTTTTTTTATCAATTTCTTTAAATGACAACCATCTACAAATGAAGCAAGCATATCACATGTTTCAACAAAAAAAGAATAATATAGTACATGATGACAAGCAAAACGCATTGAGTGAAAAATATGCGACACAACAACTTATTGAACAAATTACACTTTGCACATAAATCTCCACTTACCTCATGTATTTTCCAAGATCATATATAACTTGTTTGACACTGTTGTCAAAGTTTTTTGGGAGAGATAGAGGTAGAACATACTGTAACAAAAATAATGATCGATCATTATTTCCCAAATTAGTAGAAAAAACATTAAATAACAAGATGTTTCACTAATGTATAAAATATATATATACCAAAATAATTACCTTAATGAGCATGTGCCAAGAATGAGTTTTTACCCCACCTAATTCACCTTTCTTTGTTAGGATATTCTTTATGTTTGAAGAAAATCCAGTTGGATTTTTTTTCTTTTCAATAACCTCTTTAACATGCTTGCTTTGTTGCTCTATCAATAACCATGGAAGGGTGCTTATATTTTGGCCGTATCCATCGTTATTTGAATGAATCACACCTTGCAATGCATGTTTGACCTCCTTAATGTCATTACAAATCTTGATTTTTTTCTTTATCTCTCCTTCCATCTAAGATTCACCATAAGGTCTCTGTTACATTCTTCCCGATGTGGATTATATCAAACAAATGAACAATTTCTAGGTGCTCATAGTAGGGGAGTCTATTGAATTGCTCGAGATAACTTTTCATTCCTTATGGAAGTTCCCTATTATTAGTGCCTTCACGACCTACAATGTGAATCATAGATAAACTTATTATAACAATAATATAACCTGTCAATTAGTACAGTGAAGAAAATGCCATAAAAAGATAAAATAATTCAAAGATATAATGTATCTTGATATATAGACTATTTGATCCATACATTGAGAGACTCTATTATATTTCAACTTCCATGCATGAGGTGTCGTTCTCTGTGGTCTTACTCCACTCTCTTCTTTCCCATTGAAAATATGTTTTTCAGTACTTCAATACCTATGGTTCTTAGAAAGGAAGCCCCTATACTCATCAAACACCTCCTTTCCTAAGCTTCTTGAACGACGAGATTTAATCTTAGGATAACAAACTGGATAAGCAAATTTACCCTTTGTTTGAAGACCTGTAAGAGATGGAATAATTTTTATATCAACTATTTTAAGTATGTATAATGAAGGTTGAACTATTTAAAAAACATAATTGAAATTAACTTCATAAAATTAAACATTATTAAAGTGTAGGGTAACATTTTAACATACCATAGAAATGTGTTAGCCATGGGGCATCATGAATTGTCCATACAAGCATTGCATAGAATTCAAATTCCCTTTGTGCAACTACTAGTCTAGCGATATCATACATAGTGACACCATTCCATAACTCCATTAACTCATTGATAAGAGGCTCGATATATACATTCATATCTTTGACCTAATACTTACCTAATTGATTGAACATACAATACATAATTACTACATATATGAGTAAATAAATTTTTTTCTAAAACATAATTATAAGGCATAATTGAACATATATGAGTAAATTTTAAAAAATATATAGGACATAATTATGAAACAAACAAGACAAATGAGATGTTATTGTGCTAAAAAAGATGTTTCTAAGCAAATTAATAACCGGAACAATCATTGTCAACATTATGTGGTCCCTCTTTATTGAATTCCACAGAGGAATGTTATTGTTGATAACAAAAATGGGCCACACCGAGTAAGTAGATTTGGCTTCTCCAAATGGATTGACACCATCAACTACTAATGAAAGCCTAAGATCACGAGGTTCTCTTTTAAACTTTGGCCACTTTTCCTCTATATTCTTAAATGCAGATCCATCTATAGTCATTCAAAGAACAACATCTTCACTTATATTCCTCTCATAGTAATCCATAAGTTTTGCCACACTTTTGCACTTGAACAATTGTCATAGACGTGTAATTATGGGAATATAATGAAGAACCTTGCAAGGCATCTTTTTTGTTACTTTATCGGTTTGATATCTACTCTCATAACATTTTGGAAATTTGTCTTTCAACGCATGTTCTTTATAATAGAGAATATCATCATTAGGGCATGCATGAATAACTTGATACTCCATTCCAATATCTTTCATAAAGGCATGTAAATCTCGATACGTACGAGGTAAAACATTTGACAGTGGTAACATAAATTCACCTAATAATCTACAACATAAAAAAATAGTATTGGTTAATGTACTAAACAATATTAATCGTACATATTGCATCCAAATGTTACAAATTAATTAAATGATGCAGATCACTGTACTAATATTAAAAACAATTGCTTTATCATGTATATAGTACTAAATGTCACAAAATATATTACATACCTTAGGAGTTGTGTCACACGTGTTTGACAAACCATTCACCACCTTTAAGTTGACCAACAATAATAGAGCAGAGAGAAGAGATGTTTTTGAGCCTTCATAAAGAGGTTTAGATGCCATCTCAAGTACAGGTAAATCAAAAGCACGATCATCATACTGGTTGTCATCATCATCCATTCCAACATTATTAAATGTCTCCTAAATCAATCTATTTTTCCCATCTTCTTCAACTATGTTATCAACATAATTATATTCTTCCATAGGATCATTCGGTTGATCCTCAATATTAATCGCTCCATGTTCTTGAACAAGCGCTTGTACTAAATGTTGGGATGGGTTTCCTGGGGTCAATTTTGTATTATCTTTTGTAATGAATGTAAAGTCTCCGTGAAATGTGGAAAAGCGGAGTACAAAGCTAGTAGAAGTCAAAGGGGCTTTAGTCCCTTAGTTGGGTAGGTGATAGAGTTGTTTTGAGACCCGCCCATGGTCCGCGGACCATGGTATTGTAAAGCAGATGCTATAAATAGATGAGTCATAGCGAGTCTAAGGATCATATCTGACTAAGAAGAATCATTGTAAGGGCAAGGTGCAAAGGCAGGAAAGGTCTATTTCATGTACTTAGGCGAAAGGGGAAGGCTCCTATAGCTGAGTGTGCGAAGACCTTGGTAAGTCCGCAAGATGAGTGTGCAGGCCCCTGCAGCTGAGTGCGTAGGGATAAAGAGTTTGTATCTGAACGCTTATACTTAATAAATACTATTTTGGGCCAAAATTGATGCATCTGCGTTCTTTTATTTACTCCTGCTAAGTTTATATATCTTTGCTCTGTAATCTGTTTAATATGAATTAATGCTTATTTACTGTGCAGAACTGGTGGATTTGTAATATTTATGCATGATAAGTACAATTAAGTACCTTCACGAAGAGCTAAAGTTCATTTAGATAAAGTTGTTGTAGTTATCTATCAAAAGGATTAGATGTGCGTGAAGGCAAATCTAAGCCGTAAGAACTTTAGGAAAACCATCACACATGCCTCTGGATGCAAAAGTCTGGTTCTAGCGTCCCCCAATACTGCTTCGGGTGAGACTGCAACTTGCGAAACATAGGTTGTTGCCGAAAGGGCCAACAATTAGGGTTTTTTTGGTTGGTGTAGTTAAAGCTAAACTTGAGTTAGGCTCCATCAAGCCAATAAATGGTTTTGTTACCGAGACTGAGATCTATCTGAGGAATGTGTGATGTCGAATAAGTGGTTCCCTACTAAGAAAGAAATTGAGAAGTGGATCGATCGGAAGTTGCACGCATTTGTAGCTCAGGAGAATAATAACCCTTGGTTATCCAAGGAATAATGGTTGAATAGATACCTGTACATAGACGAGACTGAAGTCTTTTTCTATTTCTTTCCTTGCAAATTGCACGAGTGGCTGCCTAGAATGGCATACAGTCAGGGTACGTGGAGGCTTGATGGTCTATTGTGTGGACTCCAGAGCTGGTGAGGTGCTTGGAAGCTTCAGAAAATAACATTGTGTGGGCTGTTGATCGCTAGATTGATCATATCATAGGAGGATTCATCACTGAGCTCGCGATTGATACGACCATCAACTATAGTGAAGCAGAGCGCAGGGTCTTCAAAGGACCATGAGGTAAGTATTTAAAATATCTGAAAACTTGGATTAAGATGTCATTGTGTGAAAAACGGGTTATGCCATTACCTTGAAGTTTGGGACTACGCGAAGCAGAAAACCCTTCAGAAGGAACGGAGGATCGAGCTTTGAATACAGTCCGTTATTGGGATCCTCTTCAAGCAATGACGAAGGAACTATTCTAAATGAACCGTGAAGTGCACTGCAGCTGGTATGCTAGGGTATTTTGAGGATACCTCATCCATCCACTCCACCTTCGCATCCACCTCCACCTCATAAACCTACACCTTCACCTCCACCTCAACCATTCAACATGGAAAACACAATGAAGATGTTGATATTTAAAGGGGTAGGGAGCGAAGACCCCGAGAAATTTTGGTTTGTTGCAAATTCTGTGTGGACAACATAGCAGATCACTGATGATAACCTAAATAAATCGTGGCTAGTCACAACACTGTAGGATCAGGCACTGACTTGGTATATCAAGTTTTGTTAAGACAAACCTGACGCGACATTGGCAGAGACACAGCAAGTGTTGAGTAGTGAGTTTAAGAAGCCTAAGTCTCAGTCGTAGTCTCTCACAAAGTTTAAGGAGATGCAACAAAGGGTAAATTATTCCTCGCGGGTTTTCGATCAGAGGCTAAAATGCCTGATCCGACAGGCTAATATGAACATCACGGATGATCAACACAAAGACTGGTACATTACTTCGTTGTTACATCACCTGAGATTACCATGATCACATCATAATATAGGAATGTAAGAAGAGGTTGTGGAGATCGTGATAAGGGGTGAAGCCTCGCCAATATAAGATACGAACATTGGAGTACAACAGATTTAGTTGCAGCTAAGAAGTCTGCACATGGAGCTGTAGAGCTTGAAAACAGGGAAGGAATCTCAACCGAAGGTATGCGCTGAAGTCTGGTGTATAAAATGAAAAGACAAAGGGCATGATAAGGACCACCGCCCTAGGTATCATAATTACCTGATTGCAGGAGGTCTTGTGCCTCTGAAACCTGAAAATATCACAGGACGAAGCAAAGGAGTACCAGTATGGTGCACTATCTTCCAGATAGCTGGGAAGCACACAACTGATAATTGTCACCTCTTGCAAAAAGTTTGTTCAGACACCACAACAATTGTTTTGTACCTTCTGTAAATCGGTTGGACATGATGAGTGAAACTGTCGAAGTTACGAATTAATGATGGAAAGGACCCCTACCTATCGAATGCATGCGGAGAATCGACCTCAGGATCAGAGCGCGGGTGCAGCACGCTGAGGATTCCAAGGCCATGGAAGAGGAAGAGGAGGAGGGTTTGGTAGAGGTTGCGGAAAATTTATTTGTTATAGCTGTGGTGAAGCTGCATATTTTGCGTGCGACAATCAGAACCCAACACATCCATATTGTCAATATTGCAGATAGTTTGATTATGTGATACAAGACTGCCCGGTGCTGATTTCCAAGATGCAGGAGAAAAATACACAACAACCTATGCAGAACATCCAGATGATGAGGGCGGAGCCACGCGAAGAAGATCATAGCATCAATATCGTAACGCACAGTGGTATGGCCACAGGAGAAGATAAAGGAAAGCAACAAGAAATCGAGGGATGACTGCGCAAGGCTACTGAAAAGGAAGTTGGGTTTGATCTCAATTGGGCTAAATAAACTTTCATGGAAGTTAAGAAGAAATTTGCTAAGGCTTCTACATCGGGGAGTTAGGAAAAACCGGTTGGAAATAGTGAAGTGCAAGACGTGGATTCTTCGCTGTTAGCCACTTTTATCAAAACTTGTATGAAGCTGTTGAGGGATGAGAAGGTGGTAGGAGGGCTCTAGGAGCTGGTTAACAATTGTATGATAAAAATCAAGATTCCTTCAAAACAACACGCTGTAAGGAAGCTGGGTAAACATAAGAAGCGAACATGGTGCGAGATGATGCTGACCGCACAGATTGGAGAATATGAAATGGATCAAGTCATCTTAGATCTAGGATCTGATGAAAACATGCTACCGAAGCAGACATGGGTAGGGATGGGGAAACCTGTGCTACAATGGTTTCCTATACAGCTACGCATGGCCAATCAACAGAAGATCATTCCTATGGGGTAACAATGGACATTGAAGGAGCAAGTGCATTGGCTGAATTTGAGGTAATTGAAATAGTGGATGACAACAATCCTTACCCTGTGCTACTAGGAATTGATTGGGCCTTCGACATGGATGGGGTGATTAATCTGAAGAAGCAAAAGATGACATTTAAAAAGAAGGCGCTTAGGGTTATTGTGCCACTAGATATTGATGAAGGAGTGAGGTACATTGAACCGGTCCGCGACTATGAGGAGGATGATGATTTAGATCAAATCTACAAGATTACTGCACGCGATGAAGATTGGATCAATCCCATTGCAGATGGGAAGATCACGTGGGGTAGAGACAACTCCTGTACCTCAGATGCAGATGAAGAGATCGAACATTGGTAGAATATGTTGCATGAGGTCTCTATGCTACATTGCAATATGATGACCAAATCACTGCGGTGCGTATCTATGGAGGTAAGAAAACTTCTGCATTATGATGGCTTAAATGATGTTAATCTCTTTTTGGATGAGTTTTAAAGGGAGGTGCCCGAGGAACATCAATTCCAGGCACTTGAATTCGCACTGCGCTATACACCTACCCATTGGTGGGGTACGCATAAGGAAAGCTTCGCTGACTAGAAGGACTAGAAGCGAATGATGAAGCTAAGGTTTGGATACGCTAATACCTGGATGACTGGGAAATATAGCAGAAATGATGATCCATGCGAGCACTTGGAGTGGTGGACTAAAGCTTGGGGAGAAGAGCCGCAACTAGAATGGGTGCATATCTTCTGTCATACCCTCGATACTATCCCAATGAACTGGTATTTGGAAACAGAGCTATGCCATGGGATGGCTGAATGGAATATCTTGAGGGAGAGTTTCTTATTAACTTTCAAATTTAAGGATGGATTTGAGTGCATTGATGAAGCACTCCAAGAAATGAAGGTCACTATCTTTAGAACGCCTAAAGATCCGGTCGAATGGGTTCAACTGGACTGGAGTACATAGTTGCGCCATGCGCTGGTAGGCTACAATGTGACTGTAGAAGAAGAAGTTGATGATCCGCGAAAATTCAATATTCCAGAGATTGAAGGACAACACAAGGTTGAAGGACCTAAAGCAGAGAACCCTGATATGTCAGAACCTTTGAAGACTAGGCAAGTAAACATTGGATCTGACGCACAACCTAAGTTTTCAAAGGTAGGAGATTATCGGGATGAAGATACAGTTGATAAATTCATGGTGCTACTGTGCGAATACTAAGACTTGTTTCCTACCAAGTTCTCGGACCTGAAGGGAATAGTGGGGGATTTGGGAGTGATGAATGTCACTTTAAAGCCCGTTGCAAAGCCCTTGAAACAGAGACCTTACCGGCTGAATCCCAAGTATAAGGAAAAGGTGCGCAAAGAGATAGACAAAATGCTGGAAGCATGAATTATTGAGGCAGTAGAAGAATCTAATTGGGTGAGCTTTATGGTAGTTCAAGAGAAGAAGCAGCAAGATGAAATCAGAATATGCGTAGACCTAAGGAAGTTCAATGATGCATGCATTCATGACCCATTTCTAACACCATTTACGGACGAATTTTTATAGAATGTTGGAGGGCAGGAAGCTTATTTGTTCACTGATGGGTTCTTAGGGTACCATCAGATTAAGATAGCATCGGAGGATCGCAGCAAGACAACCTTCGCGATGGAGTGGGGATGCTTCTAGTACATAGTGATGCCATTCGGGTTGAAGAATGCGCCACGATATTTTCAAGAGTTGTAATTGCAACATTCAAAGAATTCATCCATAAATTTTTACAAGTGTATTTTGATGAATGGACTGTGTTTGGACTAGTAAAACGCCATGTACAAGTCTACGCCTCATGTTGGATACTTGTCGCAGATACCAAATTGCTATAAATTTGAAGAAGTGTATCTTTTGCGTGCCTTATGGGACACTGTTAGGTCATGTGGTCTGCAAGCAAGGATTAATGGTAGATCCTACGAAGATAGTAGTGATTGTCAATTTAGAAGCGTTGAAGAATGTAAAGCAGTTGTGTGCAACGTTGGGACACACTGGTTACTATAGAAAGTTCATCAAAGGTTATGCACATATAACCGCGCCGATGGAAAAATTACTAAAGAAGGACGCGACCTCCTACTAGGATGGAGAGTGTCAGCGCAGTCTGGATGTGTTAAAGGAAAATATGGTGACTGAAATATGGTGACTGCACCTATTTTGGTGTTCCTCGACTAGAAGAAATAATTTCATGTGCATGTGGATGCCTCTTGTATTGCGTTGGGTGCGGTATTGACGCAACTAGACGAAGGTGAGATAGATCACCCTATAGCCTTCGCGAGTAGGAAATTTTCAAAGGCTGAGAAGAAATATTCGACTACTGAGTGTGAAGGATTGGTGATGGGAAGTTTCAACATTATTTGTTGGGCGCACATTTCAAAATGTATACAGATCAATCCGCTCTCAAATACCTGGTCAACAAGCCTGTGTTGGGGGGGAAGATCTGCAGGTGGTTATTACTATTTCAGGAGTATGACTTTGAGGTGATTGTGAAGCATGGGCAGTTGAATGCGGGGCAAAATCATCTATCCAGAATTGAGACAGGAGAAGAACCAACTAGTTCGAAAGAAGGGTTTCCGGATGCGAAACTCTTTATTGTACGGGTCATGGATGATCACTTTGCTGATATAATTCAGTTTCTAACTATTGGAACAACACCGGAAGGATATTCTACTCAACAGAAGAAGGAATTGGCGGTCTGCGCTACCAAATTTTCTATGATTGCGAGACACTTGTATAAGATGGGTACTAATGAGATACTATGTCAATAATTTACGGAGTTTGAACGATCTAGTATCCTTGCCGAAGCACATGGAGGAGTGGCGGGAGGACACTATGCAGATAGAGTGATTGCGCAGAAGATTCTGCGCGCAGAATTATGGTGGCCAACGCTACATAAGGATTCTAAGGCATATTTTAAGGCATGTGATGCATGTCAGAGGACAGGAAAGCCATCACGAAGGGATGAATTTCCCTTGAATCCTCAAATTTCATTACAGGTGATTGAAAAATGGGCTATTGATTTTGTGGGTCCGATACATCCCCCAGGGAAAAAGACTGGCGCACGGTATATTATTACTACGATTGAATACTTGACGAGGTGGGAAGAGGCACAACTGGTGAAGGACTGTAGCACCGCTACAGCTACGAAGTTCCTATTTAAGTATGTATTGACAAGGTTCAGATGTCCTAAGATACTAATGAGTGACTGGGGTACGCACTTTTTGAATGAAACTATTGCCGCGATGCTTGAAGAATTTCAGGTTTATCATCAAAATAGTACGCCCTGTCATCCTCGGGAAAATGGTACGGTTGAAGAATTCAATAAAATCTTGGAGAACACATTAATGAAGGTTTGCAATGCACGAAGAAATGGTTGGGATGTGTGCATACCAATGGTCCTATGGGCATATAGGACGATGTGTAAGAAGTTGACTGGATAAACCCCGTTCAAATTGCTCTATGGGATAGAGGCTATGATGTCTATGGAATATATTTTGTTGAGCTGGTACATTGCAACATTAACTGATATGGCGGACCGTGAAACTATGGAGGAACACCTTGTGCAGTTGTTGGAGTTAGAAGAAGACAAGTTTTTAGTAGGATTTCACCAACAAGTGAAAAAGGAGTGTGGAAAGGCCTGGCATGATTGACATATTAAGTTGTGCACCTTCAAGGTGAATGGTTTAGTGCTACTATATGATAGCAAGTTCACAAAGTTCCCAGGGAAGTTTCAAATGCACTGGTTGGGGCCCTATGTAGTCAAGGAAATTACAGATGGTGGCGCAGTTTAGCTCACGAAGTTGAATGGGGAAATATTTCCAGGAAGAGTCAATGGCAGTCAACTGAAGTTATATCAAGAGGATCTTGTGTTGGATGTGGAGCATGATTTTTCAGAGGTCTTTTTTTCAGCCAGATGTATACCCCAGGAAGTTTGTACACCCCTCCACGTGGGGGGGTGCGGGGGGGCTGATCCCCACTGGCTGGGGGGTCTGGGGGCCGGCAGTCCCCTGAAGCTAAAAACAGATGTAAAATTGCCTTGTAAAAGTATAGTAATTTCTAGTCAATCTGGGCCGTTCATTAGGCGGATGATCTGACGGTAGAATTTATGTTTAGTTTAGGGTTTTTGGCCCTAGAAGGCAACCCCTCTCTTCATATGAGGGCATTGTATTTGAGGCTGTGTAATAGATGTGTATTCTCCGAGCGAGAAGCAGAGAGGTGAGACTATGAGAGAAAACAGAGAATATTACAATGGATCTGCTGTAGGTTGTCTCTTCATTTTTGCTGGATAATAGAAAGGAAGGACTAGCTGTTCGGGGTGGACGTAGCCCAAACTGGGTGAACCATGTATATCTGTGTCTCTCTTGTTTTATGCGTTTTCTATGTTTATATTTCTGCAATATTTTATGTGTTCCATTGCTCTGTAATATATAATTTTCTAACATCCTGCCCCTCCGCAATGACTAGATGGTAGAAGGATAGTCTTAGTACTCTAGGCAGCTGCAAGGAAGCATGAGACTATAAACTACACTGACCAAAGAATGGGAAAATGAAGTAAGGGAGTTGCACGAGGGAAGATAGAAGTGCGCCAAGAGGAGTTGTGCCATGGAGGATTGTGCAGTGTAGATGATTCTAAAAATAGCTATTGGATGCACTATAGCTGATTGGATGGTGAAAATACCATTAGGAGGAGTGGGTATGCTGCATTTATGGCACAAATCTTTGGAAATCTACCGCCAAAGATGCATTTATGAGTAGAAATCGAAGGGAACGGTTGGATTTGAATTTGAAATTAGCTATAAATCTGACATGTTGGCGTGCAGTAGAACACTTTTCCTTCTGGAAATTATTTGTAAGATTTGTTGTCTAAAACCTATGAACCGAGAAGATTGGGAGGTACTTCTATCACAGCTAGCATTCGCAAATTTGCCTGAGTGGAACCATGAGCTCATCTTCAAGAAAACGTCTGCAACTAATCCTGTAGAAGCCATTGTCTTTGAAGTCGCTATCTCTGAAGCCGCTATCTCTGACACCGCATCCACTAAAATTGGGTCGGTAATGGAAGCTACACTGTCTATGCCTATGAATTCGAGGTCGCATAGGCCCAAACCGTCCACTGCTAAGGAGAAGCAGAAGAAACCACAGGCTGTACCGATGCAACAGTCCTCGAGGAAGAACCCTACGGAGTTTGACAGAAAGGGAAGATGGACAAGTCGAAACAGCCATATGAATCCTTAGACCTTGATGTAGAGGAGCTTCACGACAGGGTTGAAGAGTTGGATGCTGAGGAGGGCAAGCCTATCACTAGGCCCCCGGACTATATCCCATTGTGAAAGGTCAAAGTGAAGGTACCCAAGGATTCCGATTCTGGCAAGTTTATGGTCTCCACACCACTATTGATGGAGAAAGTACCCTTTGAACGCGCGTAGTTGGGGTGCATTCCCACCCTCAAAATGGAGGATTAGGATTTAGCTGATCACGAGAAATTCATGCACTTGGTGAAAAACAAATATTTGGTAAAGATATAATATGAGGAGAATGGAGTCATGCGACTGGAGACTATGAAGTGGGTCACGAGGGTTGAAAAAGTCGGGTTGTTGAATATGTTGTGGGTACCACACTTTAGCCGAACCACTATCAACACAGTGTGCGTACGCCAATTTCTTACGCTGGTGCATGATGGGTGTCTCTAGCTGGGAGAACCCATGCCCATCACAGATATGATGATCCAACATATCACAAGGTTTATGTACCAAGGGGTGGATCTCGCTAAGGAGTTTGGAGGCAACAGTCAAGAGAAACAAATCACGGATAAAATGAAGCACGAGTATGGCTTAGTGAATAATTTGTGCAGATACTCTATCCATTCAATCACCGATAGGAAGATGCAGTTTGTCACTCAGATTTTGGCTTGTAATATTATGAGAAAGTGTCGCGCAGATGAGGTGTCACCGCCAGTTATTTCCTTGGCTACACAATGCGCGAAGGGGGTGTAGTACAACTAGGCACAGTACCTCTACAAATAGTTCCTGTTGAATTGTCGCGAAGCACAGGATGGTGACAAGGCATTCCCTTATGCCTGGCTGCTATTATTGATTTCCCTTGTCGCGTGGAGGCTCCCAGAGGACAACCTATTCCCTCCACAAGACGATGATTTATCGGAGGCCACGAAGTTCACTTCTCTATGGGCAACGAAGAACGCAAAGAGGGTCATGGAGACAAAAGTGTTATGGGTGCTGGTCGAGATGGGCCTTCGCACCATGATCAGCCAGAGGCCAAGGTTGTCACCAACATTGTTTGGGAAATTGGAGGCCTACGCAGAGTTTAAAGAGGATTTTCACGACATATCCATCCGCACGAGGCGAGATCCTAAGAAAGTATGGTACAAGTTGCCATACCTAGTCACGCACACAGATGTATAGGAGGTCATGGGAAAATTGCTAGTTGAGTGGAGGCAGCCATCAGATCATGACACAGGAATAAGCACATCCGGGGAATGTTCCTCTGCACAGGCCACAACAGCATAGAAGAAAAATGAAGCTGTGCAAGCTACTGCTCGAGAGAAATTAGCACAGAAAAAGAGAGAGGCTGAGCAGGTTGCAGCCCAAGAAAAAGCAACATAAGAAAAGAAGGAGGTTGCTGCTAAGCAACCACTGACAAGGAGTGTGTTGTGAAGGAGGCCACATTGGAAGGTGAGGATTTTGTTCTCTACATGCTACAGACAAGGAAGGGTTCGAGGAGGAAGGAGGCGGTGGTGAGGAGCAGAGAACTCCCTTTAAATTACAAAAGAAGACCAAGGAGATGACTTCTAGGCCTAGGAAGAAGCAACAATCAGACAAGCATGCCCACGTGGATCCAATGGTCCTCACTGAGGGGGAATTGGATGAGATTAGAGACAAGATTTGCAACACAACGACGGAGTTGTGGACACAGTTTGAGTAGCAGTACATGCAAACATTGGGGAACGCGTAGAAGGATCTATGCGAGTTGCAAATTCAAACAGGTTCAATTCAGGCGAGCATGGGACAAGCGAGCGGGATTCAAGCGAGTCTGCACTAAGCCAATGCGTCGCTACTGGACACAGACATGACTCTGGACCTCCGAGTTATTCCGTTACCAGAAGGATCACTACGCTCAAAGGCAGATGATGCAAACACCTAGCTTAGATAGATTAAGGATGTTGGTGTCAACTTAGGTGCACTACCCATTCAGACCCTCCATGCACTTCATCAGGGGGTATCAAATTAGTTGAGAATCAGGGAGCATCACGCAGTATCATTTATCTGTGAGGTCAAGATGAAATGAGTAGATTTTCACAGAAAAGGCTCAGGCGCTGAAAGAAAAGGAAGAACTAGCCGTGCGAAGCCAAAACTTGGAGACAGCAATTGCACAAGCATGCAAGACACTGCTAGATCTTCACATTCCAGAGGATGCCGAAACAGCTGCGAAGATTCAGAAGTTGGTTATCGCAGTAAGAGAATAAAATGATGAGGTCGGTTGGGTAACATTTTCATTTCAAATGAATATCTCAGAGTTGGAATTGAAATTGCAACAAATCACTCCACCAGAAATCCGGGAGTAGCACGGAGTAGCCATTAGAGAGAGCATGGCCACTTTGGATGCAACAATCACAGGCTGCACACTAATCTTAGAACAACCCATGGAACTATGGATGACTCTGCAAGAGGACCCAAACCTACAAAAACTTGGCACTAATATCCAGGAGACGCAGCGCAAGTTTGATGAAATAAGGGCCACTGTGCGCACTTTGGTGCCAGTCCAACACCTCACTCAATTGCAGGAAGGAAAACAACTACAATCACAAATTGAAGAGCTACAGAGAAAAGAGGCCGTTTTAAAGGCCAGAATACAACCATGGACAGAGGAAGCAAGTCAGCTTACTCTGTCCGTCCAGGAAAAGGTGAAGACACTCCAGCAGACACAAAGGATGATGTGCCTTGCGATGGAAGGCCTGACTACATAAAATTTGGTAGAGGAAGTGTAGCAGGTCATGGTGTAGGGATCTGTTGACATGGCTGTGCTGTAGATGGATTTCAGTGACCTCAGCAATAAGATAGAGGTGCCAGATGAGTGACTCGAGGGCGAGGCACCCAATTTGTGTTGGGGACCTATTGGGATGGGGTCCTTGGGGTCAGTTTTGTTAAGTTTTGAGTCAATTTTGTATTATCTTTTGTAACGAATGTAAAGACTCTGTGAAATGTGGAAAAGTGGAGTGCGAAGCTAGTAGAAGTAAAAGGGGCTTTAGTCCCTTAGTTGGGTAGGTGATAGAGTTGTTTTGAGACCTGCCCATGGTATTGTAAAGTAGATGCTATAAATAGATGAGTCATAGCGAGTTTAAGGATCATATCTGATTATGAAGAATCATTGTAAGGGCTAGGTGCTAAGGCAGGAAAGGTCTGTTTCCTGTACTTAGGTGAAAGGGGAAGGCTCCTGCAACTGAGTTGCACGGAGACCTTAGTAAGCCCGCAAGTTGAGTGCGCGGGCCTCTGCAGCTAAGTGTGCAGGGATAAAGAGTCTGTATTTGAATGCTTATACTTAATAAAGGTTGTTTTGGGCCAAAATTGATGCATCTGTGTTCTTTTATTTACTCCTTCTAAGTTTATATATCTTCGCTCTATTCTCTTTAATATGAATTGATGCTTATTTACTGCGTGGAACTGGTGTATCTATAATATTTATGCATGATAAGTAAAATTAAGTACCTTCGCGAAGATCTGAAGGTCATTTAGATAAAGTTGTAGTAGTTATCTGTCGAAAGGATTAGAATTGTGCGAAGGTAGATCTAAGCCATAAGAACTTCAGGGAAACCATCACACATGCCTCTGGATGCAAAAACCTTGTTCTAGCATCCCCCAATACTGATTCAGGTGAGACCGTAGCCTGCGTTACGCAGGTTGTTGCCAAAAGGGCCAACAATTAGGGTTTTGTTGGTTGGTGCAGTTAAAGGTGAACCTGGGTCAGGCACCATCAAGTCAACACTACAACCACCTCTTCCTTGTTGAGCAATTCCCTAGGGGGACGATACTATGCAATCACAATCCATAAAGTAATATTAGTATATATAGCAAATATTGAAAAATATATATAGCAACAGTTTACAAATATAATATATAAGGAAAACAAAGACAACAAAGAGAAAGACAACTTAGGTGAGACTAATAAACAAAGACAACAAATCAATGATGATACTTGTGCAATTTATCAAAATATTTAAGAATATGTTGAAAAAATATAAGAAAAATGTTACTCTTCTTGACATGTAGGAAGTGAGACATTTTTTGAGATATATAATCATGACCATAATAAAAAAACATATTGATCCGATTTTGCATTCATCATTGTAATTCCATGATTTGCATAATATACTTTAAAAACTTATTAATAATGCTCCGTAAAAACCCATGATTAAACTCTAAATCCTCTAGGTCCAAATTAACCCCCTAAACAATATACATTAACCCCCTAACACCTTAACCCCATTCCCTAAGCCCTTAAACCCATAATTCCTAAGCCCTTAACCCCTAACCTATAAACATTTAAACAATAACCCCTTATCCCTAAGTCCATAAATTAATTAGCCCTTGACTCAGTCTAACCCCTTAAAAGACCCTAACGAAAATAATCAAATAATATTTCTAGTGCACATCAAGATGACAACATAGTTCAAACACCTCCCAAAAAAATATTATAAAATATATTTACAATAGAAAGATAATACAATTTACAATACAAAGACATAAAATCTAAAATACAATATACATATAAACATTTACAAAAAATATCTACAACACAAAGACATATAATAAATAACTTACAAATGGATGATATTCATGTCCACCTGCAGAGTGTCCATAGTCTCTACAATGTTTTTTCTCTGATTTTATTAGAATTCTCCTTGGCCTCAAGCCCTTGCAATTTCTACAAGGGAAATAACATTTTCCATCCTCAGAAGCCTTCGATGTCGATCCCACATATCCTTGGCCTCCTTGAGGAATTTATGTGACTTTTTTTGTCACAAAACTTCAGGGATGATTTTGTTAAAAAATTAGCCTTAAAATAAGCCTACAACCTTTCAAAACAATCACAACTAATATATATAACAACTATGTAAAAGTTATATAATGTTAGGGCCTACACACATATTTATATTTATTATAATTATAATAATATATTTAATAACTTTATATATAATTTATATTATAATCATATAATATTATATTAATATTAATATAAAATATTATAGATATTAATATGAATAAATATATTAATTATATATATTAATAATATTATATTTAATTATAATATTAATGTTATATTTATTTTAATTAGTCAAACTGATCAACATAAAGTGGTCCCATATTAGGCGTTGTAAGCGCAAAAAGTCATTAATGGTGGAATTGAACATTATGCAACGATTATTTACCATTTGTAGGAAATTGGACAACACATTTTCATATTGGATATAGTGTCAGATATTCGATGGTAAAAGAACCACTGTTGGTTATTTGACGACAGGAGGGATTATAGGAAAATTTCCGATAATCGACGGGATAGGGAATTCCATCAAATATTCGACCGGTAAAGAACTACCGTCGCATATTCGATGGTCGTCAGGATTTTAGAAAAAAGAAACGAAAAAATCATAGAACTTTTGACACTTTTTCCGATTTTAGCTATTCTGTTGAATTCTGTAGTTGGAATTTCTGCCCAAACGTAGTAGTGATATTTATTTAATAAAGACACATGAAACACATCATAAACTCTTATGCTTCTTGGAAGATCAAGTTGATAGGAAATTGGACATATCCTTGCTAACACTTCAAAGGGCCCACAATATTTGGGTGACAACTTAACACAACTACCAAGTCTAGAAGTAATTTTCTTAGGTTTCAATTTCAGATAAACATTGTCACCAACATTTAACTCTTTCTGAACTCTCTTTAAATCTATGTAGCTTTTCTATCAATCCTGAACTATCTTCAAATTCTGTTTCATTTGTTTAACTATTTCCTCCATTTCTTTTAGCGTATTAGATCTTAAAACCAACCCGTCTTCATGATTATCCCAACTTAAAGGAACCTTACACCATATCCCATACATCACTTCAAGAGGACTCATCTTTAGTGAAGTTTGATAACCACTATTATAGACAAATTCAACTAAATGTAAATAATCTTCCCACTTAGTTGGCCTATCCATAACATACATTTGCAACATGTCCTCTAGTATTTGATTGGTCCTTTCTGTTTGATCATAAGTCTAGGGATGATAAGCTGTACTAAAATTCAGTTTCATACTTATGCCTTCAAACAAACCTTTCCAAAACTTAGAGGTAAATTTCACATCACGATTGAAGATTACAGTTTTAGGCATACCATGTAGTATAAATATTTATTTCATGAATATCTATGCAATATTTATGGCTTTGAAAGAAGACTTTACATGTATGAAATGAGTCACCTTACTAAGTTTGTCTACCACAACCATTATAGAGTCATGTTATTTTCTGTTTTTTGTCAAAGAAATGATAAAATCAATGGACATTACCTTCCATTTCCACTCTGGAATGGATAAAGACTATAATAATCCAGCCGAATGTTGATGGGAAGCTTTAACCTCCTGACATTCTAAACATTTTGCTACATATTCTGTTGTTTCTAACTTCATATTAGGCTAAACATAGTTTCCAATTAAACGAGAACTGTTTCCTCAAAACGATAACTCTAGCAAAAAAACAACATGTTAAAAACGAAAATTGTGTATGATGGAACGCTCTCTTTTTTTTCTTTCTTTTTTTAAATTTTTATTGAGGGTAATTTTTCATTTTTATTTTTCTTTTTCTTAAATGATAGTAAAAACCAATTTTTTTGTGCAACAAACACCCTGAAAAGGAAAAGTGTTGATGCTGGACTAACCTTTTTTTTTTAAGTAAAATTTCTACATTTGTTAGCAATGACATTAAAGATAAAATATCATGACTTCTAAAAAAACCTTAAAATTCCAACAATTTTCAGGCATGACATTAAGGATAAAGTATTATGTCTCAAAAACCTTAAAATTCCAACAATTTTCAGTGATGGTGTTAAAGATAAAATACCTATAATTGATTTCAACCATAGCATTAAAGATAAAATATCATGACTTAGAAAAACCTTAAAATTTTGACAATTTTTCAACCATGGAATTAAAAACAAAGATCATGACTACATAAAACCTCAAGTTTTCATTATATTTCAACCATGACATTATGGAAAAATGATGTGACTAAAAAAAACTTAAAAAATGAACATTTGAATAAATGAGTCATTGTACCAAGAGTAATTTCTTTTTTAAATGCTAAAAGTATAATTATTTTAAAATCTTAGTATAAGACAACTTTACACATCGCAACAAAAATTTAAAAATCAACCATCAAATTGAGTCGTGACACACAATGTAGGCAAACTCGACCCATTACAATGAAAACTTAAAAATCAACCATGAAATTGACATAGTGTGGGGGTGGACTCGATCCATTATAATGATAACTTTATAATCAATTATCAAATTGACACATAATGAGGTTGGGTTACTAGTCAATTATAGAACATCAAAATAATATAAAACAAAATAATAAATAAATAAAAATGAAAAAACAAAACAAAATACAAGATAAAAACATTGAAAAAATTAAAACTATTAAAAAAAAGTTAAAGAAAAATATTAAGAAGTAAATAAAAATATATATTAAAACATAAAAAAAAAGGAGAAAAACAAATATATATATATATATGAACCAAAACATAAAAAATTATAAAAACAACAAAATTAATTTATAAAATATAAAATATAAAAAACAAAAAAGAAATAAATAAATATTAAAAAATAAATGAAAAAACAAGGAAAAAAAACATAATGTAAGATTTAAAAAAAAATATTAAGAAAATAAAAAAATAAATAAAACAACTTGGATAATTAAAAAATACATAAAAATCAATGAATAAATAAATAAAACATTAAGATAACATTAAAAAAACAAATAAAAAAAAATATAACATTAAAAATATTAAAATTAAAAATTAAAAAAAATATTAAAATAAAAAATAAAATAATCAAAATAAATAAAAATAGTAAAAAAAATTAAAAACAAAAATAAATAAATAAAATGAAAATAAAACCATTAATTTTTTTTTGAAATATTAAAAAAATTAAAATTAAAATTAAATAAGGTCCACCCATGCCCCCTTAGGCGTTGGGCATGGGATTGCTATTTCCCAGAACTAGATAGCCCTTGCCAAGTGCACCAAGGGGTTGTTTTATTTATTTATTTTTAATGTTTAGTTTAATTGTTTTTAATTTTTACTTTAGGGGCAGTTCCTAAAACGCCATGGACGGAAAGGATTTGCCATATATGTGAGAATAGGAACATCGAGGATGAAAACCACTTCCTCTTAGAGTGTCCCGCGTATAACCACATTAGATCTCAGTTTCACAATCTTTGTTACAACACTGACCTTCCTAGCCTTTTACAATGTCAAAATGATAGTGAGCTCGGAAGGCTTCTCTCCAAGCTTTTTGAGCATAGGAATAAAATCTTAAATCAAAATAGATAATTTGTTTCTTTAGGTCCGATAGACCATTATTTGGTCTCAACGGACGTTAATCATCATCATCTTCATCATCATTATTATTATGACTATTTAATTTTTTTATTTTTTTTTTATCTTATTTTTTTATTTCTTTAAAATTTTAATATATATATATATATATATTAATTTAATTGTGTTTTTATTTTTTATTTTATGTTTATGTTTTTTTTTAAAGCTTTTTGTTTTGTTTTGTTTTTTTTTTAATTGTATGTTTTATTTTTATTTAAAACTTTGTTAAAAAATTTCAGATGTCATAATTTTTTGATATAAAATTCATAATATTTTCATAATTTTTCCAATTTTTTTAATTCAGTTTTTCATAAAAACCTTTTATTTAACATGTCATTTTTAGCAAAAAGGTCCCGAAATATGTATTTTTTTTAATTAAATCTATATGCAAAATGTGTATTTTTTGTCGAATGTTTAAAGCTATTAATTTTAAATGACAATTATTTTATGTGTATTGAAGTATTAATTAACAATATATAAATATATAAAAAAGCATAACCTCAAAATATTAATTTTATTATTTTTTTAAACTTTGCAAAAAAAAAAAATATTGTTATAAGAAAACATTACAAAGATAAACAAAAATACAAAAGTTTGGAAAACCCTTAAAAAACAAACATCATAGGACGAAAAAATAGAAGAGGAATAAAACAACTTGAAAATTGGTTAAATAATCAACATTTAAAAAAAGCATATTTAGGACATAAGAAAATTTGAAGTGTCAATGATATGGCTAAAAAAGAAAAGGTTGATACTTTTCAAAGTCCGCATGAAAATCACCAGCATTTAAAAAAATTATCCATAGTTATTATATAAAAAAAACTAGAATGTCAAAAATAAGCCCAAAAAAATAAAGGGGTTGATGCTGCATCAACACTTTTCAAATTGGCATGAAAATCACTAACATGTAAATAAAAATGTGCATACTTAATACATAAAGAAATTTAAAGCCTAAAAAATATGCTAAAAAAATGTGTATTCTGAATCAACACTTTACAGAATCAGATGATTTTTTGCTACCTCTAAAAAGTGAGAACTCGGTTCAGTACCCGTTTGATTGAAAACTTTGTTGCTAATAGAAGTCATTTCTTAACATGGTTATTAATTTATAGTAACAAGGGTGT
This sequence comes from Pinus tabuliformis, assembly GCA_031772625.1. Taxonomy (NCBI): domain Eukaryota; kingdom Viridiplantae; phylum Streptophyta; class Pinopsida; order Pinales; family Pinaceae; genus Pinus; species Pinus tabuliformis. The sequence continues at coordinate 189,933,672 of CM062816.1, forward strand.
CCAACTGTAGGCTTTTTATGCAACTTATCAAAGATACATAGTTTTATTTTTGGAGCATTGGGTATATAAATTTTGTCTCTCTACATAAAAAAATCCTCTTCATTAACTAAAAAATCATTTCCTTTGTCATCATGAATTTTTGAATTTTCTCCTCGATTTTAATATATTCTTCATCAAAATCTGCAACTATTTTTACTTTTCAGTGAATTCTGTTTGCCAACTACGTGTAGAAATAAAACTAATCTGATTTATTTTCCTGCTAAGAGCATCTACTATTTTATTTTATTTTCCATTAATGTGTATTATTTCAAAATCATACTCACCAAGGAATGCCAACCACCATGCTTTACTAGCATTTAAGTTTTACTAGTCAAAGAGATATTTAAGACTAACATTGTCAGTTTTCAATTAAAATCTTCTCCTTATAAGGTTGTTCCTCCATATTTTTAAGGCATGAATAATAATTGCTAATTCTGGTTCATGAGTTGCATACTTTTTTTCATGTTTTTTTTTTTTTTTTTTTTTTTCTCTGTAAAACTAGCTAAACTTTCAAATTATATGTACAAAAAGCTTTACAAACAGAAAGACATGTCTTCCAGGGCCTGCAGAAGCACCCTGGGAACCTTGACTGTAGACTTGAAAGCTCCCTCGCAGGGGCAGCATCGACAAGACTTCTCATGACAACAAAAGCCCCCACCCAGGGGCAAAATCTATCAGAAACTCTGGGGAATAACATTACCTAGACCAAACATATAACTGCCCACGCAGGGGCTAGCTTCTAAGAGCGCATGATAGCCATGGCGATTAATGCATTTACTGTAACCCCACATAGACCTAACAGAAGTGAGACTAAACCAAAGACCAGACAAATTTGAACATAACAGAGACACAAGTAACGACTGCCAGCAAACATAACCGAATGACAAAATCAGAATACCCGTGGAAGCATTAATCCTGGAGTCGGGCGGTGGATGGAAGGCAGGCTGCCAGATGTTCTTCCGCCTCGTCACAGAGGCTTTTGTCTTCGACCACGTACGCCCACCCGTCACCGTCTTCACGTCCTTCCCACATTTTCCTCCATACCTCTTCGTCGACGCCTGGAGGGGCTGGCCCCAATGGAGGTGAGAGGGCATGCGAATTTTGGTCCTCCTTGCCTCCGGCTTCAGACGATGGTGGCTCAGTTTCAGTGACCTCTTCCACAGCCGGTTCTTCTCCAACTTCAATTTCCTTTCCAGAGCCTTCCATTGGCATCTCCGTCGTGCCGTCTCCAACATCAATTTCCTTTCCAGAGTCTTCCATTGGCATCTCCAATGTGCCCTGAGGATTTCCATCCTCAATTCCTTCCGGAATTCTGGTGAATAAGACTGAAATGTGGGCATTGACCCCTGCAATGTCTGCAGAGTTGCCCAGAGTGAATACCACAGAGCCAAAGGCTGGAAGCACCGGCTTCCCTTCGCTGGAACTCCCAACCTCCATGAATTGTCTAGTGGGGAGCTGGGTTGCTCGGGCTCGTCGATGACAGTAACAGCAACAACAATGATGATGCTCATCTGCTGCAGGGGCTCGTGAGGAGGAGCCTCTCCATGGTCCCCTTCTGCTGGGCTGTCGTTCTCGTACCTTAACCATGGTGTCCCTAATGCCTCCTCTGATTGCCTGAGAATGAACTTGAACTCGGTAGCAGTGCCAATACCTTCCCTTTTTGTCCTCTGGTGCACAGAACTCAGATTGAATTCTCCCTCTTGGTTCCAGACCATTCCATTTTCCCAATTGTCGTTGGTGGTATGCCAATTGCCTTCCTCTCTCGGACCAGCGGCAAGGATGGCCACAGAGACAGGCTTTAGCTGAGCCGCGGGGTGATGAAATCTCCACCGGCCTGAACTCACTGTGCGTCTGCACCCTCCAGTACTCGGCAGACCAATATTCCCTGCTCGACACATTAAGCTCCTCATATTCTGTTTCATTCCCTCGTTGCAGGCGCTCCATAACTGCGCTCTGCTCCTCCATCTACCTCTTTCCTCAGCCATCAATGGCATTAACTGCTGCATTGCGCGGATGAGGAGATAGAATGCCAGTTGACAGCCTCCTTCAAGGAGCCGTGGGTTTAACACGGGGTGGCACATGCTGGGCATGTGGCCCGCCCCTTCTCCGCACGTCAGCACCCGCATCCGGGGCATGTTCTTTTATTTTTTAATATCCATAGCTTATCACATTATATTCTTGCATTAAGACTCCCCAAACCCTTCTTTACGAGCATCAATACATACTACAAAGTCTTTGATGGGGTCAACAAGCTTTAAAATTGGGCCAATAGTCAATAATTGCTTCAGTTTTTCAAAGTTGTCTTGGCATTTCTGATTACACTCACATTTAGTTCCCTTCTTCTGTAAAGAAGTAATTGGGTAAGATAATTTGGAAAACCCCTCTATGAACCTCTTATAATAACCCATGATTCCCATGAAGAACCTAATGCCAGCCACATCCTTAGGAACTGGCCACTCAATAATGGTCTTTATCTTCTCTGGATCTACAACAATCCCTTCTTCATATATAACATGCCCTAAATAATGAACATGTGTTTGGTAAAATGCACATGTGCTAAACTTAACATACAATTCATTTTCTGTAAGTGTTTGGGGAACCATTTGCAAATGTTATTCATGTTCCTCGTTCTTAGAGTAGACTAATATGTAATCAATAAACACAATGAAAATTTTGTCTAAATATGGCTTTAGTACACTATTCATCAGACACATAAAAGTGTATAGTGCATTAGTGAGTTTGAAAGGAAGTATGACAAACTCATAATGCCCATATCGTGTCTTGAAAGTCGTCTTATGAACGTTTTCATCTTTGATCCTAATCTGATGATATCCGGGTCTTTAGTCAATATTTTAGAAGATAATAGATCCTTTGACTTGATCAAATAGGTCGTCAATCCAGGGTAATAGATACTTATTCTTGATTATCATTTTGTTCAGCTGTCAAAAATAGTCTATGCAAAGTCTAATGGTTCCATCCTTCTTCTTCACAAATAAGACTGGTGCACCCTAAGGTGACACACTATGTTTTAAATATTTCTTGTCTAACAACTCTTGTAGCTGCATTTTTAGTTCCATCAATTTAGGAACACTCATTCTATATGGAGCTTTAGATGCTGAGACTGATTCAGGGATACAATATATAGTGAAATCTATGTCCCTCCATGGAGTTACTCTTGTGATTTCCTTTAGAAAACACTTATTTATACTTTTGTAGGATGGGATAATCTTCTATAGAAGGTTTCTGATTACTTTTAGAGTGATCTTCAATATGAATTGCATGTATTTTACATCCTTTTCGAGCACATTTATTTAACTGTAAGGTGGATATTTTGCTTATTGAAATAAATCTTGGAACCACTTTTATTGTACAAGTTTTTTTTTCCAGTAAGGATAAATCATAATTTTATTAATGATAACAAAATTACATTTTGTAGATGCTGAGGCGCATATGCATAAAGCAGATCAAAAGACTGTTGTTAGAATAAAAACCAGAAAAATAAAATGTAAAGTACAAATGGGGTGGAGATCATGCTCTTCTTCCTTTTTTCTTCTCAACTTTTCGCCATTCTCCTTGTGACGGTGAGGACGAAAAAAGTATGAGAGAAGTGTCCTCCACAGGGCGAGATTTTCCTTGTCAAAATCAGAGTGATCTGGTGTATGCTGTCTTTTGGCTCCACTGGTATCCATTGTTTCTAGTATCTTCTCTAGCAAAGAGTCCATCAGTTCCTGTGCTACTATTTCCTCCTTTTCTAGTGCCTTATGTGTCTGTTTGTTTGTTGTGGGGATGGTTCCCATAGCTTCCTCCATAATAGGGACACTATCATGATCTGGTGGAGGGATAGATGCCTCCTCATCCACTGTTTCTTCATATGGGTTCACTGTGCTTTGCCAGCCTCTTGGTTTTTGCAATTGTTTCTTGTTTCGTCTGGTTTCTTTTTTGGCTTGTGGGCAGTTGCTAAGAAGATGACCTGTTTTTTGACAGCCACGGCACTTGAAGGTCGTGTTCTCATAATCCAATGGTTGATTCCACTGTGTGTTGTTATGGAGCATAATTATGCTGTCAGGTAAACCTTGGCTAAGATCTACTTCTACACAAATTCTTGCAAAAGTATGTATACCTCTTGTAATTCTTTCCATGTCTTGCTTGAGGTATATTCCTATCGCATTCCCCATTGCTTCGAAAACTTTGGGAAGCCAGAAATGAAGTGGGAGGTTGTGTAACCTGACCCATACTGGCATCTTGGAAACCACCATAGTATTGGCATCAAAACCTGGGAACCAGGGAGTCATGAAGAGCCCAGCATTGCCCCAGAACCATGGGCCCTCATGGAGAGCATGATCCCTTTCCGTGACCGTGTCAAATCTGACAATAAAAAATCCTTTGGAGCATAAATGGATATCACAGTTTGTTGTCCATGTGGAGAAGATCCATTGATGTAGAGCATCAGTTTTTTGCCAAAAGCCATTGAATCTACATATGACAGCCTTTGTAAGGAAATCATTATAAAATTTGTTTACCTCAGGCAGAGTGATTGTCAGTACTGGAGTCTGCATTCTCTGCTCCACAATATGGGGTCTAGGTAGATCTTGTGGTGGTATTGGCTTGTTGCCAGCTTCTCCCTTCCCTTTGACGACATCCTTGAAAGAAGTCGTACCCTTTGAGCTGGATCCGGGGCATCCACCTCTTAGCCTCGTGCTTAGTATGATGGTTGAGTCACGCTCAATTTCATAATCCTACACTGTGTATTGGTCCTGTAAAATTTTTCCTGCATATATCAAGCTTTGCATGTTTGCTGATATGCCTGTGAGTGCTTGAATCTCTTTCTTTATATCTTCTATCTGCTTCCCCTTCCATATTTGCTTGCAAATTGTTTTCCCTGTCAGGGTTCTGATAAAAAATTGAATCAGTTCCTGGCTAGAGTCCTTGGTGGCTATTGTTGTTCTTGGCCAGGATATTTCTGCTATTTGGGCCACCGACGCAGTGAGGTGTTCAGGCTCTCCAAGGTCATTTATCAAATTCTCATTCATTAAACCGAGAATTTCTGTTTCTATCAAGGAATCCCTAACCTCCTAATGTGTGACGGATTTGCTGAGTAGAGTCCCGGTCATGTGTTTCATTTTCCCTTTGATGCTATCATCCCTCTTCTGTCCGAAGGAGAGCAGGGGTGCGACAAGCTGCTTGACCCCCAACCCTATATTCGCACCCCTTTCTTGCTTGTTGACCTCTCCCTTAATGATTTGTCTGAGAAACTCGAAGCGGCCAGAACAGGGTAGGCCGAAATGGGGTAGTGGTTCAACATCGCGTGCAGCCCAACCCTGTATGACTGATCCACCCTCGTCGATTTGTATAGCATCTTGAACAAAAATAGGGTCCAATCGAACCCTTGTAGCTCTGATCCCTTGCAGTGCTGATCCATTACGTCGCAGTTTCCTGGTTCTTTGAGCGGCGACGGCACGTTTAGTTCCTTCTGTAACCCTATTCATCACGCTCAATCCGTTTCCAATCATTTTGAGAAATTTTGAGGTCTTTTATTGTACAAGTTACCCTGTCATCATTGACACATATGAAATATTTTTCCAAATAGTTCAAGACTACCCTGTGTTGTTCTAGCCAATCCATGTCAATAAGGATATCATATGATCCCAAAGGAATAATATTCAAGTTAAGTTTAGTGTGTAATCCATTTAAGTCTATTGAACAATCTTTGCTAATCTCAATAACCCTTCTTTTGGTTCCTGTAGCTAATTGCACTAACCAAGGTTTAGTTTTTTCTTTCTTTTTTAAGACCACATTTTTTAATCACAGAAGGATAAATATAACTCAAACTAGAGCCAAGATCAATTAACATAGATACAATTTTTCCAAAGATTTTACCTTGAATCTCCACCATGGTGGATTGATGGTCAATCTGCCTATCATCCAACACTGCATTAATCCTTGGAATGTTATAGGAAATATCATTTACTGTAGAGGCCTCCTATATATTATGCATTGTTTCTTTTTTATTCAAATGATTTTGTGGACAATTCCTCCATGAATGATTTTCATTATAACCCCAACATTTAATTGGTGGCCTTGAAGACCCATCAATGTTTCGATTCCCAGTTCTTGTTACCAATACTCTTCCACGATTCAAATTTGTTTGTTGATTTACATTCCTATTGTAATCCCCCTTAAATACTTTTAGAAGTATTAGCAAATCCACTTTTCTTAAATCCTTTCTTTCTAGCATTGAATTTTTCATTCTTTTTGCGAACCAACTCTTAGAACTATCACTCTTTTGCTTATTCTAGGTGTAGCACAATTTTGATTTTCTTATTGTTTCATTCATTGTTTTTATATTGTTAAATTTAATCCTTTCTTTGTAAGAGAAGGTAAACAACTGATAAACCTTTGATTTTTTGTCTTTTCTTCTTTAAGATATGACACATACTGTATGAGGGCTTTACTGGGGGAGCAATACTATACCACGTGCATTAATATTGGGGGATATATATGAAGGAAAAATGCTATAATATATTGAGCATAAATTAGGGAGTAAAGTGTTTTAATATTGGTAGGTATAAAAAATGGAGCTCAAAGTTAATGAAAAAATATAAAGGGGTATAAAAAATGTTAATGGAAAAATGGATACCTACAATATCTAGTGAAAATATGGGTTTTTTAAATTGGGAAGGTGTATTGGGTTCATACTGGTAGGGGGTTAAATATTGTGATTTTTAGAGATATTTTCCAATATGTAGTCAAATTAGGGGTATTGTTTAGTATGCCATGAACACATGTGATATGTCAGAGGTTCATTGTGTGAATCCCCCGTGACATACCACAACAGGCTCATAAATTTATTCACAAATTCATCCGTTGTTAACTAACCCAATCTTAACTCATGGAACTCTCTAGATTTCTCATAGTAGTACATCTCTGTTAAATACTTCTTGAATTCTTTCTTGAATAATTTCCAGGTGAAGTTTTTGCCTCTAATTTTCTTTATTGCTTTGTTTTCTTCCCACCACGAAGCTTCTTTTCCAGTCAACTGGTAGGTAGCCAATGCAACTTTTAGATTACTAGGGTAATTATATACTTTAAAATATTTTGACATGTTCAGAAGCCAAGCTTCTACCCCTTCTTCAGACTTTTCGTCAAAATTTTGGGGTCTGACCTCTTTAAATTCACCTTGTAATTGAGATACTTTTTTTTTCTTTTTGGACATAGAAGCACTGTTGCGTCTATTATTATCTTCAACCATTCCTCATTTTTATTCTTGGTAATAATTTTGTTTTTTGTATGTTACATAAAAAAAGAGTATTTTCAATTAGAACCCAAAAAGCCCAGTGTTGTAACCTACAACTTTAATACCACATGTAATGAACCCCAAAAATACACTTAATTTTTTTTTCTTCTTGTTGTCTAAGTTTGAGTACTTAATTAGTACTCTAAGATATTATAATCTAATACTTTGATACAAGTTTGTATTGACTAAATCTCACTTTGAAATGTTTAGATCACATCTTCATCTCTAAGTCTTAAAAAAGGTAGCTCTTCTTAATGTCTTATTACAATACAATCAATTTCATGTTCTAAAACACGTATTTTTAACCTTCATTATTTTTCAATTTAAATACTGTTGTATGCACCTATACTTAAGCCCATACTTTTCTTATGTCTGTTTATAATCTTATACAAAATTTATTCCTTGGAAGTTCTTACACAAATTTTGATTTGGCATTTGCTTTGTACAAAAGTCACATTAAATCACCATGGGATTTAATCCATTTCCTGTTTTTTTTAAAATAGGTTTTCAACCCCCACACATATATATCCAAGGTATATACCCCCACACATATATATCCAAGGTATATACCCAAGTTATTTGCCCAATGCACCCCATAGTTTATTTATTCACTTGTTATATGTTTCCATGCATTCCATAGTTTAATTCTAAAATAATGGTTATAGTACTATCGTCACATCATGATGATCAACTTCAAACTTCATATCACTATGTATAACTAACGTGCCTATGGACTCTCGTTGAATTCCACAATTTTTTTTTTGTGCTGGAGGTAAGGTATGAGTTTAATGCATGCACTGTGTTTATTATATGGATCCATTCTATTGGTCCAAGACGTGGCTTCCCGCCTGGCTTCAAGCGAATTTGCATGGAAATACATAAACTTAGATAATTTACCTTCGACATAGGCTAGATTGTGGATTTTATACGTATTTGGGTAAATTGGTAGAAAGGATACCGAGAGTCTACTCGATCTCTTTCATAAGAAAAAATCCTCCTTAGCTGAATTGAAGTTCATTTGAACCTTTTTGTAGGGGATTGCCTGCATATTTTTTCACTCTAGTTTTTCTTTGATTCTTGGTTAATTTTTTTTATATAACATATTTAGATTTGTTTAGAAAACTAGGGTTTTAAACTTACCCTCTCTCTTTTGTAAACATAATTAAAGTGGAAATGTGAGAAAAATCCAATTTTCTCTCGACAAAAGTCTACCTCCACATTCTGTCTTATCTCAACAAGAGTTTGTTCTTCGATAAGGTAAAATTTCTTTATGTTACTTTCAAAGAGAAAACCCCTTTATAGTCACCTTGAATTACTTGGTTATTTCATGGTTACGAACAAGGTAAAATTTCTTTATGTTACTTTCAAAGAGAAAACCCCTTTATAGTCACCTTGAATTACTTGGTTATTTCATGGTTATTTAATTATTTGAGGTTAGGGTTTTAGAATAAAAAATCCTAACATACCATGGCATATTTGGCCCCAGTAAACCTTGGCATAAACCTTTTTGGTTATGATCATGGTTTTCAAATATTTTACTAAGGTTATTTTTTTTCTTATACATAAATTTCTATTTGTTTGCAGGGTTTCAACTCTTCTTAAATTTGTTAATTTATTTTAAAAATTTCCTTTGCATACTTTTAATAGAATTCTATATTTGCAACATGTAATGTATATGGTTTCTCAAACCTAAGGTTCTCCTCAGGTATATTGAGAACCTATTGTCTCTTATTTTCTTCATTGATATTGTTTTTCTGTTAATATACCACCACTTATGTTTTTATATTGTTGACAATTCACAAGTACAATTAGACTCTAGTGTATTTTGAAAGTTTTTCCTTTATGCTTATTGTGGAGCCTTTCTAGTAGTTTGGGTTTTTCGGCTCCTCCCCCCCAATTCGAGTGCCCCTGAACTCCTAGCTGCTTCTTATGTATGTGAATGATTCTTTCATCAAGGAAAGAGACACCAAGGTTCTATTTTTCAATTTAGTTTCTAGGGTTTCATTTTTTATTTAGTTACCAGGATACTATGTAATACATTACCCTGAGAAGGAATTTATGGTTTAAAAGAAAAGGTGCCTTCTTTATAATCATTTCAAAATACCATGGCCAGAGCCTTCATTAAGTGGTAGCATTATTGTTACATTTTTTCACATAGGTCATTCTCGAACATTTTGGATAATAACTATGTTATTTGGAAAAAACCATACTATGTGTCGAATATTTGTATGATAATTTAAAAAGAATTTGTTATATTGACTAAGATTATGAACCTTTAGTCCATAAGTATTGTTTTTTTTCTTAATTTATAAAAATACTTGTAATGGACCTTTTCAAATTAATCTCTAATTATTTACAATTGACATTGTTTAATGAGTTTTTATTTTAACTACTTGAAGGGTTAATTACTTAATCAATATAACTTGTAACTTCATTATTTTCTTTGTCATTCAGAAGCTATCCATATATATCCTTATCTATTTATAATTAACCTTATTTAACATAGGATCATGGCTACAAATTCCATTCTTTCCAAAGTATTAGTCCAATTTGACTTCACCATTGTATTTATTTAAGTTTGTAACTAGAGTCTTGTTTTTCACTAAATATTTTATAGAAAGAAGGGACGCTACTAGTGTACTTTATGCAGCTTTTTTATTTTAGCTGTGTAATTCTCTGCTCAATTTTTCATATTTGCATGTACCTAGAAATTCTACTTAACATTTTCATCATTACAAAACTAGAAAATATATACTTATTATAGAATTGTATAGTAAAACCCTTAAAATAAATAGAAACATATTATATTCAATCATTTTACAACATATATGCACAATTATGTATATAATCCTCAAAGAAATATACTTTTGTATTCTTTTTCATTTTATTGCATAAAATATTCAAAATACTTGCACACATTATAATAACACTTCTCCTACATATAAAAATATTTAGCATAGAACTAATAACAAATTTTTTAGAATACTGACTTGACAAGTATTTTCCTTGGAAAATAATGTTGTTTCTGCAAGGCTCCTCCCAACCTTGGCTCTTCCTTGTGGATGAGTCCCCCCAAGCTTCAATGGGTTGCATACTAGCATAAAACTCTATTCCTCTTCTTTTCCCCCTTTTGTCTATAACCACCCTCCTCCCACATTCAGCCACGTTAACTAGTCCACTGGGGTAAACATGTAATGAGAGGTGACTATGATGTGATTCAACTCCCCATGTACAGTTAAGGAAGTGGAATGAGAAAGACACAATCAAACTGACCTTCTACACATGCTACAAAACCTTCAGGAGCCAACCAGCCCTACTAGGTGACCAACCCCTAAGGTAACTTGGAATTTTACTGATTTGGATGATCAACCGCTCCCATGACAAGCCATGCATGCGACTGAGGCCTTCTAGTCACTTCCACAACAAGGAATTCCAACAACTGTGGAATTTTTCTAGCAATTCTGAGCCAACGACCCCAGATTTTGTGCCACTTTCAGAAATGATAAATAACAATGGAATAAAGCTACTAATGCAAACATTTAATCAATGACTTGACTGGACCCCTACTAGCCATTATAGGAATTTCGTCAAACATATCACAAATATTTAATCTACATGTCATTACAACAAATTCAAGCATAGTGGTCTCATACTTATCTATGATTCGTAAGGAAACATCAATGCCTTGTCAAAATAATTGCATTATCATCTATTAGGTCATATATTCATTGTTCATTCTTTTGCTAATCAAAACGTGATGAGATCCATACATCAAGACTGTCATAAAACATCCTCTTAACCAACATATATTCAATAGAAATAACAAATATATAACAACCATAAAAACCACATATGAACAAGTATATTTACCCATCAAATACGATATGAAAGGATCTCTTATTAACATACACAAAATGCAACTAGGTCTGGGACTTCCATGTACCACCCAATTGTAGATTGGGTTGAATCACATCTCTTTTTCAGCCAATTACCCTTGTGCCATATTCCAAGCATGAATGTGGATTCTCATGGAACAAATCAAACAAAACCAAACCAGGGCTTCCAGAGGCCAGAGAATTTGTCCAACCAGGGCCTCCATGACTAGTAACTCAACTCACCAAGGGCTTCTATAGAATTTGTCCAACCAAGGCGTCTAGGAGTAGTAACTCAACCCAAGTTGTTACAGGGCTTCCAGAACGTTTTTCCAACCAAGGCTTCTAGGAACTAGTAACTCAACCCGTAGTCATAAGGAGCACGAGAACCAACTAGAAAACAAAAGGAAAGACACCCACAACACCATGACTATTAGGGAAATGGAAAGGCTAGGGAAATCCATCGTCAATCCAAGAAATCCTCCATTCCAATGACATATCAGAACCAAGAAACCACATGCATGTGCCATGCATGCCAAAACTAGCAAGGAAATCATACATGCAACTCGGTACCTGCAATCAAAACCCATTGTAGCTATTGATCCCGATGTCCTCTTGCACTTTCCTGCTCTTCATTTGACTTCTTGCTGCAAATCCTAAGTATGATACACTCCTCCAAGAGTGCTCCAATAAATCTCTAAGTGTCCAAGAGTATGAGAGGGAGATAGAGAGTAGAAAATGAAAGCTCCAAACTAAACTGAAAAAAATCTAAAACCAACAAAAGTTGTGGATTGATCCTCATAAGCCTTTTATTGAGGCATCTATTTTCTTCATTTTCCATTATTTTCCTTCAATTTCCTCCTCACATGCAATATTTGACATTTCACCTCCCTTTTATCCTAATTTCCATTATTTTCATAAATAAAATACCAATTAATGCCACTTTTCCTTTTCAAAACCTTTGCCATTGCCTTTGCCAATTTCCATAACCATTAATTAATCACAAGTGATCCCCATCACTATGTTTGTTGCCCAACGTTCAGCTTGGAATACATGTCCCATGACCTTGGTTATTATTTTTCCTTTATTAACTTATTACATGGATTTTTGACCGGGGTTGTTACAGAACCCTCCCCCTTGGGGGAACCCGTCCTCGGCATTCAATGACACCTACAACCAAAAAGACTGCTGAAAACCAAAACATACTTCCCATGGAGCTTTATAACCCAACACAATGCAATATTTACAATGGCCATCTTACTGAGAATTAAACCAACATGAGAAACATAACAACATGACAACCATAATGACATGACACCCATACCGCTTATTTGAGATTTATAAAAAAAATCATGGCAGTATTTACATCCATATACATATATACATATACCAAAACATATGCCAAAAAAATTCATTCAACCAGCGAATAGAGAAGGATACATAGCCCGCATCTGATCTGCATCTCCCATGTAGCTTCATCGTGCCCAAAGTGCTTCCATTGCAGTTTAACCTGCTTGATTTCTTAGTCCCGGAGCATGAGAATCTTTCTCTACGAAATGCATTGAGGTTCAAGTTGGAATTATCCTTCTAGTTCCACTTGCAATGCAGACCAGACAATCACACGATCATCATATTTAACGTATTTTTTAAGCAACGACAGATGGAAAACATCATGGAATTTCCTTATCGGTGGCAGTGCAAGTTGATAGGTTACTGGTCCAATCCTCTCAAGAATCCTGAAAGGTCCACAAAACTGAGGTGCAAACTTGGCACATGATCCAATCCTCAAGGATCTCTTCTTGGGCTTGATGCGCAAGTACACCTATTCTCCAAGTTGAAAATCCTTAAACATCCTAAACTGTTATGCATAACTCTTCTATCTATCCTATGTTGCCTTAAGATTCTTCTTGATTACCTACATTTCTTGTTCCATCTCTGCCAACATGTTTGGTCCAATCAACACCCTGTTTACTAGATCACTCCTACTGATGGGAGTATTACAACTCCGCCATACAATGCCTCAAACCGACTCATCCTCAAATATTCCTAGTACCCATTGTTATAAGCGAACTCAACTAGTGGAAGATACTCTTCCCTCTTTCGCTACTGATGCATCACATACATCCTCAACATATCCTCAAATATCTTGTTGACCCTCTCTATATGTCCATCTATCTGCGGATGATAAGATGTGTTGAAGGCCAACTCTGTACCCAAACATGCAAATAACTCTTTCTAGAATCTAGAAGTGAACTTGGAATCCCTGTCTAACATAATTTTTTTCGATACACCATGCAACCTCACTACAGCTCTGATGAAGACTTGTGCTACATAATTGGCTAAATATGTAGACTTTACTGGAATGAAGTGCACTACCTTTGTCAACTTGTCAACCACGACCATGATGGAATCATGCTGTCTAGATGTGCTCGGAAAACCTATAATGAAGTCCATGGAAATGACCTCCCATTTCCACTATGGAATCAGAATCAGCTGTAGTAGACCACCTGGATGCTTATACTTTGCTTTTAACTGTTGAAAATCCAAGCACCTAGCCACAAACTCTATCAATTCTTTCTTCAAGTTCAGTCAATAATAGAAATTCTTCACCATTGTAAATGTCTTCTGATATCCTGTGTGAACTGAATATGGCATGAAATTCCAACAAGATAAGCTTCTCAAGCTCATTGTCATTTGGCACATATATCCTATCCCTAAATCTGACCAAGCCATCTATTATGAGACAATAGTCCACATCCTGATCACCTATACCGTGTTGTAACATGTGCATAATCTCCCTATACTTGTCATCCCATTGTCTTGCCTACAAGATCTGATCATGTAGATCTGTCCCATAGGAGCTCATAGATGCTATATGATTTACCTGTATCCTCTCGCTAAGAGCATCTAAAACCCTGTTCTCTTTACCTTTAATGTACTTAATCTCAAAGTCGAATTCATTGATCATGGCCAACCATCTAGCTTGTCTGAAATTCAAATTCGATTGGTCAAATAGATACCTCAATCCACTATGATCACTCATCAAGATGAACCATCTGCCCAAAAGATAATGTCTCCACATCTCCAAAGCATGGATGATCGCTCCCAACTCAAGATCATGTGTTGTATAATTCTGCTCATGCTCATTAAGTTTCCTTGATTATTAACATTGACTTGTCCTTCTTGCATAAGGACTCCACCAAGCCCTCTATTTAAAGCATATGTACATACCACAAACTCTTTATCTGGATCTGCAATCTTTAAAATGGGAGCATTTGTCAACAACTACTCAAAACTGACTGCACATTCCTATGTCCATTCAAACTTCTTACCTTTCCTTTGCAATGATCTAATAGGATAATAAATTTGTGAGAAGTTCCTAATGAACCTCCTATAATAACCTACTAACCCCATGAATTATCTTACCTCATCCACATTTCTAGGAGCTGCCCACTACATGATATCCCTTATCTTTTCTGGATCCACTGCTATGCTTTGCTTGGAAACCACGTGTCCCAAGTAATGTACCTTTGTCTGAAAGAAACTACATTTACTAAGCGTAGCATACAACTGATGCTCTCTCAAAAATATCAATACTTATGATAAGTGATTGGCATGCTCTTCCTCATTCTTAGAATATACCAATATATCATCAACGAATACAATAACAAACTTGTCCAGATAAGGACACAATACACTATTCATCAAGCACATAAAAGTAACTAGAGCATTAGTCAAACCAAATGGAACTACAAAAAACTCATAATGCCCATCCTTTGTCCATAAAGTAGTCTTGTATATGTCCTCTTCCTTAATGCGTACCTGGTAGTATCTTGATCTCAAGTCAATCTTCAAGAACACTGCTGCTCCCTTCAACTAGTTGAACAAGTTCATCAATCCTCGACAACAAATAGTTGTTCTTGATGGTCACTTTTTTCAACTACCTGTAATCACTGCATAAATTGAGAGTACCATCCTTCTCATTCATAAACAACGCTCGTGCACCCTAGGGCGATACACTTGGCCCAATGTATCCCTTGTCAAGCATCTCCTTCAACTACAACTTCAACTCCACCAACTCTAGTGTGCTCATCCTGTAAGGTGCTTTTGATGTTGGTGTTGCCATTAGTACTAACTCAATAGAAAAGTCCACTTCCATGTGAGGAAGAAAATATAAAATATCTACCGGAAACACATCCTGAAACTACTATAAAACTGGGTACCTACTCAAGGCATCCGCATCCTCAACTTCCTTACCTTTGTCACTGGAAATATGCACTGCGAATAACACACACTCTTTCCTACGACTACACTTCGCCTGTATAGTTGCCTCCATTCTAACTGATGTTTCCTTCTTCTTACCCTGCAAGGATCTTTGTTCCCCATTGTTATCTAGGCACTCAATAGCATTATCATAATAATTCACCTTGGTCCTATGATGATACAACCAGTCCATGCCCAACAACATAATATATGATCCCAACGACAATGCATTCAAATGTGTTGATGTAGGCATACCATTCAACTCAAATGCACAATCTCTTACCCAATGATGAAATCTCTTCTTTGTACCTATAGCCAACTGCACTAACCAAGATTTTGCATGCACTTCTTTATTTAGACCACACTTATCCACCAGGTCAGGGTTAAGATAATTATAACTATATCCAGGGTCAATCCAAATTGAAACAATT
Organism: Pinus tabuliformis; assembly: GCA_031772625.1. NCBI lineage: Eukaryota > Viridiplantae > Streptophyta > Pinopsida > Pinales > Pinaceae > Pinus > Pinus tabuliformis. Next base: position 189,949,571 of record CM062816.1, read on the forward strand.
TGATCGCAAAGTTTACCGTCCATCTCGATAATGGACACCTGGTGATCTGCCTGCCTGTTCTCTAATGCTGCATAGATTCGTGGAATACTCTGTCCAACATATCCCACTATCTATGCCTCTTGAGCACTGTAGATCTGCGGTCTACCATCTTTATGTTGTGAACTATCTCTCCTGCGATGGTCTCTTCCACGAGTCCAACACTGCAAAGGCTTCCAACCTACACCCTCATTCTACTTCTCAGACTGAAATCCTTGTCTTCTATCAGATGCATTGAAATTATTATGTTGTGTCATATTCTCTTTGATACTTGTATCTTGAGTTCTTGTTTTCTTCTTGTCCCATTTTCCTTTATTCTTTGCATTACCTTTAAAGTCTAGCTTCATCTTAGATCTATGCTTTGATTGCTCAAAATAATTCTTTAGCTTCTGGATGGCCTCCTCCAATGATCTAAGCTCATTAAACTCAAACCTGTCCTTGAATGCTACCAGAAACCCACTGATAAATCACCGAATCTTGTCCTTCTCCTCCTTGAGTTAAGGAACATACATCAATAAATCCAAGAATCTGATAGTGTACTCCTCATCGGTCATATATCCAATCTTCAGCTCATAGAACTATTTTGCCTTATCATCATAGTATATCTCTGATAGATACTTCTTCCTGAATAGTCTCTCGAACTCATTCCAAGACAAATCCTCTTCATAAATACCTCTGTCATTCTTTACATATTCCCACCAAATGTCTGATTTACCTTTAAGATTGAATGTATCTTTGTTGTCCTTCATGTTCTCTGAGTAACCATGCAATCTGAGTAAATTGTTCATCCCAAGCAACAATGCTTCTGCATCCTGTGAATTTTTCATTTCCCCATCAACTGTAGGTGGCTTTGCTTTCTAGAACTCATCCGACAAATATCCCCTGTCACTCCTCCTATAAGGATGATAGCGATGATGACCATGATACCTATTTGAACCATAACTAGATTAAATTCCATGCTCACTACCTCGTCTATTGGGTGTATCCAAGAATCTAGCATCTCTAACTGTGTCATCTCTATCCAACCCATTCCCACGATGTGACTTGCTACCATATGCTCCATTAGTCCTATCCTCATATCCCTGACTAATTCTAAGTGGTCCTTGTCTCTGTAAGTCTAATGAAGAATCACTGCATTGACCTCTTCTTGTTTCTCCTGTACCCTTGAAAGTCTCTCTTGTGATTGAATGATTCAGTCATTATCTTCTTTACAACTCCTTATTTCTTCCTTCAAACTTCTTAGAGTGTTTTGTATGTGAGGGGAGTACTCATCACCATGCTTCTCGTATGATCTATAAGGAGAATCTCGTGAACTGTAGTCTACCATCTTCCTGGTCATCTTTGATCTTCTCTTCCTGCAAGGTATATCATGTTAGCTAAACCAAATAATAAACAAGCCAACGTGCCTTAGTTTAGTTCAAGGGAGGATATCTCATCTGCAAGACCAACTAGGTTAGTTCAATACATATGTAAACATAATCATATCAACATTTAATCATCATTTAAACCATTATCCCGTCATCAATGCATGACCATACCAACCACATACCATGACCTCATGCAAGACAACTATCACCATGCCAATGTATTCATAACAACATATAAACACTGACATGAATGACCAATGCACAACCAACATGCACTCATGGCGACCACATCGAACAACACCATAAAATTTTCATTTGGCAACACTACTGCAACTAGGACCAACGCCATGTATACACAACAAGTACATAGACCAAAAGCATAAGGAATACATATGCAACTAACATCTATGCACAAACAACACACACTTCCCATCGAGTCCAAGGGGTGAACCATGCTCTAATACCACTCTATAACCACCCTCATCCCACATTTACCCAGGTTAATCAATCTGATGGGGTAAACAAATGAGGAGAGGCTACTATGATGTGATTCAACTCCCCATGTATAGTTAAGGAAGTGGAATCGGAAAAACACAACCAAACTGACCTCATACACATGCTACAGAACCTTCAGGAGGCAACCAACCGTACCAGGTGACCAGCCTCTAAGGTAACTTGACATTTTACTGATATGGACTAGGTCTAAGCGTGTGTAATCAAGTGGTTTCAATAGTTAAAATCTCATAATAAGGCTTAAACATTCAGAAAAACATCAACCAATCATGAAGCGACTATAATCAACTTGGAACTATAGATCATGAGATCACAAGGATGATCCAAAATTCAAGTGTAGGAAATTTTTTGGAGGGTTTTTGTTGTAGCAACAACACTTGGTGACACACTGGAAGAACTCCAACTTCTCTACTTAGGTCTACCTTTGAGCAGAAAGTCTTAGTCTTTCAGGAAGTATTGATTCACTATGTGTACCATATCAACTTCTCCATCTATCCTGGTTATAATTATAGTATCTCCTATCCCCTCTCTTGGCTAAACACATTTACAAGGCTTACTATATCTCAGTTGTTTTGATATGGGAGAAGCATAGTATATATTCATGTTTATAAGATGATCAGAATTTTAGTTCCATCTCTGGTGTTTCTCTGCTACGAGAGGCTTGTTCAGTACCCTGACAGAGTCACTTCAAGAAAACAAGCATTTCTTTATTGCCAGTGAACTTGTTCAGTACCCCGACGAAGTTACTTGCTTGACCTCCCTGCGGAGGAAGCCTTTCTCTTCTTTCACCCCTTTATTTTATTTTCAATATGATCATTTGAATTTTATTAGTGTTTATATCACCGGGGTTGGAAGAGGGATCCAAACTTATTGAGAGAAAGAGAGGTTATTCCTTTTGATATTGTTATATACCTTTGAAATTAATATTCTCACTCTTAGTTTTCTCCTTTCCCTTCCCTAATTGATTGGATAGTTAAGAAAAACACAATTCAATTACCATACCAATTTAAGGAATGAAGATCCTAAAATATATATGGGCATCATGGTTATGCTTATAGCTTTATGTCCTTAAATATTTGTAAACACAAACTAAGAAGGGGATTACAAACTAGCCAAGTGTTGTTTTTCATCAGAATTACCCTTTCAAATCTTTGCCACATTGTCTTTCGAGCTAAACATGAGTAGTTTTCATGCATGGTATTATTAACAAAACACGAAGGAAAATTCATGAAAACAAGATCAAAAGAACAAAGAAAATGGAAAACTGAACTGAAAAGCACACGCAAGACAAAATCAAGAAATCAAAGAGATGTAAAGACTAGCCATGGAAGGGAAATGTGGGCCATGTGACGCAACTAGAAAACTAAAAATGTAACTAGACCTACTCCTAACCCAATGTGGTAGAAGGTCAGGACTAAGTGAAGTTAAATTTCCAATGTAGCCATTGACGTTTCTCCTAACCTGCAATAATAAAGATATGAGTAATTAAATGAAACATAGAGCAATGTGCAAAAGTGAAGATAACAACAATATCTTGCACAAGAAATTAAAGGTCTCACCTACCAGCATAAAGATGTGCCATAACAATTAACTTTAACCAGGCTATAATCGTACCTTTTCAATTAGAACAACATAATACAAACCTCAAAAGATTCTTGTGAATGTGCATTGGTCCATGTTTTATGTCTTAGCAAACATCAAGAAAGATTGAAACTTATTGTTAAAAACGAAGCTAGCTAAGGAATATGTTTCCAACGAATCATATATTCTATCATGGAATTCAAAACAATCCTCTTGAAAACTCTTACATTTTTTAGAAGATGAACTTTCTAGCAACCTAATCAGATTGAACAGAGAATCTTACAAGATAAATTTGACTCGATCATGTTCAGAGGCCTTGTCAAGATTATGAGAACATGACATAAACATTACCAAAGGTTGAAGTGCCTCAACTGCTTGAAAAGTATCTAAACAATGAGATGATAAACCATAAATATCAATTGGATCAACAATATCAATCGATGTGGAACAACTATTGTCAGATATAATAGTAGGAAAATGATTAGTTGCATGACATCTGTTAGACCTAGTGTTATGATTAGATGGGCCAATTAGAGGATAATATTCTTGATACTTGATTGGTTTCCTTTGTATCTAATTACACACTAGACCAACAACATAGGAATAAGAAGAATTGAAAATGAATGCTAGTATAGCAAATACACGAAACTTGTCACGGTACAATGAATCAATATATGTTGAATCAGATTCAACCTTTGTATCAACTTGGGACATTAAACTTTCAAGATGAGGGATTTGATTCAACAAATAACTCAATCATTTTCCAATACTTAAGAGGACATATTGTGCCATAAGGAAAATGATTAACATCATAATATTCATAAGAAATATCAGGAGTTGATCATTTGCATAAGCATTTGACAAATATATGCTTTCCGCCGATGATAATCTTTGTCATGATAATTAAAATGATTGGCTTCATAGCTCCATGCATCCATGAAAGGTATTCATTCCAATCCTGGATTTGATATGAGAGATTTGCATGACGATGAGTCAACTAAAGAAAAACTCTCTATTTGATAAAAAGCCAAACCTTGAAAGTTAGAAAAATTAACTTGGAAATGATGAAAATATTTCAAGAAGGAGTTTATATCTAGTGAAACAATGTGGGGGAAAGAATTATCTGAGAAAATCCAGATTTGACATGGTTCAAGGATCTCATTAGGACTACGAGAACTTGACATAACCATCAACGAAAGTTGAAGTGCCCCGACTCCCTGACAAATCCCTCAAATGTTGAATAATTACATTTTGAGACTTGAGTTAGATCATGAATTGTATTTGGATAGTCGTTATTGATTATTTGAACAAGATCACTATTATCTAGATGGAAACCATCTACATCACTGGTTTGGTCAAACTTTTCAACTTGGAGGAACAAATTACTCAAGTCATAATATTATTTTGGTTGTATATCTAAGGATGTATAGATCAGAGAAATCTCATGAACAACCTAAACTAAAGAATTATCCTGATGCAAGATTGGAACTTGCAAAGCATGGATGAATGCTTGATGACTTTGTTGTTTTCTTTTTCAACATGTGTAACCTTACCATCTCGTGTCAATTCAAGATCCTTCTCATTATATTATGAACTTGAAGAGCATGGCATATCTTCATCGTGATTTAATTCATTGCAAGCAATAAGACATAAGGGATGGCGGGTTGAAGAAGAAGTTCCAATAATAATATATTCTTAAGAAACCAAAAGATTAGCTAATGTGCCCAAGCAATCATCACCATATACAACAATGGAGTCATGATCATTAGAATGATGGTTTCCTAAGGCTTTAGATTGATTAAACATCTTGATTTCATTTGATTAAATGACAAGATTACTAGATTCTAAATCAGTTAATAATGAAGGAACCACATCTTGACATGGAAGATTTTGAAAAAGAGAAGAGAGTTTAAAATCATCTTCACACTGTAGTCCCCCTACTTGTGAAATGTGACCACTGTGCACCTTATCACCATTTGGACCAACAAATTGAAACTCAAGAGGGTTTGAAGAACTAGATGGTGGAGCAGATTCATCAAGTGGACCAGGGTACAAAGGGTCATGACATGTAAATGATAGAGGATGTGTTATATACCTAGGGAGGATAATATGGGGTACCAAGGGAGGTACCCAAGGTAATAATGTAATAATGGTATGGGCCATAGTAATAAATAAGGTGGTTAACCCATGTCATGTAAGGGACCACAAGTAGTTAATAATAATGTAATGGGCCCATGGTATTAGTTGATGGTATGAGGGAACCATGGTAACGACCCATGGTATTGTATGTATGAGGCCTATATAGAGGCTAGAGACTCCACGTGGAGATATAGTGAAGGATTATTGTATGAACATGCCTATGGCTTGTGGAGTGTTCTCCTTCCTTAAGGAGTGAATGTATGGTGTTGCCCTACCTTAAGGGTTTGATCTATAAAGAATCATTTCATATCATTTCTGGGTTTATTTGCATTATCTTATATTTTCATATCTGATCTATAATATTCTTGGGTTAGATTTACAACAAGTGGTATCAGAGCACTTTCTTGGGCACAACTGTGGAGAATTTTATTTTTTTATATTTTTTGCAGGGATTTTGGGTGGCGAATTTGCAGATCAGATATGTACGTTTTGGTGCAAGATCTGAAAAATCTAATTATAGATCTGTATTCTTTGCGAAAAAATAGCCGATTTCAAAAAAAAAATTGGTTGAATCGGAGTCCGGATGAAGGAGATATCGCTGATTTAAAAATCAGTGGGGTTGCAGACAATTTTCATGGCAGCGAGTTTGCGGTGCAGATCTAGATGTCCTGGTGCAAGATCTACAAAATCTAATCGTAGATCTGAATTTTTTGAGAAAATTTACCCAATTTCAAAAAAAAAATCAGTCGAATCGGAGTTCGGATGAGGGAGATATCGCTGATTTAAAATCAGCTCTTTTTTGTAGAAATTTTGGTGACGGCGGGAGAGTTGCAACGCAGATCTGGAATTCTAGTGTCTGGATCAGGATTTCTATCACATGGGCAAATGCAGAATGGTCATTCCATTTCTGAAAACAGGTCATAATAAAGATTCTGAGCAATATTGACTAAACTGTGGCCACTTTAAATTTTCGCCAAGTGAGGAATTTTTCTCAAACCCTCTTCATGGAGAAGCTATATTTTACAAGGAAAGATGATGGTCCTACTATTGAAGAATTCATACAGAGACACAAGTCCATACATGGGACATATTGGAAGGTTTCAATGACGCTTAATCTGAGAGATGAGGCTGAAAATTGGTGGTCATCACTTGACCACATGCAGTTGACCAAACTTTCAGATGCAGAATTTGAAAAAGTCTTTTTGGACAAATGGTCTAGGGCTAGAAAAAAGGAGAATGTGACACATAAGGGATTATTTGCTACAGGTGTCTCCTTATTGCAGGTTTATGGATTGATTCAGAAAGAGAAGATCATTGTTTCTATAAATCCTAGTTGCAAGCATAATTTCATCAATGTTAATTTGGCAAAAAAATTGCAAGTTCCGGCAAAACAAATTGAAAATACACAGGTTGATGATGAGGCTATTCAAATTTATAAGGATTTGAAGCTTTCTATGGATAAGTATGTGTTGCATGGGGATTTTTATGCTTCAGATAAGGATAACATGGATGTTGTTTTGGGATACCCTTGGATGGAATCAGTGGGTACTATCAATATTAATGTACAGAAGAAATTCCTGAAGCTTTGGTATAAAAAGAAGAAAATTACATTACAAGATATTTCCATTAATAAACAGGTAGAGTCCAAGGAGGCTGAAGCAGAAGATGTTCCAGGGAATGACATATCAGATGATGAGCAGTTGATGGTCGACAATCAAACACAAACAGAGGCTGAAGACGAAAAGGTAACAGGTGCTGACACATCTGAGGAGGGCTCAGTGGTTGAAGTCATATTGAAAAAGAAGACACCACAACAGGCACCACAGCAGGGTGAAGTAAAGAAAAAGCCATCGTGGGTTAAAACTTCAACATATCATCACCCACATCACCCCGCAAGACAACCATCAAGATGGAAACCAAGTAGTCACATGACGGATAGCGAGGAGAGAAGATCCACCCACTACACATCAACACAGAAGAGCTGCCACGGTCAACTTCCATCTCAAGCGAGCGAGGCACCAGCGAGATCGAGGGTTCACCTTTCTCTTGGATGGCTAGATGCACGTGCATGGTATCAGTGGACTACTCTTTTGAGTAGATCTTATTATTTGTGTTCTTCCCATGTTTCAGGGACGAAACATGCTTAGGGGGGTGGAATGTTATATACCTAGGGGGGATAATATGGGGTACCAAGGGAGGTACCCAAGGTAATAATGTAATAATGGGATGGGCCATAGTAATAAATAAGGTGGTTATCCCATGTCATGTAAGGGACCATAAGTAGTTAATAATAATGTAATGGGCCCATGGTATTAGTTGATGGTATGAGGGAACCATGGTAATGACCCATGGTATTGTATGTATGAGGCCTATATAGAGGCTAGAGACTCCACTTGGGAGATAGTGAAGGATTATTGTATGAACAGGCATATGGCTTGTGGAGTGTTCTCCTTCCTTAAGGAGTGAATGTATGGTGTTGCCCTACCTTAAGGGTTTGATTAATAAAGAATCATTTCATATTATTGCTGGATTTATTTGCATTGTCTTATATTTTTATATCAGATCTATAGTATTTCTGGGTTAGATCTACAACAAGGACCGTCATAAGGTGTAGGGGGGTTGGGAGGGGCGTATCAACACTTAAAGGGTTGATAAGTGTTGAAGGTTTGCTCGTGAAGGTTTGAAGCTGATACACAACTTGACAGTTGGTATCAGAGCTCGGTTGGAGCTGGTGAGCAAGGTTGCTCATGACGAAGTGACAGTGGAAGCAGGTTTAGCAGAGGTGAAGCTTAGTGCTTGGGCCAAGCTGAACGACAAGGCATGGCAAGTTTGGGAGAAGGTGGAAGGAAGCTCTTGCTTACCTTGGACATGTTGAAAAGGTTGAAGGAAGAGAAGCCCCGTATCCGTGAAGAACTTGAAGCCTTGGAAAGGAATATTGAAGAAGAGCTTCTTCAACTTGGTTGGACAATAGAGCAAGATGAAGTTGCAGATTGTGCTAACAAGGAAGAGGAAGCCGTGATGATTGAGGATGTTGCAGATATGACCATGATGGAGGATGAACTTGAGAATGATAAAGTTGGACCAGGATCGTACATTTTGTGGACATGGATGAATGAGGAAGAGCCTCATGATGATGAAGTAAGTATTGATACTTGTGTTTCATTTGGGAATTTGGTGGATGGACCGTATGCAGGGAAGGGCAAAGCCAGTTTTCCAATGCTAGGGAGGATCTTACCATGGATGACTATGATGAGACCTTGTATGGAGAGGCAAGGATTACCTGTCACGCCCCTACACCTGCGGTAGTCTTCCAACCGCTTATAGCGAGGTGCGGCACCACCGAACGCTTTCTTTTCACCAATACTAACATTTGTGGACTACGCCTACTTTTACATTAACATACTTAGCTTGTGTTTCGCAACTAAGTAAAAGCAATTATCCTTTATACTTAATGAAGCCCATACTCATTCATTATCATCATGCAATTAAACCGAGAACAACAATTGCAACAAGTATAAAGGGGAGGGGCAACTCCCCGTAATGTGAGTCTGCCCGACAATATATTATATCAGTTTTTCAATAATACAATCATCAAGTATACTTGGCAAAACTCCAAGTCTATACTTAGAATATTTTACAACCAAGGCATAGAACAACCTTTTACAATCATGTGCACCCTTGCAGAAAGAGAAGTGCTCACCCGAGCCACTTATACCTCTCTACCAAGTCCTGCACATATAACCCGAACCTCGGCACGCTTGCCTACACTCCAACCGGCATAAGAAAACCCAAATCTGCACCTTAACTAGCATGCGCATGAGATGTGCGCAACTCTTCTTCCTCTTGCACAGATCTTTACCCCTCTTATGCATATAAGTGAATGAGATTCGATGATCGAATGATGAACAAATGAGCACCAAGCTCCACTCATATATACCATACTTACGTATGTTTTAAGGGGGGTGTACAGCCCCACGGCCGACCCCTTAAACTTCCAACGCACGCCCACAAGTCGCTCCATAAGTCGGCTTTGCAAGTCAGCGTTCAACATCGCATATATATACATATACGCTCAACATTGTTGTAGGGAAAAGTATCCGACTCGGATGACCCTATCCCACTCTAAGGGTGATAGTACCTCAGCAACAACTGTAAAGAAAACTACTTAAGGTTTACTTCTTTATGAAAGCAAAAGAGAGTGGATAAATGCACTAACCGTTGCCTTGCACTTAATGTCGAATCCAAACTCTTCTCTATGGCCGCTTGCTCCCAGCTCTTTGCTCTTTCGCCGGCCCAGCTACAATGAGATCCTGCAAAATGACAAAGAAGGAGACTACAAGAGGCATGCAATCATAACTGATTCACGGATTAGCATAAACCAAATATACAATTATCACAAAACATCATTGGAACAAATGCATATAGAAGAACCTCAATAGCTTTTATTAATGAAGAAGTAAAGGTTCTGAGAGTGTTACAACCATTGAAGGTCCTAATCCAGCAACACCTCCCAGCAGAAAGAATTTCTCCTCTTCACCTCCCTCAAGCAATCACCCAATAGCTCTATAGTGAAACCAACAGCATAGCATTACTTTGCACAAAATTCCAGCCTCCTGAGCTCATAGGAGAGAGCTCAATATATAGATGAATTGAGAAAGGATGAGTCAGCTTGCAACTGATGTGTAGCTGCCTTGTGTCCTCTCTCTCTTCAGTTAATCTTTAGTTGATCTTCAGTTCTTGAGTCCACTTGGAGAACCTTGCTTCCACTTGGAGAAACAGAGCCTCTGACTCATCACAAGGCGAAATCCCTGATCCAAGTGTCATTTTTGGAGCAATGACTCAGTGTGCCACTTGTCCCATTTCGCTCAGCGCAGGTGGCCTTTGTTCCACTTGCTTTGCAACGCAGGTACACCATGGAGGATCTGAGTTTCAGCGCAGAAGCCTAGTGGAGCACCTGCTTTGATTTCAGGATTGCTTGTTTTTGAGTGTTTTCAGGTGGAGAACTGATCTGAGAGCTGTTGGTTTGCTGACCTTGTTCCTCTAGGGGTAGGAACATCATGTTTAGGGAACTTTGGATCCCTTGGATTATTGACAATTCATGCCTGTTGCTGTAAGGCACAAAATTGTCTATAACAGATGCCCCCTAAAGTATGAGGTCGTTTATCGGGTGAAATGCTTTATTGAGAGGATCCGAAGTTCATTCAATCTGCTGAGAAGTGTCCTGTAATAAGATACAATACAATACATTATTTTTCATACATTTTCATGATCTAGCTGAGGCGGGCATTCCCATGCTCAGCTTTATAAATACATTTTCGTACATAGAACAGACGATCGTCTGATTGTAGACCGATAATCCTCTGCTGAAATTATCATCCTTTGAGAAGGATGATCATCTGCTGTAATGATGTACATATCAAATGTCTTTATGTCCTAAATATATATCGCAGCCCGGATGGATGAAACTAGATCCGGGGTCTTCAATCTCTTCCGATCTTCACTCGATGTACAAGTCGATCCATGTGAGAATTTTTTGAAGTCGAACATGGAAAGACATCGCTTGATTACCGGTCAATGATGTAAACTGTTAACAAGCGCGAGAGGAATCACCGATAAGGATGATGACCCTCAAGGTACGGCAGTACAATTCACATGGTGGGAATAAAGGACTTGGTGTCGACCACCATGCAAAATCTTCTGGTCGAAGGTCATTGATGTATACCTGTCGCCGGAAGTGAGAAACTTGCCATTGAGGCATGCAAGCTTCAAAGTACTGAAGGGGTTGTTCCTAGATCAACTCCTTGGATAATGAGCTGATGTCGACAAGGAGTGATCCGTCAAAGGAGGGCCTTAATGAATCCCACATCAGTGACACGGAACGGAGCTAGTGATTGTGATGAGGTGAAAACAAACTGTGATGTATGATTCAGGGTGGCGGTCATGAAATGGATGAAGGACAATGTATGGCAGTGGATGGGACACGGTTGACTCTTTGCAGAACCACATCTCTTGAACATATAACGACACTGATGTGATGGATTGGTAGCATTACCCCAATTGTGGATGGTGTGGCGAGGACCATGGTTATGAGACCGGTGAATGAAACAACCCAACCCGATGTGATACGGAGGACAAAGTGTCATGTTCAAGAGCGACTTGCTACCATTAATGCTGTGAGGTTCTCCCAATTTTTCCCCAGTCATTGCTGACCAGTACCTCTTTATTTTTGTCAAGCTTGAGGAGGATAACATATGCTTGTTCTATAACCTGCCCTTCGGGCAAGCCCATCGCTATGTTTTAACGAGCCTAGCGATAGGGAAACTCGTTCTCGTCTAAAGACAAGTTTGTAGCTATTTAATCATTTTAACGAGTCTAACGACAAGGAAAACTCGGTCCTTTTCATTTTTAGAGAGTCTGAAAAGGTACGGAAAGTTAACTCCAAAATTCCTTTTTCGTCATCTAATCCCTTAAGTCCGAAAAAGTATAAAACAATACAAAAGGGATGAATTTTCGATTTCTTTAACGAGCCGAACAAAACAAGCGCTCGATCTTTTTGTACAATAATCCCTCAGGTCCAAAAAGATTAAAATCTAGAGGAGGGATAGCTCTTCCGGTCCTTTTAACGAGCTGGAAGGCCAAAACTCGGCAAACTTTTCATATTTTACGAGTCAGTGAAAAGAGCTCAAAGAAGACTCGTCTTTTGAGGAACGAGTGATTAACAGGGATAGCAGCAGATTCCAGGTACAGGTTGGAATTTTCCAATCACGACAGTGTCACAAGGATGGCTAAGTGAAATCACTCTTCGCAGCTGTTCCTCAAAATGGGTAAACAAACATATGGAGATGAACGATTGGCCAAATGAACGGATGGAGGTGATGGCATATAAACACGACCAAGGGCTTTTAATATGGCTATCAAAGGTTACATTTCTCAAGGTTATTTACCGGTTCATTTTTTTTTTGGATGAGCTTGAACTGTAGGGAAAGATTGCTCACAATTTATGTTTATTTTTTAACGAGCATGAACTCTGTACAAAAACTGCTCGAATTCTTGCGTTTATTTTTTAACGAGCATGAACATTGCTAAAACTGCTCGATTTACCAGTCTTAATACAAGGAATGCCTTAGGTGAGGTAATCTTATTTAAGGAGCGATACCTCACTAATTACTCCAATTTGGCAGGTTTTAACTTTTGCCCTTCATCCTTTCTTTATGCAAGCTGGAAACGGCTAATCCTACGAGTTTAACGGGTTAGACCTACAGGTTTAAAGGGAGGACCTAAAAATTTAAAAAATAAATAGTCGTCCCGTGCTTGCACTCCAAAAGGTTTGCATGCCCCCAGGTATAAAGTATAATTTCGAGATTCTGTCCTCTTACTTATTATCCGAAAAATGGTTTTGTTTGCTGCCGCAAACTAAACTCTCTTTTCGGAGATGTCTATCATTAGGTTGCTAAGGATGGTGACTACTTGTTTCAGCAATTTCATCTCTTTCTTTGGAGACTGCCCCTACTTATCCTTCAAAACATATTGTTTTAATGGGTGAGGCTTGACATTCAAAGATGGTGGCTACTTGCTGCCACAAATGGATCTCCTCCTTAGGAGAGCCTACTTTTTTAGACAAAGGGAGACGATCTTTTCGCTCACATAACTTTGACAAAAGAATTTTATCCTAGAACAACCCTCTCTTCCTTTTTCGGACGGGGTACGGACTAGTCCATTCTTCTGCGGAAATTAACTTTATACCCAAGGTTTCCTCTGCCCAAGGCAGGCCAGGGTGCATGCCCCCTGGGTCCCAGTTCTTTCTTTCCGAATTACTCGCATTCATCGGGAAGTAGAACTGGGGGTGGTGGCATTCCTTGAGTGAATAAACCGTTAAGGGATGGTATTTGACTATTTGCAATGCGTGATCCTGGAAATGAAAGTTGGTCTACGAGCTTGACCATTCTTCCTTCGTGCGGAAAACACATGACTCTAAAGAGCGAGGACACTATTGCCTCCATGCAATATATATAGTCTCGTCCAAGGAGTAAGTTATAAACCAAGGGTCCCTGGACGACCATGATGTTCATATGAACTGTCTTCCCTTTCAATGTAACTGGAACATTGGGGAGAATCCCTAACGGGTGACTGGTTCCTTTATCAAAACCTGATAGATTTCTTATCTCAGGTAAAAGCGCCGGGCAACCCAGTGCTTTCCAAGCAATAGAGGAAAGGATACTCACAGATGCCCCTTCATCAATGATAGTTCCAGCCATCACCATTCTGTAGATTTGGACTATGATTCTGAATGGGATACTGGCTGGTAACCGGGGTCTGCCTAGTTGATTCCAATCAGAGGATACAACTAGGTTGCTTGGTGGTGGGACCGAATATACGGCCGGATACGACCCTGACGATGTTCCTTCCTGCGATAAAGGAGTGGGCGCATTGCCCTGATGCTCATCAGAGTCTGTGTTGATGAAAAGAATATGGACGGTGTCATCCTTATCCTCTTCAGTGAGGGTGTCATTTGAAGATGGGTCTTCAATGACGGAGTCATTGGAGGATGAAACCTCTGAAGGAAGAACCGGGTCGACTGCCGTTTCGACCTTTAGACTTTCGTCTGGTCTGGATTCAGCAGGTTCATTCTCAATGACCGACACTTCAGCCGACCACTTGAGCGGGTCAGCTGGATTTTCAACTATCGAGGGATTAGGCGCGAGTTTTTGGTATCCAGGAGGAAGTCGTAACGGTGAAACCGGACGATCTTCCAAAACTCTCTTTGCCTCATCTAAGAATGGACATCGGTGGATGGCATGATCGCCTTCACACAACATACAGGGTGATCTTGGTCTCCCTCTTCGTCCTTCACTCTCGCTAGTTGACGGACTGCAATCAACATGACTACCAGAGGTTGATGCTACCGGATTGTGCAACCTTGGGGACCAGTCCCTTAGTATCCGGGGAATACAAGGACAATCACGATGGAAGTGGGCCCCTTTGCAAATGACACATGGCGATTTAGGCCCGGTCGGTGCAGTGTGTGGGTTTTTGTCAGCTGTCTTTTGCTTGCCCCCAGTCGCCTTCGCCATAGGCCCCTTCTGCTTCTTTTCTCTCTTCTTCTTTTCCTTCTTCTCCATGGGAGGCTGACTTTTGCCGGCTCTACCTTGTGAAGATGAAGGATCAGAGGGAGAATTATAAGAAGTGGAAGGCTGGTGGGTAGTTCTAGACTGGTCTGACTGTTGATTCGACTGCTCAGGATTAGTGGCGATCTGAACTACATTAGTTGAAAAGAGCCATACAGGTAGGCCAATTGTCAATCCTGGAAGTGACAATGTGGCCATATGAGGCGCACCAACATCTCCCCAAGAGGAGAAGGGATTTGGACTTCCACCAAGGTTACTTCCTTGGTTGGTGGGCTCCATACTTTTCAACTGAAAGATCAACGTGGGAATAACAGGTGATTATGTTCCGTTTAAAATAAGTTTTATTAACGACGCTTTTAGACACAAACTTGCTTTTTCATGTTTTAAGAGTCGAGAAAAAAGCTAAAGATGACTCTAGTCGCCTTCGATGTTTTAACGAGCCCGAAGTGACAAATGCTCGGATGGACTTTTTCAGTTATAGAGTTTGAAAAAGGCCAAAAGAAACTTCTCTGGAGTTCTAGGCAGAGGGTGTGCCAAACTTTTCGCGAAACCACAGAATACGTTTTACGGTACGGGTGGTCGATCTTCGTGAATGCTGTGTTCACTGCATCGCGATCAGTAGGGCGGCTGACACGGCTTCCTATGGATAAAGGATAATTGCCTATAAGGGTCTCCCAATATATACGCGACGGTACGTGGGAGCACAAGTCCGTATTAGTGCCACCGACTCTCAGGAGGAATCACCCACCTTCGTAGAGATCGACAGTCACTATGTTTAACGACGCCGGAACACGTCTCTACCTAGACCTCTATTTGTTTGCGTTATGTTACAAAGCGTTGTTATGTAAATTGGATTTATTTTAATGTTGATCTTGCTTAGCAGTTTGCCTTTAAGGATCACCACGAGATGTATGTAACAAATTCCTGAATGCAGTCTAAGATGAGAAGCAAACTTTTCAATCTTTCAACTTTGAAAACCTTAACTACTGAGGGAAAAGAAAGGCAAATCTTTTCACACAGATCATAGAGCACACACTAAATGCAAATTTTTCCTAAATCGTCAAGCAAACAGTCAAATGCAAAATGCACAATGCATGTATTTTCTTTTCCCTTTCTTAATGTAGATGGGTTACAAAAAGAAAGTTGTTATATAACTTTGATTTCGATTTAAAGTGAAAACAAACAAGCTTGTCCAAAATCAAAAGACACCTTAAGATTTACTTGTTCAATCACTGGAAATGCATGAAATCAAACCATAATGACGAAAG
Organism: Pinus tabuliformis; assembly: GCA_031772625.1. NCBI lineage: Eukaryota > Viridiplantae > Streptophyta > Pinopsida > Pinales > Pinaceae > Pinus > Pinus tabuliformis. Next base: position 189,965,600 of record CM062816.1, read on the forward strand.
TAAATGACTAATCAGCTATGGACAGCAAACAAGCTAACTCTTTAGACCAGCAAAATGCCTAACACAGGTTCAGATCTAAGAGGCCAAAAGCAAGATTAGTTTACTCTTCGTTATGGGAAATTGTAAATGAGTAAGAAATACAAAGAACAAGTACAATTTCGTTATATAACAGAGGCAGAATGATGGCAAGTAATGTTGGTTTCAGAACAGGTGCAAGACTGGTAACTGGCAGCCAAATCAATAGTGAAAACAGGCAAGAGAAAAGGAGGAAACCCCAACAGCACTAGGAAAAATTGGGCCAACGCAGGTGCTGCACAGCCAGTCTGGCTCTCAGCGCAGGTAGCCCCTTCGGGACCTGCGTTGCAAAGCAGGTAGCCTGTGTACTACCTGCTTTGGAAAACGAGAATTGCGTTTTCACAGTTTCCGGGTCATAATTTTCACAAAAATGCACAGTTTTTGCTCAAATCAGAAACAATCAGTCAAGCACACTCAAAGGGATGATTAGGAAGGTGAAAAGCTATCACTAAGAGCTTACAAGGATCCTCGTAGATCAGCTCTTCAAATCATGAACATGCTCAGAAATGAGCTAGAGTAGCTGCCCTCTACTTCGCTTTTGATATAGTCAAAAGCTTTTCGATTTGGTACTCTTTTGTTCAGGAAATGAATAGCAAAATACTACAAACAATCAAACAGATACGATCCCCAGCGGAGTCACCAGTTTGTTGTAGGGAAAAGTATCCGACTCGGATGACCCTATCCCACTCTAAGGGTGATAGTACCTCAGCAACAACTGTAAAGAAAACTACTTAAGGTTTACTTCTTTATGAAAGCAAAAGAGAGTGGATAAATGCACTAACTGTTGCCTTGCGCTTAATGTTGAATCCAAACTCTTCTCTATGGCCGCTTGCTCCCAGCTCTTTGCTCTTTCGCCGGCCCAGCTACAATGAGATCCTGCAAAATGACAAAGAAGGAGACTACAAGAGGCATGCAATCATAACTGATTCACGGATTAGCATAAACCAAATATACAATTATCACAAAACATCATTGGAACAAATGCATATAGAAGAACCTCAATAGCTTTTATTAATGAAGAAGTAAAGGTTCTGAGAGTGTTACAACCATTGAAGGTCCTAATCCAGCAACACCTCCCAGCAGAAAGAATTTCTCCTCTTCACCTCCCTCAAGCAATCACCCAATAGCTCTATAGTGAAACCAACAGCATAGCATTACTTTGCACAAAATTCCAGCCTCCTGAGCTCATAGGAGAGAGCTCAATATATAGATGAATTGAGAAAGGATGAGTCAGCTTGCAACTGATGTGTAGCTGCCTTGTGTCCTCTCTCTCTTCAGTTAATCTTTAGTTGATCTTCAGTTCTTGAGTCCACTTGGAGAACCTTGCTTCCACTTGGAGAAACAGAGCCTCTGACTCATCACAAGGCGAAATCCCTGATCCAAGTGTCATTTTTGGAGCAATGACTCAGTGTGCCACTTGTCCCATTTCGCTCAGCGCAGGTGGCCTTTGTTCCACTTGCTTTGCAACGCAGGTACACCATGGAGGATCTGAGTTTCAGCGCAGAAGCCTAGTGGAGCACCTGCTTTGATTTCAGGATTGCTTGTTTTTGAGTGTTTTCAGGTGGAGAACTGATCTGAGAGCTGTTGGTTTGCTGACCTTGTTCCTCTAGGGGTAGGAACATCATGTTTAGGGAACTTTGGATCCCTTGGATTATTGACAATTCATGCCTGTTGCTGTAAGGCACAAAATTGTCTATAACAAACACTTAGTTGAATTAAGTGTTCATGTTATCGTCGCATTTTTATGTCGCATTTCCTCCGCGCTCCGTCGCATCCGTCGCACATCGTGGTTGAACGCACCCGCGCGCCCGCCCGCGCTCTTGCCCGCGCCCGTGCACGATCGCCCGCCGTCGCCCTGCTGCACGAAGGCCTTACATCCTCCTCCACCTGAAATCGTTGTCGTCCTCGACAACATATCATCCCGGTAGCCATCCACCAAGATCATCACTCATCCGTGATGTGAACTCCTCTTCGCAAGGCAAACATCCTTGCAACATATGTAGAGACTCTTCTCCACTATGTCCCGGCTCAATGACCAGCTGCCACCAAGCTCACCATACCAAGGCATGTACCTCTACGGTATGCTCTCCATAAGATGTCATCTCGATCCATATGTCATCATGTGAACCTCGTCATGATACTCCAGCATAATGCCAACACATCTTTGTACACTACGCGTCCCCATGTCTGAACTAGTTGGGTGATCAGTCCAACCATACGCCCAATCCATGAGAGTGAACATCCTCATGCCATCATCAGCTGTTCCTCAAACATCTGTCACATCCTTGACTCCTCAAGAATCCATCTCCATAATCCATGCTCAGGTCCATGGAAACTCCATCCATCTCATCTGCAACATGTCATGATGCTTGATGCCAAGCCATCCCTGCACCATCAGTCATACCTATTCAAACATGTTTAAGGACTCACTGCCATGAGCAGCTAATAATGAGTCCCATCTTCTTCATCCATCTAAGAAGATGTAGAGGGAGTAGAGCCTGAAGGCTCTCCCTCACTAATCAACTCGATCCACCTATCAGGATCCTCAATCTCCATCCTTTGTAGATAAGCAACCCGGTCTTCCTCCTCATCATCATCATCATCCTCCACCAGCTCTAGCCTTCTTGTCAAATCCAAGATGCTATCTGAAAGTGTCTTGATGACCAATGACTGCTCCACAAGATTTGCCTCAACACTGGACAACCGCTTGTTCACCTTCTCCTTATCCTCCATTTGCATCACTCCCAATTTACAATCAGGCCTTGTCACACCAATGGTTGGCACACCAATGGGTACATCTTCCCTTCCATCATAAATGTAGAGCTTCTTCAAATGTGGAATGATCATAGCATCAAATTGTTTCATGAACTCCATCCCAATACAGCTTCATAGTCATCAATCCGCACTATAGTGAAGTCCACCTTCCTGGTCCATTCACCAAGTGTAGTGTCCTTCAACACGCCATCAACAGCTCTAATGGTAGAGTTGACTGCTTTGAAAGCACTCGATTCCCTCTCCATCTTTGCTTTCTTCCCAAAAGACTTTGCTGCCTTCCTGCTTACGAAGATATGAGTAGCCCCCGTATCCACCAAAGCTGCAAATCTCTTGCCCTTCACGGTCACCTGCACAAAAATTAGCTTCAAGGAATCACCTCCCTCTGTTGGCTTTGTCTTGCGCCTCACATCAGAAACCTTCTTCAAGAATTCGGCCTTAGAAGTGTCAATTGGCTCATGCTCCACCTTGACATTCCTCCTAAGGTACTTCACCTCCTTGCTTGGCTCCTCTAAGCAACCCGATCCTAGTCCAGCTTGACTCCCTTCAAGCTTGCCCTTCACCGACTTGCTCAAGTGCACCAACCAAGTGTCCACTGACCAAGTTCATAGAACTAAACTTCCGAATGTCCTCTGGATGCTCTCGGTAGTGAGTTCCCAACCTGTCAATGTAGTCAAGCTCTTCCTGCTCAATCACAAAAACCTTCTTACCAAGAATTTTCTTTTTTATCTCTTCCTCAATTTGCTTGATTTCCGCTTCCACCCTGGCACTTTCCTTCCTCAACCGGACTCTTTCATCAAAGAGCTCTTGAAGACCAAGACCACTTCGTTGGATCTCCTCATCAAGTTCATTGAGTTCAACATCTGTCGTACTTCCGCATTGGCTCTTGAGTTCTTCAAGTTCCTTCTTTAGTTCCGAACAGCTCTCTCGAATCTTCATGTTCTCGGCCTTCATCGAAACCCATTCAGAACTCCATCGACTCACATGTTCCAACACTTCATACCAGAGAGCTTTAACTACACTATGGCTAGATTCACCTTTCGTAGGTTCATCTACCATCACTGCCTTTCCAGCCTTCTCCATGTTCACCGAGTCACCTGCAACCTGAACCAACCCTTGTTCCACTTCGTGTGAAACGGTTTCCTTCATCTGCAAGTACCTGTCACGAGCAACCCTGCTCAACAGCTTCAAACCGAAGCTCTGATAAGCTCTTCACCGAGCTCTGGTACCACCTCGACGGCCCTCCCACAGTTACCTCGATGTAACTGTGGAGGGCTCTGATACCACCTCGACAGCCCTCCCATAGTTACCTCGATGTAAGGTCCTTGGATACAGGCGCCGGGCAAAGTCACCGTGCACGGGCGCACGGGCGGGCGCGGGCGCACGGGCGGGCGCGGGCGCACGGGCGGACGCGGGTTGCACGACCGGCGGGCGGGTCTACACGACAGGCGGGCGGGTCTGCACGACAGGCGGGCGGGCGGGTCTGCACGACGGGCGGGTGAGCGCACACGGGCGAGTGAGCGCACACGGAGATGCGACGAAATCGTGCACGACAAATGCGACGATAACATAGAACATATGAATTCGACTAAGTGTTGAGGGGATTTATATGCGACTTGGAAGGCGGCTGTGTGAGGACAAGGCCGACATACAAGGAGCATGTTATGAGTGGTTTTGGGGGTCGGCCATGGGGCTGCACACCCCATGTAAAACCCATGTAATATGCATATATATAAGTGAGCATGGAGGCTCATTTCAACAACACATTCACTCCTCACATCTTCGTGGAGTTCTAAGAAGTGCGTAGAAATAGAAGAGAGATGCGCATATCTCAAGCGCTCATCTCTTAAAGTGTTGCACACTTGGAAAGTGAACAGGTTGAAGGTTGGCAAGCGTGTTCGGGGTGAATTCTAAGGTGCAGTTTTGTGTAGGACTTGGCTAAGAGATCTTGGGTGGCTCGGGTGAGCACCTCCCTTCGTGCAAGGGTGCACAAGATGTTGTAAAAAGGCAGGTGGCCTGTCTATTGTAAAATTTGGTTAAGTGTGAGACTTGGTTCGGCCAAGACACACTGGTGTATTGTAATATGATATTCTTAATAAAATTGTCGGGCAGACTCACATTACGGGGAGTTGCCCCTCCCCTTTATACTTGTTGCAATTGTTGTTCTCGGTTTAATTGCATGATGATAATGAATGAGTATGGGCTTCATTAAGTATAAAGGATAATTGCTTTTACTTAGTTGCGAAACACAAGCTAAGTATGTTAATGTGAAAGTAGGCGTAGTCCACAAATGTTAGTATTGGTGAAAAGAACGCGTTCGGTGGTGCCGCACCTTGCTACAAGCGGTTGGAAGACTACCGCAGGTGTAGGGGCGTGACAGTTGGTATCGGAGCAGCTGATCCGTGTATTGAAGCTGATACACAACTTGACAGTTGGTATTAGAGCAAGGTTTTCTCGTGAAGGTTTGAAGCTGATACACAACTTGACATTTGGTATCAGAGCTCGGTTGGAGCTGGTGTTAGAGCAGGGTTGCTCGTGACGAGGTGCAAGTGTGGGTACACTTGGAAACTTGACAGTTGATGACAGTGGAAGCAGGTTTAGCAGAGGTGAAGCTTAGTGCTTGGGCCAAGCTGAACGACAAGGCATGGCAAGTTTGGGAGAAGGTGAAGGGAAGCTCTTGCTTACCTTATACAGGTTGAAGAGGTTGAAGGAAGAGAAGCCCCGGATCCGGAAGGAACTTGAAGTCTTGGAAAAGAATGTTGAAGAAGAGCTTCTTCAACTTGGTTGGACAATGGAGCAAGGTGAAGTTGCAGATTGTGCTAACAAGGAAGAAGAAGCCGTGATAGTTGAAGATGTTGCAGACATGACCATGATGGAGGATGAACTTGAGGATGATCAAGTTGGACCAGGATCGTGCAGTTTGCGGACATGGATGAATGAGGAAGAGCCTCATGATGATGAAGTAAGTATTGATACTTGTGTTTCATTTGGACATTTGGTGGATGGGCCGTATGCAGGGAGAGGCAAAGCTAGTTTGCCTATGCTATGGAGGATCTTGCCATGGATGTCTATGATGAGACCTTGTATGGAGAAGCAAGGATTGTTGATGGTTGCTGGACTTGTTAGGGTTGTTTGTGACCTTATGGTAGAAGGTACAAAGGCCCTTGACAAGGGTGGAACTTGATGATCGTTGTGGATGATTGGGTCATGCTTTAGCCACATGGCTAAGTGCCCGGCATGACTCATGGACAGATTGGAGGGCACACTCTTGGGTGGACTTCTCATGGCCGAGACCAAGAGATAGTCTTGGTGGACACTTTGGTGGAGGAGCTATGATGGAAGGGACTCGTGATGATGATGATATGGTTGGGTGACCGAGTTCACTAAACCGAAGATTGAAGACTTGGATGAGGATGACCGATTGTTGTGATGAGTCTACTTGGTTGGACTACATGGGCAACTTAGTCATGGACATCAGGTTGGAGACATGGAGCATGGCAGTCTTATGCAGGGACATTATGTGGGAGCACTTGTAGAGGTGTCATGGACATCCAATGAGGAGTGCCAAGGCAAGGATGTTGTGCAGATGGATTTGCTGATGTGACATGGAGACTTATTACTTATGAGTTGATGGAGAGGTTGTACACTCTTGTGCAACAAGGCCATGGACTTGGATGGAGTTGTGAGCAGATTATGGAGCATTCCTACTACATGGAGATGTTGGTTGGAGATGACTCATGGAGCTCATGATGACATGAGATTGTTGTGACTTTTAGGGACTTCATACATGGTGGACTTAGAGGATTCAATGCATTGAGGAACTGAGGTCAAGAGACTTTGATGCAGTATGGGATGCATACTTTCAAAGTACATGTATGGGCATGGCTTGGAAGAGTGACTTGATGTGGAGGATCGATATGAGACACTTTGAAGCGATGGAGTTACAACGATGATGATGATGCCTTGGTGGTTGCACTTGGGCATGGGTTGAGCCGAGACTCAACTACTTTGGCACATGGGAGCTGATTGAGCAACACATGGACAGGTGAGACAAGTGCATACTTGTTTCTATGGCAGACTTGAGGGATGGCACATTGTAGATATGATGGAGATTGCTTCATGGACCTAGATGTGGCACATCGAGAGTCGGTTTGAGGAGATGATCTCTTCACATGGAGGATACACACACATGATGATGTTGGATAGATGTGGCTGATTTCATGTAGCACATTGACACCAAACATCATGGACAACATGTTGCAGATGAGGTGGATGGAGTTCCATGGACCTGAGCATGGATTATGGAGATAGATTCTTGATGAGTCAAGGATGTGGCATATGTTTGAGGAACAACTGATGGTGGCATGAGGATGTTCACTCTCATGGATTGAGCGTGGCAGTTGGACTGGCCATCCGACTAGTTCAAGACATGAGGGCATGCAGTGGGCAGAGATGTGTTGGCATCGTGTTGGAGTATCATGGCAGCAGTTCACATGAGGACACATGATGAAGATAGGAGGTCAGTAATCATGGATCGAGATGACATCTGATGAAGAGCATACCGTTGAGGTGCATACCTTGGTATGGTGAGCTTGGTGGTAGTGGCCATTAAGCCGGGACACAGTGGAGAAGAGTCTCTACATATGTTGCAGAGATGTTTGCCTTGTGTGGAAAGGTCGACATCGTGGATGATGATGATCTTGGTGGATGGCTACCGAGATGGTATGTTGTCGAGGACGACAACGATTTCAGGTGGAGGAGGATGTAAGGTCCTTGGATACGGGCGCGTTCGGGCGCTGGGCGAAGTCACCGTGCACGGGCGCACGGGCGGGCACGGGCGGACGCGGGTTGCACGACCGGCGGGCGGGTCTGCACGACAGGCGGGCAGGTCTGCACGACAGGCGGGCGGGTCTGCACGGCGGGCGGGTCTGCACGACGGGCGGGTGAGTGCACACGGAGATGCAACGAAACCGTGCACGACAAATGCGACGATAACAGAAAACATATGAATTCAACTAAGTGTTGAGGGGATTTATATGTGACTTGGAAGGAGGCTGTGTGAGGACAAGGCCGACGTACAAGGAGCATGTTATGAGTGGTTTTGGGGGTCGGCCATGGGGCTGCACACCCCATGTAAAACCCATGTAATATGCATATATATAAGTGAGCATGGAGGCTCATTTCAACAACACATTCACTCCTCACATCTTCGTGGAGTTCTAAGAAGTGCGCAGAAATAGAAGAGAGATGCGCATATCTCATGCGCTCATCTCTTAAGGTGTTGCACACTTGGAAAGTGAACAGGTCGAAGGTTGGCAAGCGTGTCCGGGGTGAATTCTAAGGTGCAGTTTTGTGTAGGACTTGGCTAAGGGATCTTGGGTGGCTCGGGTGAGCACCTCCCTTCGTGCAAGGGTGCACAAGATGTTGTAAAAAGGCAGGTGGCCTGTCTATTGTAAAATTTGGTTAAGTGTGAGACTTGGTTCAGCCAAGACACACTGGTGTATTATAATATGATATTCTTAATAAAATTGTCGGGCAGACTCACATTACGGGGAGTTGCCCCTCCCCTTTATACTTGTTGCAATTGTTGTTCTCGATTTAATTGCATGATGATAATGAATGAGTATGGGCTTCATTAAGTATAAAGGACAATTGCTTTTACTTAGTTGCGAAACACAAGCTAAGTGTGTTAATGTGAAAGTAGGCGTAGTCCACGAATGTTTGTATTGGTGAAAAGAACGCGTTCGGTGGTGCCGCACCTTGCTACAAGCGGTTGGAAGACTACCGTAGGTGTAGGGGCGTGACAATGGGAGGGCCGTCATAAAGGGTTATCATAAGGTGTAGATCTAAAGGTGTAGGGTTATCATAAGGTGTAGATCACCTGGCAACTCCCCTTTGAAAAAATTTCTCCACAGTTGTGCCCAAGAAAGTGCTCTGATACCACTTGTTGTAGATCTAACCCAGAAATACTATAGATCTGATATAAAAATATAAGACAATGCAAATAAACCCAGCAATAATATGAAATGATTCTTTATTAATCAAACCCTTAAGCTAGGGCAACACCATACATTCACTCCTTAAGGAAGGAGAACACTCCACAAGCCATATGCCTGTTCATACAATAATCCTTCACTATCTCCCAAGTGGAGTCTCTAGCCTCTATATAGGCCTCATACATACAATACCATGGGTCATTACCATGGTTTCCTCATACCATCAACTAATACCATGGGCCCATTACATTATTATTAACTACTTGGGGTCCCTTACATGACATGGGTTAACCACCTTATTTATTACTATGGCCCATCCCATTATTACATTATTACCTTGGGTACCTCCCTTGGTACCCCATATTATCCCCCCTAGGTATATAACAGGATGATAGGTGTCCCTCGAATAAATACCACTTTTAAGGATGTTAGATTCAATATTTTGGCTATGCACATTAATGTGATCTAGCGGAATCAAGGTACTAGTCTCCACTTTAAGTTTCATGGAATAAAGATAAAATATGAAGTTTTTCTGGGTGATATCTCGATCATGGTAAGAAAATATAGGTAGGATAAATATATCAACAATTCAATTTTCAAAATTTTCAATGCCAACATCGATATGAGGGACCACTTTATTTGGTAATGAAAAAGGAGGAGGAGAAGGAACAAAAGGAGTGGTAGATTCCTCCTCTAATATTAGAGATGTCTCATGATTGATGAAAGTTGGAAGGTCATAATCAACAAGGATTTAGATTCACATTGTTTCAAATAGATTTGAACCAAACATTGAAACTTTTCCTTGAAGAAATACCAATCCACATTTTCTTCAGGAAACTCATAACATAGGTGAAGAAATATATTAGAAAAATCCTCTATTGATTCATTAGATTGAATTCTAAGTTGATTAATCCTTTTATAAACATCTTAGTAATCATACCTATCAAAAGCTTGATGAAGCTCCTTGAAGAGTTGTTCAAACGAATGAATAGAAGCATGTGGTATGAAAAAATAATTTAACTCAACCTTCAAGTGTGAGGGTGAACAATTTACAACCAACATCTTCATAAAACACTTCATTAAGATCACAAAATTTAAGAAATGAGATGTATGCTCAACTATGGATATTCCACCCTCACCATCAAACTTTAATTCAAAGAACTTGTAAAGAAGTTCCACGAGGAGTGTAAGATTTGTTATATTAGAAAAATATCTTGGGATTATGATTCGGGAATGATCCATTCAAGATAAGATATTCAAAACATACTCAACATGCACAAATTTTCATTTGGCCCTCCTTCTAGCACCAACTAATGATGGTGCTAGAAATCTGTCAACCAAGGGGGTCTCCCCGGAATGAAGTGCCAAGTAGACCACACTATTTGGAGTAGAATCCCCAACTGGGAAATAAGGCTTGTTGCCATTATCCTTAGGAATTTTCCTTGGCTACAATTATTAGCATAAGAGATTATACAAACAATATTTGTAACAAGTAAGTAAGATGACACTGTGAGGCATATAATTGCAATGTATAACGGTTATTTCATGGAAGGGAGAAAGAAGAGTGAGCATATAGAAGAAAATTAATAGTACTATCCTAAAAGAGACACACAAGAGCATGGAAATAATCATTGATTAACCTGAAAAGAAGTTTACTAGATAACAACGATCATAAAAGCGAGTAACAATGCACATTCAACAAGATGCATACCAAAGGCAACAAAATAGTTCATTTTTATTAGTATACATTAACATAAAAATACACTACAAAAAATGAAATAATAGTATCACAATCGTTCATGACATATGTATGAAAGTGCGTCGGATCTAAGAGCTTAATATATTAAGTGAAAGTTCCAAGATACACAATTACAACATTGCCACACTAGTCCCAATAGTGGAACATTAAGTCACCACTTGCTCCTCCAAAGAAAGATCTTCTCTCTTGTGCCAAGCTAGAGAAGCCAAGATGAAAAGTCCAAAGTTCCAAGCCCCTTCTCTTGAGCTATGAGGGTGTATTTATAACAAATGAGGTGACTCTTCACCTCCCATTTGACTCTTGACCTCCCTCATGAATCTTAAGTTTCTACTATGATTTTTCAAATTCCTATATGACCTTTGAACTTCTAATGACTCTAGAACTTTCTAGCGACTTTTCACATTCCATGTGGGACCCTTGGTCATCCACATATTTTCATTTTTTAAAATACAATAATTACATCCACAAATGATGTGGCAAGATACATTGACACATATGACTTTGTGATGATGTCACTTGGACAAGCCATGACATGGAACTTCATTGTGATGTGTCCAGTCCAAACCTTTCTCCTTGCTTCTATGACTTTGAATTATTCATGATGGATCTTCGTTTGTTCAACGTCACCCTCGAAAGGGTCTGGATTAGTGTTAGAACCTTCCAAGTCAACATGAGACGCCACCATTCTGTCATGGTCCAGGATTTCTTCATGTCCTTCATTATGGTTCTTTCTTTTTCTCCTTCTTCACAAGTGCCTTCTTTTAACCTCTCCTTGATAATATCTCTTGAGCATCACCCTACCATGTTGATATGATAACACATGCAAATGAATTCCACCCATGACAGGCCAAAATCAGTTTGAAAACCAACCATTCTACCTTTTCTTGCTTGTGGAAGATGTTAATTGTGATGAGGCAGCACGCAAGGGTTTTGGGAGAAAGAAGTTAAGAACTGTGCAGTTGGGCACCACAAGGTCCGAGGGAGGACCTCACTACCCGCTGGAATTACACAATGCATAATAGGAGGCAAGAAAAGGAAATGGATTGTGCAGTGAGGGGTTTTAGTAAGTATGAGTTGAAAGACTGACCAATGTAACTATGCAATGTACATTGATTGAATGATATTCTCATTGAATTTCACAGTTGAAGGTCTTAGAGACATGGAAATGACCCGTTTCTCACTAAAACTACAATGTGTAGTAGGATGCCCACCAAATAAAGGAATTTGCACATTTTTGCAAGTTAGGGAGACAAGGAGACAAGGTTGCACACTATAACTTCACAATTTGTAGTGGTTGAAGATGTAGCTTAGAGCACTACGTAGTTTGGCACGACAATGACACAAGAAGGCTCCACTATCCACTGCAACTACGCAATGCGCAGTGGTTGAAGAGGCAGCTCAGGGGACTACACAGTTGGGCATGACAGTGACACAAGAAGGCTCCATTCTCCATTTCAACTGCACAATGTGCAATCCAGGGTAAGATAGGACAAGGTACTACACAGTTGGTAGGGCTAAGTAGCCAAAGTGATGGTCCAGACTTCAAGGTTTCTTTGTGTACAATTGAGGGATATTTTCCTCTAGGACTATGTAGTGTGCAACTCCAAGAGGTAGAGCATGCTTCACTATGACTTAAGACTGCGCAATGCGCAATTCCAAGAGGGAGAAATGTGAGAAAGTTGCAAAGACAGTGAAATCTCTGAAAATTATTAAGTGTGGTGCTAGTGAGACAAGAGAGAGAAATACATACAAACAAGTCCTAAAATAGTGATCTCACACTCAAATAACATCAACAAAAGCCAAAATAATGCACAATACCCAAAATCAATTTGCATACCTTGAAACGACAGTAAAGCGACACTTATTTCTAAGTGCGATAGTTGAAACATAACTTTGTAATGCTTAGAATACAAGTTACGACACGTGTCAAATGCAGCTAGAAAGTGTACTAAGTTGTGGGAGAGTGTCTAGCACATATTCTTATGATATATATGATTAGCTAATTCAGAAGAATGTGTTAGAGTTTCCTCTAGTAACGTGCTAAGGTGCAACACATACATGAGTACAAACAGTTAAAAGTTACACTTGTGACAGTAAGACAAAGTGAAAACAAAACTTGCAAAAGCTAAAGAAAGTAAAAGTGACACATGATAAAGTGAAGAGAAAGAAAAATCTAACTTGTTAAAGTGAAAGCAAGCAAAAGTGATAATCGCGAAAGTGAAAGCGACATTTGTGAAAGCAAAAGGCACGCAAAAGTGACATTTGAGAAAACTCATCGGAATGATGATAAAATTGCCATTAAGAGTGAGAGATACTGTCAAACAATGTTGCGCACAGACTGTCGGCATGGATTACATAGTGCATTGTCCTTTTCATCTATGCAATAATTGTTAGTAAGGGTTTCACAATGTTTATGATCTGTGTAATGTCTACCATTAAGGATTGCACAATCACTATTTCCATAGCCTACAGAGGCATTATCCTCAAGGACTACGCAATGCTTCTCTGCAGAGATAAACATTGACTGCTAAACTTGCAATAAAGAGTTGCGCTTGAAAATGCATCAAAAGATAAGCATGTGTAAGCAAGTGGTTTCGACAATTAAAATATGAGAAGAAGGCTTAAACATTCATAAAAACATCAAACAATCATGAAGCTACTATAATCATCTTGGAACAACAGATCATGAGATCACAAGGAGGCTCCAAAATTCAAGTGTAGGAAAATTTTTGGAGGGCATTTGTCGCAACAATAATACTTCCTTATTTTCGTTCATATTTTTGTCCATTTCTCTATTAAGTTTTTCTTGAGAACCTAAGAAATCCACCTTTTTCAACATACTACCATCCATTTCATTACTTTTCTTCTCTAATTGAGATAACCTAAATTCTATGTCTTCACTTTCTTCATGACTCAAGGATGAGCCTTCAAAAGATTTAATTGGTGTAGTGGATTTATTTAGAGGCACATTGGAAAATAATAATAACACTCCTCTTTATTACAACTTTTACTCACAAAAAAAGGATATTCTAATTGATTGTTAGGCTATCAGTATGTTATGTACCTTACTTTAGAGAATATCAGAGGTTGAAGTTTTGTTGATATATCTTTGAGAGTTGAGCACTTCTAGATCTGATTTTTTTTTTTTGTAATACTTTGATTTGTATTTTCAACAATTTTGCAAGTGTGAATTGAATTTAATGTGTCAGGTGAAAGTTATGTTAACTTTCCCAAAACTTGCTTCTTTCTTTTTCCTCTTCCCACAAGCAAACTTGTATAGCATGTCACATGTCCAATTTTTCAAATAAATTATGAAATTGTACTTGAGGAACTTCTACATGTCTCCTAAAATACCTAAATATTCACAGTATACAAAGTCCCAATCAAGAAGATATAACAAAAACACTGAGTTGACCTGTTTAAAATTTATTCTAGGATTGTTCACAAACCCTAACTTCCATAGGGTATAACTTTGAAAGTACAATGAACCATATTATAAAAATTGAACCAAAATATCCCTTAGATTTCTCATTAATATGATCCAAGCTTCATCATCTAAAACATCACAAAAATAATTTTATTGCAAAAATGCTAAACTAATGTGTTATACACTGATTTTAGGAGCCTACAAGAACCTGGACTTCCTAAGAGAATATATAGCAAAATAAGATATGAGATTTGAACTAGATAGTCACCAATAGTTTTCCTCAACATGGTCCAAGTTTCACTATCTAAAGCCTCACAGAGAAAAACGTTATAGTCAAAATTCCGAACTAACCTATTTGAGACAGATTTATGGAGCCTTCAAAACCCTAATTTACTTGGAACATATCTCAAAAATATATCTAAACAAGATCTAAAATTTGAATAAAATATTTCTTGAGATGTCTTCTCAACATTCTCCAAGTTTTACCATTTGAAACCTTCTAGAAACAAAGTTATAGCAAAAATTCCATAATGACCTATTTGAAGTAGCAAAACCCTAGGATGATGAGCTTTGATACCAAATGTTATGATCCTTGCGCCTTAAAAATTTAAATAAGCTAATATTTATAGTACTCTTCAAGGATGAAACCTTCTTTTACAATGAATACAATGTACAAGATAATATTTGATGATCCAAGACTAGGTCTCCTTAATGTATATATAGGAGACAAGGGGTACAATTATATTAAAATGGGAACATGAGGGGTTTTAGTCTACATAACAATATAAAAATATAAATGTAATCACCTAATATATAGAACATAATAAGGGGATTTTGGTTAACATGGGGCTTAACACTTTATCCATGCTTAGCTACTTTGCTCCATTATGGAAAAAAATGCAAGAAAATAGAGTGGAGCTTAAATTTGACCCATTAAACCCTCAACATGAGTTACAACTCAACCCTTATAGAGTCTTATTCATAGTCCCCACATGGCTATCCCTTTTTCCATGAGTAACAAGGGCTGACATGGCATCCTCTCGAATTATGGTGGTCAATCATGATCGATTAAATTTGGGAGCCATAACATTCTCATATGAGTTCTAATTGAGGCAATTCTTGCATTGTTAGAAAGGCATCAATGTGTATATTATGGAATCTAGGTCCAAAATAAGTTCAAGATAAAAAAAAGGTAGTCTTTAAAGGCCTAAAGATGACACCTAAAGTTTTTCGCCCCCAATTTTTCAAATTGGGACCACCTATAAAATTGACCATGCAAGCTAATTCCTCCAATTTTTCCACTATGATAGCATCAACATGGATGGAAAATAAAATAATAAATCACAAACATTTGTTTAATTTAGAATCATGTAAATTTAATACGTTGAAACATGTTAACATGAAGGAAAAAACATGGGCAATGTGTTAATTATATAGTAATATTTCTATGAGGATATTTTAGAAATAATCTTATAATTATTCATTAATATATTATACAAATTTAATTTTACTTTACAACTAAAGCTATTGCAATTATATATAGTTTGTTTTATTTTTTCTCACCTTTTGACTACATTTTTAGGATATTGTATTTGATATACCCATCAAACATAATATATAATTTAATTCTCATTTTTATTTTTTTATTTTATTTTATTTTTTTATATTTTAATTAGTTTTTGATTTTTTTTTAACATAATGGGTAGCATTTGTATTATAGTATATGTTTGTATCGCTAGAACCATTTAAGTGCTTTTGTGATTTCATAGGCTTCATTATTCCAAAAAATCCACAACATTATTTCTTGCCTTTGCGGGCATTTTAGCCCACATTTTTACATTGGTATATTCCATATATTAGACAAAAAACTCCCAAAAATAGTGCATATTTTTAATACATAAAAACATAACAACATCTTTTGGTAAAAATCACATAAGAGATATTCTTGTCGATGCGTTTCGAACCAGCCAGTGTGGTTCATCTTCAAGAAAAGATGAGGAACCAGATCCAAGCATTATAATAAATAGATGTAGAGCACTGCTAACTAGTTGTTAGCGAATAAAAATAATTTTAAAGAGTCATAAACTAAATAATCGCTGGATTAACAAATAATAATAACAATAATAATAATAATAATAATAATATATATATATCTATATATATATATATATATATATATATATATATATATATATATATAATATTGTTTAGGGGAATAAAATTAGTAAAGGTTTTGAACAAAAAGGTTAAGGGAATCTAATTAAAGATTTTTTTTTTGATAAAATAATATTATAAAACAAAAAGTTATAATATGTTGATTTAATAAAATAATTAATTTTTATTAAACTTTTTATAACCCCTTATAACTCTATTAATGAATATTATTATATATAGTATTCTAAAAAATATTGATATTAATGGTTTAATCCTATTCATATCTCCAAGTATAAAAATAATTCTAGAGAGTCATAAACTATTCTTCAACTTGTCCTGACATTGAACCACACTTGTTGGTTCGAAACGCGTCGACAAATGTATTATCATGTGATTTACGCCCAAAAACGTTTTCTCTTAAAAAAAAAAAGTCATAAACTAATTAATAGGTGGATAAACAAATAATAATATTATAAAAATATAGATAATATTAAAAAGTAATAATAATATTGCTTAGGGGAATAACGAATATTAAAATATATATATATATATATATATGGATGAATTTATTTTTAGGAAAAAAACGCAGGAATCCAGCATCTGCTGATACTCCAACCATCATCTCTATTTAAATTAATATATATATACAAATATATATATGAATTTATTTTTAGGAAGAAAGTGCAGGAATCCAACATCTGCTGATACTCCAACCATCATCTCTATTTAAATTAACATGTCTCTTTTCAATTTCTAAGGCCTCCCTAAATTTACAATGATGAAAATGGTCAATCCTCATAATGACCCTAGCCTCTTCAATGCAGATGTAATGATTGGTTTTTTCTACATGCTCTACCAAAGTGGAGGAGCGAGACCTTCCATGCTTGATGTCGGATGCTTGATGTCGGCAGCATGTTCACAAATCCTTTGGTTTATTGATCGACCAGTCTCACCATGTATCAGCAGATGCTGGATTCATGCGCTTTTTTCCTAAAAAATCATATATATATATATATATATATATATATATATATATATATATATATTATTTAATATTATTTTAATATTCGTTATTCCCCTAAGCAATATTATTATTACTTTTTAATATTATTTATATTATTTATAATATTATTATTTTTTTATCCACCTATTCATTAGTTTATGACTCTAAAATTATTTTTATATTTGGGGATATGAATAGGATTAAACCATTAATATCAATATTTTTTAGAATATTATATATAATAATATTTATTAATAGGGTTATAAGGGTTATAAAAAGTTTAATTAAAAATAATTATTTTATTAAATCAACATATTATAACTTTTTGTTTTATAATATTATTTTATCAAAATAATTTTTAAATTCTTTAATTAGATTCCCTTATCCTTTTTGGTCAAAACCTTTACTAATTTTATTCCCCTAAACAATATTATATATCTATATATATATATATATATATATATATATATTATTTGTTAATCTGTTTATATATTTTTTATAATATTATTATTTGTTAATTCACCTATTATTTAGTTTATGACTCTTTAAAATTATTTTTATATTAGTTAATATTTGGGGTATGAATAGGGTTATAAGAAGTTTTAATTAATTATTTTATTAAATCAACATATTATAACTTCTTGTTTTATAATATTGTTTTATCAAAATAATTTTAAAATTCTTTAATTAGATTCCCTTACCCTTTTTGGTCAAAACCTTTACTAATTTCTACCCTTAGTCAAATTAGTTGTTATTTGCTAACAGCTAGTTAGCAACTCTCTACATCTATTTATTACAATGCCTGGATCTGGTTCCTCATCTAGTCTTGAAGATGAACCACACTAGCTGGTTCGAAACACGTCGACAAGAATATCTCTTATGTGATTTTTACCGAAAGATGTTGTTATAATTATTATGGATCATAGAAGTCTTAATTCAAAAACATAAAAACATAACGAAATTAAAAAATCCATGAGGGCTCAACTTTTTCAAAAGTTACCAAATTCACTTTAGTGCCATGGGACATGTCTTCTCCACACACATTATCTTCGTGAGCCTCAAACGCTTGCTCTTTGTCTCCTAGTTATGCTTTTTGCTGCTTGACACTATAATCACTGACTAAAGGGGCATCTCCATTAACTTGGAGCTTCAGGATTAATAGCTCAGCCTCCAAACTTGTCAACAATTTATCCATTTTTATTTGCAACCATTCACAACATTTCTCGAGCAGTTGAAACCTAGCTTCCTTTTATTTTTCCACCAACTATAGTCTTCTATTGGATATATCAATCATTTCCATTAATGGCTTGAAGAAATTTTTCATTGAGTGTTGCCCGCATTCCAGATATTTCTCCACAACAGACTCCTCAGAGATAACCATTTCTTTCCTTTCCATGCTCATCTTACAGAATCGTAGGGAAAACCTCAGGGCAGTAGAAACTGGTGAGACATCCTCAAGGGACCCTTGCATATATAAAAATGACTCATGGATCTTGAGGAGATGTCGCTCAAGGGGAGAATTAAATTCGAAATCTACCTGAATCCTAGTTTCTACAAAAAAAAATAAAGTTTTCCATGGAATTAAAGCGTTGGCATAGGTTGCACAACTTAGCATTTAAGGCTAGAATGCTGGATAATTGTGTTAAGATCACCAATGAAATGCTCCAATTCATAACCCATTTATAACTATTCATGTTTCCCATCCAACTGTGAATTCAATGCATACATGTTAAGAAGGGATAAAGAATGTTGTACACCCCACCGCCATGCGTTGGAGCATGACAACCTGTTGTGCCATATGTGAATATCTTGGGGACATTATCTCCACCTATGACTAGGTTTTCAAACACATTAAATCACCCACTTTTCAAGGTATGGGCAACATGGCCAACTGATTCATTTGATAACAAATGAAAGAGCCTCATGTAATATATGAGAAAATCCTTTGGAATTGATTTATTTCCAATATTCCTTGCCTCAACGTTGCCTCTTGATTGGAAAGTTTATTTGCATCCACGTTTCGATGCCTATATATGTGATATAAATGATCTCCTCAATTTTTTCCAGCTACAAAACAATCATGTTCACTATTGCAAAATTGGAAGGACCAGTCTCGGTCTTTAATTTGAAAACTTGCCTTATGGCAATCATTGAGTCCCTTAAGACTGTATTTCTCCTTATGCCTTTATTGATGGCAAGCTTCAATCCTTTCCAAAAATCCAAGTATTAAACTTGGTTATTAGATGAAATGCCCAATCCCTAGGTATAATTGATCTCTAATTTTTCCTCAAGGCAAGGATCACCCCTCCCACTCCTGCCACCCATTTAATTAGTTTTTGAGTTTAGGTAAACATGAATTAGTTATTAATTTTAACAAAAAATATATATGATTTTTTTTTACTTGATTTTAATTTATCCAATTTTTTTTTAATAAAATTGTTATACAATGATTATGGTGAGGCGTAAGAGTTCTATGCATGGATTTCTAAATAGAAAATTTAATTTTCCATGTTACAACGTAATTTGCATATAGTTCAAATCAACTTGAAATGTTCAATTTATGCATCCTTTCAAGTCACATAGAAATACAAAAATTATAAAGAAGTCCAAAAAAAAATTAGGTTACAAGAAGACCACAATCAATAAAGTAAATGAGCATAAATTTCTAAATCCAAATATGAAAGCTCTCTCTCTCTCTCTCTCTCTCTCTCTATATATATATATATATATATATATATATATGTTAAGTTAGATGTGCCCTCTATAGATGACTATAGGCAAGTAACCTTTGGTTTGAGAAACAGTGACCGAGGGGCATCTAAGCCATCAAACTCATCAAATGATCGCACCCGACCTGGGCCACACTAGCCCTTAACATGGTTAGATTTTTTCCCACGAAATTTCGAACAAATGACCTTCACATCATGAAGTAACTTAACAATACACCCCATCACCATCTATTCTAGATCCCATAAACTTATATCATTATATTTTAACTTAAAAGTTTATAAATTATACTTATTAACTAAAACTTAAATAATTAAATAAAAATAAAAATATATAATTTTAATTATTATTCCATAAGTATTAACTAATAAAAAATATACATATATAATTTTAATTATTATTCCATCAATATTAACTAATAAAAAGTAATACTATATATTAACTAATAAAAAGTAATCCTACATTCAAATAAAAAAGATACATATATAATTTTAATTATTATTCCATAAATATTAACTAATAAAAAGTAATACTATATTCAATTATGATACATTTAAAAAATATATCAATTTTCCTTCATTATTCAACCATTTATAAAAATTAAATTAAATTTTATAAATATGTACACACTTAGTATCTTATTCTATTGTCAATTCAATTATGATCAATTGTAATACATTAATTTTTTTTACTAATTTTTTTTTATACTTCCATCATTCCATAAAAGTCAATTCTCACTTATAAATATGTACACACCTACTGTCTTGTTTTATTTAAATATGTACACACTTACTGTCTTGTTTTATTGTCACCTTTCACATTTCAAACCTAAAATCCAAATCATTTTTGAAATGTGCATATGGATACTTTATGGTGAATTAGACAAGTTACCCACCCATTATCATTAGTGATGTCATGATGATTAGAAAAGTATATCAGAATACTTTAAGCCATTCATCAATAAATTTCATATCCGTGTTTACACATGTCACTATCTCAACTACTTTTTGTGCATGGTATTTTCAATTGCTTACAAGTAAAGGTCAAAATCACTCACTTCCACATCAAAATTTATACCCACCTTTAAATCCTTAGAAAGGAATCCCATAATAATAACTATTTTGCGAAGGTGTGAACATATTTTAAGTTGTGAACCAATTTTTTAAAAGATTTTAAAATTATATATAGGAATCAATAATTGTGGTTTTTTCCCGATGTGGTGGGTGGAAGAACGTGGAAGAACGGACTATTGGGAAGGTTGCCCGTCATCCCACCGGCTCTCCTCCGTCATGCAGGTAAATATGTAATAGTCAAGATTGCTATCTAAGGGAAGGTTAAATCTTTAGTTTGGTTTGAAACTTTGTTTCGTTGGTCTATTCGAGGCTGAGTTTTTGGTCCAATGACTCAAGTTGTAGTGATACCCTGTGCTTATATAGGGTTTAGTCGACGTCTACATGGTATGGCCATAGATTGTGGTTTGGCGTTTATTTTGGGTGTCTATTCGCAGCATGCAGCTTGCTTTGGTTTTTGATGTACGTTGTCTGGGATCCTGGCTTTTTCCCTTCTCTAAATTTTAGTCTTCAGTAAGATTCAAGCTTACTTGAATTGGGAGTTTTTCTTGGCAAACTAGATGGGAAGCGACAATTACTTCTAGACTCTCTGCATTGGAGTTAGGGAATGTGGGTAATCCTTTTGGCTTGGTTTTAATTCTTAAACGTTGTTGCATCCAGATGGGTTTTCTCGGCTCTTTGGACCATCAAAGGGTGCAAGGGTGGTTTTGGTCTTAGTGGTTGTGGGGAGTTGTGTCTATTTGGTGGTGTTCGAATCTCATTGTTAATTCCATTCTTGGGGTGGTGTGGCATAAGAAGAAGTTTGCAGTTTGCAGGTCGATATTTACTCAACCTAGCCTTTATGTATTATCTATTATCTAGAGGGTTTTGTATTTTATTATATGTGGTTGTGGGGTCTCAAGTTTTATATATTTTTGTTGTAGATTTAAACTGCAAATTGTGATATGCTAAAACAATTGACTTGAATCTACTCTACTCATCAGCGGAAACAAAAATTGATCAATGAAATCAAGACGCAGAAAAGGAAGAATTTCAATCACACATAATACAATGATTTATCTGAGGAAAGCTTCAACTAAAAACCCCACTATATGTATATTGCATTAACTAGAAGATCTGAGAAGAAAATACAATGCTTGTTCAACCCAAACAATCTCTGCATAAGTACAATCTATCTCACTGCTTCACAAACCAGCTCAAGCCAATACTTAGCCAAATCTGTTGCCTGCCAAGCTCCTACTTCCTTGCGTTGTTCCCTTGGGAATTAACCCATATTTAATTGGGAAATTCCTCACTAGTAACAACACAATCCATCCACAGGCCTTCCTCTGATTGCATGCACCATCAATTTAATTTAGATGATTTTACAACTGATAGCACACTATCCCTGAACTCTAATCTCAACTGGGTCTTCCTTTGAACTGACATGCATGAGTCACTTTTGAGTGAATTATTAGTTATATGATTGATCACTACATGTGAATTAAATCCAATTTAATTCACTTGACCACTCATTAATTCCTCCAACAGCTAGAACTAGTTTAACTGAATTTAACTTAGTTAAACTGAATTAAATAATTACAACTCAATAAGAACTCAACCTAGGCCCCTAAAATTTAGGGATCACTCTACATGACTCTAGATAGACTTCCAACTCGAATTCACTATGCCAACTAAATCAACCTAACTTAGTTAACTGCTACAAGTTGCTATGAGAATAGAATTACAATTTAATTCCCAATTTAATTCAAGGACAAATTAAATTAGGATTTTCTTGTTGCTATTTTTAACACTTCCTTTCAACAAGAAAGGGGTTATCTGCTACCCCGATCATGCCTCTATGAAACTCGAATTTGCATTTTGACAATGCCTTTGTGAAAATATATGCATGCTGCTCCTTTGTAGGAATGTACTCCAGCAACATGATTCTCCTCTGCACACAATCTCGTAGATGGTGATATTGAATGTCAATATGCTTGGACCGATCATGAAAAACTGGATTCTCAAAGAGTTTGATACAACTCTAATTATCACAGTAAATCACTGTTGGATCCATCTACTGACCAAACAACCCAACAAGGATCTTCCTCATCCAAATAGCCTCACAAGTTGCTTGACTAGCGGCCATGTACTCTGCTTGTACTGAACTGAGTGTAATTGATCTCTGCTTCCTAATGTACCAAGAAACTGTTGCTGACCCAATACTGAAGATTCCCCCTTATGTGCTCTTCCTGTCGGATGGATTCCCTACCCAATTTGCATCTGTGAAGCCTTGAAGCTTCACTCCCTCTATTCGTCTATACCAAAGACCGAACTGAGTGGTGCCTCTGAGGTATCTCAACACATGTTTAGCCGCCTTCCAATACAGTTTGGTTGGCTTAACCATCATTGGCTTGACTAAGCTGGTTCACTGCATAACACATGTACGGTCGTGTGTTCACGAAATATATAAGTGAACCCACTAGTTGTCTATAAATAGTAGCCTCCACTAATTCACCTGAAGTAGCATCCTCCTTCCTCCACTTACCAACTAGAGGACTCTCCATGGGTTCATTGCTCTCCATGTGGAACTTCTTTAGTATCTTGTTGGCATACTTTCTCTAAGAGACAAGCAATTCCTAATCACCTTGCCATACTTCCATACCAAGACAGTGATGCATGAGCCCCAAGTCCTTCATCTCGAATTCTCTTGGAAGTTCCTCTTTGCAAGACTTAATCAACTTCTCATCGCGTGTTAGAATCAAATCATCGAGATATAATACAATAATCAACAATTTACCTTCAACCACAATATGGTAAAGGTTCGCATATGCTTCACTTTTGGTGAAGCCCAACCCGACGAAATAGTTGTCAATCCTAATGTACTAAGCATAGGATGCTTGTTTGTGTCCATACAACGCTTGCTTGAGTCTGCACACATGCGACTGTCTGTTGAAGGTCTCAAATCCTTCCAGCTACTCAATATACATCTCTTCCTCAATCATGTCGTTAAGGAATGCTGTCTTTACATCAATGTGATGTATCTTCCATCCCATCTACGCTGACAGTGCTAAAATAGATATTATTGATGAGTACCTTGCTACATGAGCAAAAGTCTCATCGTAGTAAATTCCCTCCACCTAAGAGAACCCTCTGGCCAAAAATCTGGCCTTGTGTTTCTCCATACTCCCATCTACTGCTTTCTTTACCTTTTAAATCCATTTCGAACTCACTATTGATTTGTCTGTTGGTCTTGAGACCACCTCCTAAACATTGTTTCTGATAATGGAATCATATTCCTCAACCATGGCATCAACTCACATTGGTTGTTGCATTGCTTCCTCAAATGAGGATGGCTCAATCTCTACACTCTCGCTCATTAGAGCCATGTAGCCAGTGTACCTCTCTGGTGACCTCTTCTGCCAGCGTTGTGATGTGGGTGCTTCGACATTCTCTCTAGCATCATGCAATAACCTGTCAGCCTCTCCGGTGCGCTTTCTCCCATCTCTGGAAGTCTCTGCATGAGTGGGTGTTTCCACTATCTGCTCCTCTGCATGTGGTCGCTCCACATCATCCCGAGGTTCCTCCTTGAGAGCTAAAATATCCTCAACTACATGAAGATGAAGCTCCCTCTCAAGGGAACATCTCATGGCCTTCTCTTCATCAAACTTTACATCTCTACTAACCACTGTCATCCTGTTGGATGGCAGGTACACCCGATAGTTGTGAGGTGTATCAGTGTACCCCACAAATATGCCCAACTCATCTGTTGGCTCTAACTTTTTCCGTGCATCCTTGATAACATGACAATAGATTGATGAACCAAAGATCCTGAAGTGTGCCACATCTGGTTTCTTCCCTGAAAAAGCTTCTTTTGGTGTACTTATCCCCATAATACAATGAGGGCTTCTGTTTTGCAAATGAACAATTGTGTTGCATGCTTCGGCCCACAAGTGCAATGGTAGGTCCTGATCATGTAACATCACCCGTGCCACTCCCATAATAAATATGTTCTTCCTTTCAGCCGCCCCATTCTACTGTGGGTTATGAGGTGCTATCAAATCCTGTCGAATGCCTTATGAGGCATAGAAGTTCTTGAATTCATTCGACACATATTTTCCACTGTTACTGCTTCTAAGATATTTAACTTTCCTACTAATATCTTTCTTGACAAGTGCTTTAAATTCAAAAAATTTAGCGAGCGTCTAATCTTTCTTCTACATGAAGAAAATCCAGCACTTACAAGAAAAACCATCAACAAATATTACATAATACCTATGCTTGGACATGGATGTTATTGAGAACGCTCCACACACATCTGAGTGAAATCGATCAAGGATCGCTTGCCCTCAACTGCCTTTGTCATGAAAGGAAACTTTGGTGTACTTCCCCAATGTACACCCTTTGCATGTGTCTCTTTGCTCTAGTGTACCCTTAGGAAGTCCTATAGAAATTTGCTGCATGATCTTCAAAGCTCCGTGGTGCAAGTGACCAAATCTCTTATGCCACAACTCACCGATCTCTCGCTCTGCACCTTCTATGCTTTAGTGCTCAAAGAAACATAGTATTCTACCTCCAATTTGTAGAGGTTCTTCATTCGAACCCTGATCCAATTCACTTGTCCTGTGGCTATGTGACGAAGGAAAGCCTTTCCCTTACTAAATATCACATCATAGCCTCGATCCTCCAACATGGCAACATAAACCAAGTTCTTTTTCAAACCCGGAACATACATGACATCTCTCAATGTGAGGGGAGAACCAGACTCCCTCTAAAAGGTAACATTATCGATGTCGGTTGCGCTATACCTCCCATCATCTCCCATCTCGATGTGCATCTGGAGATCCTTCTCCTCCAAGTTACTGAAGAGATATTTGTTTCCGGTCATATGGAATGAGGCCCCACTATCTAGGTACCACACACTACCCATCACTGATGACACCATGCAAGTGATGAGGGTGAAATCCAATTCGAATTGTGAAGCAAGAGCTTCACTTGCCGCTCCTCCTGATGGCTTCTTACCGACCTTCTTGTGAGGAAACTTTGTAGCATAGTGTCGCAACGCGTGATAGTGAAAATATTTAATTTTAAACATGTCCTTCTTCTTGCCGCCCTGAGTAGAATCTGATTTGGAATGGGATGAATTCCCCTTCCCTTTCTTCGCCTTTCTGGCTAAGGCACAGTTCTCCTCATCATCATGCTTTGATGAGGATCTATCTCTGGTGTTTATCCAAATCTCTTCTTGTACCAAGTCGGATCACAATCGCTCCCACTCTGGTAGCTTCTCCCTCCCATTAGCTGAGTCCTGGTAGCTGTGCCAGTTCTTCGGAAGTCCTAGAAGTGTTAGGCTCACCATATTCTCTTATGCAATAGTAACCCTGACACTTCCAAGCTCATCTCGACATTGGGTGAACTTGGTCAAGTACTTCGAAATTGAGTTTCCCTTCTCCATCTTGATCTTTCTGAGCTTGTCCTTCAATGCCAGCTTCTTGTGGTCACTACTATTTTGAAACAGGTCCGTTAATGCCTTCCACATTGCAATGGAGTTTCCTTACCGTGGAGATTCGAGACAATATGATCTCGAACTCCTTCTAGGATAATCTTTCTCGCCTTTTCCACACACTTTCTCCATGCTTCCATATCTTTAGCATTCGATGTTGGAGGCTTCAGGATATCATGATCTATGAATCACTTTAGCCCATTGTCTTCCAACACTACCTCCATCCTGCCTTTGCAAGCTATGTAATTCGAGCTACCCTCAAGGGCATACTCAAGTCTCAAACCGTAGAATGGCATCTTGTTGGATCTGAAGTATGAAACTGCAAATTTGATTTCACTTGCACAACAAACTCGTATTTTCCTCTTCTATAGTGATTTCAGCTTTGATACCATGTTGATTTATATTGTAGATTCAAATTGCAGATTTTGATATGCTAAAACAATTGACTTGAATCTACTATACTCATTAGTGGAAACAAAAATTGATCGATGAAATCACGAAGCAGAAAAGGAAGAATTTCAATCACATATAATAATTTATTTGGGGAAATCCTCAACTAAAAACTCCACTATTTGCATATTGCATTAACCAGAGGATCTGAGAAGAACATACAATGCTTGTTCAACTCAAACAAACTCTACACAAGTACAATCTATCTCACTGCTTCACAAACCAGCTCAAGCCAATACTTAGCCAAATCTGTTGCCTGCTAAGCTCCTACTTCCTTGTGTTGTTCCCTTGGGAATTAGCCCATATTTAATTGGGAAATTCCTCACTAGTAACTGTGCAATCCATCCATAGGCCTTCCTCTGATTGCATGCACCATCAATTTAATTTAGATGATTTTACAACTGATAGTACACTGTCCCTGAACTCTAATCTCAACTGGGTATTCCTCTGAACTGACATGCATGAGTTATTTTTGAGTGAATTATCAGTTATCTGATTGATCACTGCATGTGAATTAAATCCAATTTAATTCACTTGACTACTCACTAGTTCCTCCAATAATTAGAACTAGTTTAACTGAATTTAACTTAGTTAAGCTGAATTAAATAATTACAACTCAATAAGAACTCAACTCGAGCCCCTAAATTTTAGGGATCACTCTACATGACTCTAGATAGACTTCCAACTAGAATTTACTGAGCCAACTAACTCAACTTAGCTTAGTTAACTGCTACAAGTTTCTACGAGAATATAATTACAATTAATCCCCAATTTAATTCAAGCACAAATTAAATTAGGATTTTCTTGTTGCTATTTTTAACAAGTTTCATCTCGGCCAGTGGGCATTTTCATTGTCATATTGGCATGGTAGTTGGGGATTGTGGCTTGGATAGAACAATTTGCGTTAGTGGGTTGTTTCTGTTCCATTGAGTTCACTTGGTCGACAAGGTTTGCAGTGGGAATGAAATTGTCTAAGCTTGTCCTGTAATAGTCTTATATTTATGCAGAGAAGTTCTTAATGCCACGTGAGCGCGACAGGATAATTAGGATTAGGGAACGAAGGCAAACCAATCGACCACACCCGGAATCTCTTGATAACCTCCTGACGAGGGCGAGGTCATAAACTCAAATCCTGTAAATACTCCTAACTTTCTTGATCCTGACCTTGGGTAGGAAAACCCTCGAAACCAACTTCATTAACTCAAAATTATCCTAGAACCATTGAGTAGCAACATGCAAGATGATAGCAATGTGGTAATTTATTTTATGAATGACCTCCATAGAAATCAATGGTACATGTAGGACAATTTAGCGAGTAGGGCAATAGGGGGCAGTGGCATCTTTAGGAAAGGTTGGATCACTTGGAAGGTAGAATGGCCCACATATAAAAACATGTTCACTGTGAGTTCCGACCTTTGCCATCACTTGGTTCAGGTTCAGATAATCTTGATGTGACCTTCGATAATATCCTCTTGATGCATAATGCATATAGGTTTCTTTCTAATTTTGTTGGTATTTTGGGACTACGTGCCTTGTAGGTTCTAGTCATCAAAGTTTCTCTAGCAATGTGCTATGTTTTTTGGAAATCACCTATTGGCCAATAAACATGGTAAGAGTGAGGCCAATAGGATTTTGTTAAATTATGCTCCACAATTTAATCATTCTCGCTGAAAGAAAAAAGTTGGTTTTGTATTTACGTGATACAAGTTCAATTCCAATCACTACAACTATAACTTTTAGGTGAACCATGCTGCCCCAAACATATGATAAGCAACAAGGGATTTGAACATGAAATGTCATTCTCACATTTTCTTTACATATTTACAGATTTTTCCAAGTAAAGTATCCCAAAAAACTAAAATATTTAAAATATCAAATGACATATACTTTATTATATTAATTTTAACTCATTTAATGTAAAAATTATAATTTAGAAGATAATTATACTTTTATTATATATATAGAAAACAAAGAAGATTAAAACGGAAGAATTTTTTTTCCATTAAATCTTAATTTATTATTGTTTCTTCAATTTCTTCCCAAATTCTATTTATCTAACTCTTAAATATTATTATATATTTTATATGATTTTTTTTTAATATTTATCGTAATTTTTTATTGTTGAGGTTTTGCTTTCCATAAAAATCCGCAACCTTAGTAAACTTCCAAACCTTACCATTACTTTTAGTGGTTGGTTAGTCCCATGTTCCCAAGGTGGTGGGTAGTTCACGTAATTGATTCCTAATGAGGTGTGTGTGACAATTACTCCACCCCCCCTAAATGCAACTCGGGGAATTGAATCTCGCCAAGGCTCTACTACCATATTGAGGTTTTTCGTTACAACAAAACACACATGGAAAGGAAAACTTCCAAACCCTTACCATTAGCTTTAGTGGGTGGTTGGTCCCATGTTCAAAGGGTGACGGTTAGTATACATAATTGATTCCCAATAAGGTGAGTGTGACAATTACTCCAATAGTTTTGATGATGATTAATGTTCATTTAGATCAAATTGATTTTCCGACTTAAAGGAAAAGGTAAAAATTATTTAAATTCTTTTAAAATTTTATTTCTATGCTCATAAAGCATTAAGAGAAGCTTTTTAACGTTAGTAGATATTTTAAAATTGAGTTCTAATTTGGGTGTATCCAAGGCACTCTAAATGAAAGTATCTTTTATCTTCGACCCTCTTAGTATCATAGATATAACATATTTTTGCATCCCACAATATTTTAGAAATTGTTCTATACCATATTTTGCCATACAACTTTTGAGAGTTGATTTATATTATAACACCTTCACTTAATAATAATGAAAATAAATTTATTTTAATTATTTTATTACTTTTGCAAATAATACTAAGAATACATTTTCTTATAAAACCTTATCTCACATTATTAATAAGTTTGAGTTTAAACATGTACTATATTTATTTTTCCCTTCAGAATTTTTTGGGAGACATTTAGTTCATTATAAAGGTTTGGTAGATGATTTGGTCAAAGATAGTTTTTCACCTAAATATAAATAAATTGATTGTAAATTTGGTTTAAAAAAGTACTTGTATTAATACTTAATTTAATATAAAGGGTATAAGAGTGTAAAGTTTGACAATCTTCTCCTTTCTTATGTAGTTTTTTTTAGACTTGTCTTCTTATATGTGATGATTTTTACAATGTCATTATTTTGTCATATTAAATTAGAAACTTAATTACATAGTTCTGAAGCCTACTTCATGACTAGTTTAATTAAACAAATACAAAGAATATTTTAACAGTTAATATGCATATGGATAAGAATTCCCTTACTCATTGGTAGAGAGACATCCAAAGCTTTGCAACCACAAACCAACTTCTAATTAACATTTAGGAAAAGTTCAAGGCTATCACCTGTGAGTAGCTTTAGTTATTAATGTATAAATATGCAATGCTAGCAAAGTGATTGCAACTTAGATAGATCCCCAAACAAAACCTCTAACATTTCATTAACGTTTTCAACAAATTGTCTACCAAAATTTAAGGGATCATGAAGATACCCTTTGCATTGAGCTTATCTTTGGTTTGCTTCCTCACATCAAACATTGCTACATCTCTTTCAAATTCCTTCATTGAATTGAGCCTTCAAACAACTTCCAAGATCAAAGCTTATCTAAGGCTTATTACTTTGTAAAGTAACTTTCACAACACTGTTATACAAAAGACCTCTTCCTGTTTTTTTTCTAACCAATAATAGTTTCACTTAACATAAAATAAGTGGCACTAAGCAAACAAAGGACTTGAAATATTACCCATATCTCTGACATTATGAACACTGCAATGATGAATATGGTTTCTTATGAGCCAAAATAACCAAGGCTCTTACTATACTACAATATGCTATAAAAAAATTAACATTAAAGAACCATAACAAGAACTTAATTTTGATGGTCTATACTCCTCAAACCCATTGTTATTCCCCATAACCATGTATTGTGCCAACAAAAAACGAAACCCTTCATAAATCAAACTATCTAGACTATAATTTTTTTTTATAATTTATCATCAATAATAATTAAAAAATCTATAATAAATATAATTTCTCAACCATTAATTAATTAAACTTAACTCCCTACCCACACCACCTCTATCATTATATGATATGATCCTAGATAAGTCGATGAAGCCAATTCATTAACATCTATTACCTATTGGTGCTCTATCACTTTTCCCAGTAAACCTTTCATCAATATGACTAATTGTATCATTTACCCTTTTGGTTGCTGTGACATGACTCTTGACTACCCTTACTAGCTAAACAAAAGGGTGCAATATAATGATGTGTATTACATCACCTACATACTTAACAAAGATACGAAGAATTACTAAATCACTTCCATCTAATCAGCACGTTGTCAAAAAAAAAACAAAGTAATTCTCGATAAATTCAAAGGCACAATATAATGATGTGTATTGCATCACCTACATAATTCACAAACACACAAGGAGTTACAAGATCACATTTTATTCTCTTCAATGCAATCATTCTCAAAAAAAAAATAGTCATTCTCAACATTAGAATTATTTGTTTGGTTGTGGGGATCTCTATCTCTACCAACTTGAAACAATCCCCTTCAATGATTTTCAAGAATTAATATATATTAAATAGATGCCTTGTCGGAAACGTACTTTTCAAGGGTATAACATTGACTTTAGTGTTTGTGTTTTTAAAAAATGTCAGTGATTGTCTTATGAAAACATAAATTATTGAGATAATAAATTGATGTGATGTTTGAGAAAATGCATTAATGCTTAGAAGAATATTTAATAACTTAATAATTTGGAAAAAAGGTTAATATAATAATAATAATACTAATACTAATAATAATTATAATAATTATTTCCCGGTCTTAGTTTGAGGATTTTATTGATTTTTTTTTATTTTTATTTTTATTTTTATTTTTTTTTTCTCTTGTAGATGTCAATCTATTTCAAAGAGTTATTACGAGCAGATGTAGATGAGACAATGATGACATTTTTTTGAGTTAATTCCATTGACGAAGGTTCTGCAATATTTGTTGTTTCCTTGTCACTATGTGAGTGATTTGATTCGTGGATGTGCTTGTGTCCACTCATTTATGGAGCCATAATTATAGTTGAGTTTGTTGTATTTTTAGTCAAGGGATGACCTTCCTATGCTGAGGGATGAGATCACTCTACATGTGGCTGAGCATAGTTTGAAGGAGTTGAGTTGGCAACTTGTGTCTTTTGTTATTGTGCATTGTCCTGCTTGGGATCTAAAGCAGCCCTGAATCATTTCTTTCCCTTTTGGATCTTGTCATCCATGGCTCTTTTTCTTAGCATCTAGGTGTGGATAGGCCTCTTACAACAAAGGCCAAGCATTCTCAAGATGGACGGGTTTTTAACAAATCCTACATTGGAAGGCAATGTTTTCATAGTCCAACAATTGCGAATAAGCCCTACCCCTCCAATTGAGCAGGGTTGTAGTAGGAAACTCTTTACTGGCGTCCACTTTGACACCTATGTGAGCACATGTGATAATTCCTTTCACAATCCTTTCAACATCTATTTTAATGAAGCGACCTAATAAGTTTTAGACATCAGATAAGATATATGGATATGTTGTAATACCCTTCGGGGTAAATGTGCATATATAAAAAAACATAATAGGAATAGAAATACAATAAAAATATCAGCCATCAAAATCTATATATACATCATTGCATTTTCACATGGAAATCAAGGGAATGAATTCTTTTCATTAATAATGCAATGAACCAATCGGTGATGGGACTACCACGTTCCACCCGACCATAGATTGGCTGAGCCAAGTCTCTCTTCAGCCAATCATCCTCGTGCCATATTCCAAGCATGAATGTGGGACTCATAGAACACATTAAAAAACACCAATCAATGTGGATGCCACTGGAGTTCTCCATCTACACCGTGAGGAATTTGAGTGCCTCCTAGTCTCTCAGGCTTTATCGTGCATCCACAGTCTGATCTAGGGATCACTAGGCCCTACACCAAGACATACTCTCCAGCCTTTATCGTGCATTCCATCTCGGAATCACTAGGCCCAACGGAGAGAAAATACACCTCTTGGCTTTACCGTATATCCTGCCATTCACCGGCAAGGATTCCTAGGCCCACTGAGGCACACAATCTGGCTTTACTGCAACCCACAGTCTGGTTCAGGGGTTACTAGGCCAGTGGCTTCGTGCATCCTCAGTCTGGTTCAGGGACCACTACCACCATGTGTTTGTCAATTCGAAGATCCACCCCACTCAGCTTTGAATCCAATCCGGCCATCCCCCACAAAATGCATGAGAGAACCCATCTCATCAAAGCTATCAGGAAATGGCAAGGCTAGGCTGAAAATACTATCACACCTGGCAAAACCCATGCCATGGTAGAAAAGAAACACATGCAATCCCATGCATGCCAAATATAGCAAGGAAAATACACATGCAAGTTGATACCTGCAATGAAGCCTGTTGTAGCTGCTTGATCCTGCCTTTCCCTACTTGATCTTTGCTTCCTCTTGCCTTCTTTGATTTTCTTACTCCAATGCCAAAGTGCTCCAAGAAAAATCTAAGTGTCCAAGAGTATGAGAGAGAGAGAATAATGAGAGAGCTCCAAAGCTAAACTAACCAAGTCTTGCCCACTGATCCTCAGAAGCCTTTTTATTAATGAGGCCTCTATTTTCTTCATTTTCCATTAGTTTCCTTCATTTTCCTCCTCACATGCAACCTATGACCTTTCACCTTCCTTTTCTGCTAATTTCCATTATTTTCATTAATAATGTGCCAAAATACCTTTTTGCCTCTTTAATGCCTTAGCCATTGCCTTTGCCAATTTCCTTAGCCATAAACAACCAAATGAACACTCCCTAGGATGTCTTGCCCACCATTCAGCTTGGAATATGTGTCCCATCATCCGTGGTATTTATATATTTTTACATGGAAGTTTCACCAGGGCTGTTACAGAACCATCCCCTTTGGGGGAACACCGTCCTCGGTGTTCAATGACACCTATAACCAAAAGACCAATGAAAACAAAACATACTGCCCATGGAGCTTTATAACACAACTCGTTGCAGTATTTATAATGAAAGATCTGCCCAAAATCAAAGCATCATGACAACATGACAACATACCGCATAATGGATCTTTATAACATAGCTCATTACGGTATTTACAATAACTACAGATACACATATTCATATATGCACATTTTATCAACCAACAAATAAAATAATATGAATCCGCAACAAGGGAATCTAGAGGCTCACACCTCCACCCTCAAAATAATACTAGGATCCACCTCCTTCCCAGGAAGTCCAAAATCCACTGCAAATTCAAATTTGCATCCAATGTCCAGCGCTATAATCCCGTGCCACTTGTCCTCTCAGCGAACAGTTACTGACTCATTGTTCCAGGGTGCACTCCCAATGTGCATCTGATTCCATCTGGCAATGCTAATGACCAAAACAAATCCATCTGTGACCTTCCCTTCTTTGCTACACAGTCCCTCGGGAATCCAGTCACCCCTTCCGTGCAATCACTCACCTTCCAAGTTCTGCTGGCACCCCCATCCCGAGCAGTCCATCCCTTGGCAAGGCTTCCTCGCATCAGAAGATTCAAAGACCAAGGCATATACCTACCTCAAAACTACCATACCGGTCATAGCATGCTCATGGCAACCAGTTGACACTATTGAGTACCAATGTCCCACAATGGCCCTGCTACTGAATACTTTACCAGCATGCTGCTGCATGTTTCAATTTCTTTTGTTGTTGTTGCCAATTCTTGTAGTTGATTTCAACCACCCAACTGGGCATTTCATTTATTCCTGTACCAAGCACATAACTTCCATTAGATTTAAAATAAATTGAAATAAATTCACATCATACCTCATTGGTAGCTCGTCAATAAGGTACATTTGCAATCCTGTTCGCTTCCTGTCACAACAAGTCAAACTAGCATACTTGACCAAATCAACATATATAAAGATATCACATCAGGTTAGCTCAAAACACAACCATCATAGATCAAAATCATAAATCACATGTAACCATCATAAACCAGAATCATAGATCATAAATCAGAATCATAGATCATAAACCATAATCATAATTCACATGTAATCATCATATACCAGAATCATAAGTCACATGCATAATAAAATTGAAATAAAATACCGATACTTGTCCTTCATTGATCCTTACTTCTACCTTTGTCTTTATCCCGTACGCACTCTGGATCAGTTTCCACACCTGACAATCTCCCAGTGCCTTCTCCTCAACCATGTGCATAGACACATAGTGTGCATCACACACATACAACCACACGGTATACCACACCATGCAATACATGCATCTACACCTGACATACAACACATACACCTACACCCAGTGTACACAATACAATGCATCCATCTATACTCGATGCGCATTACCACCCAATACATGTACCTACATAGAGTACAACACAACGAGTACACACGCTGCAATGCCACCACTACATGATGCACATACCTAATACCGTATGCCCATAACACAGCATGGATGACATGCACACAATACCACACGTACACCAGTACCATATGTACAACATGTACACAGTACCACCAGTACACCGCACCAGCTACAAAACGTGTACACAATGCCACATGTACACTACACCACTATACAATGCGTACACAATACCACATGTACACAGTACCACATGCACAATGTGTACGCGACACCATATGTACATAGCATCACATGCACGACATGTACACAACACTGCATGCTCATAACACCTTATGTACAACATGTACACGGCACCACATGCTCACAGCACCACTTGTACAATCATGCACACAACACCATATGTACATAGCACCATATGTATAACATGCACGCAACACCACATGTACATAGCACTGCATATCCAACATGTACATAACGTCACCTGTACACAACACTACATATCCAACATGCACAGAGCACCATATGCACACACACCGCATATACATCATGAAGACAATACAATATGTATACAACACCCCATATGAAATATTCACACAACCTTATTTGTACCATCCTATACATAACATTGCATAAATAACAAGTACACATGCTATATATACGCAACACCACAAGTGCACACATCATAGATGCAACATATACAACATATACAACGTATGCACAACAATAGTACCGCACATCCAAAACCACATTGTTCTTACCAAGAAACCTTGCTTCTAGTGTCTTATCCATGCTCACCCTAGCATGTCGCAGACCACACTGCTTTCACTTTGCTGATGTATCCTTAAACATTACCTGTCATAACATAAACATAGGCATAATACAAGTATACAATACCAAATCATATCCACATGATACTGACCTCGTATATTTGTCGTGACTACTCTTCCCAATTGATTCCTCATAAGACTAGGAACCTCTTCATGTCATTCTCCTGCATAAGCAATCATTCCTCCACAAGAATGATCCCTGACAACCCTGTCAGACAGTAACATAGATACATGGATACATACATACATATATAAACATTAGCATAAAACAATCATGATCCTGTCAGACAACGACATACATTCATACATGTATACATATATAAACTTCAACATAATCATGATCATAAAATAATTACCAGATAGCATAAGGTCTAGGTTAAGAGAACTTCCTTATTTATGCACAGGCATTGAGAGCAACAATTCCCAACATAGCCAAAGCATATGAGACCTCTGATCCATTTACTTTACCTTTTCTAGTTACCTTTCTCATGTCTGTACTGCCATAGTCCATTTACCACAATGAACCCAACCAGTCCAAACGACTATCGTAGTCTTACCTTCCGCTGCGCTTACTCATACACCAAGCTCCATCTGAGTCTTACATCACGTCTTGGGTACCACACATCTCTCCCTAAGATCCATCAACTTTCCTCTTTCCCAACCAATTCCCAAGACTCAAAACAATAAAAGGCAAGACAAGAAACAAACAAGAAGAAGACCATAAAAACCAATAACAATATGACTTTGTAAACAAAGTGGTATGGCCATACACTAGACATAAACAAAGTTGAAAATCAAGCTCAAAAATTCATAAAATACCAAAAGCACAAGACTAACAACAAACACCATGACTTAATTCGCATGGTTCTCGGGGAAAGCTCAACCTAAGCCTTCTTCAAGATTTCATGGTAACCTCTCTTGCCATGCAACTCCCTGCATCATGCTCACAGATGTCAACCACATGTTCAAAATATCAAAACAATCATATTTATCAATTTGAAATCAAATTTTACAAACAATCATGTTGTAATCCATAGTCATTAGACATAATGCTACAACTATCAACTACATTCAAGTACACATCAATTGTCTCAACACATACATGTTAGTACAATAATCTTAAAACAAATCATTTGAACACATACTCATATTAAGCAATTCATCAGTCATTCAACCACTTGCAAACATGCCATGTTATATAAATCAATTAGACGACATAATAGGCACCAAACAATCAAATACCAAATAAACGACATAATCAACTATGAAACACCAAGTATAATACATAAGCAAACTCACACCTTAGTGTACCTCAGGGGAGGCTATCTTGTCTACATAATCAATCTAGTTAGCGAGATATAACTTTACAACATGTCAACATAAATCATGATATCCATAACAATAACTAACTAACATGTTTATATTACAGGCTCATAAGCATATGTCGTTCATGCATAATAATAACATATGTATGATTAGTGTAAATTAGTGCAACACCACATCACAAATATGTCATCTCATACTTGAGTATTGCAACCATAACCATTTGCATAGGTCAAACCAGGTTAACACAATACATATAAAATCAAGATCTTCAAAGCAATGAACATAACCATCACACATATGACCAATCCAAATTACGGCATCAAGATCTCAATGAAATAACTCTAATCATCAAGTTAATAACATATAATAACAACAACCTATATATTATACTCATCAACAACATAAAACCGAATCGTCAAGTTAATTGTCATATAAACATCAACAAGTTAACCTATAACATACTCATCAACAACATATAGCATAATCATTGGGTTATCTAATATAAAACAACAATAGCAATGCATACAACTACATGTTATCATGTGCATATAACTACACTAATCAACCAACAATTATCATGAATGTAACCATAACATCAAAAGACATGTACATAAACCTAATGCATATAAAAATCCTTAACTTACATACCTGCATGTCGAACATACAATACCTGTATGACGATCTACTCTTACCCCAAAGTCCAATGTTTCAACCTCATTATAATGATCTGCATCTCCTGCTCTATCTCAGCCAACACATTAGCATCATAACATCCAATAACACCATGATGACCTAAATTGCATACAATGACTTCACAAGACATGTTTTACCTACTATACATGCATAATCATAACCAAGACCATACATGCATAATCATAACCAAGACCATACATGCATAACAACTGCATATACACACATAAAAAATGAGTACAAAACCATATACACATCATTCTAGCTAGAGTTCGGTCCTCAATGCATGACCATATCAAGTACACAAACCATGACCTCATGCCTGACAACAACCATTACTCCATTATATGCATTGCCACATGCAACCAACATTATGCATAAGCAATGCCAAATCAACTACACCTATGCATAAATGCATGTAGTCGAATATAAGTGATCAATTCTTGTAATCAACCTACAAGACTGGTACATGTAATCAAAATATTTAAAAAAGTAACCTAACATACAATGATGTAAGTAGATATCATGAAATCAACATGTAAGTGACATATAATTCATACACAGTCAGTCACATGTTCCAAAAAACAAGACATCGTGTCTATTAATTTGAAATCAACATTCACCAATACTAACAACGTATAAGCATACCCTGTTACTATCCATGGTCCACACTAAGGTAGAAGGAGGAACCTACGATAATGGTATGATCTCCAATGTTCAATTATGGAAATGGGATCTCGAAATATCTATTAAATTTAACCATACTTGAAAAGAAATTGATTTTTATTTCTCATACATTTGTATGAGACTAAGTCAAAAATATTGCACTTATTCCACTTGTAACATCATAACTAAAAACATGCCACTTTCCCATTTCCTTAAATGCAACTTTTCAAATTCCTTGCATGCAACCTTTCAAATTCCTTGCATGCAATTCTTCAAATTCTTTGCATGCAAATAGGCATAGATCAACTACATCCATATTATCATACTATAATACTATCCCATCCAAGAAAATAACATTTTCTTCAAACAATTACAATACTTTTACATTTTCCACAAACAACTACTATACTATTACATTTGCATGTAAGCATTTATTCAAACACTTTACATGCAAACTAATGTAGAAAAATATTTGCATACAAGTAAGAATATATCAGCTACAACGATACTATTACACATCAATACTATCCCCAACCACAAACAACATACTCAATGGGGCATTTTATCAAACAATTTGTATACAATTAATCATTGAACCATTTAAGCATTTCATCAAACACTTTGCATGCAAACTAATATAGAGAATGATTCAATGCATATATCCTAAACTGTAGTAGTAAAAGTTATGGAAACTGAACCATATGATCAGTGGAATTATTCCTGACTATGGTTCAAATTTCAGCTTTTTAGATTTCATAGATGAAAAGTTATAACAAAAATACCAACACAATCCTATTTGGTGCACAATTCTAGGAGTATCCAAAAATCTCGACTTCCATTGGTCATATCTACTAAAATATAGCGAATGAATATCTGAAATTTTTATCACAATATCAATGGGATTTCCCCTCATTTTGGAAAAAATTTCAGCTCCTGAGAGTGCACAGAATAAAAGTTATAACAAAAATGTCAGCGTGACCTGTTTGAAACCTGATTTTAGGAGCATTCAGAAGGCTCGACTCCCTCTACTCATATCTCCTAAAATATTACGACCCAATATCTGAAATTTCTACCACATAATCATTGGTATTTACCCTCAATGTGGATGATTTTTCAGCTCTTGAAAGCCTACAGAAGAAAAGTTATTGCATAAATTCCAACGTGACCTTTTTAAAGGTGCATTCAAGAAGGTCATCTTCCTTGGATCATAATTCCTAAAGTATTGTGAACCAAGAAATTTTTACCACATTATTAGTGGTATTTACCTTCAGTATGGACAAATTTTCGACTTCTAATATTCGACAGAAGAAAAGTTATAACATATATGACAGAAATGTCTAAAATTTGATGATGATGGTGATGATGGTAGTGGTTAACGTCCACTGAGACCAAATTGGTCTATTGGACCTATAATTTTCTTAGTTTTTAATTGTCTGGCTCCTCGTCTTTCTTGGCAAGATTAGTGCTATAGCTTTCTTTTTTTTCTCTACGATCTTCCAAATTCCTTTATCTTACATCTCCTTCATATTTTCTGGTTCTTGGGACATTGGTGTCTTAGCTTCGCGTTCTATTATGCTCATCCTTTTGAAGATAGTCGGAGAAGAAGTTTGGTCTAGGAGATCTACTTTGCTGTTAAATGAAGATTTATTTTGTGCAGTACTCGAATCCTCATAACTGCTTGAGGGGTTGTCGAGTTCACTTTTTTGTTGTTGGGCGGGGCTTTCCCCCTGCTTGTCTTGAGAGTTGTTTCTTTCTTGCCCGATTTCTTGTGATTCATAGTTTTCTCTAGAGTATTCTTCTTTGATGATAGTGTAGTGTTCTTTTTGTGCTCCTTCCCACCATGTAGATCTGTGGTGGTTTTTTCTAGCAGAATTTTTCTGGGAGGCTTTTGGGCAATTTTTGGCTAGATGGCCTGTCTCAAAGCAGGATCGACATCTGAAGAGGACACTTTCATAATCGAGTTTCTGGTTCCACACATAGTCTTTAATTTTTAGGTTTATTTCAGCTGGGAATCCGGCGCTGAAGTCCATTTCCACACAGATGCGTGCATAGGTGGTTCTGGCATATTCCTCTGTTTTTGGGCACCTGCAGTAAAATTTCCCAATTGCATTTCCAATGGCTTTTAGTGAGGAGAGATTCCAGAGATGCAAGGGTAGGCTTGGCAATCTCACCCAAACTGGTGCTAAGGTTATGACCGCTGCTGAGGGATCAAATGATGGGTTCCATGGCTTCATGAATAGGCCTGAGTTTTCCCAAAACCAAGGGCCAGAATCTAGAATACATTGTCTACTTTCAGGATTTTCAAAATCTACTATAAAGAAACCCCCAGCACAGGGGTAGATATTAATTTCATCAGAAATGACAGGCTTCCATACCTCCAAGATCCAATTGTGGAGAGTTATCAACCACGGCCAAAAACCATTGAACCGGCAGATTAGGGCACTTTCAGAAAACTTCAAAGCCTCATTGAGTGAGGCCTGGACCACCTGGGCAGTGGGAGCTGGGGCTTCACTGACGATATGGGCAGGAGCTTGCCATCTAGAGGCAGACGGAACTGAGCCAACATCTATTTTCGCGAAGCTGGGAGCCATATTTTACTTGCACATAGAACCGAGTTGTAGAGAAAATAAGGCATAAGATTAGATCTAGATCTAGCCACAGAAGATTGAATAGGTGGCTCATCTATGAAATTGGTTGTTGCCTTTGATAACCTCGTAGCGTGAGACAGCAGAGAGTGCTGAAACATAGCGTGGGAGCCGAGACCCAGCCGCAGAGAAATAAGGCAGAAGATTAGATCTAGATCTAGCTGCAGACAACGTGAGACAGGAACTATTTGGCCCGCCTTCCTTGACTAAGTGTCTCGAGCTGAACGAACGCGCAGGGTCTTTTTCTGCTGGACTGTACACTGTATACGCCTGAGCGAGGTGGTGAGGTATTATACGTTCAATTTATGCTTGTTTAGAAAGTCAGGAGTCAGTGCCTTTGCTTTCTGTGGCCAATATTTCTTGCAATGTTGAAGACAAGATCAATCGCCGTCCTATGGTAGGACGTTGTTATCTGTTTTTGGTTGTCTGGGACCAGGAGAGAGCTATAGCGGAGGATACCGAGAGTGAGTTGTAGTTACAGAAGATTGATAGCCGCAAAATATTGATAGCCGCAATGGAGACCGGGAGAGAGCTGTAGCCGCAGAAGATTGGTTGTCTTAAGGATGATGCAAAAAAATTATTGTGTGATAGAGCCCATCCAGTCCAAGTGTTTGAACCATGCTCTAATACCACTTGTAACACCCTCCGGGGTAAATGTGCATATATAAAAGACATAATAGGAACATAAATACAATAAAAATATCAGCCATCAAAATCCATATATACATCATTACATTTTCACATGGAAATTAAGGGAATGAATTCTTTTCATTAATAATTCAATGAACCAACCGGTGATGGGACTACCACATTCCACCTGACCATAGATTGGCTGAGCCAAGTCTCGCTTCAGCCAATCAACCCCGTGCCATATTCCAAGCATGAATGTGAGATTCATAGAGCACATCAACAAACACTAATCAATGTGGATGCCACTGGAATTATCCACCTACACCGTGAGGAATTTGAGTGCCTTCTAGTATCTCAAGCTTTACCGTGCATCCACAGTCTGATCCAGGGATCACTAGGACCTACACCGAGACATACTCTCCAGGCTTTACCGTGCATTCCATCCCGGAATCACTAGGCCCAACGGAGAGAAAATAAACCTCTTGGCTTTACCGTATATCCCACCATTCACAAGTAAGGATTCCTAGGCCCACAGAGGCACACAATTTGGCTTTACCGCAACCCACAGTCCGGTTTAGGGGTTACTAGGCCAGTGGCTTCGTGCATCCTCAGTCCGGTTCAGGGACCACTACCATCATGTGTTTGTCAATTCAAAGATCCACCCCACTCAGCTTCGAATCCAATCCAACCATCCCCCACAAAACGCATGAGAGAACCCATCTCATCAAAACTATTAGGAAATGGCAAGGCTAGGCTGAAAATACTATCACACTTGGCAAAACCCATGCCATGGTAGAAAAGAAAC
Organism: Pinus tabuliformis; assembly: GCA_031772625.1. Taxonomy (NCBI): domain Eukaryota; kingdom Viridiplantae; phylum Streptophyta; class Pinopsida; order Pinales; family Pinaceae; genus Pinus; species Pinus tabuliformis. Next base: position 190,008,573 of record CM062816.1, read on the forward strand.
ACATGCAATCCCATGCATGCTAATTCTAGCAAGGAAAATACACATGCAAGTTGATACCTGTAATGAAGCCTGTTGTAGCTACTTGATCTTGCCTTTCCCTGCTTGATCTTTGCTCCTCTTTCCTTCTTTTCTTTTCTTGCTCCAATTCCAAAGTGCTCCAAGAAGAATCTAAGTGTCCAAGAGTATGAGAGAGAGAGAATAGTGAGAGAGCTCCAAAACTGAACTGGCCAAGTCTTGCCCACTGATCCTTAGAAGCCTTTTTATTAATGAGGCCTATATTTTCTTCATTTTCCATTAGTTTCCTTCATTTTCCTCCTCACATGCAACGTATGACCTTTCACCTTCCTTTTCTCCTAATTTCCATTATTTTCATAAATAAATGTGCCAAAATGCCTTTTTGCCTCTTTAATGCCTTAGTCATTTCCTTAGCCATAAACAACTAAATGAACACCCCCTAGGATGTTTTGCCCACCATTCAGCTTGGAGTACGTGTCCCATCATCCGTGGTATTTATATATTTTTACATGGAATTTTCACCAGGGCTGTTACATATGTCAAATGAATGGGCAGGTTAGAAAGCCTTACCTAAGACTGGATTTGTCAGAGGCATCATGGAAAGGGGATTAAAATCAGGAAACAATGGTTGGAACAAGAGACTAGAATGACCCCAAAACATGGGACCTTGATAAAATACCTTATGTTGGTCCTCTATATTTCTAAAAAGCATAATAAAGAATCATTTTGAACAAAAATGTCACTCTATATTATGAGACCAGTTCCGATGCATCCATTCCTGCAAAGCAGATGTTGATGGCAAAAATCCATTAAAACAATAGATAATCACTTGTTTTTCATAATCTTAAGCCAAAAAGCATGATATAATGTTGTTTGCTTCAAGATATGGGGTTTCCATTGCTTGAACCATAATGAATGCAAACCTTGAGAGATCTTTAGGGTTTGGAGATGAAAGTCATAGCTTTAGAGCATCCGTATAATATTTTGGTTGGAAGGAGGAGGACGCTCCCCAACCTTTGGATCCACCTCTTAATCTTAATATTATATAAATTGAGGCATCCTTGGCTATGTCATACTCAGACCTTGAAGTTGCCAACCTCCATATAGGAGTCGATACTGTCATATGGGATTCCCATCCACACTTGTATCATGGTTGCGAGTGAGGAAACACAATATGTGGCATGGTCTTGCATACAAAAGGAACCCCCTAAGAAAGGTCTCACAAAGACAGTGTAATCCTCCAGATCTGGGGTAATAACCTCTTCTTAGATGAAGGAAGAACTACACAACAAAAAAGATTATCCCTATTTTACTAGATCGTGAGGAAGATCTAGTTTCTATCGACCCTCCTCTGGAATCTTACTAGCACCCTCTAAAATTATTTATCATGCATGCACAAGATCGTGACCTAGGAAAAAATGGAATTCAATTACCACTTGATTTACAGAGTTAGGGTTTTGGAAAATAGTAAACTCGCTTAGCATAGAACCTTTGCGAGCTTAGTAATCCACTTCTCATATGGGGAAAACATCTAAAACAAACGTTAATAATAAACAACACAATTATGTCGAAATAGTGTGAAGCAACTCCCACGATTGCATTAATAGCCACATCACTCGGGTTGATATCAAGCTCCACCACCATGACTTTGATGAATGATCACCTGTAATGGTAAGGATTTGAAAGTTTAATTTTTCCTATGAGTTACTTCCCTTGATGCGCCTGGTCGTAGATGAAAACGACACCAAGAGGCCCTTTCATGAGATGTAGAGTGATGGTGATGTTGGGGTCCATTATAGACTTGCCTTGTCATCACATCAGACCAACCACAAGGGCCTGTTTTCACTAGTTGGAGTCGCAACTGAACGTGTTGAAGGATTTATAGGAGAGAGAACATCTTCTTTTTACATACCAGATTTTGTGGGAGTTTGAAACCCTAATATGTGCATCATCTTTAATAAGATAATTGACTATTAAAAACTATAAAAAATATAATTAAGTTAAATATTAAATTGATATATAAAATATTTGATTTATAAGATAAGAGTCTTTAAATCTCCTACACTAATTTATTTTTTATTTTTCATATATATATATATGTGAAAACAAAACACATATTCCTAATTATTCTATTTATTCAATATAAATATTAAAAAATATAAAAAATAAATATAATTAATTAATCAAATAAATAAATAAATTATCATTATCATTATCATTATCTATATCTATATCTATATCTATATCTATATCTATATCTATATCTATATCTATATCTATAAACCTTTTAACAAACTCCAATATGATAAAATTTCATAAACCTTTTAACAAACTCCAATATAATAAAAATGCATTTTTTCACTTATTCTAATATCATTTTTATTAAGTGAATCTTCTAACAAACTCCGAAATATCAAATATAATAAAATTGACATTTTTCGCATATTCCAAAACTATCAAATTTTATAGAAGATTTCTTTATAAACATGAAAACTATAAATAACTACATATTTGAGAAAAAACCACATATATGCTTTTCTCTTAAACTCACATCCCTTTAAAGCTTAAATTTTGAGTTTTATTGATGTTATATGATGAAATTTGATAACAATAGATGTGATTCTATCTTGAACTTACATTGTTAAAGATTAAATTCTATTGATTTTATTTGATGTTATATGGTCATTATTAATTAATTGATTTTGACATATGTTTAATAAATTCAGCGATGAACTTTTAGATATGTCATATAATAAATTAACTTGTGTTTTACTTAATAAATATTATATATAATAAATTAAATTGCAATTTTTTTAATAAATATATAACTAATTATACTCTTCTTGTTGGTAGTGTATAACTTATTCAGTTTTTTATTGATTTGTTATTAGTTTTTCTCCTCGAGAAAAAAAATTTAAAATCTATTTAAAGTTTAACATTATGAAATTAAATTTATAATTTTTAAATAAAGTTTATTTATTGTAATAATATTTTTGGTAAAAACCGTCGACGCTTTTCGAATCAACCAGTGTGGTTTGATGAATCACACTGGTTGCCAGGTTGGTTCGAAACACGTCGGGGGATTTTATTTTATGTGATTTTTACCAAAAACGCTGTTACAATTAATATGGATCATAGAAGTCTAAATTCTACAAAGTTTATTTATATTTATCTCAAATATGATTGGTTGAAATGTCTCCCCTCTTATTGTGTAATGATGGCAATAATTGACTTTTGTGTATTCTATTATTAATTACTATGTACTATATCGCTAATTACTATGTACAATAAATATAAATAATTTGCAAAATAACATTATATACTAATTACCATGTACCATAAACACAAATGGTTTGTAATTAAATTCGAAAATTCCATTTTCTCATTAGTTTAAAGTATTGAGTAGATAATTTTTATGGGTTTTATTTTTTAATTTACAAAAATATAATTTAAAAAATATAAATTTGAAAAAAATATGTAAAAATAACATGTGTACAATTTGTACAACTCTCATTATATCAATCTATACGCTAAAGACATGACGTATAAAAAAATTGTCATCATTCAATATTAAATAAATAATTATTAACTTGTTATCATTCTCTTCAATGTCAATTATATATATATATATATATATATATATATATATATATATATATATATATAAACAAAACCAAGATACTAACTAAATATCCCAGCAAGGAGATGCTTTAGAGAGCCTTAAAATGAAGGACATTATTAAAAATCTAGAAGAAAAAGTTAATAGCCGTCTCACCCTAAATAATATGGTAGATAAATTAGACATCAAACCAATTAAAGATGAAATGAACAAATTAATAGAATTAGACCATGAGCGTAACAAAAGGGCCTTGAACCTTATAATCTTTGGTTTAAAAGAGGAGGTAAATGAGGATACTTTAGCCATAGCCAAGACAAAACTACATAATAAATTACAAATTGATACAACATGTCTCACAGAAGCAACAAGGTTGGGGAAATTAACTGAAAATAAAGGAAGACTAATCCGAATAAAGGTGAGCTCTACTGATCATAAGTATGACATACTTAGCAAAACCTCAAGTCTAAAAGGAACAAGAATATTTATAAATGAAGATCTCATCCCAGAAGATCAAGCAGAATTAAGAAAGGAGGTTCAAAAGGTAAAAGAAGCTAGAAAGGAAGGAAAATGGGCAATAATCAGAAATAGAAAAACCTTTATTCAAGATAGAAACCAAAAAGATAGTACTAAATAGCAATTCAACATGCTCCAGATTCTTTCTTGGAACTGTCGGGGCTTTCCATGGAACAAAGGCCCCAAGCTAAGTTGGATCTCAAATGATGTTGATATTATTTTGCTTGTTGAAACTTGGGAGCATGAAGAATCTAAGGTCCCTAACATAAATGGCTTTACGCTATGGTCTACCTGGAACAAGCGATCCTCCCGTAGAGGCATTGGGGGAATAGCTTGTTACATTAAAAAGAACATCTCCCCCCATGCTAGGATTTATAAAAACGACCCTTACTACAAATATAGTTGGATAGAGATCACTGACATTAATAATAAAAAGACCTACATAGAAATATGTTATTTTCCCCCCATCAATTCTAACTTCTATAAGAAGAAGAATCTAGATAAAAATAGTCCTTACATTGGTTTGGAAAATGATATTTCTAGCCTAAGGAATGAAGGTAATATCCTTTTAATGGGTGACTTTAATGCTCGAACTTCAAGCAAGCAAGCTATTATTCTAAGTAATCATTCAAACCCTAATCCTCTTTGGTTGGATGAAGACCCTACTCTTGCTAGTAGGTACAAAAGAAGCTCTAAAGACCTCGGGGAGAATTTGTTTGGGTCGGAGCTAGTCAAGCTTTGTAGTGCTCAAGATCTCATAATTTGCAACGGTCTAAAGAAGTGGCCCAATTCTAGCCAGATGACCTGCATCCATGTGCTTGGTAGCAACGTGGTAGACTATGTTATTTCCGATCTCCCTTTATACAATGAAATAATAAATCTTGACATCTTAAATGACCAAGAGCCTGACTCTGATCATAGGCCTTTACTTATAACTCTCAACTTTGTCATGCATAGGGACCCCATAGAAAATAATACTTATAGCCAAAAGACTTTAATATTTGATAGAAATAAAAACAATCTCTTTCTAAAAGAATTAAAAACTAATTTGCTTCCTTTATCTAGCATACGCAACATAGAAGACCTCTACCATAATTTCACTACAACCCTCTCATATTCTATTAATAAGTTCTCAATTGAAGTTTCAAATAATAAAAGAAATAGCAAAACCAACCCATGGTATGACAAAGACTGTAAAAATGCGAGGAGAGCTATTAAGGAAGTTGTTGATGAATCTCTTAAAATGGACCAGATAAAAATATACAAAGCCCTAAAAGAAAAAAGAGGTAGTACATTCCTAAAAGACAAGAGAATCTCTTACACCTCTCTAAGGTAGCTCCTAATAAATTTTGGAGGCAGATCCTGACTAGGAAATCTAAAGACAATAATAAAATTGCTTTACACGATTGGAATTCCTATCTTAAAAAGCTCTATGAATCTCCTAATATCATGAATAACTTTGAAACCCTGCCCACAATGAAAGAAGTCTTCTCTCTAGAAGACATTGATTTTGGGGTTAAGCGCCTGGCTAATGGGAAAGCTAAGGACATTAAAGGTTACCAGGCAGAAATATTAAAAATTGGAAGCCTTGTCCTCATCCCCCACATCCACAAGCTTTTCAATCAAGTAGTCAAGCAAGGGTTCCCTAAGTTATGGACTGAGAGCCTCATTATCCCTATTTTTAAAAATGGGGATACAAATAACCCCTCTAACTATCGAACAATTATGATCAGCCCTCTCTTAGCTAAGTTATATAGTAGTATTTTGGAAAAGAAGTTGAGCATATGGCTTGAAAGTGAAGATAAGCAGGCTAAAGGCCAAGCGGGTTTTAGAAGGCATCACTCAACAATAGACCACCTCGTTACGCTTAGAATCATTGTGGAGGAATGTCACAATGATAAATCCAATCTCTTTTGTTGCTTTGTGGACTTTAGAAAGGCTTTCGATATGGTTCCTAGAAACAACCTTTGGAATAGATTAGAAGAGCTAAAGGTTCCTTTCGAGTTGAGAGCTACCGCTATTAGATTATATGAGAATGTCATTGCCAAGCTAAAAAGCAATGAGGGGTGGTCGAAAGATATTAAGTGTACTATCAGAGTTAAACAAGGTTGCCCCCTCTCCCCTACCCTTTTTGGCATTTACATTGACAAACTCGAAGGTTATCTAGAGGAAGCAGGATGTGCTGGCACGCTCTTAGCTGGGTTAGTCGTCATCCTTCTTCTCTATGCTGACGATATTGACGATATTGTTCTCCTTGCAAGGTGTCCATCTAATCTTGATAAGCAGCTTAGACTTCTTAAGGATTTCTGCTCTACCATGGGTATGACTGTTAACATTGACAAAAAAAAAGTTATGATTATCAAATCCAAGAAGGACACCTATGCTAATTTTATATATGACAATAATAACTTGGAAGAAGTATATTCTTACAAGTACCTAGGAATTGATATTCATCACAATTTCAACTGGAACTATAACATTTAGAAAAGGATTAATGGGGGGTGGAAAGATTACTTTGGTCTTGAAAATAATTGTAAAACGACAAACCTCGTAATGTGGAATAAAAAGAAGTTCCTCTTTGAAACCTTAGTCACTCCTGTTATCTTATATGGATGTGAGGTTTCTCTAGAGAATCGTGGAGAAAGATTGAGCAAATCCAGAAGCGCTTTATAACGTATAACTTGAAAATTAAAAGCAATACACCCTACCCTATTCTCCTTATAGAAGTAGGTCTTTCCCCTATCGAAAGCCTAGCTATGACTAGGCTTTTGTTGTACAAGCACAAGCTCAATAACATAGGAGATCATAGACTTCCCAAGCTAGCTTTAAATTCCAGCCAAAACCATCTAAGGCTCAAACGGGGGTGGTATAAAGACACGAGGGCCTGGATGAACCATTGGGAGATCAATGAGAACGATGCACTGCAAAACATTAATAACATTAAAAATATTGTTACTTCTAAGTTCAAAGAAAAAATGTGGTGCGAGAAAGATTTAGCGACTAAAAGAAAATTGAGTTATTATAAGAAGGTCATCAACCCCACCCTAGAAGATCAAAAGTATCTCTCTGTTTTAGCTAGCTCAAAGAAGAAAATTAATTTAGCAAAGTTTAGAACGAACTCTCATGAGCTCCATAGTGAAACAGGTCGTTGGACAGTTCCTAAAACACCATGGACGAAAAGAATATGCCATCTCTGTGATAATAGGAACATTGAGGATGAAAACCACTTCCTCTTAGAGTGCCCCGCGTACAACCACATTAGATCTCAGTTTCATAATCTTTGTCACAATACTGACCTTCCTAGCCTTTTACAATGTCAAAATTACAGTGAGCTTGGGAGGCTTCTCTCCAAGCTTTTTGAGCATAGAAATAAAACCTTAAATCAAACTAAATAATTTGTTTCTCTAGGTCCGATAGACCAAAGTTTGGTCTCAGTGGACGTTAACCATCATCATCATCACATATCTACCAAAAAATGTTTAATTATATTAAAAAAATGAATAAAAAGAAGTTAAACAAATATTCATATAATTCATTTTATAATTTTATTATTGTTTGGAGTACATACAACACATCATAGCATTAAAATATTTTATGTTTTAAATTAATTATTTAAAACATATAAGTTGAATGGGTTAAGTTGAATAGTTGAGTGTTTTGAGTTTAAGGTAAAAGGTTTTAGATTTGATTTTTTTATACTTTAATTGATGTTATTGTTAGGTTACATATTCTAATTATTTATTAGATTAGATATTTTAATTAGTGCTCAAGGGTTTATTGGGTATTTAAGAAATTTCCTACATAATTTTCCGTAAAAAGATATTTACTATATGAATTAACACTTAGTTTATTATATTAACATATATTTTTAAATAACAATACTCATTATAAAGATTAAGTTCAATAAATAAATAAAATGCAGCTCTATGATGACATCTCTCCTGCGACGACTATGATTCGGTCTTAATCATCTGATTCTGTCTCTATGCCCTCTTTGATCAGCTCCCCTGTTGATGGGGTTTCTTCAGGATTGATTATTTCAGATTCTAGATTTGGATCTCTCTCCAACTTCTTCATACGCTCTAGTTCCCATGGCGACAAGCTGTCTAAATGCATCCCCTTCTTTTGGTAATGCTTCTCACTCTTTTAAAATTGTAGTTACCTCTACATCTAGTTCTCTTCCTCTTGTTCAGGTGGTTCGTGAAGCCTTTGCGATAACAATTCCATTGGGAGTAGAAGCCATTAATGATGCTCAATGTTTTTCAAAAATAGGTTTAATTTGCAAATTCAATGGTATCTTGCCCCGTTTAGTTGACCCACATCAATGGATCTCCAAGAACTAGAAACCCATTCTCTCCTCTGAGCCTAATATTTATCCTCTAGCTCATGGTTTTTTTGTGGTAAATTTAAATGACATGAATGTTATTTTAAATAATGGCCCCTTATTTTGGGGCATTGTAGGAGTTTTTATGCACCCATGGTCCCCCTTTTTATACAACTTCAATTTCTTCTACTCTTGTTTGGGCCAAAATTCCAAATCTGCCCTTGCATATTTGGAATCTCTCTTTACTTAAGGCTTTTGGGGATGTAATTGGAGTCTTCCATTGCCGCAACCTTGAAATAGAAGATTATCTCAACCCCACATATGCTCGTATTTATGTGGAGATGGATTTCAATAAGGGTTTTTTAGCAGAACTGAATTTGACTAGCATATATTGCTTATGGGTTCAAAAAATTAATTACAAGAATATTTCCTTTTGGTGATGAGTGTATTATGAAGCAGGGCACACAGTTAAAAATTTCCCTAGAGCCATGAAAGATGCAAATACATAGACAACCCAGAAAAAAGTCGGGGACAAAAATGGTGGGAAGGTGCCCAGAAAGAACACTATATCGTTGAAGTGGAAGTCATAAACAATCCACCAGACCCAACTTCAGTAGAAGTACCTTCTCAACAGAGCCTTAAGAAAAATGCCTCCTCCCATGTTTCTTCAGAAAATAAGACTGAACAAGTAACTTCTTAGACATATCAAAGAAATGGGGAAGAACCATTAAGGGACCAAAAGGATGATGCTACTAGTAGAGATCATTCTCAAATGGGTGACTAACCAACCTTCATCAAATAACTCAGGATGGACACAAGTTGGGAAAAAAATAAAAAATAGCTTGCTAAGGAAAACAAGAAGTTAGTCAAAATTAAAGTGACAATTAGATTAGAATGGGATGCAAGTATATTTTGGATCTTAGGGGTATATTTTGGGAAATTTTTAGGTTGAATGGGAACAACTTGTTTATATTGTGGAGTTCTTGATTGAGGATTTGGATTGAATATGTATGCTCAACCTCAAATCCTCCAAAAATTGAGCTATGAGAGGCATTCATTTAACTTATTTCCTTGGTACTTTCCATGGACAAGCCAAGATTTTATATAAAACCTTCTCATTTCTGTTTAAAAAAAACAATACTTATTCCCATTAATATATTTTGAGGGTGAACTTGACTCATTTTGTAATGGTTATTACGTAAAATTTTGTAAATAATGATCATTTTATTAATTTTGACCATATCAAGATGATTAGCTAAGAGCTAGTTGTGTCAATTTATCAAACCAAAAATATATTGGTTAGGTTAGAGAAAAGGTTTCTCAATTAATTTTGTATTTGAGTTTTTGTTTAATGACGAATAAGACTAAGTTGCTCTCCTTTCCATCATGGGTTTTCTTTTCAATATTTGGGTTATTTCCCACATAAATTTGTTTGTTGAGAGATGTTCCACAATGTGAATTATGTTCATGAGACAAGTTATTACTTCATTTTAGGGTTAAGTATGTTTACTATTTTGTCTTTATTTTTAGTAGAATTAAGTTCATAATAAAAAATAAAATTTTTATTTATTTATTTCATTAACAATTTAAGCATTAGATTTGTTTTCTTTAAGTTTTCTGTTATTTTATTGTTTCTATTTTTTACAAGTTGAGTCCATTTTAGGACTAACATTTTAGTGGCTTTCTAAGATTGAATGGATATTGAAGCATGAGGAATACTGGTAACAAACTATAACACTCCCTTCCACCTCTTTTGTACTATCTTGGGATGTGGAAGGTGTTACTTATGGCTTAACGCGACCCTCACAGTCTATTGTGAAGATGGGGTTACGAAAATCCTCTTTTTTCCAACCTCATCAAAACTCAAAAAAAAGTCATCGTCGCATTCAGCTAGTCAGGAGTTTTTCAATGATATAATTTTATCTCAATCTAACTCCTAGAGTGAAAGTTATGCCCAATATAAGCTTGACCAATTATATCTCACCACATTAGTAATGACCACCACGTGGCATCCATGCAAATTCATTGTGCCTATGTGGCAAATGCCACCTCAACCCAAACCATTAGGTCAAACAGAGCCTAGTTCCTTTGCGATGTTTCCTTTGTATCCAACTTTGGAGGTAATCTTGGGTGCACGAAATAATCCATGGTGTAATTATCTCCCGAACCCTTGGATCACTTTTCCACCAAATTAGATATACGGCTTCACAGATAATCTGACGTCACCAAATTTTCCACCTTGCGCAAAATCCCAGATCACTCAGATCCTGGACACATCTTTTCTCATGGGGAAATCCAACCCTTATATGGATTTTCCACCAAGCGGGGCCTACCCCATATAAAAACTTCACCCGCAAAGTAATTCGACCTCATGCCAATAATTCTCCAAATGGGGCTCACTTCAGACACATCTACCATTCCTTTAAGTATCTGACCATTTTGTATATCTGGATGCACCTAAGTGTCCAACTATAAAAAAACACATCAGGTCCGGATACATTATCTCCCCAATAATTTATCTAGCCCCAAATACAAAATATGACTACTGCAACACTTAGACTTATAAAATCTAAGAACCTTAAGGGAATTAACCATACTTCTCTTTGAATCTTGGAGTTGCTCAGATCACTAATTTTGCAGGATCAAGAACCTTATTCAATCATTGAACATTTTATTCATTATATTAAGCCATAATATAATCCATGGATCCATTAACTACCCTACTATCAGGCACTAAAACAAGCTAAGCCATAAATAACACTACTATGTAAATTCAAATACAACAACATCATATTAATCCAAAGAATGGATCCCAATATCAGATCCACTAATATATCATACATTGTATAATTCTTAGTCCTTTACTAGGAAAGAAAATCAACAATCTTAAACAATCAAAGATCCATTATATACATAACATACCAGAAATTGGACTTTACACGCTGTAACAGTCTAGCTAATCACATCATTTAGCAATTCATGACAATGAAAATAAATATACTCTTTATAGACATATGAGCAAACATAGAGGCCTCCAAAGCTCTCATAGCCCTAAAAACATTCACATAAGCATCTCATCATAGAAAAACAAGAATAACACATTCCTCCATTGACAGTGCTAATACATACATTGTCATAACACATAACAACATCATTTCTAGTGCAACATACTATACAAGTAAATACACTCATATGATTAACTTGAATGATTGGAAACTAAGGGAGAGACTTCAACTCTCCACCCAACCATAGGCTAGCTACACTACAATATTTCTTACAACTAGCCACCCCAAATCTAGATTCAAATTCTAAGGATTTAAGTGCTCAAGGGAATTCACACCAATATAAGTCAACGAGATGAGAGATGGTACATTGTTTAGGTGGTTCACAACTGCCTCCAGTAGTAAGCACCACAATGACTCTACTACCTCTCAAAATAGATCACTTGGATTCACCCTTAGGCACAATGAAGGTTTTCTTAGTTCCAGGAGTATGATCTCATTCTAAGGTGGTTCCCAGCTAGATTTTCAAGGCAATCACTACAAGGATCTAGAGCGTGTCTCCATCTGCTAAGCACACTACAAGAATCTAGGGTGTGACTACACTTACTAAGAACTACATGAATCTAGAGCACGTCTCCACTTGCTAAGCAATATAAGAATCCATAGCACATCGCCACCTGCTAAGCACTACAAGAACCTAGAGAAAATCTCCACCTGCTAAGTGCTACAGGAACCCATAACACGTCTCCACCCGCTAAGCAATACAAGAATCTAGAGATCATATCCCATTACTAAGTGGTTAATGTCTTTCCAACAAGAACCCTAGTGGTTTAATTACCCTTCAGCCAAATATAAGTGGTTCACAACCCCAAGACAAGCACTTGGATATTCCCAACTGAGACATCTAGCACTAATGAGTCAAATTATCCATAGAGACTTCATTGTCCCATCAAAAAACCGATACACACCATTGATCATACACTAGAAATCACAGGGAACATTGTCCCATATTCCGTTCTCTCCTCTTTACTTCACGCCATGCTCCTTTGCATTCTCCCTCATTCGTTGCACCTTTTTTTCTCTTCTACAAGTGTTACGAGTCATTTTGTCGCATTCAAACAAATGGCCTTGAACCCGGATCTATCATCATCCTTTTACACCTTGTAATCATCCCTACAAAGCCAAAAATATTCTCTCTCGAGAAGCTATAAGAATCTTGGATTAAATTGGCTAGAAACCATAATTTAAGACCTCATCATACTTACTCTATTGAAAAAATGTGATAGTGCAGGGTGCACACATGGAACGTGCGCTGGTCAATGTAGGTTGCTCTTACAGAAAGTGTGATGACACTTAGAAATGAGTAAAAATAAAAAAATAATTTCGAAGTTTCTCTCTCTAGAAGCTTCAGGAGTGGATTTAACCATTTATTGTTGGATATGATCTCAAAATCATACTAATGAGGTATTATCTCTTATCTCTTAGAACTTACCTCCCTTTAAAGTGGATTGAAGCCCTAGAATGGTAAATCCAAAACTACCTATTTTATCCTATAAATAAAACACCTAGCATAGGGTTTGGGTTGGTATTTTGACTTTGATTATGCCTTTCTTCTGTCCATTTGTGTCTAGAGGTCCATGATCCATCCATGTATTTTAGGTGTAATTGAAGGCTTACCATTGTGGCAAAGGAAGGACAAGATAACTGGGAGAGATTCACAAAGCCAAGGCCTACAAGGTTTGTAATCTTTTCCTACAATTATTGATACAAAAGTGCATTGTTTCTCCTATAAATTATGTCTTGATTATGCATCTATAGAACATGAATCCATGACTTCTTGTTTAGAGTTGTTTGTATATGTTATATTGTGTATTTTGTTCTCTTGCCAAGGTTCCACTTTTAGAAATTGGAGTTGGAGTTGAAGCTAACAAGTAAGGAGAAGAAGGAAGTTTGCATTGGATTCCAAGTAAGTTTTCCTCTCACATTCCAAACATATCTAAGGAAAACATTGTAGGTTTGTCATGGTTGTTTCTAGGCTAAGCCACTAGGTCTAGGGAGATTTCTTTTGTCCGCAGAAGGAATTTATCCACAAAACAAATTGGCGACTCCATTGGGGAACGAAATGTTCTTTAGTGGGTTTATTTTCCATAACCTGTCCTCTGCATTCGACTATATTTGTCTTGTTCTGACCGTCGTTGGACTTAGGAAAACTTAATTTCGAGCTTAGTTAGGGGTTTTCTTTCATTTTTTAAGCGAATTTTCCCCATCACATATGTCCTTTTGAGAGGGATCATATCAACACAGTTGTTTATTCAGTAAGTGCGATGAATGGCATTGGTTTTCGTATGTTACCTGTGATGATCCTATAAGTGTAAACAAAATTACATTTTCCCTATCTTTCTCTGAATTATGTCTTGTTTTCGGTGTCTTCTTGAGTCTCATGTTTGTCCAAGGTCTCTATAAGGCCAACAACTTGTGTGAAAGTGAGTGTGATTTCCTTTTTATAAGAGATTTCTTCTTCTTACTTCTTGTCATTTAGGTTTTTTTTTTATCATTTGACTTAGTTATTGATTTGTTTAAGTAATTTTCGTATTACAGTTCCAATTTGTTTGAATTCTTTCTGATTCAGTAATCTAGTCATATTTTCCTTTTTCTTTACAATTAAATTGAAAGAAAAAGAAAAGAAATTTTCATTTGCATTAGGGATTTCAGCTTTTAAATTGGAATAGTAAATTTGAAGTTCTTATTCAAAAGTTATTGTTTTCTGCATCTTTTTTTGAAACTCCTTCCCTTCTTTAGTTAGATCTTCATTGAATGAAAATAGTTCTTTTTCATGCTAGCTGCATTTTAGGAGTTAAGGTGAATTCATTTTGATCCTTGAAACCGAAACTTTAATCAAGATAAACATTAAAATTTATCAATGAACCTAAGGAGCATTTTAAATAGTAAAAACACATCTGTTGGTCTAGGCTAGAAGATGTGTTCCGACATCTCTAAACATAGGAGTTGTTGTTAATTTTCCGTGTTACATTATGCTAGTGGTCGGTATTCCATTTAATTCTGAGTATATAGGATCATTCTTTCACGTACCCTCGGGTATATCAGAATGGAATTCCATATATGAGGGGTATATAAGGGTGCTTCCCAACGTACATGATGCATTAAACAACACTACTACAAACTTCACTTCCACGTACCTTCCGGTATATATTGGAAGTTCCGTTAGGATAAAAAACAACCTTAGATAATCGATTCAGTCGCCTTGTCATTGTGATACACCGAACACAACATTAAGGGAGATTTATTGCACATACCTAACAATATATTGCAATTCACAGTGGCCTAGTAACCCTTTCATGCATAGTTACCCCTTTTTTACTTTTATTTGTGTTTTTACTTTTAAAATTAATTATTAGCTGTGGACGAGCCTCTTCATTTGTGTAGAATGAAAATATTGTTATTAGGGACCCTTTATACCTAGTTACCCTGTTCATTTTTACTATTTATTTGATTGAATTCTCACGTTTTACTCCTTAGTAGATATTAGGTTGAGTTTGATGGTGACAGTTCCAAAGTCTTACAGTCAAGGAAACCCCTTTGATGGGAATATTGGTCCTTTTATTCCTTTTGGAAATATTGGTGCTCCTTTTATGGCTACATTGTCCCTTCCTGGATTTACCATAGGTTTACCGGTGTGGTTGTTTTCAACCTACTTGGTTCTGAATGTCCAAACTACTCCACAACCGAGTCCTCCACCCAAACAACACCAACCTCAAGTTGAACCTTTTCCTTCTTCGCCCATCGTCTCTTCATCACCTTGTGAAAGTCTTGATTCTAGTAACCAAGAAGATAAGAAGAAGAAGAAAAGGACGAAGAATAAGAAGCAAAATAAGAGAGGCTCCAATCAAGTGACCACTGCTATGAATGTAACTAATGTCGAGAAATATTCCAATGAGCCCCGTAAAGTTAAATTCCCTTGCAAGATTTGTAAGTGTGATCACCTTCTTAGAGATTTCCTCGGAATTCCCTAAGTATTATAAGTGTGGTCCATAAGCTCACATCATCCCTTATCATCAGTCTCTGGAGATCATGCTTGTGACAAACCATCAACTAGTGATACTAAGGTTCCCGAGAAAAAAGGTAAACCCAAGTATTAGAAATGTGGTCCACAGGCTCACATAAACCCTTGTCATTAGTCTGTGGAGATCATGCTAGTGACAAACCATCAACTAGTGATAATATGGTTCTTGGGAAAAAGGGTAAAGTTAGGCTTCCCTGTAGGTTATGTGAAGGGAGTTACCAAAATCACCTTTTAGCTCACATGGATGAAGCCTCAAAATTGTTGGAAAACCTTACTGTTTCTTAACAGCAACTTCCAACTTGTTACTGTAAGTTTTCCCCCAATCCTCCATTATAGGATGAAGTGATTGATCCGAATCCATTTTCAGTCCCACTCTCCCTGAATTTGAATCCCTTTCCAACCAACCATTGGTTGAGAAAGTGGTCGAATTGATTCCATCTTCTGTTGAATGTACTCTCCCCTTAGAGAGTGGAATTCATACTACTCAAGTTATTCTTGTTACTTCAGATCTTACCGAACAAGGGGTCACTTCTACCGTTCTCATGAAACCCCATCTAAGTAATCAATGCATTTCCTTTGATTGGAATCAATTAACATAACCTTATCTCCCTTCTTACATGCCCTTACAAATCATGGTGAAGGCTTGGGATAAGAAAATATATCACACTATTATAGATGAAGGAGCTTCTATTGGAATTCTATCCTCGACTGCTTGGTAAGATTGAGGTTCCTTGTAGCTTGTGTCCGTTACATAGAGTCTGTTGGATTTTAACATAAGAACCAGTGAACCTTTAGGGATCATTCCTCAACTTCCTATTACCTTAGAAGGAAAAACTATTTGCATTGATTTTATGGTCGCTCAAGGTCCCTTGGATTTTAATTTACTCCTTGGGTGAGAATATGTTTATGCCATGTGATGAGCCCCAATTTTGGTACAATTTGGGCTCATTTTGGCCTATTCTACTTGCTCAAACCATTCATTTTTTATTGCTTATGCATGCATTTCTTAGTTTGTTCATGTTGTTTGTAGGAAGAAGGGTAGGCACTCTATCTACGTGACTAATGCATTATGATTCCAGGTTTTGGCATTAAAAGGGAGCAAAAGACAACGAAAAAGGAGACAAGGAGACAACGAGGTGGCACTACTGGTTTTTAGGAGAGGATGTCCACGGTCTTGGGGACATTCCTCGTGATTCCCACCAAGAACTCCGAGCTCCAATCCATCTCCCCTCCGAGCTTAGAAGCAGCCAACTGTTCTACAGGAACAACAGTTACAACTGTTCTACAGGAACAACACTTATGACTGTCCTACAGGATCAACAGTTAAACTCTAGTTGGACAGCCGAGCTCCTAAAATCAAGGACACTTGTTGGATCACTGTTTTGCATAAGTATAGAGGCCGTAGCCTTTGATAGGTTGTTGAAACTTTCGCATTACTATTGTAATTTTGGAGCACAGCTCGGTTTTTGTTCCTTTTTGTAAGCTAATTTGGCATGACATCAGATTATGAATAAAGAAGGCAGATTTTGATCTAGTTCTGAGTTTTCTTAAGGAGACTATAGCTCTTAGGTTAGGGCCCAACCTGAGAGCCATAGATCCCCTCTGCTGTAGTGTTGTTTCCATTTCGTTTCAGCACTTTGAGTTTTCATTTCCACATGCAATTCGAATTACAGGTTGTTAATTTAGTTGTTTTTCATGAATTTAGATAGGATTTGCTTATGGTGAATTTGTTTACAGTTGTTTAGGTTAGCAGAGGATAGATATAATCCATTGGAGCTCCAGCAAAAAGGTTGTTAAGGCTCACTGCCATCTCATTTGGGATTGGGGTGCAGTCCATGACTAACCACCAAAAATACGCATTTCTTTATTTCATGATTGCTGCAAACACAGTCACGTTATGTTAGATGCTTCCACATGATTCACACCTGCACCACACTCCTTTACCACAGCTTCATGCACATTCTCCTTCGCGTTTTGGATTGCTGTTCATTGAATTTACAAGCACAGGTAGTTTAGGTTGATGCATTTTCGGTTTGGTGACAGTCATAAGCATTTGTTTCACTTACACTGCTCTCTCTCGTTCCAGTACCTCATTCTCCATCTTGATCACGCATGCAAATACATCGTTGACCCCTGCTCCGCTCTGTTATCTCCCAAAGTCTTTCACTCCTCACGTAGCTTCACTCTCTAGCCCTTTCGTTGACCTAGTCCTCTATCTTCCAACCTACTCCCTACACTCACTCCCTATCCTATTCTTCCACTTCTGAGCCATCACCAGCCTTATTCCTACCTTACACATCTCCCCCTACCATTCCATCACTCCTCCATCACTTCAAACACTCACGGTAGGTCATCCTGTAGCAATTTGTAGACATCCTGTAGAAATCTTTGCGTATCCTGTAGGATCCCTGCAGACATCCTGTAGGAGGCCACTCACTCGGTTGCTGAGCATCTGAATGCGAGGAACCTCTGTGGATGGATGTTAAGGATCCCTAGGGACCTCTCCTAGCCTCCCCAACCTGTCCCACGCTTTCCTTCCTTCTCCATCCCATCTGCACAACCAAACCCTAGTTAGCACAAAATCACAATCATTCCATCCACTTAAGGGAAAAATACAAAAACATGTCTTTTATGATGCCAGTAGCTTAGATCCATGCATTTCCACTTATTAGAGGTAACAACAGCATTGGTAGAAGTTTCATTCACATTCTTTGCATTATAGAGGTTAGACTAGTTAAATTAGGGTTTCCTTGGTTTACATGCTTTGATTTGCTTTCAATCCATTTTGTCAAGTAGAGTAGTTTTCCTTTGAGAATAGCTTTCGTCCATCAATTAGCAAGCTTCTTCTGAGAGCCTATAGAAGTTGGCTTGAGCCCTAGCGAACTTGTGCCAGCTGACCAAGTGACAACTGCGACAAGAGCTAGTACTTGTGCATATAGCACCGTCACTTCCAAGTTTGTACGAACTACCGGGTTGATAAAATGAGAGACAGGAAGCCCCAGGAGTTGTAGCATTATTGCTACAATACTGGAGCTCACCATCTTTTTGGCGCCGTTGCCGGGGAAGCGTCAGAGTATTAGTAATTGTTGCTTTTCTTCTACTTTCGTACTCTTACTTCTGCTCAGTAGTTTATTTCATTTCCATTCTGCAAAAGTAGCTTAGTATTTCTTGCTTTCCTAGCTTAGTATTTCCTGCTTTCATAGATTAGCATTTCCTGCTTTCCTAGATTAATATTTCTTGCTTTCCTAGCTTAGTATTTCCTGCTTTCATAGATTTAGCTTTCCAATTCCGCAAATTTCATTTGAGCAATATAGTTAGTGTAGATCACTCTGTTTCAGTTTTGCAGGTACCAAAGAAAAAGCAAAAGCACAAAAAAGAAAAAGAAAAGTCCTTTCCATTTCATGCCTCGTAGGAAACGAGATAGATCAGGAAAATTCCTACCAAACACCCCCACCACATCACTAAGTCACCCTTCTCTCTTCTTTGGTGACAGTGACCCAGAGGAACCTATAGGTGAACATCCTGAGATATACCAAGACCCTATAGAAGAAGAAGAGTTAGAGACCACTCCATCTGAAGCCATGGCTGATAATAGAAGAGAAGATGAGAGAATAGAAGGAGCTTTCCCCATCCGAGAGACCAATGGAGAGATGAAAATGAAGAACATTAGCCCCTTCGCCTTGCCTCACTTCCATGGACTGACCACTGAGGATCCTGATACCTTTTTGTTTGAGTTTGCTGTCCTTTGTAGAACCTATGACTATACTGAAGATGAGCAAAAGCTGAAGCTTTTCCCTTCAACCCTTAAGGATGCAGCACTACGCTGGTTCATGGGATTACCTGGGAATAGTATCACTACTTGGGCTCAGATGCAGCAAGCCTTCAATACCAAGTATAGGGATTACTGTAGGTCTAAGGAAACCAAGGGAGAGATCTTTCGGATGACCATGGGGAATGATGAGTCTTTAGAGGATTATGAGGAGAGGTTCCAACTTAGCTATAAGCGGGCCAGGTGCACACTTGACCCTGAATCCCTCAAGTTGGTTCTACTCCGAGGAGTCCCTGAAGATCTCTTAGACACCCTTCACATGTTAGCTGGGGGGGAAATTTACCAACTGCCTTATGAGGACATCAAAACTGTGTTTAGAAATCATTCCAGGGCAGCTAGGAAACGAGGTAGAGGAAATCTCCTCTCCACTGGTGTCCCTTTCTCCAAACATGAGTTTACAAACCAATTAGAAGATCTTAAGAGTGAGGTGAGACAGACCATTGCCATGCAGCTGGACACATTCAGGATCCAGCAGAAGAAAGAGGAAGCTGAGAGAGCCTTGGCTGTCTTCTGCCCTAGGTGCACCAGAAGACACCCTAAGAACGAATGCCCATTACATTCGGTTGAAGTGTGTTTCGTTTGTGAGGAGGACCACCCAACAAATCAGTGTCCAACCTTACCTGGGTTTAAAGCCATGTACCAAGGAACCGAAGCCCCCACTGAACCTCTCTACTTCATCAACCAAAGGAGGCCACAAGGATCTAGACCTTATCAGCAGGGGATGCAAGGGGTACCACAAGCTTATTATAACCCCAACCAATCGACTCCCATGCCTTCTTGGGGCCCCCCTGCTCATCCTTCTTGGTCCATGCCTCCTCCATGGTCTTATCCACCTCAGTACCCTACTCAACCTACTTCTCATTCCTATCATTCACATGCCCAGTCACAGCCTCAATGGAGTGCACCTCAGCCGGGGTGGAGGCCCCAATACAACACTCCTCCTGCCATTTTGCCTCCACCACCAGTTCAACCTCAGCCTTTACCTCCTGCTCCTCCAAGGCAACCTCAGATGCCTGCTCAACCAAACCCGAACCCCAACAATAGACAGGCTCAGCAGGTATATACTGGGGAGACCTCATGCCCTACCTATGTTGTGGAAATCCAGGAGATCAATCTTAGATCTGGAAAGACTCTTCCAGATCGCCAACCTCCTCCCCCAGAGGATGAGGAAGACCATCAGGAGAGTGAACCAAAGCCTTCCACCCTTTCCTGAGAGACTAACAGCCACCACACAACCCAACCCAGAGGAGGATGAGCTTCTGGGAGAGCTCGAGCAGTTGTGTGTGAAGATACCCCTTCTCCAAGCTATCAAGGATGTGCCCATTTACAACAAACTGGTTAAGGAGAAGTGTTTCAAACACCCTGGCAGACGGAAGAAAGATGCCTCAACTATCAATGTCATAGGACAACTGTCTGACCTTATGCTAGGACAAGTCATCTGCCCAAAGTACCTAGATCCTGGAAGTCCTGTAGTAGATGTTCACATCAATGGCACCATTATCCCCCACACCTTGATTGATCTGGGGGTGGCCATCAATGTGATGACCAGGGATACCATGCTTAAACTCAATCTTCAGGGTTCCTTGAGGAAGACCTTGACAGTACTGCAATTAGCAGACCGCTCCACCGTGACTCCCGAAGGGATTGTGGAGGATGTCATGGTCTCCATCGATTCTTGGGAATACCCTGCAGACTTCCTGGTTCTGCAACCAAAGGCCAAGCTTACTGGATATCCTCTCATCTTGGGAAGGCCTTGGTTAGCTACTGCAGATGCTTACATAAGTTGTCGGGCAGGAAACATGACCATCAAAAATGGTCCCATGTCCAAGCAGCTAGTCCTATACCCTCCTGCCCAACCTTCTCTAGAGCATGATTTACCACTCTGGTTGGAGGAAGGAGAAGAAGACGAGGTGTATTCAGCACCTCTGTGTACCCTAGATACCACTAAAAGAAACCCCCCAACCGAGGATGACTTGATTGAGACTCTGATCCAAAACCCACCTACCAGTGCACTACCTTTAGAAAAATTGGTGGAGGATGCCCAAGCTAGCACCTTAGTGGATCTTTGTACAACCAACCCTGTCACTCCCAGAGTTAAGAATGTGGAGTTCGGCCCTGAGAAAGCATTGAAAATCAGCTCCTCCCTATCTCCTTCCCAGGAAAAGGAGCTGTGTAGTCTGTTGGCCAACCACCTAGATGCTTTTGCTTGGAGTTATAAAGAGATGAAAGGAGTCCATCCCTCGGTCTGTACCCATCATATATACATCAAAGAGGATTGTAAATCGGTTAGGCAACCTCAGAGGAGAATGAATCCAGCACTTAAAGACATTGTCAAGGAAGAATTGCAGAAACTGTTGGATGCCGGATTCATCTACCCCATCTCAGATAGTGAATGGGTGTCCCCTCTAGTGTTGGTTCCCAAAAAGAATGGGAAGTGGAGAATCTGTGTGGATTACCGTGAGCTGAACAAAGCTACCAAGAAAGACCATTTCCCTCTACCTTTCATAGATCAAGTGTTGGATGGACTGGCAGGAAAGAAGTTCTTCTCTTTCCTGGATGGGTTTAGCGGGTACAATCAAATCCAAATCAGCCCGGAAGACCAAGATAAGACCACCTTCACTTGTCCTTGGGGTACCTTTGCCTACCGATTCCTTCCCTTTGGACTATGCAATGCTCCTGCTACCTTTCAGAGAGCTGTCTTGAGCATCTTCTCAGAGTTGGTCCATGATGCAGTAGAAATATATATGGATGACTTTACTCCTTACGGGGCTAACTTCCAGGAAGCATTGTCCAACTTGGGAAAAGTCCTCACCAAGTGCATCGAGATGAACTTGTCCCTTAGCCCTGAAAAATGTGAATTCCTAATGACTGAAGGGACCGTGCTAGGCCATACCATCTCTTGCCAAGGGTTACAGGTGGATCCCAACAAAATTGCTCTAATCAAGAAGGTTCCACCTCCCCAAAAGGTCAGGGATGTTAGGAGTTTCTTGGGATTAGCGGGATACTACAGGAGATTCATTAAGGACTTCAGCAAGTTAGCCTCACCATTGTTTGGCCTATTGGCAAAAGATGTGGAGTTTAGGTGGATTGACGATTGTCAGAAGAGTTTGAATGAGTTAAAGGACAAGTTGGTGTCAGCACCAATCCTGAGAGGTCCAAACTGGGCCCTACCTTTCCACATCCACACTGATGCCTCGAACAAAGCCATAGGTGCAGCCTTAGGAAAAGTTGAGCAAAAGCTTCCATATGCCATTTACTTCGTTAGCAAAAACTTGTCCAAAGCAGAGCTGAATTACACTGTAACCGAGAAAGAGTTCTTAGCTGTATTCCATGCACTAAACAAGTTCCGTCATTATATCACTGGATATCAAACATTTGTACATACTGACCATGCTGCTATTAGATATTTGATGAATAAACCAGATGTGAATGCTCGTATTATTAGATGGTTACTTTTATTGCAGCAGTTTGATTTAACCATTGTTGATAAACCAGGTAGAGAAAATGTTGTTGCTGACTTTTTATCTAGATTGGATTTGTCTGCAGATGAAGATGGGACGGTGGATGACCAGATGCCTGATGAGCATCTGTTTGCTATCTCAGTACTCTCTCCATGGTTTGCTGATATAGCAAACTACCTTGTTTCAGCTCAGTTCCCTCCGCACCTCTCTTCAAAAGAGAAGAGCAGAATCATCAGAAAAAGTGCCTCATTTACTTGGATCGGGGGCAACCTGTTCAAGCTTGGCCCCGATAAGATCTTAAGGCGTTGTGTAAGGGAAGAGGAAGTCTTTGACATCCTCCTCACCTGTCATGATGGGCCTTGTGGAGGACATTTTGCAGCAAAGAGAACTGCCTTCAAGATCCTGCAGGCAGGCTACTATTGGCCCACACTTCATCAAGATGTCAGAAGATATGTCAGCCAGTGTGACCAATGCCAAAGAATGGGGAAACCGACCCAAAGGGATGAGATGCCTCTCCAACCTCAAGTGACTCTTGAGCCATTTGAGAAGTGGGGCATGGACTTTGTGGGTCCAATCAATCCCTCTTCGAGGCAGAGATCCTACATCATTGTGTGCACTGACTACTTGACAAAGTGGGCAGAGACTAAAGCAATCAAAGCAGCAACAGAAGAGAAGGTGGTCGAGTTCCTAAGAGAGAACATCTTCTACAAGTTTGGCTACCCCAGAGAGCTGGTGACCGATCAAGGGAGCCAGTTCACATCCAACTTGGTTGAAGATCTCCTAGCTCATCACAAGATCAAGCATAGGACTTCCACCCCCTATCATCCTCAAGCAAATGGGCAGGTGGAAGTCACCAATAGAGCATTAGAGGGGATCTTGACCAAAGTGGTGAGCAGCAGCAGAAAAGATTGGGCAGATCGCCTGGTTGAAGCCACATGGGCTTACAACACCACTTGGAAGACCACCACCGGCTTCACACCTTATGAGCTGGTCTATGGGAAGAAAGCTTTGCTGTCCATTGAGTTTGAGTATAACACTTTGAGGATGGCAGCTCAGCTGGACCTAGATCTCAGCCATGCACAGCAAGAAAGGTTATTGCAGCTGAATGGACTGGATGAGCACCGCATGCAGGCCCTCCTTCACTCAGAAGTGGTTCAACTTCAGAGGAAGGTGTGGCATGACCAACATCTCCATGACAAGCAATTTCAGCTGGGAGATTGGGCTCTGTTGTATGATTCCAGATACAAAGATTTCAAGGGGAAGTTGAGAACCAGATGGCTAGGACCATATACAGTGGAGAAATGCCATGACAATGGATCTGTCCTCATTCGAACCATTGATGAGGAAGCCATTCCCATGCTTGTCAATGGGCATCGATTGAAGATCTACAGGAGACCTCTCTCAAGACAAGAGTTTATCAAAACTGTGGAGAAATCTGTATTGGTCATAGAGAAGGGTTCTGCCTCTGCCTTTGGCACACCCTGAAAGAAGATTTGAAAAAAAAAAAGAAAAAGAAAAAGAAGGAAAAAAAGAAAAAAAGATAAAGATCCTTGGGTGAAAACCTCTCCGAGGCGCCCAAGGCAGGTAGTAGGGGTGAAAACCTCATTGAGGTGCTCCTATTGCTTTTGTTTAAAAAAAAAAAAAAAAAAAAAAGAAGAAGAAGGGAAAAAGTTGAAAAAGATCCTTGAGCGAAAACCTTTCTGAGGCGCTCAGGGCAGATGGCACGGGTGAAAACCTCCTTGAGGCGCCCCTGCTATCTTTAAAAAAAAAAAGAAAAAAACAAAAGCAAAAAAACAAGATCCATAAGTTATTTGCATGCAGATTGCAGGTGTTCTATGGAGGAGAGGAAGCCTCTCAACTCAAGGTCAAAGGTCCTTATCATGCAGCCAGGACACCTCACCAGCACCTCCTCCAAGAATGCTTATAATCTTCAAGGTATATGCACTTTCATTATAGATTGAGTCTCCTACAAGAAGACACAAATTTTCTACAGGAAGGTGCGATTTTCTACAGGAAGGTGCCAGTTTCTACAGGAAGGTGCAAATTTCTACAGGAAGAGCTGCCTGTCTACAGGAAGCTCTGTATTTCTACAGGAAACTTCCTGTAGAAGCTCAGAACGGCCCAGAATGCGTTTCATGAGCAGATCTGATGACTACGGGTTGGTGTGGACGCATGCAAGCCTCTTTTGGGCCCATGCACGACGCTGTTACCTTGCTCCACCACCCGTGTCGACATGCGGCCAAGTCCCTGCACCCACAAAGAAAATCGATGAGTTCTCGCGGGCAAGCCATTTCCAAAGGTAACAAATGACAAGATCTCATACCATATGCATCAAGAGCGCTGGGATCGTGATCGAGAAGCCAGAACTGCCAGCGTGCAGCATGCACCCAAGGAGAAAGGACTGTGACGAGACCCCTCGCGGGGATCCTGTAACAGTTCAACCTGCTCGAGTGAATACCCTCCACAGCACCGCCATCCGAGATGAAACGCGGGCGCATGAAAGCAAAACCATCCACTCCAGCGTCAGCAACCTGTAACCATGAGCCTCCGGGTCTGTGTAAGCCACGTACAGCAGGTAGATCCGTCGTCCAAAAACTGAAAATCGTGTGCAGACGTGCGCAGGTAAGTGTCTCAACCTTCTCTCCATCAAATCGCATGAATATTACTTTGATTTGTTTGCATGGTGTAAGAGTGAATGGTTGAGCAGCCGTATGGCTAGTTGACTGGCCACGTCGGCTAGTTGTGGTATAGTCGGATGATCGGGTGGCAGCCACGACAAAGAAAACACGCAGCACGCACGTGAAGATAGTCCCGTCAACTGAGAAACGAGTTTAACCGAAAAGGGTGGCGGAAGATCTGTGGGAATGAATGTGGCAGTGAGTGAATATGCAGGCGAATGATGGGTGACGTCGCCCAACGGTCCGGCGGGGACAGCTCACCCCCCGCGCCACGAGCTGCGCCGATTCAAAATCTAATCGGCTAGATTATGCGCATGTATTCATCAACCTCCACTTCAAAACTTGAGTGGCTCTTCTGATTTCCTCGGCACGTTGATACGCCAAGCTTTCGGCTACCAGAACACCGGTGAAGCGCACCTCAACCGCAGTCCAATTGCAGTCCTCCCCGAAGTTTGCATACTGCTCCTACAGGAACAGTTTCTACAGGAAGCAGTCTCTACAGGAACGCAGTCTTCTACAGGAACGCGGGTGTTCACGTAAAAAAGGTGGCCGAGTAACGAGGTAACCTTGGACTCCTCATGCAATTGTCAGTTACTGTCTGGGTAAATGAGAAAGTAGACAAATTGCTGTCTGTGTGCCCATACTGCAATTCTACGGGATTGTTGCGTGGTTAGACTGTGTTGTAAAATTTTTGTGGGTTATACGCATTGTTCTGCACTCTGTCACCGAAACTAAACTCTCTTCCACCATCACCACCTCCAGTTAAGAAAATTGTGCCATCATGCCGGGTGGATTTATCAGGCGAGAGCCCACTGATTCAAATACACTAAGAAGAAATCAGGCAGTGGTAGAGCTCTTCACCAGAGCACAATGGATGCCTTTTTGTGATAAGTTGCAGGGGTACGATGAGGAAGTGGCCGAGGAATTCTTGCAGGCCCTGAGGCCAAAATCCAAGGTGCTGGCCACAGTCAATTTCAGAGGCCTAAGCCTCAAGATCACCCCGCAGTCTATCAGTAGAATCACTGAGCTTCCTATGGGTCTCCCGTGGGATAAAGAAGAACGAAAGCTAAGCCAGCAAGCCAAGAAAGAGTTCTTCCCACCTGAAGAATCATTCACAGAGGACAAAAATGGGGTGAGGAGGACAAGCCTGTTGCCACCATGGAACGAAGTCAGTTTGCAAATTATGAAATATATCACCTGTGAGGGTCGTTACAACATCGTATATGCGTATCACTTCAGGCTGCTCAATGAACTAAGACACCGGATTGACCTTCCTGCAGCACAGAGGCTGAGCATTCCTTACTTTTTACTACAGTCCTTGATGGAGTGCTCTACAAAGCTCAAGGACGGCATTCCGGATCAGGTAGCCCACCATGGGTTAGTCAAGCTTTTTGTGGAGGATGCTCTCCACTCATATAAAGTCCCCCTCGCATGGGAATCATTTAGGAATTTAACAAGGGAAGGGGACATAAAGATGTTGCTCGAAGAAACGGGATCCTCTAGCGGTGAAGAAGAAGGGCCAGTAGCCGAGAGTAAGAAGGGGAAAAGCCAAAAGATCCCGACTCCAACACAGAAGAAAGAACGAAAGGAGAAGGAGGAGGGAAAAGATGACAGAGCAAAAGAGGACACCCCCATCCTATCAACAAGGGAAAAGAGGTTGAAGAGTAGGGCAGTCAAAACTGAGGTGGTCCCTGTCAGCCCAAGCACCTCGTCAGCTCCTGCAGTCAAAGCCAAAAGCAAAATCCATGCAGTCAAGCAAGAAAAGGTGGTGACAGTTGCGTCTACAGGAAAACAAAAGCAGGCTTCTACAGGAAGCCCGGAAGCAGCCCCTACAGGAAAACAAACGCAGGTTTCTACAGGAAGCCCAAGAACAACGCCTACAGGAAAGCAGACAAAGGCTTCTACAGGAAGCCCAAAAACAGAGAAGGGGTCTCCTACAAGAAGCCCACAGAGCGTAAAGAAAAAGTCTTCTACAGGAGGGCCGAAAGTGGACAAAGTAGGGTCTTCTATAGGAAGCCCGAAAATAGAAAGGGAAGGGCCTTCCACAAGGAGCACCGGGAAAGTAAAAGGCACGGGAGAGAAGGCTGATCCTCTCGAGAAGGAGGCGGCAGCTGCACTGGCCGCCCTCAGCACACCTGCAAAACCAAAAGAAAAGAGGGCGAGGGAGATCCCTCTACCTTCCGAAACCAGGAGAAGTCAGAGAATGAAGACAGACAAGTCGCAGCCTCCTCCCAGTAGCACAACCACTTTAGGGAGTGTTCCTACTTCACCCAGTAAGCAAACTCCCTCTAAGACACCGGCCACCCCCGAGAAAGGAAGCCCAAAAATAACTTCCTGGACACGAAAAATAAGCCAGTCGCCTTCTGAAGCCCGGCTCAAGGAAATGAAAAAGGGAGAAGAAGCGCCACCCTCGTCACCACCAGGGGCAGAGAAGTCAGGGCCATCAAAAGCAGAAAAGAAAGAGCCTGTTCCGGTCCCGAGTCCTCGGCCAAGGACAAGGAGCAAGAGCAAGGTTGCTCAAGGATGAGCAAATGGTTCAGCTGGGGGGTGATGATGAGCCCCAATTTTGGTACAATTTGGGCTCATTTTGGCCTATTCTACTTGCTCAAACCATTCATTTTTTATTGCTTATGCATGCATTTCTTAGTTTGTTCATGTTGTTTGTAGGAAGAAGGGTAGGCACTCTATCTACGTGACTAATGCATTATGATTCCAGGTTTTGGCATTAAAAGGGAGCAAAAGACAACGAAAAAGGAGACAAGGAGACAACGAGGTGGCACTGCTGGTTTTTAGGAGAGGATGTCCACGGTCTTGGGGACATTCCTCGTGATTCCCACCAAGAACTCCGAGCTCCAATCCATCTCCCCTCCGAGCTTAGAAGCAGCCAACTGTTCTACAGGAACAACAGTTACAACTGTTCTACAGGAACAACACTTATGACTGTCCTACAGGATCAGCAGTTAAACTCTAGTTGGACAGCCGAGCTCCTAAAATCAAGGACACTTGTTGGATCACTGTTTTGCATAAGTATAGAGGCCGTAGCCTTTGATAGGTTGTTGAAACTTTCGCATTACTATTGTAATTTTGGAGCACAGCTCGGTTTTTGTTCCTTTTTGTAAGCCAATTTGGCATGACATCAGATTATGAATAAAGAAGGCAGATTTTGATCTAGTTCTGAGTTTTCTTAAGGAGACTATAGCTCTCAGGTTAGGGCCCAACCTGAGAGCCATAGATCCCCTCTGCTGTAGTGTTGTTTCCATTTCGTTTCAGCACTTTGAGTTTTCATTTCCACATGCAATTCGAATTACAGGTTGTTAATTTAGTTGTTTTTCATGAATTTAGATAGGATTTGCTTATGGTGAATTTGTTTACAGTTGTTTAGGTTAGCAGAGGATAGATATAATCCATTGGAGCTCCAGCAAAAAGGTTGTTAAGGCTCACTGCCATCTCATTTGGGATTGGGGTGCAGTCCATGACTAACCACCAAAAATACGCATTTCTTTATTTCATGATTGCTGCAAACACAGTCACGTTATGTTAGATGCTTCCACATGATTCACACCTGCACCACACTCCTTTACCACAGCTTCATGCACATTCTCCTTCGCGTTTTGGATTGTTGTTCATTGAATTTACAAGCACAGGTAGTTTAGGTTGATGCATTTTCGGTTTGGTGACATTCATAAGCATTTGTTTCACTTACACTGCTCTCTCTCGTTCCAGTACCTCATTCTCCATCTTGATCACGCATGCAAATACATCGTTGACCCCTGCTCCGCTCTGTTATCTCCCAAAGTCTTTCACTCCTCACGTAGCTTCACTCTCTAGCCCTTTCGTTGACCTAGTCCTCTATCTTCCAACCTACTCCCTACACTCACTCCCTATCCTATTCTTCCACTTCTGAGCCATCACCAGCCTTATTCCTACCTTACACATCTCCCCCTACCATTCCATCACTCCTCCATCACTTCAAACACTCACGGTAGGTCATCCTGTAGCAATTTGTAGACATCCTGTAGAAATCTCTGCGTATCCTATAGGATCCCCTGCAGACATCCTGTAGGAGGCCACTCACTCGGTTGCTGAGCATCTGAATGCGAGGAACCTCTGTGGATGGATGCTAAGGATCCCTAGGGACCTCTCCTAGCCTCGCCAACCTGTCCCATGCTTTCCTTCCTTCTCCATCCCATCTGCACAACCAAACCCTAGTTAGCACAAAATCACAATCATTCCATCCACTTAAGGGAAAAATACAAAAACATGTCTTTTATGATGCCAGTAGCTTAGATCCATGCATTTCCACTTATTAGAGGTAACAGCAACATTGGTAGAAGTTTCATTCACATTCTTTGCATTATAGAGGTTAGACTAGTTAAATTAGGGTTTCCTAGGTTTACATGCTTTGATTTGCTTTCAGTCCATTTTGTCAAGTAGAGTAGTTTTCCTTTGAGAATAGCTTTCGTCCATCAATTAGCAAGATTCTTCTGAGAGCCTATAGAAGTTGGCTTGAGCCCTAGCGGACTTGTGCCAGCTGACCAAGTTACAGCTGCGACAAGAGCTAGTACTTGTGCATATAGCACCGTCGCTTCCAAGTTTGTACGAACTACCGGGTTGATAAAATGAGAGACAGGAAGCCCCAGGAGTTGTAGCATTATTGCTACAATACTGGAGCTCACCACCATGAACGTTGTCATGTCCACACCCTTTCAGGTGATGTCTTTCCCTCATGATGGAAAAATTGTGGTTATTGACCAACTTTCATTTGTTGATCCTGATTTGACTTCCAACCATCCAAATTACCTAAACGTTCCTCATATGCAATTGGTTTCCCCCTCACCACATGTTAATTATGTGGCAACTGTTCCATGCCTGCACCTACTGATGAAGAAGATACTCTCATTGCTTTCTCAACTTATTTTAACCTAAATCCAGTAGGTGATATGGTAAATTATTTACTAGGAGAATTGGAGCCTACCCATTTTGAATCCGTCGATATGCATTCCTTCTAGATCATTGTTCTTCAATGTAATTAAAACCTCTTGGAAGCCATGATAAATCCCTTGATATGTATTCCTTCTAGAGCCCTAGCATTTGGGGAGCCATGATAAAGGTAAACAGTGCCATGAGCATAGTTATTTTATTGTGTCAAGCTCGTTAAAATGAAACAGGTCACCACGAGCATAGTTTCTTCTATGTTTCAAGCTCACATAAAAATGAAACAAACATTTGAGCATGGTTATCTTCTTATGTCAAGCTCATCAAAAAATGAAACAAACCCCCCTCTAATTGATTCACGTCTTTGACTAGATCTCATAACTATTAAGTCAAGTCATTCACCTGATCTTGTAAATGAACCTGCAGTTCATCCGCCTATTCGTAAGAATTAGTCTATCTGGGTCCATAAGAAGAATTGTCAAATGAAACAAAGTTGGGGGGCATGTCTCTAACCTTGTTTTGGGAGCAATGTATTTATCTCAAGCATATTTTTTCTTTTTTTCAAGCTTGTGTAAAAATGAAACTAGTCACAAGCATAGTTTTTTCTTTGTTTCAAGTTTGTGTAAAAGTGAAACCACTCTCAAGAATAACTTTTTCTCTGTTTCAATCTTGTGTAAAAGAATGAAACCTATTTCAAGCTTAATGTTTATTCTTTCTCATGCTCGTAAATACATGAGAATATGTTACCAAGTTTAGTATTTGTTCCTTCTCGTGCTTGTAAATACATGCAAATAAGTTACCGAACATACTTTTATCCCTTTTTCGGGCTCGTTAAAAATTACCAAAAAGGAACCCTTTGGAGTCTTCTTTAAGCTCTTTTCTGACTACCAAAACACAAAAATATTGTCAAGCACTTGTCTCTTTCGCACTTGTTAAATTAAATGAAAGGACATTTGCCTAGTACAAGTTTAACCCTTTTCTAGACTAGATGAACTATTTACAAAAGAAGAATACATTAGTCAAACATGACTAAAAGGTTCTCCTCGGTATTATTTTATGCCTTTTTTGGCTAAAGGACTAAATTTATGAAAAGGAACCTTTCAGAGTTTTATTTTTTGCCTCTTTTTCAAACTCTCTAAACGTGAAAAAGGAGTTGAGTTATACCTTCGTTTAACTCGTAAAAATATAAATAGCATAGGACTCATCAAGCATGATGAGACCGAGCCACTCCTTCTCAGGGTCCATTAAAAAAGCTTAGAAGGATTCATCTGAAGGATGAACTTACAGATCAAGCACATGTTATCCTCCTCAAGCTGGTAAATAAATAAAGAGGTACTTGCTAGAAATGGTGGGGAAATTGGGAAAACAATACATGAAATTTGTTTATGGCAGTGAGTCCGATCCGAACTTAAAGAGGAACACAAAAAATTACATATATAATCATAAACACAAAGATGCAGTAGAAAAACACTTCATTTCATTAATAGAAAAATATTGAACCGTGCTTACAAACAAAATGGAAATAAGATAGCTCACGCTATGGTAGCTTATCTATGAGAAGAGATGTGGCAACTACATGCCTATAAACTGTGTTACAGTGAGGCTCAAGGGCCTATTTATTATTGGAAAACATGAGAAAACCATAAACAACCAAAACCCTAACCCTAGGAGATGTAACACCAAGGGTTTGTGGGCCTCGTTGGGGTTAGTTGGGCAGCTAACTTCCTGGGGTCGTAACTTGGTCATATTATCTCCGTTTGGTGCATACGATACCTTGTTGGAAAGGTCTCTCTGAGTACTACAAGTTTCGATGTATGCCCCTACCAATGGCTATAGGCCTACCACGGAACCCAAAAAAATTCCATTTATGGGGTCAAAATTTCTTTGGAAGTTCAAGACCCGAAAAACTGCTAAAAATAGTAAATGTTGAAATGAACAAGGAAATAGATGAAACTAATTGGGGCGTCTAGGTGGAATAGGCGGGTGGCCACCACTATACACCTGGATCATTCCTCCCCCCTTAGGAAGAAATGGTCCCCATCGCGTGCAGAGCCTCAATGAGGTTGGGAAATTTTTGTTCAACCTGGTCCCTAGTGAACTGCTTGCCCTGGTGAAGGAGTTGGCCTACTTTGATAAATCGATATAGATGTGTCCTCTGTTGGTGAGAGTTCTTGATCTATGCATCCATGATCTGATTAGTTGTGGCATATTACGTGCAGTCCAGGTTGAGCTCTTTTGGTGTGAGCTGTTCTGCAATGTCAGATGTGTCCAACAATGGTGGAAGTATGGTCGAAGGTGATCTACATTGAACACTGCATGCAGACCAAGGAACGATGGGACGATGAGCTTGAAGGCATTATCACCGACGACCTTGGTGATGGTGTATGGCCCATATTGGAGTGGGTGAAGCTTGCAGTGGGGTCTAGAAGGGCACTTCTTCTGCAAATGTAGCCAAACTTTGTCGCCCACCTGGAACTTGTGCGACACTCGATGCTGATCATGGCACTGCTTGTACTTAGCATTGGGTTTGTCCAATATATCATGGAATTGTTAGCGGATGTGTTGAATGCGCTCAATGAAGTTGTTAGCTCTTTCAGCTTCAGACTGAACGTGAGTCGAATTTACCCGAGTATGGCCACATCAATGGGGCATAATGGCTGAAATCCCAACCTTACTTGAAAAGGAATGTGGCCTATTGAGCCGTGGAGAGCTCTATTGTAGTTGTGTTGGACATAGGGGAGACTTTCATCCCACGTGCATGGATGCTTCAAGTTTTACATGCATAGAATGTTTACGATCATCCTATTGACAACCTCTGTTTGGCCATCAGTTTGGGGATGGAAAGTCGTGTTATTAGTAAGTTTTGTATCCAACATTGACCAAAGACTTGACCAAAATGCACTTAGGAATATGTTGTCCTGATCTGAGACAATGGACTATGCGATCCCAAAGTGTACCCATACTCACCCAGGCAAGATCTTAGCAGTGGCATTTGCTATGATACTCTTCTTGCAGGCTGCCATGATGGCCATCTTAGAGTATTCGTCGACGACCACGAAAATGAAACCATTGTAGTGCTTAGTAGAAGGAAGGCCTGACATGTAATCCATGGAGACAGATTTCCAAGGCTGGATAGGAGTAGGTAGAGGCATATAGAGGCCTTGCTTCTTGATGGTTGGTCTGGCAATGGCGCAAGCGGTTCAAGATCTAATGTACTTCCTAATATCCTGACGAAGTTTCGGCCAATAAAAATACTTCTGCAATACTGCCACTATTTTCTCTACTCCAAAATGTCCAGCGACCCGACTATAGTGCGCCTTCCAAATCATCTTGGCACACTCACTTGAGGGAACACATATGTGTCCCAGGTTGCATAACAGTGCATCGTGAAGGTGAAAATTTGGAACTTTCTTCCCTTCTAGGAGTGTCTGGTATATGCTGTCGAATTCTAGATCGCTTTTGTAAAGATGTGGCCACCTCGATGTCTCGTTCCCACAGGAGTTGAGCACAGTGATCAGCGCCATGAACGGTGGTCGGCTGAGACAATCAACAACATTATTGGTGCTTCCCATCTTATACTTAATTTTCAAATGGAACTGTTGCAAATAGGTGGACCATTTCTGATGGTGATCATTCTACAACTTCCCTTGTGTCTGTATGAACTGTAGAGGTCAGTGGCTTGTGTAGATGACCATTTCCTTCCCCAGAATGTAATGCTTCCATTGACGACATGAATACACAATGGAATACATTTCTTTGTCGTAAGTGGGCTACTTTCGAAAATTGTCTAAAAGTGTCTCACTGTGGTAAGCCACTGGATGCCCATGCTGAGGAAGAATCACACCAATGGCATAGTTAGAGGCATCTGTCTCAATTTCAAATGGTTGTTGCAGGTATGGTAATGTGAGAAATGGGGTAGAACATAGGCTATTCTTCAACTTGGAGAACGCTTGTTGTTGGGTTTCTGACCAAAATAATTTTTCTTTTGCTTCGCCCTTGGTGACTTGACTTAAAGGCCAAGTGATATGAGAGAAACCCAACACGAACATACGGTAGAAATTGGCAAGACCCAAAAAGTTGCAGAGCTCTATTAAAGTGGTTGGGGCTTCTTGGATGGGTCCACATGTACACCTTGCTCATCAATGATGTACCCCAGATATTGAACATGGGTCAGGCCAAAGGTGCATTTCTCCAAGTTAGCACACAACTTGTGTTGGCGTAGGGTTTGAAGGACTTGTTAAATATGGTGGAGTTGCTCTTCCCAACTATGGATGAAGATCAAGATGTCATCTAAATACACCACCACAAATGCATTGGTGAAGGGTCACAAGATGTCGTCCATCAATATCATGAAGGTTGCAGGGGCGTTTGTCAATTTGAACGTCATGACCAACCATTCAAAAAGGCCCTCCTTGGATTTGAAGGCAGTCTTCCACACATCGGATGGTTCGATAGGCACTTGGTGATAACCTGACTTCAAGTCAATCTTGCAGAAATATTTTCCCCCCTTGAGCTGGTCCAAAAGGTCATCAATCTGCAGGATTGGGTACCTATTCCAGACAATGATCTTGTTCAGCACTTGATAGTCAATACAGAGACTTTATGACCCATCCTTCTTCTTTACCAATATAATCGAGCTCCCATAAGGTGATGAGGTTGGCTTGACATGCCCTTTCTGCAATAGTTCTTGAATCTGCCTCTTGATCTCATCATTCTCCAAAACAGAGCATCTATACATCGGTCCATTGGGCAACAACATGCTCGGGGTCAAATCGATGGAGTGCTTGACCTGACAATGCAGAGGTACCCCTGTGGGTGAGGTGAAATTATCCTTGTACTCCTCCGCTACCTCATCCATTTTCTGCTGTTGTGTAGAGGAGCCCTGCCTAGAAGATGTGGCCACAACATTCTTCTTTCCCTGGGGGCGAATCATAAGGAAACCGATTTTCTTGGTTTGGGAAATGATCTTACTGCATTTCTTTGTAGTGATCAAAGAGATGGCGATAGGTGAGGCTACCTTCGGTATCCTGTATAACTTATTATCCAAAGTAATAATCATAGAGCGAGGTCTAGACTCATCTAAAACATGTCACTTCCATAAGTATGGTTGTACTAACAATACGTCACAAACTTCAAGATGAGAAACGTCACACATTACCTCATCTGTGAAGGGCTTAATGCTGTAGGGAAGGTGAAACTGCTGGTTGACACAAAGATATCGTCCTTTGTGAAGCCACCCAATGGTGTATGACTGTGGATGTGATATAGTATTTAGGCCCAGCCGCTTCACGAACTCTGCTGAAATTAGGTTCTTTTGGCTTCTTCTATCAACAATGAACTGCAACGGAGAACCCTTCACCCACATCTCTGAGTGGAAGAGGTGTTCCTCATCCTCTGGATGTCTAGGCTCAATCATTTGGATCTTGGTGGTGGCCATGGTGAGACAGGGCTCCACATCAATGATCTACTTCCATTTGTTAGCTCCCTTATTGGGTTCTGATTCAGAGTCGGAACCTGCATCTGATTCGAAAGCCTTCAGCTCGGCCACCAGTGACTGCTTGGCCCGACACTCACTTGTATTGTGAGTGGAGCTCTTATGGAACTCACACCATTTTCTAGTGTCCTTCTTCATCTCCGGGGTGTTGTTATTTTCTTGTAGCTTTGGCAGGCTATCTTGGGTAGCACTTTCTTGGCTTGGTCCTTTTTTCTGTGGTTTGGGGGCGCTTTTTACTTGCTTTGGATTCGCAGATCCAAATTCTCGCTTCTTCTATTTAAACTTCTGCTCAATCTTGACAGCGTACCGATACACCATGCCAAGTAAGGAAATGTCCATGAACTCCATCTCGTCCTTGATGAACTTGTGTAGACAGCCATGGTACTTGAGCACCAAATTCCACTCAATATCCTTGATACCCAGCTTCGTGCGAAGGGTATGGAAAGTATTTGTGAACTCTGGCACATCTTGGTCCCTTGCCTGTCATAGCGTGGTCGACTTTATGTATTTGTCTTCATAGCTCCCGAAAGGGTAATATTGTTCCTTGATGGCATCTCGGAAATAATTCCAAGTGGGTGCAACTGAAAAGAGCGAGGGTTCAATCTCATCCTTTTGTTCACAACAGTTTTCCCACCAATCCTTGATGTGTGTGGCGACTTTAAGAAGTGAAAAAGTAATATTTTCTTGATGGGAAAAGTCATGAACTGAAAAATATCCTTCCAACAGCTTTAATCAGTTATCTACGACACCTGCATCTATCAGGCATTCGAATATGGGAATATCAAAGTTAACTTGTTCCTTAAAAGGAGTGGCACCTCCAAAGTGGCTGTTGGATCAAGATGCATCGCTTGTGGGTAGTCGTTGAAGGATCTGGGCAAAGTTATCCATCATCGTATCCCTCGATTACTCGAGGGCTTCCTCGACAAACATTTTGAAAGGATCTCCTGCACCCTCATATTTCTTTTCTTCCGCCATGGGAGGTCGTCGGGTTTTGCGAGGCCGATCTTGCAATGGTTCAACCAGATCAAGCCCTAAATCCTTATACCCTGACCTCGTTGGGGACATGAAAAGAAAAATAGAGAAAGAGAAGACCACTATGATACCACTGATACGAACTTAAACAGGAATGCAACAACTTACATATATAATCATAAACATAGAGATGCAACAGAAAAAAACTTCATTTCATTAATAGAAAAATACTGAACTATGCTTGCAAACAGAATGGAAATAAGATAGCTCGGGCGATGGTAGCTTATATTTGAGAAGAGATGGTGGCTACATGCCTCTGTACTATGTTACAATGAGGCTCAGGGGACTATTTATTATTGGAAAACATGAGAAAACCCTAACCCCAGGAGGTTTAACACCAAGAGTTTGTGGGTGGGCAGCCAACTTCCTGGGGTCGTAACTTGGTCATATTATCTCTGTTTTGCGTGTACGATACCTTGTTGGAAAGGTCTCTCTGAGTACTATAGGTTTCACTGCAAGCCCCTACCTATGGTTATGTGCCTGCTGCAAATCCAACAAAACACCGTTTAGGGGGTCAAAACTGCTCCAGAAGTTCAGGACTTGAAAAACTGCTAAAAATAGTAAATGATGAAATGAACAAGGAAACAAATGAAACTGACTGGGGGTCTAGGTGGAATAGGCGGGTGGCCACCAATATCCACCTGGATCAGAGTCTCTCTTGAGCAAGGCGCTCTTTCACCTCTATGATTATTTTGGGTTAGGAAATCCACTTGCCTCTATGTTGATCACACCTTATTGAAATCCTTCATGATGGGTATTTGAGCCAATGATGCCAATTCCATATAAGTGTTGTCGATATGTTTAAGAGAAGTACACCCTCAGTTCACATATGCTGTTTTTAATTTCCATGATCTTGGGTATAGGTTAGAATCTTAGAATCTCCGATGCTACCAAACCAAGAATATCAACAAGAACTACTTTGTACAACATAATTGTTGACGGTGTTAGACCCACCACGATTCAGGAGATCTCCCTGGTATGAAGTCCCAACTAGATCTCACACCATTTGGTGTAGGAGTCCCATCAAATACAATGGCCCGGTTTCCATTCTCCTAGAGATTTTCCTTAGCTCTTGTTGTTCAGCTCATGAGAGTGTTATGCTTGTAACTTCAAGAAAGCAAGGTGAGTGTTCCTAGTGAGTGCGCAATGGAACTATGTGTCTGGGTTCTCTTATTGTCAAAAGTGGGAGGTAAAGTGAGCCTCTTGATGAGAGGGAATAGTCCCAACCTAGGAAGTAACACAAACGAACAACAACAAGGGTCTATCTAACATCCAGCGGAATAGTCCATAGTGGATGTGGCAGTTGTGAAAACCAAATTTCAAGGGAAAACGCGTGCACCGTCTAGCGGAATAGTCCACACGGGGCGACGGTTGTTATAACCAAGAAAATAAGAAGATGGTCTGTCTAATGTCCAGCAGAGTAGTCCACATGGACGAGACAACAGTGATAAACAATACAACATATCTTCAACAATATGAGTACTAAAATAACAGAAGTAGTTCAACTATCTTAGTATAGGTTAAGCAAACATGAATTACAAACGTTTAAATAATAGTCTTACAAATGGATACAAAACATGCATGAAAACGTGCTGGCCCGAGACATGCTTCTGAATTAAGCAAAGATCTAAGACACATTTGTACACCATACATCAGTAGTCCTAGTAGTGGGACATTGGAGCCACTTCTCACTCCTCAAAGAATAGATTACAAACTCTCAAGGCTATGTGGGAGGAGCCAAGGTGAAAAGTCCTTTGCTCATATAATGAGGGGGTATATATAGCCAAGGGGGTATAACTGACCCTTTTGACTCTTCGAATTCCCTCATGACTGTTTGACTTCCTATGAATTCTCAACTTTATATGACTCTTCGAATTGATATGTGGGTCTCTTGGACTTCCACTTTACATTACATTGATTACAAAAATTATGGCCCAAAGTATTTATGTGGCCGAGAAAACTCATGTCACAACTCGACATGATAC
Source organism: Pinus tabuliformis (assembly GCA_031772625.1). Classification (NCBI taxonomy): domain Eukaryota; kingdom Viridiplantae; phylum Streptophyta; class Pinopsida; order Pinales; family Pinaceae; genus Pinus; species Pinus tabuliformis. Next base: position 190,047,541 of record CM062816.1, read on the forward strand.
TGCTGACATATACTGGTTGACTGCAGTGTTTGTGTCAAGCTGCTATGCTGCTGAGTGATGGTATTCTCTCAGCGTAATATGTCTTCACCTCTGCATGGAAAATTGCACGGGGTCTTCGATGGTCTTTGTCTTTGCTTGATGGTGCATGTGAATGTGTCCCTTTCAATTGCTTTCTCGATGTGCTTCATGTCTTCATTTGATGGCGAGCAAGTCTTCTAGCATGCACATCTTTTCCATCTCGTTCGTCATCTCACCATGTTTCATCGATGTATCTGTTCTTGCAATCACTCATGATGAGACACCATCAAATCCAAAAATCTCCTAGTCTAATATGGTGCAATGTTTTCCATTTTTGGTGCAGGTGACCGTGAGAGGGATAAGGCACTAAGATTGTAGAAAGCACAACATAGGTCAAGATGCGAGGCTCTGGAGCACTATCGGGAAAAAATGCACATATTTCATTGGGGGAAGATTTTCACAATTTGAAACATCAGTGACATCTGCGGGGAAAAACCCAGCTGGGAGGCAGAATTGTGTAGTTTTCGGGAAGAAGGCCAGGTGGGGTGTCGGGGAGCTAGTAGGCCAATTTGAAAATTTTTCCAAGGGAGCACTGGGCAGGTCATCTAGCTGGGATCTATGCAATTTCTCTTGGGAAGATAGTGCTGGCAGCAGGAGGCACTAGCAAAAAAATATGCGCAGTTTTGTGGAGGAGCACAAGGCCAGGCTAGAGGAGCTGTTGGTTAAAATTGTGCAATCTTGGGAGACAGTTCGGGCTCAGACAGTTATGCGCAATTCTTGAGTTGGATGCAAAGCAGGGAAGAAGGGTTATTGGAGGACAACTCTGGACAATTTTTGATATCATTACAACCCTGGGTCACAACTCAAGTCATTTCTCCAGTTGACCAGTAGGAGGGTTGATGGTAGGTCTTGTGGGAAGCGCAGACTGGATTAGTTTCTAGGACAACTTTTGCACAGTTCTGGGAAGTTATAGGCAACAAAGCAAGGTCACTGAGATCAGGTACGGTTGACAGAGGGTTTATCGGTCAACAAATTTTCAGGAAAATTGACTAAGTGTGAAAGAAAGTGTACTCATGAATACATGACAATGTGATCACACACTTAACACGACTCGATGAAAGGACACCTCAAACCAATAATACAACATGGGCTCAGTGAGACTGACTCGAAGGTTGAGTGTGACAAGTGCGACAGTTGAAATATTTCTTCGAACAACTGGGATGACACTTGCACGACAATGCTTACAAAATTGTGTGTGAGTGTGACAAAAGTCGACAGAGCGAAAACAACTCATACACATAAAGAAAAACCTTCAAACTGTCCAGAACAAACTCGCAAGCATGACATAGTGGTCAACATGCTAAAAGACGACTGATGATCGATCAAGTGAAGAGGGTGTGAAAACTCGACAAGAGCTCATGGGATGAGCTCGAGTGTTTGTGACCATCAAGGGGAATAACCAAGGAAGGTTCCGAAATTTGGATGTAAGAAATTTTTTTGGAGGGTGTTGCAGTTGCTACAACAACAATATAAAATAGTAGTAAATCACATATGCACAAGTATACACAATTTTTAACAAAATATTGTACAAATATGTACAACCCAACATTATATTAAACCAATTTGAATAATACAATAGTCTATGGAATACAAGATGCAATGACAATCACAATGCAGACTCTAGTCGTATCTTGTCCTGCTGGTCCTTCACTCCCGTTCTTCTCTCTAACTGCCCCTTATTTCATTAAAGGACAACACATAGAGTCTCCAAGAGGGCTACGATGCATCATTGTTGCAAGTCACTTTTGATGCTATAAACATGGGCTAATCCAATCTGCTCTCTAGGCTAGCCAATACCAAAGCTCCAATCTTCCAATCTAGCAGTCACTTTTGTCCATCAAAGTGCTGCACATTAGGCTCCAATCTTCACCCAACCTTCAAATATCAACATCACTTTATGATGGATTGTCAAGGGATACTTTGGGCCATCAACATGTTTCCCTCCAACAAACTAATGATACCCAATCCAATCACTACAATTTCTTCTCCTAGTTGAGGTCTCCAACTTTCGAAGTCAACCTCAACACATGACACTCATAGGCTACTCATAAAACTGATCCAAAGCTAATCCATAACAAGGATCCAACACCTATAAATCATAGATAAAAATCATACCTTAATCTCATGGTATTGTGAATGTTCTAGTTCTGGTTAGGGAATACACAGTCCACATCAACCCTACAAAAATACCCTCAGTAGTTCTTCAAATGTTGCAACTTACCCTCCTTCATTTGCTACCTATCCATGCTACCTTGTTTCACGCTTCCTGCTGTAGAAATAGGTTGTATGACCCTCTTAAATTAGCCCAACAGACCTACACTGTTCCTGTGGTTACCATAGAGCTGTAACTCACAAAATTCAGGGATGAATCACCCTAAAACAACATCCCAACAACCCATAGTTGTCTCTCTTGAATGTGACCTTATGCAGATTTGATTACACCTTCAAACATTCAAAAGAATCTTCCAATGAGCCTTCCTTCCTTCACTGAAGATGACACTAGCCTACGACCACCATAGATATACCTTTCCCCCCTTCACCAAGTTCTTATCTCACTCCTACGCTACCCTTGTGTTGCATAAGATAGATTCTTCAAATGATCCTAACTCACCTTATATTTATACAAAATACAAAGGCTTCCTCAAATGTCCAACTAGGGTTTGATAAGCTATCACATGGCTTATTAACATCAAGCCTACCTAGACTCTTCTTGTGAAAACCCACTTCTTATCTTAAAAAAATCATAACTCCATTTCTACAACTCAGAATCAGATGGTTTTCGTTGCGTTAGATTTGTCTCAAAGAGTACTATCATCCTCATCCATCACATGTCGAATTGTGTACATGGTTTTGGATCAAATAATGATGGGTGCAAAACCCAAAACTTGGGTTCCAATACCACAAGTGACTCTTGTGTCACTTTTCGCTCCAAACCCCGAACCCTAGGGCTTGGAGTACCTCCCAAGACACTAAAAAATAAACACTCCCTCTTAGCGAGGGAGGTACTTCCAAGACTAGGAAGTAACTCATCATGATCATCACTACTTGTAACACTTTCCCAACTCTTGGCGCTCACCACTATAACAATCCCTGAAGCATGAACTATGCCTCTCTCGGAAGTGTTGCTGTCACTGAAATAATCCTGCTTCTTCTTCTTCTCATGTATCATTTTCCAATCCCTCCACGGATGTGGAAGCACCCTTTCTCCCCACTAACCACGCACTCTTTTTGGGATTCAAAGTCTCCCTCTAAATCTGCAAGCTCCCACTAGAACTCGACTCCCTCTGAGCCTCTAGAAATTGGCCTTTATTCTAGGGAACATGTGCTCGCTCCTCTAAATCCTACACATGCAACAATTTCTCTAGAACCTGCACCCACTCCTTCTAGTTCCCATGATCCATAGGCTTTCCCGTCAACCTGTATAGAATTCTCTCTAACTCCAAGCACAACACCTTTAGAGCTAGAGCCTCTAGCTTTGAGTCTTTCCTTCCCATCCTAAAACAAGACCTCAAACCCCTTCTTCTTGATCATCGAGACATATAACACGTTATATATGAGTCCTGGTACAAACAACACATCCTAGGCCCACATCACTCGTCTTCTCTCCATTCTGAATGGAACAACTTCCAATCCTCATGTTAAGGTCCTATAATATAGGTAATCAAAGGCTGTTTGTCCAGTTATTTATTTTGGGAATATAATGATAAAGTTTAGCCTATAAATCCACCAGGTCTTATATTCTAAATTGTCTTTGTACAAAGGTCCCTAAGGGGTCATCATTGAGGTGTCATGAGTCAGTTGTGAATAACCCTTTCCATTTCCTAAAGGAGAAGGCTACTGATCTACAGTGTTCTTGAAACCTCACAAGGAGGATGTCATCCCCATTGGAGCCATTGTTGGGGTCCTATAATATAGGTAATCAAAGTTTGTTTGTCCGATTATTTATTTGGGAATCTGCTGGTAAATTTTAGCCTATAAATTCACCAGCTATTATAGTCTAAATTATCTTTGTACTAAGGTCTCAAATTTCTCAAAAGGGATCCATTAGTCTTTATTTGAATTGTAAGGTCCCTAAGGGGTCATCGGTGAGTTGTCATGAGTGCCTTGTCATGAGTGAATGTTGGACAATTGATGGTGGTTGTGCTAGTATTGAGCATGAATTTTGGCATTGATGTCAACCAGACTAGCAAGAATGTGTGTTTCAGTGCATGGCTTAGAAGGATTCCTATGGTAGCTACTGGCTTCATGTAGAGGATCATCATGGTGGGTTTGATTTCAACTATCCAAAGATAAAATGAGAAGCGAGGTTTGAAGTAATTTTCCAAGCAGCAAAAGGACTCAAATCTGACATCAAACCATCTCCATTGGAAAGTTCTCCGAACAAGATTTCTAATGGTATGTGGAAGTATAAAAATGGAATCTTGGATCAAATGATATGGCCTGTTGAATTCCAAGGCATATTGGCAATCAGAGGTCCAGGGCATATCGAAAATCGATGATCAGAGGTCTAGGGCATATCGACGATTACACATTAACACAAGGGAAAATTTGCAATTTCATATCAGCAAACCATAGCATATGGAAGGTCCATGGCGAATAGACATGTCAACAGGTCCTATATATTGACGATCGCACATTGCACATCGACGATCGCATATTCATGGCATATGGCATTTGATAATCGACAATCAGAGCATATCAACGATCAACACATCAACGATCACATATCAACGCTTGTTCAAGGTGAAAACCTTAATAATGTTGCGATATGCGAATGTTGATAGTGTTAAAACTGTTGGGAAAGCACCGATAGTGTTAAACTGTCAGGGAATGCCAAAATACGTTAACAAAGAAATTCATCACAAAACCAAAGCAGGAGGACCCCTTTCCTCTCTCCTCTAATGGGACACATGGAAAAATATGATTGGTTCCGATCAAGCTATGTGGGATTTGACGTCAGCATGACATGGTGGTACGAAAGGACACATGGCAGGTATTTTTGGTGTTTTGAGGGGTCCTATGGGGGAAAATCAGGGTGACACATGTCACCACTCACGAGGTGCCACATGGAAATGATGATGTCATATTGAAGGTTGAGGATATCGGTGCTTTGTAACACTTGCCACTTGAAAAGTTTTGATGAGAGGGGGCTCTGATATCAGGGCTGGCACATGGTCGTTAATATTTAAAGAACTCGAGCGCTAAAGCATTTAACAAAGGAAAACAACCCTCGACAATAAAAACAATGCCTAGCACCTCAAAGGTTAAGCTGGTGGTCACAACCCTCGTTCCTATGGTAAAGTTAATGAAAGGAGCTGTCAGAAAGGGATATGAAGGTATTATAAATTCCTCCGCTTCCTGTGTTAAAGGTTTCAATATAAAAGCTTCGATTTCATTAAAACTCCGATGTATTGGCCTATGGTCTCACCCCTGGTCACAGAACTAAGAAAAAGGGAGGGGCTAAGGGCCGAGGGGCCTAATTTTAAATAAACGACGCTTGTTTCTTGGTTAATTTGTAATATTTTAAAATGGTCCCGATGCTAGTTCTATTTATAATTTTATGAAGATAGTTTTCAGACCCCCCCAACACTTTGAGACTTAACATAAGGAGGGGGGGAAGTGGTTTTAACAAAACTATATATGTATACTATGTGGCAACTCCATAGTGATTTTGGGGGGACTCCTCCATTTACCATATATCACTCATACCCCCCCGGAAAACCACCATTCAATGTCTGAATCCTCTGCTCAACGACAACGATAAAGCCATGTCTTTTGTGATTGTGGACAACTATTTGAAAAGGGGGTATTTTGTGATGAATGTTCAGTATAAAGGACAGATGGCTCCCACTACTAGTAAAAGAGAAAGAAGAAAATTCGAACAACATGGGTTCCAGGTGGAAATAAGGACACGGAATGACTTCCAGATTTTAGGAACACAATCAGTAAAGGCAACAAAAATGCAGAGGATCAACATTAATGAACCAATTTATAGATTTGAAGGCTAAATATTCTCCAGTAGTTCAAAATTTCTTGCAGTTTTCCAGTGTTTATTTTTATCTTTATTTTATTGTTCATATTTTTCCAGGAATATAGCTAAAGTCAACAACATATTTCCTTGAAATTTTCAACAAATAGCCAAATTTGTCCAGAACTTCTATTTTCTAGTTCTGTTTTAGAAAGATATGTAATTTTGTTAGATATTATTTTTTAATCAATTACTTTTTTGAATTTGTTATCCCCTACAATTTCCTAGGCTGAAAAGGAGATTGAAAGAGGTAACCTCGAACCACTTTTAGTTCAGTAGCTAGCCCTACTGAACCAGAGAGGGATCTATCTAAAGATTTGTCAATGAATAACTAAAATAAATAGGTTTTAGGCTAGATATACAAGTTTTGTTTTGAGTATTTGTGAATTTAGGGTTTTTGGTTTGCTAGACTAGGGATTAAAACAAGTAATTAGGTCAAGGCTTCAAGTATGTAGTGACAAGTATAAAGAGGAGCTTGATATCAATGTGTTATGGTGAAATTAGAGTCTTTGTCAATGTAGTGTAGGTTTGTGAGTTTAAGGGAACATAATGAGCATGTGAAAGCATGAATTCATTAGTCTTGGAAGAAAAGAAACACAAGCATGATTTCCACATAAACAGAGCTTAAATATAAGATTTTTATCTATATAACTGCAAGAAAATTCATAGGAAGAATTTATCCATCAGAAAATGATAGGAAAATAAACAAACACCATAGACTCACTAAACAAGAATTCCTGAAATATAGCTGCAACTACTCTTGTATTAGCTGTAAGAGAACATAAGGTACAAGCCTCTCGACAAAATTCCAACCCCTCTCTCTGAATGAGAAATTATACATATAGACTCAATCCAACAGCTTCCCCACCTTCAGGAGTCGAATTCCTAGGTGGTGGAACTGTTTTCAAGATTCTCTCAACTAATAAGTAAGAGTGAGAAGGTCAAATACAAACTCTTCTCTTAGACTTTGTTTTAAATTTTTCTTCCTTTATGAGGCCTAATTATCCATAAAAAATACCTATCATGTCTTATTTATTTATGATTACATCATCTAAGCTCGAACTATTGCAATTACAGCATGAGTTTTGACTTTGACTAAGTCAACTGAAAACTAGGATTACACAGTGAAATTTAAAATAAAAACTCAGAAAATTTGTAGAAGCGCAGCACCAACTTTGAGCCCACTTTGAGGTGCCTTCCTGAATTCCAAATTGATATATGAGAGAATAGTCAACTAGCCTTGCCTGTCTAGTTTCTAGAACACCTTGAATTTTTGAAAATGACCCATGGGAAGGCCTTCAAAACCTCATTCTCCCAAGGTGTCTCCAGAAGCACAACGCTTGTCAAAAAGAGTGGCAGAATGATGATTTTTGACCCCTTTTTCTCCTTTTTTCTCAAAATTTGAGCTCTCTCTGAGAAATATGATGAAATTGGTTTTGAGAGGAGGTCATTAGCTTTCCAAAAATGTAAGCCACTTGTCATTTGGAGCCCTGAGGAAAAAGCGCAGGGCTAACTTGAAAAACACTTTTGGATGCCTTCCACTAATCTAAATCATGATATGAAGGTACCAATGGAAAGCTTAGGATGTCTGATACACAATGGAGTCCTTAAGAACTACCAAAACTGGCTCCAAATCCCTGAAAAACTGCCTTGAAGTCAAGCTGTCCAGAAGTGTAACAACTCTCTCGTTGCAAGTGTAGTTTGGGCATTTATCTTAAATCATAATACCTATGCATAAACCGAAGGAGGTTTCTATTTCTTAGAATATAATTGACAAAAACCTCTTTCACTTTTGTAAAATTCTTCTCCATTTGATCAGAAAGATATTTTGAAGAAAAAATGTCCCTGTGAGAAATGATGAGACGAGGTAGTGTACTGGAGCATTGTCTTATTTGAAATAAAACATTACCTTTACCTTTATTTTGCTTTCCCTAAGCTGTTAACTCCCTTTACCCAGTGAATCATATGATGGACATGTTTTTATTTTTACATATGGTTTCATGATGACACATGGAGTGAAACCCTAGACCATGACCTAAAATGAGGAATTTAACCATTTCATGACCTAAGACACTAAATGAAGATATGATACCTCGAAGAAGACAATTCCCATGAGTAAGTGAAGGGAGCAGCAATGACCAGTGACCAAATTTTATTTTGAAACCCTAATGAAATGATAAAATTTGACCTCGAGACCATAACAAGCCTTGTAAGAGCATATTTGATCACTAGTGACTGACATGACTGGCAGGAACTAACAGAATCCAAAGCTAGTTCAATAAGAGGTCTATAAATATTTTGTAATAAGACTTAGTAAGGGTTGGAATGTGTTGGAATGTGTTGGATTATGTTAGATTATGCATGAAGAAAAGAGCTCTACATTAATGTAAGCTGTTTATTATACTCAAAGTGATCAATTTAAAGAAATACAAAGAGTTTTTTTCCAGGATTCCTGTGTCAAGCAATTGGTGATTTGTTTTCTTATGTAAAATTGTTTCTTTGCTTAGTTTCCATATGAATTTCCCTTCCATGATTGTTGCAAAAAGATTAAGAGTTGAATTTACTTAAATGTACTCAACTATGGATTTTTAATAAACAATCTTAATGTTTTCTTTTGAGATTTAAGTATATAATTCATTTGTGTATGCTCTATATTTAAATTGATCCTAAATATGATTAATCTCATTCATACCATAAAAGTATTAAAGGATCCAAGAGTTTGCCTACCCTAGCATGTTACAGCTACTCTGTAAATTTGTCGCTGATTACTAATAAGTTTTATGAATCCATGCCCAATGAAATTTTATCTTTCAACCAAACTTTCCAAAAAACCCAACTCGAACTTAAATAGCTAGCCTAAGATCTTAAAAACAAAAATCTAAATCAGATAGAGAGATCCCTCTCTGAAGATGGAAGGGTTAGATCCCAGATTTAAAAGTGGTTTTGTGGTTACCTTCGGGATTCTCTCCTCAGGCTAGAGAAAGTACAAAGTGCTAACATTCTGGCGACCATACTGGGGAAGAAAGGTTTCATCTTCCTCGGGAAAGACTATCAAGATTTAGATTTAACTGTTGATGGTGGACAACAATTAGACACATATAAAGGCCGAAACATTCACTTGGCAACTCCATTGTCTAAGAATCCATATTGCAGAAACACTCATGGCAACTCCACTGTCCGAAGAATTCAGAGTTTTAATTTGTTGGACACCTACTCCTCAATGGGTTAGTGTGGAAGCCGTATAGACAAAAGGAAGTCCAAGAGACCTTGGGATGTGAAACCCAACTGTCAAACAATGTACTATAAATGTATATCTCTTGTTAATAAAAATGTATTCTCATGTTTTATCCTTCAGATTCCTTTGCTGCCCATGTGTGTTTAACATGGTATCAGAGCGGGCGATCTCCTGCCCTGCTCAAATTTGAGCCATTTGTTTTGTGGCCTCTATGTGCATATCAGTTATGACATTTCTGTTCACTATCCATAACACTCCATTAATTCACTGACAGTCAGAAATTTGATGCTTTTACTCTGTCGATTCCTTGGATTATCTCTCTATTGTGCCTAATCGAAATTCATGCACATCTGCTATAACGTATTCTGCTTCCACTACCTTTGACCGTTTCTCTGTCAAGTCTGCGCCTTCTGTGGCAGTGTCATATATGCGTTTTTCTGTCAAGACTGTGCCTTCTGTCTAGACTGCGCCCTCTGTCATATGCGTTTTTAAGTAAACGCTGAACGTTGTGGTAGGAACGCTTAGTGTTCTTAGAGGTGGACGTTGATGAAACGACTGAGGTGAGTGCAGAATGGGACATTCGAGCAACGCTGACCTTCATTTTCATGTTCTTGAGCTATCGGCAAAGAGCACCGAATTCTATAATACGTCCAACTCAGAGACCCAACACCACTATAGACGAGTTTTTATCATCTATGCATGAGACCAAGAGACTATTTGAACCTTTTCATTATACATGTTGATGAGTTGATCAATCTCCTCGAGTTGCTGTTGCATCTGGCCTGTCAAATCATCCCCCAAGAGAGATAACAGAGTCAAAGAAGAAGAGGCAGAGGCATTTTCATTTGCATTCCGGGCACTTGTGGAAGTGGAAGTTTGATTCAATATGTTACTATCATCATATGATAGTTGCAGACCTGTGGAAACAAAACCCATAGACTGGGGAGGTAGAGACACAGGAAGAGGAGTTGTTGTTGTTATATTTATATTGTTATTCTTCTGCTGAAACTCTAGCATGTTCATGCCCATGCCCATATTCGTATTCATGTTCATGTTGTTCATATTCATTAACGTGAGATGTTGTGAAATCTGTTGCCTCTGTTGTTGTGTTAATAAGATTTCATCTTCCCTTGGCCTCTTTCGGGAACCAGAGATATTGCAGGTAAGTTCGCTTTCTGGGTCGCTGAAAACTGTACCGTTCAGGACCTGTTGCTGCCTGAAATTCAATCCTGCCACAGAATTGTAGACAGGAAAAAGATTAGCAGCCGTGTTCATGTAGGGCTGAAGCTGAAACGCTTATGCTAATGAAATGGGTATCCTGGAGCCACGTAGTTTCCGTTAAGGATAGTATGGATTGCAAGAACTATAGTCTGGTAGAATTCCGAAGCTGGATATGTTTACTCGTGTTCCGATGGAATGAATTTCAGCTAGTTTTGTTGTGGTGGATTGCATATTCCAAGACTTTCCATCGATGTGCAAAAAAAAATTATATAATTTGAGGTGAAATGTGACAAATCGGTGGCAGAGGCTGGCAAAACTGCTCTATTTCGCAGTTTACCAGGGTTCGAAGTTGATCGCGTGGTTTTCGAATTGATCTTTATACGTCGTGTGTTTGAAGAGGAAGCTTTATTATTATTTAATTCGATATTAGCCAGGTCATCTCGGAATCTACAGGTTCTGTAGTGCCTTAGTTGCCAAAACTTGTCTGAGTTGAACTTGCGCACCTCACTCAATGTAGCGGACTCGTAGAAGGCGCTTCGCTAGAATGTTCATTTTAAATCAAAGTTTTGCTGCAGATTAATCTGATTTATATCCAACGGTTTGCTGGACAGATTCACGCACCTGTCGAATCGAACTGCACGGAGGTTCTAAGATTCAAGTGCCCCAGACTCGAAGAAGAATAATGATAATAAATGGCATAGGGAAGGATTTTATAATGGAAGAGTTCTAGTCCATATTCATCCTTGCATTTTGGCAGAGATATATTGGTTTGTGTTCTTAATCTATGGGAATGTATGTGTTGTATGTACATTGAACATTGAATGTATGTTGAAGCTGACTTGTGACAAAAGAGTTCGTGTGAAGAGAATATATGCCTCCTATATGTTGTATTATATGATTGGATAGCATGAATATACAATAGTTCATGCACTGGTTATATGGTTAGTGTGTCTCCACTCTTTACATGTTCATTGAAGGTGCTCTTCACATATAGCGTTGAAGGCTATACATTGAAATCATGTCTTTTGGATTGGTATAGTATTGTTATTGTGTTGATGGTTAAGTGCTACGTTGAGTCTTTGAAGCCGATGTTGGTTATACATGCACCATGGAATGATGGGTCTCTAGTGTTTGTTATGAAACCAGCTCAAGAAAATATAGAAAAGATAGATCAACGCCTTAGAATTCAGCCTCTTCGAGGGGGCAACCTCCTTTACATTACATAAATGAACAATTCTTCGATGATACAAATGAAAAGACCTCCTTTCAATATATAGGAGTCTAAGGGGTCATAACATAATTAGAGCCGACATAACAATAATAATGTAAGGGCACTATAATAACAATAGTGAGCTTCTATGGGGCACAATAGTAACAATATGGGCACTACATGGGTACATCAATATAATAAGTGGGTTGTACTAATAACAATAAGGGGTTACACTAGTAGTATGAGGGCCTAACATGCCCCTCTCCTTCAAAAAGTGTTGTCCTGAACGCTTGAGTAGTTCTTGATGCTTCTGTATAAAATTCTTGTCCTCCCATTTGGAATATTCAGCGGGTAAGTTCTTCCACTTGATGAGATACTCTGAAATTGATCGATTTTGTAGTTGTCGAGTTCTTGTTTCTGTGACTGCTCCAGGTTCCAATATGATTTTTCCTTCCTCTTCAATTTCTGGCAATATTGCATGAATTGAGATCTTTTGCAACTTTTGAATAAGTGGCCATACTTCTTCGTCCTTCTTCCATTCATCCCTTGCTTCACTTATCCAATATGGTTGGATAATAGAAATAACGCAAAACAATGCTTCCACATCCTCATCCTTGAAGAGTCTTCCCATTTGGTAAGGTCGACATTTTTTAAGTGCATGTAGTATTGCCAACATTTCTTTCTCATAAATAGCTTGCTTGAGATGTAGCAGTAAAAATACCCAATCACCTACATCAAAACATTTTTCACTACGATGTTGATCTATCTGTTGTTTCATTTGATTTTGCACCGAAGTGGCGTTATCCTTTAAAAGTTTGAGAACTTGTTGTTGATGCTCAATGTGATCTTTCACTGCTTGAACCTTTTTCTTCTTGATATGTCCTTCTATCTCTAGAGTTTGAGGAGTGGTAATTTCTTCCAATCCTTTACAAGATATGGTCAGATTCATTTCTTGATGCTCGATGTGATCTTTCACTTCTTGAACATTTTTCTTCTTGATATGTCCTTCTATATTGAGAGTTTGAGGAGTGGTAATTTCGACCAATGAATTGCAAGATATGGTTGGATTCATTTCTTCTTTCTCGATGTGATCTTTCACTTCTTGCACCTTTTTCTTCTTGATATGTCCTTCTATCTTGAGAGTTTGAGGAGTGGTAATTCTTGCCAATGCTTTATAAGATATGGTCCGATTCATTTCTTCTTTCTCTGGGGTGGGGTCCTGGCTTATATCTTCTTCTTTTGATGTTTCTTGATCCTTTTCTTCCTCCTCTTCATATTCTATGTAAAATAATTTCTTCTCAGCACACTTATGACCTTTAGTGCATTTTCTATCACAATTGTAACAAAGCCCTTTTTCTCTTTTTTCTTCCAATTGTTGCGGTGTAACCCTTGTAGGTTGTAGAAGGCTAGGAGAAACAACACTTCCATCTTTATAGTTGTGAGGGGTATGCTTCCTGGTTTCCATAATTTTTCTTTCCACTATGTCACAAAGCCCTTTTACTCTTTCCAATTGTTGTGGTGTTTCTCTAAAGAAGGTGTCACTCTTTGTATCCTCATAATGTGCTATCATTTCCTCCGTGAAAATTGACCACGTAACAAGTTGTTTACGAGAACAAAGCCCTTTATACCATAAAAATTGATCTGGTTCTAAATATGACGATGCAATACATACCTTTTGTAACAGTGGTACACCATGTAGATCAAAATATTGCTCCATCTGAAGTATCCAATTTACCGGATCCTTGCCATCAAACTTCTTCATCTTGCTTTTTCTTGATTTTAGGAGCTCGATCTTGAAATGACTGTAACTCTGTACTTTCAATCTTTAAGTTCTGAACTTGTGACCTGTAGTATCCCTCTATTTCCTCTTTCCAATGCCACAAGTCTGACCCAAATTGGATTCTCCAAGGAAGAGTTATGCAAAATCTCCCACAGTGACTTGATTATAGACTAGTTCAGTAGAGCGAACTTGTACGACGTGCCACGAGTCACTGTTTCGACTTTTGGATCTGAAAAATGCATACAAGAAACCACATTCCATCCTCTTTCTGTACCTTATTATGAAATTTCAATCCGATCCCCATAGAGAAAGTTATGATGATTTCCCCAGGTCACCTGTTTGGAATGTAATTCAGGAGTCTGTAAAAAGACCAAATTCCTCAGATCATATCTCTGAAAATATAGTGCGAAAAGCTCTGAAATTCAGACCCGAGGTTCCGTGTGATTTCTTCTCAAATGGGTTTTTTTTGTAACTTCTGAAACACCGTAGAAAAAAAGTTATAGCGAAAATTCCACGATGACCTATTTGGAGCAGCGAAACCCTAGAATCCAAAGCTCTGATACCAAATGTTATGAAACTAGCTCAAGAAAAGATAGAAAAGATAGATCAACGCCTTAGAATTCAACCTCTTTGAGGGGGAAACCTCCTTTACATTACGTAAATGAACAATTCTTCGATGATACAAATGAAAAGACCTCCTTTTTATATATAGGAGTCTAAGGGGTCATAACATAATTAGAGCCGACATAACAATAATAATGTAAGGGCACAATAATAACAATAGTGGGCTTCTATGGGGCACAATAGTAACAATATGGGCACTACATGGGTACATCAATATAATAAGTGGGTTTTACTAATAACAATAAGGGGTTACACTAGTAGTATAGGGGCCTAACAATGTTTAACATGCTTATGGAGATATATCAGAATTTTGTTGCAAGCGTTGTGATTATTTAGGGTACATTTTCACCTCAAATCATACTAAAACAAGTTTCTAGTGGTGCATTTCTGTTGAGAAAAATGGCTACAATTACTGAAGTATTAGAGTTCATGAAAACTCTTATACAATCTACTGTTGATGACACATTCCAAATCAACAAAGTTTCTCTCACATACATTCAGGTCTATCTACAAAATGCACAAGAGAAGATAGAATTTTTGCAGCTCGAAACTCAGCTACAACAAGAAGAATTAAAACAAAGAAGTCATCGTTCTGAACCTGTTTCTGTTAAGAAGATTGAAACAAACTCCCATAAAGCAGTAGTTGTACATGCAGATGCAAAAGTTTAGTTTGCACTTCCCAAGCCCATCATCAGACCTTGGGAACAACTTGTCCACAACAAGTACAGAACTGGTCTTGGATATGACAAGGACTTGTCCTTTCATATTCTAGACTACTCCAAACCAATCCAATTTCAAAGTGCTGGATTCATTCATGACAGTTCACCTGGTCCTCACGACAGTTCACCTCCAGCGGTTCCAGATTCTGCTCCTCTTCCACAACAACAACAACAACAACATATTGTGAAATGCCAACACTGTGACCGAGTTGGCCATTTGAAAGATCACTGTTTTGATCTTCATCCATGTAAGCACTATCATAAAACCACCCATTCTTCACATAGATGCTTCAGAAACAAACATCCTACAAGAACAAAGATTCATCTTGGATGGATCGTTTCTTGGCAATGGGCATCAACAGCCAAGAAGATATTCCAATCACATGTCAGAACTTGTTCCAGAGTATTGAACAGTCTTTCAGTTGAGTTTTCTCCATCATCTCACCTTGTATTTGACAAGGGGGGAAATGATGGTCATCTACAAGCTTCAAAGTCACATCAAGCGAGCCTAAGCCACAACCTGCCATACTAGATTCAGAGTTGTAGCCAGAGACAAAGATGCCCCTGAGCATGCCTTCATTTGGTAATGCCTCTTCAAAGAATCTGGGACACTTCCTCTAGCAGAAGACTTCAACTTCTTGCCATCTTTGGAAGAATTCCAGGAACAAAATTGAGAACACTTTCTCTAGCAGAAGACTTCAGCTTCTTGCCAGTTTTGGAAGAGTTCCAAGAATTGCATTAAGCATTCCAGAGTTGTTGGGCATCCTTAAACCATCATAGGTTGAGACTTCCATTTTCAGGTTGAAGTTCTCCCTTTTATGTGGGGTGAAACCTCCCTTTATTGGTTGAAGGTTTCCCTCTTCAAAACAATAGGAGCACTTCCTCTAGCAGAAGACTTCAGCTTCTTGCCAGTTTTGGAAGAGTTCCAGGAATTGCACTAAGCATTCTAGTGTTGGTGGTCATCCTTAAACCACCGCCCTTAATACCAACATTTCAGAGAGCACATTCAGCCTAGTGCTGCCATGCATTTTTGCACATTTTGTATTACAACTCTCTTCTTGGATTCATACATAACCCTTCAGATTAAGGGGGGGAATGTTGGACACCTAATCCTCAATGGCTTAGTGTGGAAGCCGTATAGACAAAAGGAAGTCCAAGAGACCTTGGGATGTGAAACCCAACTATCAAACCATGTACTATAAATGTATCTCTTGTTAATAAAAATGTATTCTCATGTTTTATCCTTGAGATTCCTTTGCTGCCCATGTGTGTTTAACAGAATTGCCTAATCTAAATGACAGGGTATGTGACAAACCCTACTTCTATTGAAGGTTTCAAAGAATACTGGGATGTTTGTGATGATGATCAAATGGAGGAATATTTCTCTAATTTACTGCTTCTTTATTTAGGGGCATGCAAATGTATCTTTGAAGCTAAAGCTAACTTTTAAAACAGTTTGCTGATAAACTTGAGAAGAACATTCAAATCTTAAATGTTCAAATTCAATCTTCCAATTTTCAAGATCAAAATCAGTTTATTAAGGATCTTTTACAGTTGAAACCAGGGTGTGATCTAAACAACACATATGACCAGTCTCATTTTGAAAAACAAATTAAAGAACTTCTTGATGATCAGCAAATGAAATATGTTTTCTTTGATCCCATAGCTGTCTTTATGGAGGAACTGTTCACTACAGAGTTTCGATTATGCTTCTGCTGTGAAAGAAAAGTCTACACTCAACTGTTAATGCACTTACTTTTCCAGTTTCCATTTTGCTGAAACACAATTTGGGATTCACATCAAGTATGCAACTACTTGATTGGTTGTTTTGGAAATTTTCTATTACTTAATTTTTCAGGGGTATTGTGGTGAAGTAAAATTCTAAGTGTGGACACAAACAATTCCTCTAGCCCGACAGTGGGTCTAGCCACCAACAAAACATTCTATGGAAGATTTCCTTAGGTTAGAACCAATTAAGAGGGTCTACCTCTTAGTACACTTATCCCGTTTGGTGATGACCTTGCTTGCTTGCTCCAACTATCTCCCGTTTCCTTCTTCAAACACCTGAAACAAGTAAACAAAAACAAACAACAACCGTGATAATAGACAAATTGTAATTCAACCTACTTAACAAGTCAAGCAGCATTAAGCCATAAACATGTGAGATGACACATTATGTAGGAAATCAATTGATAGTTGCATATATATTAAATCAAGAAGAGATTACAACCATTGTCTTGACGTTGTTGTTCTCCTCCGACAAAACCAGGTTCCCACACACTTTCTTTAGAACTCCATGATGGCCTCAACAATGATAGTTTTAAGGCTCTTCCCTTTAATCTTCACGCTAAACTAAATTCGCACTTCTCCCTCACACACAACTAGAGAGATACAACTATGGATAACTTGCTGATCACTCCAAACTTAATTAGCACTAGCACACCAACATTAACATTAGCTTGTGCTTGGGAAAAAGGGATGTTTATATAATATGAATGGATGGGAGATGGTTCTTCTTCTCATGGGAGAAGGTCTTATCTCTTGAGGTATTTCCATCCTTATAGGGGAAAGGAGCCCAAACTAACATTCTCGATTCCATCCGGCCCAAACATTTACCAGACTTCCGTTACGAAGCTTCTAGAACTGGAAGCTTCGGCTCCTTAGTTAAAAAATTTTCCAAAATAGGATTAGCGTGACTGGAACAAGGCTCAGTCGCTCCGGTTGATGCTAGGGATAGTTCTAACCCCTACATATCAGTGTGAGGAGAACAAGGGTCACTAGCATCGGTCTTGTAAACTGGGAAAAACAAAATATTTTTGGGAAACGATGCAAAAGGAATTGTTATGCTCATGAAGAGGGACACAATGGGAGTTTCTTCATGAAGGGGAAGCATGTAGGGTTCACTGTAGAGGTCCTCCAGGATCATGGAATGGGGAGTATAGGGACAGTGACAAAATGTTGTGTAACAGATGCCCCCTAAAGCGTGAAGGCCGAACTAGAGTGAGGGATGAAATGCTTTATGAATCAGTGTGGGGAACCAGAATCTGTCGTCAAAAAACCTGCAAGCAAGTACAGATACATATACATAACTGAAAACTCTATCAAATGATACATGAATCATGGCATGGATGCAACCATCCAGAGAATGATCATGTAAATGGATCCAAGCATGGGTGCAACCATCCGATAAAGAGGATCATAACGAAACCAAGGTATGGTCGCAACCATCCAATAATGAGAAGGATCACATATGATAACTCATGGTATGGTCGCAACCATCCATCTGAGAGAGACATGTATATCAACATGATCATGTCACACCACCTTGCAACCTGGACTTTTGTAATCTGAGCCCAAGGTCTTGCGCTCCAACATGACCCGATCAAAGTACAAATTCTAACATGTGAATAGATGTGTTGACGTCAAATGTTAGGTCCCTATACTACTAGTGTAACCCCTTATTTTTATTAGTGCAACCCCCTTATTATATTGTTGTGCCCATGTAGTCCCATATTGTTATTATTGTGCCCTTAGATTATTATTGTTATGTCGGCTCTGTTATATTATGACCCCTTAGGCTCCTATATGCGATTAGACTTGTGGAGATAGAAAGAGGACTCAGAGGGCTATTACAGTCCAAAATTGCAGAACCTAAAGATCCGAAATTACAGAGTTACAGTCGTTTCAAGATCGAGCTCCTAAAATCAAGAAAAAGCTAGCTGAGAAAGTTTGATGGCAAGGATCCGGTAAATTGGATACTATAGATGGAGAAATATTTTGATCTACATGGTGTACCACTGTTGCAAAAGGTAGGTATTGCATCTTCATATTTAGAACCAGATGAATTTTTATGGTATAAAGGGTTTTGTTCTCGTAAACCACTTGTTACGTGATCAATTTTCACGGAGGAAATGATAACATATTATGAGGATACAAAGAGAAACACCTTCTTTAGCCAATTGATAAATCTCAAACAAAAGGGTTCAATGGAAAAGCAGACTGAGGACTTTCAAAAATTGAATATAAGGTTAAATGATATTATAGAGAAGCAAAAGATAAATAGTATTATCTATGCCATCGAAGTTGATATCAATGGTATGAAATCATATTGGAGGAAAGGCATGGAAGATTTGAAGAAAGGCATGGAAGGTTTGAAGGAAGGTGGGACAAAGTTGCTACAAGAAAGGCCTCCTAATGACGAAAAGGATCAAGAAATGTCAAAAGAAGAGGATATACACCGGGAACCAACCCTAGAGAAAGAACAAATGAATCCAACCATATCTTGTATTGCAATGGTAGGAATTAACACTCCTCAAAATCTCAAGATAGAAGGACATATCAAGAAGAAGAAGGTTACAACCATGAAATATCAGGAAGAAAAGTATCAAGAAACATCAAAAGAAAAGGATACTCACCAGGAGACAACCCCAGAGAAAGAAGAAATGAATCTAACCATATCTTGTAATGCATTGGTCGGAATTAGCACTCCTCAAACTATAAAGATAGAAGGACATATCAAGAAGAAAAAGGTATTAGTGTTGATTGATTCGGGTAGTACCCATAATTTTATTAATTGTAAGATAGCCAAAGAATTGAATTTCTTCCTATATCCAGCACCAGAGTTTCAAGTGACGGTTGTAAGTGGAGGAACCATAAATTGCTCTAGAAAGTGCCATAATATCAAGCTATCCATGGGAGAATATGTGTTGAATAGCCCAATGCTTTCTGTTCCAATGGGTGGTACTGATGTTGTACTAGGAGTCCAATGGATACAATCCTTGGGTACAATAGCTTTTAATTTTCAAGAACTTTTCATGAAATTTTCTTTGAAAGGAAAGGAATTTGAATTAAGGGGTATAACAGGGAAACCAGGAAAGATATTTAGCTCTGACGGAATGACAAAGCTTCTAAATAAAGAACAACGAGGCATAATTGCACAATTATGTTCGCTAATGGTTCCCACATTGAAATCATGTATTTCTCCAGATCTCCAAAAATTCTTGGACAATCATTCCAAGGTATTTGAGACTCCCAAAGGTCTCCCACGTATTCGTGATCATGATCAGGCTATTCATTTTATTCCAGGAAGTGTTCCTCCAAAAATCAGGCCTTATAGATATCCATATGCCCAAAGGAGTGAGATTAAACATATGGTTGTAGAAATGGTAGAGGTTGGTATAATTATCCAACCAAATTTGATAAACAAAGCAAGGGATGAATGGAAGAATGGCGAAGCAGGGTGACAACTCATTCAAAAGTTGTCGAAGATCCCAGTTCCAACAATATTGCCATAATTTGACAAGGAAGGAAAAATCATATTGGAACCTGAAGCATTCACAGAACTGAGAAGTCGACAGCTATGAAATCGATCAATTTTAGAGCATCTCATCAAGTGGAAGAAATTACCCACTGAAGATTCCACATGGAAGGATGAGAATTTTATACAGAAGCATCGATAACTACTCAAGCATTGACGACAACACTTTTTGAAGGAGAGGGGCATGTTAGGTCCCTATACTACTAGTATAACCCCTTATTGTTATTAGTACAACCCCCTTATTATATTGTTGTGCCCATGTAGTCCCCATATTATTATTATTGTGCCCCATAGAAGCCCACTATTGTTATTATTGTGCCCTTAGATTATTATTGTTATGTCGACTTTGATTATATTATGACCCCTTAGACTCCTATATATAGAAAGAAGGTCTTGTCATTTGTATCATCCAAAAATTGTTCATTTGTGTAATGTAAAGGAGGTTGCCCCCTCGAAGAGGCTTAATTCTAAGGCGTTGATCTATCTTTTCTATCTTTTTGTGAGCTAGTTTCATAACATTGAATATGCTAGAAAATCGCTTGATTACCAACTGATGATGTAAATTGTTAAGAAGCACGAGAGAAACCACCAATAATGACAATGGTCCTCAAGGTACTATCAGCACAATTCACGGAATGTGAATAAAGGAACTGTAGTCAAACACCCGTGAAATCACTCGATCGAAAGCCAATGATGTAGACTTGTCGTCGAGTGCGAAGAACTTGCCATTAGGGCATGCAAGCTCTAAGGTATTGGAAGGGCGTCTCTCGATCAACTTCTGGTATAATG
Organism: Pinus tabuliformis; assembly: GCA_031772625.1. NCBI lineage: Eukaryota > Viridiplantae > Streptophyta > Pinopsida > Pinales > Pinaceae > Pinus > Pinus tabuliformis. The sequence continues at coordinate 190,068,542 of CM062816.1, forward strand.
AGCTGAAGTCGACAGGAAGTGACTGTGTTGAAGGAGGGCCATAATGTATCCCACATCATCAACACGAGACAAAGGGATGCAAAATGAGTTTGGATGATACAAAGAATCAGGGGTAAGTGTAACTGTAGAAGGACAACTCTTGAACATATCGACAACATGACTAAAAGTTTGGCAGCTTTTGGATCCATAGTCTTGGTGGTCATGATGACGTGGTAGAGATCAAATGGAATGAAAAAATGAACGACCCAACCTAGGAAGGTCAACGAAAAAATAGAGGATATCCCATCCCGGCACGAAGCAAAAAGTGTCATGTTCAAGAGTGATCTCTCGACACAACTGATTAGATTTCCAAATTTTCCCCCACCATTTCTGGCAGGTACCCCAATTAGTTTTTAATAGTAAGCTTGAATGGGATAACATATGCTTTCACTGTAAGTTCATCCTTCAGATGAATTCGACCTAGTAAGTTTAACGAGCCCTAGGAAGGAGAAGCTCATGTTCGTCATGGTGATGAATCCGATGTCGTTTAATATTTTAACGAGTTCGACAAAGGTGTAACTCGATATCTTTCTCATGTTTAGAGAGTTTGAAAAAGACATGGAAAAGAAAACTCCACATGGTCCCTTTTTGTACATTTGCCTCTCGAGCCCGAAAATGTAGAAAATGATACTTGAGAGAACCGCTTAACCATTTCAGTCAAGGAGTACCTTTTTCGTAAATAGTGCATCCCAACCCGAAAAAGGGGTAAATGTATATTGGGCGCACGACTTTTTGCATCCGTTAACGAGTTCAAAACGACAAGGGCTTGACTCTCTTTTCGTGTTTAAAGGGTCGGAAAAGAGCTTGAAAGCGGACCCCCCATTTTATTCTCTTTTACGAGTCAAAAGGGAAAAAACTCAGCGATCTTTTCATCTGAGTTTTACGAGTCGAGAAAAGAGCTAAAACGTGACTCGACATCATCGTCAAACATCCATCACTTGTTGCTGCACAAAAAGGTAAAGTGCATTAACCAATTCTTGAGGCAAAATAGGTCAAAATACTTAAAAAAGCCTAATATTTCATGAAAAACAGAATAAAAGGAGGGAAAAGTAAATATTTTTTACCATTTACCATTTTACCTTGCTGTGAAAAGCTTTTCACCCACTTTTTCCCTAATTTTTCTGGAGCAGATTGCAAGAGATCCGGGAGGTCATTCGCCGAGCTGATAGTTGTAGGTAAGAACCAAGTCCCTAACCTCCATTTCCATATTGTTTATTCCTGTTTTCATCCATTTTTTGGATTTTTGAGGGAGGTTTTGGCAAAAACATTTTGCCCTCAATTGGCGCGATTTCTGGGCATGGAATCGCGCCTACCGAGGGTGGTTAAAATGCTCAACCGCGCCATCGACACAACTATTTTTAAAATAGGCACGTCGGCGCCGTGAACAAGGAAAAAAACCACTTTCATCCATATAAAATTTTAGGGGCGAATGTTCGCCCTTTGGCAAAATTAAGGGGTTTTAAATTTTTAGTGGGCGAATATGTTGTATCATAGTACATTTTTACAAATCGCCTCAATAGCCCACCTTATTTTAAGGGAGAGGGTAAAAAAGGTAAATTTAACCCTTGAAATTAGGAGTTACAACCTTCCATTCGCCCTAATTTTCAAGAATAGGTTTTATTTAAGTGAATCCTATGGGCCAAATACCATATTTATAAAAGAGGTATGGTAAATTAATAAAAATATAAATAAATGAGAGGTATGGTAAATAAATAAAGCATTTTTTATATTTACTCCATAACTCACCTTATATACATGCAAGGGTGTAAACAAATAAAAATATAAATAAAGTGGAGGTATGGTAAATAAATAAAACCTCTTTTTATATTTAGTCCATAACCCTCTTTCTATTTATGAAGGCTCAAAAAAAGAGGTTTTATTTAAGTGAATCCTATGGGCCAAATACCATATTTGTAAAAGAGGTATGGTAAATTAATAAAAATATAAATAAATGAGAGGTATGGTGAACAAATAAAACATTTTTTTATATTTACTCCATAAGTCACCTTATATTTATATTTAGGTGAAACCTATGGGAAAAATACTATGGGCCAAATACCATGGGCTAGATTATTATTAATACCATGCAAAAAAACATTATTAACCCTAATATTAGTATTAATAAAAATAAAAATGGCACATGGCATTGACCCATGGTAATCATGTGAAATGTAGCCTATTTAAATGGGGGAATTAAACCAGCATAGATCCATATTTACTCTGGATCTACCCATCTTTACTCTGGATCTACTAAGCCCTGAGAGGTATCAAATATCAAATATCGTGATATGCAAACTAGCATAGAGTGGAAAAATATTTGATCCCTCTCGGGGCTTGGTGGATCAAGAGTAAAAATGGATGTTGTAATTTAATGTATGTTAAACATTTTAACTTGGTTAAAATAAAAAATAAAATAAAAATCAATTATTAATTTTATTAATTTTTATAAATTACTAATAGTAATTTTTAAGCTCCAGGTTTATGATAACCCATGGTATTGACCCATGGTAATACCATGGTATTCATGTGAGCATGGACTATTTAAAGGGGAAATTCTATCATCTTAGATCCATCTTAATTCTGGGTCTACCAAGTGCTCAGAGGGATAAATAGATTTCATCCCCCTAAGAGTGGTAGATGTGGAGTTAAGATGAATATAGGTTGGTTTTTATGATAATGAAGATATTAAATAGACTTAGGAAATTATATTGTAAAAAAAATCTTAAGGTGAATGGTTAAAGCTACATTTAGTCACTTCACAAAATTTAGTAAAAAATACCAATATCTCCATTAATATTGGTTTTTAACTTTTTCTGATTTAACAATTTTTTTTTAAAACAATGAAACCTTATCACTCTTTCCGCATCACCCTCACAGAATATTTCTCACCATTTTTCAAACATTCTCAATATGATATCTTCATGAAAAATTTTAGGTACTGATGTTGGATTAGTTGTATGAAAAATAAGTTGGTTTGTACAACCTTTCATCTTCTGTGCTATTCTTAGTTTGTCTTAATGATCTGTAGGGGTTGGAGCCACTGCACCATATTTTCCTAAAAGGTGGAGATCGTTCACCAAAAAGGAAATTAATCTACATGTTACAACGCTGTTAAAAAATGCGAGACCTCTGAGGGTAGTGAATTATGCTAATAAGCAATTTAGATTGGGAGAGACATAATTAAATTTTATTATTTAATTGAATATTTCCAATTAAAATAATAATAAATCTACATTTATATATTCATATATTGATTGGAAGGATTCTCACAATGGTCACTTCTTTCAATTAGATCCCCTTCAAGCCCTTGGGATACCTAATACTTTCTTATATAATATAGTTGGGGCTTGCTACTTGTTGGCGTGTTGGGGAAACTTGATGTGTTTTTTTTTTTATCTCGCGGTTGGAGTCTATGGAATAAGAAAGAAATTTGATAACTTGAAAAAAGTGGTAGCTTAACAAAAGTTGTAGAGAAAAGATTAATCTCTCCTACCTTGACAGAACTCATTGTCAATATCAACACCTACAAGAACTTTGTTGTGGAATATTATCAAAACTAATAGAAGGATATGAAAGAGTGTATTGTAAGAACCTTGACAAACACTACCACTGAAACTTGGAACATTGTTTGTAGGAAGAGAAAATTATGTTTCTTTTTCCGAACATGTATGTTAGTATATTACAGTTTAATGAATACGTTTTCTTATTATCATATATGGTTTCATACTTTAACAAAACATTCGCCAAGACTTCACAATGTTTTATTATTCAGTAAAAGATTTGCCAAGATCTTACAAGATTTTATAATTCAGTGAAAGATTCTCCATCACTGTACAAGATAATATAATCTGGTGAGAGAGTCGCCAAAAAAATTATATATACATATTATATTATTGATAAAATCGCCTCCCATTTTTCCTGTGTATCACGGGGATTAACCCATTTATTATACATATAAATTTAGGGTGGTTCTTAAAATTTTCCCTGCTTTCCTCTCAAATCCACCGTTTTAATCCAAATTTTACTTGCCAAAAATGATTATTGACTTGAATACATGCTTTTTGCTGGAAAGAATCGTTGAAAATGGTAGATTGGAAAGAATGTGAGCACAAAGATGTGGACACCCAAGCAATGAATCATCCAAATTTCTTGAACGCCTTGAGGAATTGTGGGCTCCTCAAGTTATTTTTCACACCAGGGATGTGTGCTCAACCTGAGCTGCTTCGATACCTGATTAGTCTCTGGGACATAAATCGAGAAATATTCATCATTGGTGACCAGGAGTTGGAGTTAGAAACTTCAGACATATATTTCATCACAAGACTGTCTCGGAGAGGGGAACCAATCAACCTATATGGGTCACGACCACTTGGGGCAAGCATATCCATGATACTTGCCGAACATTTCCCTGAAGCCCTCAAATCCAAGAGCAGCAAGATTGAGATTGCTACTGTGTGAGATCTAACACTAAGAGTGCTACTGTTGACTATCAACAGAGTGGCGGGGTCCCAAGTAGTGCACGAGACTAACAAGTCAAAATTTCTATATGCTATCGAATGTACAGCACCAACGATCTTCAATTGAGTAGAAGCCATGAAGATCAACATAAAATGCCAACTGACAAAAGCTAAGGTGGGGAATCTGAAGCAATTTTGCTTTAGATCTGTACTAGTGACCTTTTTCTTGGAATGGGTGCTGTTGTTCCAGTACCAGCTGACTGAGGTAGATCCGCTGATGTCACGAGACCCACGGATAGCTTGTTGGAGTCATTTGATGCCTAGGATCATTGGGGGCCATCATATGTCCTACATGCTCGCCTTCTTTTCATGGCTACGACGACAACTGATCGTAGTGGAGGACTATCCATACAACGGTACTGACTTCTACGGAGATCCAGACATGCCGCTGCCAGATGGGGAGGACTTCGACGACGAAGGTAAAAAATCAGTTTTTAATTTTGTGTTTTTTTAATTGTTTTTGATATATATGTGTTTATAACATTGTGTTTCATTAATGCAGATGTTGGACCAGAGCGTCCTGCCGGGATGTCCCCGATAGCCAAGTGCGTCACTCGCCAGTTTGATGTTTCTCCTTATCAGGAGGGAAGTGACAATAAGGAGGAGATCGTGAGGAACCTTAAGGGGTTGACTCGTGGTATTCCAGAGTATGCCCAGGTGGGAGACATCTCGCACCAGTACTAGAGGCATATGGTGGGAGTGTTGGACCAGATCCGCATTTTGCTGACTCGTGTTTGCACGAGCAGTTTCATGCTACCACGATTACCATGCAGATTAGTTCCTAGGTCCAACATTTTACATTTTGAGGCCTGTGTGCCACGGATATGTGAGGCCTGCGAGCCTTCGATGTTGTTTCAACACACATACTATTTTTTGGGGTTTTGATGTATCAAACATTATCACCATCTATATATATATGTTGTATTTTCTTGCTTACTATGGTACAAATGATTTGTTTTGGCTTTTCAAATGTTTCATAAATGTCTATCCAACACATAATTAGCTAATGCATCTGTCAATGTATTCATGCATCTAGGAATATGATGATATGTAATGTAATCAAAATTTCTTTTGAGTAGACGAATATGTAGATACATTCTCAACATATGAGAGTTTCTGATGGAATATTGCCCGTTGAGTTGAAGGACAACAAGCTGTGAATCTAGGTTGACAACCAACAATTCGATTACTGTGCTATATTCAGCAATGTTATTAGTTGTGTGACCTAAGCAAATACCTTTAAGATCAATCAACTCACCATGGGGGTCATAAATGGTCCATGCCGCGGAGGATAGATTCCAAGTACTACGGCAAGCACCATCAGTGAAACCGATGTGAGGAGTCACAAACATGCAAAGCAGGGAAAAACATAGTAAATAGGAAAGATGTTTGAAAACTAACACACCAAACCACACTGCACAAAAATGAATGACACACTAATGTACACAAGTAACCATGCAAGATGACCTAAGCATAGTAATTTTTGAGAGAGTCACTACAACAAAACCAGCGATTAGCGTCCCTTTTTACTTCTTTTTTTGCATCTAGAGCCCATTTTTGGTTCTATTTGCATCCATTTATCAAATATGGTGCAAAACTTGACACAAAATTTGCATCAAGTTTTGCACCAAATCTTACACCAAGTTTAGCACCAGGTATTGCAATAGGTTTTGCACCACGTTTTGCACCAAATTTTATGCCAAGTTTTGTGTCATCCTTTACACCAGGTTTTGTTCCAGGTTTTGCATCAAGTTTGGCACCTAATTTTGTTTGACATACTTTTGCATCCTCATTTGCATCCACTTTTTGCACCTACACTTGCATCAACTTTTGCATCGACTTTTGCATCCTTTTTTGCATCCTTTTTTAAATCATTTTTTGCATCCATTTTTTCATCCATTTGTGCATCCCTTTTGCGCCAAGTTTTACATCGAGTTTTGTGTCTAGTTTTGCATATAATTTTGCATCTACTTTTGTTGCATCCACTTTTCCATCTTGTTTGACATCCATATTTACATCCTCTTTTGCATCTATTATTGTACCCACTATTGCATCTAATATTTTTGTGCCACAATTAGCGCCTAGTTTGGCACCTCCTTTTGCACCCACTTTTGATTATAATTTTGCATCCATGTTTGCATCCTCATTTGCGTCTAGGTTTTCATCAACTACTACATCTATTTTTGCATCCCTTTTTGTATCCAATTTTGGACCAGGATTTGCATCGGGTTTTGTGTCTTGTTTTGCATCTACTTTTGCATCGACTTCTATTGCATCCACTTTTGCACACAATTTTGCATCCACTGTTGCACCCACTTTAAATTTCACTTTTTGCATCCCTTTTTACATCTTCATTTGCATCATACTTTGATTCTTTTTTTGCATCTATCATTACATCCACTTTTGTTATGCCACAATTTGCACCATGTTTTGCACTCACTGTTGTATCCACGTTTGCTTCCAATTTTGCATCCATGTTCACATCCTCTTTTGCATCAAATATTGCATCTATTTTTGCATCCACTTTTGTGTCAGGTTTATGCATTGGGTTTTGCATCTCGTTTTGTATCTACTTTTGCATCTACTTACATTGTATCCATTTTTTGCATCCAATTTTGTTTTGCCTGTTGCATCAATGTTTGCTTCCACTTTTACATCCATTTTTGCATCTTATTTTGCATATTTTTTGTCTATTGTTACATCCACTTTTGTTGCACCATATCTTGCGCTTACCATTGCAACCACATTTGCTTCCACGTTTGCATCCCCTATTGCATCCACTTTTGTTTCATCCATTTTTGCATCTGCTTTTGTGTCCGTTGTTGCATCCACATTTGTTTCACCACAATTTGTGCCAAGTTTTACACCTACCATTGGACCCATGTTTGCTTCCACTTTTGCCTTCATGTTTGCATCCAAGTTTGCATTGACAACTGCATCTACTTTTGCATCCACTTTTGTGTCAGGTTTTTCATGTTGTTGTGCATCTACTTATGTTGCATCCACTTTTCATCCAATTTTACTTCTATTGTTGCCCCCATTTCTATGTTCGCTTTTGCATCCCTTTTCCAACACTCATCATATTTTCTGCATTGATGATATTCCTTATGGCATTGACAATTATGAACAATTTATGACAATGTCAATAATATTGACAATGATGAAAATGAAGATGATGGCGATGACATGAATTGTGATTATGATGATAAAGACGATAGTGGTTACAATGACAATGATGATGATGGCAATGATTATGATGATGACGATGCTAATGACGTTGGCGAATCTTCCCAATTTTAGATGTTGTCATTGTCATAATCATAAGCATTATCTTTGGTGTCATCATCATCATTTTCATCTAGGTCATCATCAAAAACTATAATGGCATGAATGATGATGATGATTACAACAATGTCGATAGAAATTACATTAATGATGATGATGGGGATGATAAAAATGACAATGACGATGATAATGGTGGTGATGATGATGATCATCGATCATCTCTCAAAAATAGAGTTGTTATTTCTCTTACGTATATCAATGTGTCCTAAACAACCCTTTTCTAGCACTGATCACATTTTTTGGGTTGATGATATTTCGTACAACATCTACAATTATGAACAATTGCAAACAATGTCCATAATGATGATGATGATGGCATGAATGGTGATTATGATGATAATGTAATGATGGAAATAACAATGACAAGGATGTGATGATGATGACAATGATTATGATAATGAGAATGACCTTACAATCTTATGGATTCGTGAACAATTACTAGTTTCAATACGATCTTCTGGATACGTATTACTATCATACTTTTTAGATTTTCTGTCTCTCTTGAGGTATCTTACTATAATGGTGTTGTCAACACTAGAAATATATCTTGTTGTAATGGTGGTTCTAATGTTAGCACTAGCAAAGTTTTTGTTAAATTTTGGTTAAAAAAAACCGATTTATGCAATTATTTTGACAATCTATGTAAAAAAGTAAATAACATCCAATTATTTTGACTGTAGTCCCATTGATTATCATGAATTCACCAGTCTGAAGACCATCTTCTACATACATATTATTATTAAACTTTTTGCATTATATCCCTCTTATATCTTGTTGTAATGGCAGTATTAGCACTAGAAAAATATCTTGTTGTAATGGTGATGTTAGTATTAGCACCAAAAAAATCACTAAATTTTGGTAAAAAAAGGTTTATCATTTATTTATTTTTAATTTGGGAAATTTTTGTTTTTATATTTTTTGTTTTTAATTCTATTTTTATGCAGTAATATTTTTTTTGGTTGAATTTTGGTAGTAACTAGTTTTTGGTCTAATCATATGTATTAACCATGTTCTTTATGCTACAAGTCTAATTGTTGGGACAAAATTGCTCTTTCAAATAAGTTGCAAAAAGCATATAAATGGAAGAATAGCGATGACAACTATTTTCATTGTCCAACTGTTCAGTTTATCATGTATGAAAATATTCAACATTTTTATAAACAATGGATTAGAGGTGAGTCTGTAATTGTACATAATGTTTGGATGATACATAAAAACAAAGTTTGTTTCATTGATGTGGTTAGGATCTACTTTTGATACGAAACCCTAGGTTTGGAAGTATGCAAATAATGAATTTGGTTTACCTTTGATAACAAATGAAATTTTATTTCTTTTTCCTCGTAAAACCAAGGAAGATATGGCAATAATTCTCGTTAGAAAACTACTTCTTGTTGAAGGTTTATAATTGGTTGCAAAAGTTCAACAACTGGGTATAGAAGTTTTTAGTTGCTATTAGGGAAACAATGTGATTATAGGTTTTAGCAGACATAGATCATTCTTGGTATTTGATTCACTTTGAGAATATAAGTACACCAAAGTGGATTAGGTTATGAGTGGATTGGAAAAGCAACCCTTATTTGTTCCTTTTAGTTTTTGAGATATCTCAAGTTCAACTAGTGCTAGTAAATGGTTTCAAAGATGTTTGCTAGGGTTTTTCAACAAGGTCACTAGGTCCCAATGTAACATAGATACTTCATATTTGTTGAAAAGTAAAACCCCCACATAGCACTGAATAGATCATTAATGACTACCTAGAGAACTTAGACTAAATTAATCGTGGAAGTAAAAATTACAACCAAATTAATCATGAAAGTAAGAACTACAATTGAAAAAAACACACTTGGTAATATACTAGAATTCATCCTCGCCAAATCCAAAGTTGATGAATAATATGTTAAATCTTTAATGAAACTCATGAAAAATAATAAGCATGTTATCGATATAAGAGTGCATGAACTTGCTTAATGTATATTTGTTAATTGGAGATGATGAATATCTAAATAAAGTTGATGAATAATATGTTAAATATTTGATGAAACTCATGAAAGATAATAAGCATGTTTATCCATATAGGAGTGCACAAACTTTCTTAATGTGTAGTTTACGAGAAATTTTTCCAGCGTAAATCACAAGATATATCATTTGTTTAGGCGTTTCGAACCAACCAGTGTGGTTCATCGTCAGGACAAGTTGAAGAATCAGATCCAACTTTGCATGTTAAATAGTTTGAGCAGAGGGGATATTTGCACCTTAGCCTTAACAACCCTTGCCCAAGATGAATCTATTTAATGGACTAGCTTGGATATGTTAGGTCTTGGATTTCCAGAGTACCCAATCAATGCTTAACTCCCTAGTCCTAGCCAAAATTCACTCCTATTGAAGAGACAACTTGAACAATCTTGCTAATAAGATTAACAAGTTCGTTCCTTTTGATTGATTTACAACAAACCTTAATGCCTTTCTTTTCTTATCCTCCTCTTCCATTCTCCAACAAAAACTTATTAATCTTATATCATAAACACTTTATATAGGTAAGCATTGTAATAATTTTCCTCAACTCACACGGTACCTTTACACCTCAACCCATATAAGTGGACCTAAGTCCATGGCACAACCCATCACACTCTAAGATGGTTCTAATTGTCTCCTCAAAACTAGGACATAACACACCTTAAATGCCAAATGGTTAAGTCATCCCAAATTTGTGGGATTTTTTCCTTCATGGAACACATTCTAGCTAGTGTTGATCAAATACAATGCACTAACACCACTAACACACACTAAAAGTCCTAGATACCCTTACGCTGTGGCACGCACCCAAGCACTTCGACTGCACCTCCATAAAATGCACCTTCAACTTTGGATGTCCCAAAATAGTAATATCCTAACCCAATATGGCCTACTTGTTAGATTTGTGTAGTTCCCTCCTTATCAGATCCTTGCACCTCCTTGCACTCCATGGTAAATCTACTCTAATGGTCACCTTGCAAGTTCCAACACTTCCTTTCACATCATGACATAACCACCGATATACATTACAACAACCTTCAACTTCTTTAGTGGGTTGCACATCTATTTCACATTTCTTCTCCATCTTACAAAGTGGTAGTGCCAAGGAGAGAGTATCAAGTTGAATCAAGGATTGCTCACTTAGTACCACTACTAAGTTGCCTTCGTGCAACTTGTCGAATCCCTTAATTTTGTTTCACAACTTCTCATAGGGCTTAACTTTCTTGGATACACTTCTAAGTGAGACTACAATCCCCCAACCTCTCCTCTGCAACCCTTGTTAGAGTCTTCTTAGACGTGCAATCATGCCTCAAGCTGAATATAACACTAGCATCCCAAATGTGCATGCTCATTCCATCTTTTAATGCTTTGCTGAAACCACATTATGACACTGCTTAAAATGAAATGTTTACATCTTAAGACAATGTACCTACTTTGCTTATGACAATCTAAACTATGCAAGTGGCTAAGAGAGGACTATATTTTCCCAGGATGAAAATATAGGGTCTTACAACCCCATTCACACAATAATTTTAATATATTTCACCCGAAAAAAGATACATACCCTACTCCTTTCAAATTTATCATATAATTTTAAGAAATTAACACTTGTTATTAACTATTAAATAGACTTACTATATATTCTCCTTTGTTTGCACCCACCTTATATGTAAAAACATATAATTATTTTCAATACAACCAAATTAAAATCATATTTTTCCATTTAAAAATTATTAAATTGAAATTAAAAAAAATTACACCTAATAAACTTAAACAACAACCATAAAATTATATTATTATTATTATAAATATTTTCTAACCTAACCAATAACCAAAAACATTATATAATTACTTCTTTAGTGATGTGAAAATAAAAAAAATGTATTTATTGTTTTAATAACACGTAATAAACTTAAACAACAACCATAAAATTATATTATTATAAATATTTTCCAACCTAACCAAGAACCAAAAACATTATATAGCTACTTAACTAGTGATGTGAAAATAAAAAAATGTATTTACTGTTTTTCACTATGAAATTAGCATTTTTGAAAAAAGGTAAAGCTTTACTTTTCTTTACAAAACCCCTCCCAACCCAAACTTCGTTTATGTTCTAGAACAAGAAGGAGGATCTGTTCGCTTTTCGCAGGGCGGGAGCGAAAACGAGATTGCAGAGATTTGCGAATTAGGGTTTCACCAGTAGCAGACACTCGAACCCCACGATCGGTTCTTCAGTCCATTGACGGCGCCAAGGTATGTTCCATTTTTAACTTCAATGGATTTCCACCCGCACATTCAGTCTTCCACATAGAGAGGAGTACACACATTTCAGGTTTCTGGTTCAAAATCCAGTGTGTTTTTAGCAGCCACTCTTGTATGTTTAGGTTTTAATCTCTGTGCTGCAATCTGTTACTGTTTGCAGGGATGGAGCTGGCATTTGATGAGTACGGGAGGCCATTTATCATAATAAAGGAGTAGGAGCAGAAGACCCGAATCAGAGGCTTAGATGCTCAGAAGGCCAACATTGCGGCCGCCAGGTCCGTTGCGAGAATCCTCCGCACCTCACTCGGCCCCAAGGGAATGGACAAGATGCTCCAGAGCCCCGACGGCGATGTCACCATCAGTAAGCTTCTCTTCCATTTATTGAATCTCTATTTCTGGGTCGGTAAAACCCCTTAAAAATCTAAAAATCTGAAACTAAGTAGAATTTATTTTAAAAAACTTATGATTCGTAAGTAGCAGTTACTTTAAAATTTTTATAGGTTTTCCGAAAGGAGTGAAATAAGCAAATACTCTGCGATCTGCTTACTCTTCGTCACAAACTGTGAGGCCTGCCGAGCTAGATGCTCTACATACGACGCTGACTGCCTACGAAAGCTCCCGAATGGGTGAATGCGTTGAGATGTCACTAACATTGAGAGATAGACACTTTCCAGGGATCTACTTGGCGTAGAGGTACTTTTGGCAGGCTTTTCACTAACCAAGAAACTTCGTTTACAAATTATTTTGCTCAAAATAACACCAATTGCTCGACAGCAGAAGGTTCATAAAGAAATGGAAATAATAATTTTAAGAAGAATTTCGGAATAAAGAAATAAATTATATAAATGTCCACAAATGATGAAAGGACATTAGGTTAATGGGACTAAAACTATATATTGATGCTGGAGTGCTTAAAGGTATTCGCTGAAAAGGAGAGACTACAAATAAGATTTCAGATTTAACAGAATGACGAATGATAAAATAACAAAGGGGTGATTATCTCAATTGTTTGTAGCCAATGTTGTTGAGCATCTGGCTGGTTCTGGTTACGTGTTAGTAGGTAACCAGTTTAAATCCCCCAGATTTAGGTGCACTAGTCTATGTCAACAGTTTTACGAAGAATGCCATTCACAAATATGGAGAAGCATCTCTTGGATTTCCTTATCAGATTTTCAAGGGTTAGAATAACAGATAAACCTGATACAATGAAGACGAGCATCTGGCTGGTTCTGGTTACGTGTTAGTAGGTAACCAGTTTAAATCCCCCAGATTTAGGTGCACTAGTCTATGTCAACAGTTTTACGAAGAATTCCATTCACAAATATGGAGAAGCATCTCTTGGATTTCCTTATCAGATTTTCAAGGGTTATAATAACAGATAAACCTGATACAATGAAGACGAGCCTAATAGCAGAAGCCTAGAAAATAAATAAGTCCTAATTTATCTAAGCGTCGAAGGAGAGGTATGCAGTGCCATAAACCAGGCTGGATTCTATCATGGCAAACTTTATTGAAGCTCATCGGACAACAAAGTTTGACGGGTTACGTGTGGAAGGGAGAACCCTGGTGATGGGTGTCTGTCTAGTGTCTACAAGATATAAGCTGAGAATTATAGCTTTTGTAAGATAGCATACCTAGATGGCCTTGTGGATTATCTGGATGATCTCAACTGTGCTGGGTAAGGGTGCTTCTGAATCACTGATCGTCTGTTATTTTTGCTCATGACTGGTGCATCTACCGGGTCATCGATGCTTCATCCAGCTGAAAAAATGATGCAATCAATCTAGTGGATCTGGGTCTGGAGGACTCATGCATGTCCTGCTCTTAGAGTATTTGGTTCGCTTTACTTTGTTCTTGAATAATGAACTCTACTTTCACTGTTGTGGGGAGATTCCGGTCTTAATGGATTTTTTGTTGTCATTTCAAAATTTGTAGTGGAGATAGTGGATAAAATCCATGCACTGCAACAATGCTCCCAGCCAGATAATTTCATTAAATTTTGGAATCTAATAAGAAAAATTGAAATCGAGTAATAGTTTGTGTGGGAAGCAAAGAAAGTGAGAAAAAAAATCTCTTAGCTTTGAGCTTCATTTATGTGTACTTTGTATAACGGCTACTTGGTTAACTTAGTAGGTCAGTCTTTATTATCTAAAATATGCATATTGAAGATTGGATATCACGACAGTTTCTCCCTCTCATCGCCATTGTCAACATGGTCGTCAGTGAGCATCTCTACATGAACAGAGGATCTATTTGTCCTTTTAATGTTAACAAATTTATAGTTAATTATATAATAAATATTTTGATGTACATGTACATGAGGACTGATTGGCGCCGTGAGCAAATCCAGGCAAGGGTAGGGGGTTCAAGAATTTTAAGGAAGGTTGCCTCTTGTTCATAATTGTTGTGACAATTTTTTTGATTACTGGAGGTTCAAGAATTTCAAGGAAGGTTGCCTCTTGTTCATAATTGTTGTGACAATTTATCTGATTACCTTGACCTCCCTGATTTCAGCATACGTGTAACTAGGAATGGCTATAAACCATAGTAGCAAAATTTGAATCCGAATATGTATTCAAATACAACTCAGTATGGAAAATACCTAATAAAGAAATGCAGCATGGTTCCAATATGGAAATCTATATTTCTCAGTATGAAAATAAGCGTTTTGTTCCATATTTTAGAAGAATTTCATCCTCAGAACACACTAAAACCAGAAAAAGCAATTTATTCTTTGAAAATTTTGCAATGTAGTTTATTTTTAAGTGTTTTCTTACTGTTATTTTTATTTTTTTGAGGTTTTTGCTCTGTTTTTTTGGGGCTTATATGTTGATGGGTATCAAAGACATTATAAGGTAAGTGAACTGTTCTGTATCTGCATTGTAGTGAAAACATACTGAATTTTGTATTGTTGCCGAATTTCCATATAATAAAGAGCAATATGACCAAATCTTGCTACTATGCTATAAACTAGATTTCCAGCATTGAAATCCCCTTGTGTATTCAGCTATGGGTCCTGTGGGTCATCTCGACTCCCTCCATGATAGTCCTTAGAACATATTCAGGTTTGTATTTGTTCAATAGAAATGTAGGGAAACAAATATTCCTTTCAAAGGTGTAAGACTCTGTCACCAAGCAATATCTAATGTGCCTAAACATGGTTCTATCAACCCTATGGTTGTCTTGTGGTATTTTTTCTTGCTTCTCTGTTCTACACTACTTGGACACTCCATAACATTTTTCTACATTTTAATCATGCTATCCAGTGAGAAGATATACTTGAATTCTGAAAGGATATGTTATAATGCTGATACTACTTGTGACTGCACAGAGAGGCCCTGAGTCACTGAACAACCACCATTCTTCTGTGGAAAACTGGCTTCTGTATGAAGGGGTGTTACCTGCAACAATGCCTATGGACAATCCTGTAGAAAAATGGGCTCTGCTTGAAAGGTGTGTGATCCCTTCAACATGCCGATAGCTGATGGTTATAATTTTGAAACATAACCCAGAGGAGAAAGAAAGGAAACTTCTTCCTAATCGCGCACAGGGCAGCCCTTTCATATTGATTAAGCCAGATGCAACTACAGTTCCATGGGAACAAGACCAAAAGCCATCATCAAAACACAGTGTTCCATGACACTAGGAAATAGACCTTCAGTCAATCTGGTAAATGCATTATCTGTAACAGTAAGAATAGATGAACCGTATTCCTCAGTAACTGCTATTCCTCACATCTAGAATTTTGCACCCCTTGGTATCCTTAGTGAGTCTTTTCCTTCTTTCTAGAATGGAATTTTGAGTGTAGGTGCTTTTGTGATTGTTTCATTGCCTTCTTGTATATTATTGGTCTCTCACGTGCATTCATGGACAGGCATAGCCCACTAGATATCTGAGAGTCTGAAACAGGCTTGACAATTCTCAAAGTTTTGTAAACTTTTCTTGTCATTTTAGTATCTAGAGTCTTGTCTGCTATGGTTTGGAACTTCTTGAAAAAAATGTTGGCATTGGGGGTACACATGCTAGTTTTACATTTTTACCCAATATGGTGGTGTGTAGGGTATCACAAGATAATGTTTTGTTGGAAACACATCAGGATGGTTTTCCTGCTATTGATGTGAATGACTACTTCTGTTAAGCATATTTTGCTCTATGCCATGTTGTAGGAGGATGCATACCTGGGATTGAGGAACACATCCTATGGTCTGAGGGATTTGTCCAAATTTTGGGGACATGTCTTCTGGCAACATATCATAGTTAAAATTAGGCTTAACAGCAATAGCCATTTGTATCAACAACAGGAAAACCATCCTGTTCTATTGTCAACAAATTTTACCTCAAGATACACTTGGATTTGCTGAGTATTCATTGCAAGCAGGTTAAAGTTAAAACTAGCATTAGTACCCATTGCTAACATTTTTTTTCAAGAAGCTCCATACTTTATTTGCAACTCCTATATCCAGGATTCAGGATTTGTCGGGGGGGGGAGGTACATAAATGTCCTGAACAGCTCGAGATGCTCCTTGGCTTGCTACCTGATGTCTGCATGATGCAAAATTTAAAGTTGGGGGACATCCCATGTTATGGTCATATGCATCTAATTTGTAAATTTCATTTTCCTTCACACCATGCATCTAATTTGTATTCTGTATGAGAATTAACAAAGGAATGATGCTCTTTTTCCTCTTTTCCGCTTTCCACAATATTTGCTGTTTTTTTTGGTGAGTTTTCCATGTTCTAGATCCCACTTTGTTCCCACACACTCAAATTTTTGTTGCCTTGCTCTGCCACAATAATAATGCTTCAAATTCTTAGTTCTGGATTTGCTTATTCTTATTTTTAGATTTGCTTTAAACTGAATCTTTACCTGTAAATTGAGATGTAAACTTAGAGTTGTGTTTATAGATTCAGAAATAAAGTTGAGTTTTTGAAAAGTTCTCAAATGAGAGGCAAACGTTTTAGGCTAAGCACAACCATACCCTTTATTTTCCTCCCTTCCTATGGATTATAATTGATAATCTAATATTTTTTAACTTCATTTGATTCTCTGAAGTTGATTCCATTCCTCCATTTTCATTAAAATCATCATGTTATAAGGCAAAAGGGCATACCTTTATATGAAATTTTGCCAGCAAAGAGTCCAAAATTAAATTTTGGACAATTAAATTTTCATGCAACTAAGCAACATTGCTTTTTAACAATACTCTTGGTTCAACATTTTTTGACAATGGTCTTGGTTCAGTACTTTCTTACGAGCAGAGCCCTCTCCATTCCTTCAAGCAAGAGTGGTCTCCTTGGAAAAACAATATATCTGACCATTTCAATTTTTTCATAATGTAATACCTTGTACCGGATATCTTTGGTTTATGCCTTCTAAAATCTTGGATATCTCATCAATTTTTCCCTTAGAGAAACACTGTTTTACAGAGTCAAAAAGTTAGTTTCACAACCTCTTCTAATTCTTTTGCCTTCTAATTGTAATGATTTTTCCACTTCACTGGTCTGAAATAGAGCAGACATTACTTCTGTGTATACTTTAACATGTACAGAGGATTTACAATCTATCACTTCTTCAAGAACTTTTTATGCCTCAATTTTTTTTCCTACCTTCCCAAGATGATGCATGCCATAGATAAAACTTGCATGACTTGGAACAACACGTTCCCTAAGCATTTTGTTCAGTATCTGGGCAGCGGCTTGAACTTTCTTTGATTTGCAGCAAGCTTTGATGAGTGAATAGTACAGAGCATATGTGGGTGAGAGACCCTTTCTAATCATTATCGCCAGTTGATTCACTGCCTCATCCACCATACCCAACTTGCATAGGCCTCCAATGAATGTCCTATAGCAAACTATATCAGGATTTAAATTTTTTCATCTCCATTAGATAGTTCCTTGCATGGTCCACTCTACCAGCGTTGCACAAAGCATTGATCAATGCATTCAAATGGATTGTCCACTTTGAGAAAGGATTGTCCCTGATTTTAATATATAGTGTGACAAACCGTATGTGACAGGCAGGTGGAAAACTTTTCTCGCAATTGACTAAGCGACGTCCTGCGAGCCAGACTTGAGACGAAAACCCTCGTCAGAAGTATATGCTTGGCTCTTTTCCAAACAAATGAAGAGTCAATGAGGTTTTGTGTAATCACTTCTGGTATCGTATTGGGTTATTGTTAGAAGCGATAATTGGATTCGGATTCGCATCGAGTGAGTTGTTCTGCTTTCTCAATTTGAGAGGGTTGTTTGGAGGGAAAAACGAAAGAGGACATACAAGAATAGTGAGGGGAAAGATGCAGAGGAAGAGGATTGAGAACATCGCCAGCAGGCAGGCTACATTTTCCAAACGTAGGTGGATTGCTGAAGAAAGCTTATGAGCTCTCGGTGCTCTGCACTGCAGAAGTTGAACTTGTGATTTTCTCCCCAGCAGGAAAGCTCTATGAACTGTTTTTTAGTGCAAATCCTACTATTTTGATTCTAATAATCATGGCTATGCAAACCTCATGAGATTCTTACTAATAACCCCGGTGGTGCAAGCCCTAGTAAGCTCGATGTTGAAAAACTTAGTGTAAAACCTCCAACAACAACATAATCAATACATGATGTCAAAAAAAATGGAGAAGCATCCAAGGTTCTTAAGCAATGATGTAATGAATGAGGTGGAGAAGCATCCAATGTTATTGAGCGATGGTTAGCTATACGAGGAAACATGCAATGTCATCTTCCTTTCATTTTCATGGATATAACTTAATATAACTTTCTTATGTAGAAAACATGGCTTATCTTAGGCTTAACCATGCATATAAAATACCACCTATCATCTTCATTGAAAAAAGAATGGTGTCTTTGTTCATAAATATCAGTGATTAATCGTAGGAATGGCTATTATTCTCTATTAAACAAAATCAAGGACTAAGTAATGAAGATCTTGGTCGACAACAAAACTTATGATTATTAACTTCACATTAAAATTCACTTCATCTCTGCCACCTTCAAGGAAATCTTTGTTATCCATCACCATATTGATGTTGTGACTTGGTCCTTGAAAAACATTCAACATGTTCGATTCATGGAAACCTTCAAGTTAGACAGTATATGTCATGCTAACTTGCAAGAGATTGGTGTGAGGTACATTGAGGCTTGCAGGGCCTGCCCTGCAGTTTGCCCTCATGAAAGCATAGAAGTAGATTATAACCAGTTTCTTAGGAAACCATGAATCCTCTCTAGCCTTGACATCTCTGTGACCAACAAGATATACAACTCCTGATAATTCAGAACACTTCCATAGTTCCAAATGTACATCACAAGAAGGAAGTAGGTGGAAAAAACCATTTATCCAACCATTTTCCCCCACTTTCATCAAAACTGCAGAAAAATAAATTAGCTCAGTTGATCCAAATAGAACAGGAAATCCAATCGCAAGGAATATATTTTTTGCCCATATAAGAACCATGACAAGAGTCACTAGGCTTGTAGTCACCATAATCATCTCTACCTTTGCAATGCCATATGCATTTGATATCTCGACCGTGCTCTTAAAACAATCACATACCAAGACACACATTATCATTAGAACCCAGTTGATGACAAGAATGTAGATCTGACCCATGAACCGTCGGGATGTGTGAATTATTTTCAATCTGGGGAAGCATCCTAGGGCCATGGACATTTTAATAGATGAAATTGTTGCTGAGATCATTGCCTGGCTTGCAATCATGGCAACAACACTAGCTATCATGAAGACTGGCCAGATAAAACCATCTGAAATTGAAGCAGAGAATATGTTCTCCACCATAGAGGGATGCTTCATAAGATATGCAACTTGATCCATGTAAGCCAATAGTAGGCATGGGAATACTACACATGTGAAGGCTATCTGGATGGATCTTACTGAGAAGTGACCCAAATCAGCAAACATAGCTTCAGCTCCTATTATGCATAACACGCAACCTCCTAGGGACATCCATACTTTGATAGTGTTCCTCTTGAACAAGTAATAGATATAAACAGGATTGAATGCCCTTAAAATTGTCATGTCATGTTAAATAATATTGTAAAGTAAAATAGAACCAATAGAGAAAAACCATATCATGAGTGCCAGAGAAAATGTCATGCCTACTTTGCTTGTACCAAACTGTTTTATGCTGAACAAGATCACCAGGAATATGATTGAGACAATGACCACTGTTTTCAACTTTAGTATTTTGTCAAATATTAAGAAATTCGAAACATAATATATATGTTAAAGAAGAAACATATTATATATCTTCAAGGAGAAACATATAATGGTAATGCAAAGTTTTAAAAGGTATGTGATCCTTAGGCTTATTGGAGAGTATATAAAAAATTTCACACCTTTTTATGAGATATGGGAGGAAAACATGTTAAAGATTTTTAATAAATATAAAATTTCCAAAATGATGCTAGTTACGTGTGATTCTTTTTTCATTGTTTGTGATTATGAAAAATGAAACTCAATGTTTTTTCATTAGTGCACACATATTTCATTATATAATTGCATATAGAAAAATCATTCCAGAGCCGATAACAATAAAAGTGAAGAATTTATGGTCCAACGTTATATTTAAGGGAGATGTTTGAGGATGACTTTTGAATTTTGTTTTTCATTTTAAGACATTTGGAGCAAATATTAGGAAGGACTTTGAGAAAGGATTGTCCTTGATTTTCGAAAATGGAGTTGTTCCTTTCCAGCCATATGCCCCAAGTGACCATCAAAGGGAGAGCTCATATGTTTTTTGGATGTTTTCTTTATAGCCATTTTTTTACACATATCCATAGAGTCCCCATGCCATTGATGTGAATTACTTGTTCGGTTTTTTTTAACCAAAATTTTTAACCAAACAAGAAAAATTAAAAAAATGCCTCAAGATCAAAGACTGAAACAAAGACCTATTGACATACCTTTTAAAGTATGGAAAGAACTTGTAAAATCATATGAGAAGTTGGATGCACAAAGAAAAGCCGGCAATGAGAGCATTCAGGTATTGAATTTTTCATTAAACATTATTTAGAATGTATTAATACTTATAAGTATCTTAGACATGTATTTGTGTGAAAATAAATTGAATTGGTTTATGTTTAAGGAAAAGGCATCCAAGGCGAGGTTAACCAAGACAAAAGTCACTCATTGTAGTGGCCAGAAAGGTTTAAAAGCACTGATAACAACCTTTGTAAGTATATTAAACATGTGATATTTTTTTAATAAATTTTGTACTAGAAGAAAGTCATTGTTATCTAATTTCTCCCTATTTACTGATTGATAGGAACTAAAATATGGAAGACCTCCAAATCATTTGTAAAAGGAGGTGCTGCAGCAAAAGAGATGGGTTGAATTTGTTGTTTGGATGGACTCTATGGTATGTAATCTTAGTTGGATTTCCAATATACTTTTAAACCATATTTTCATTTTATTTTTTAGTACTATTAGATATTATATCTTACCTCATTTTATGGTTAACATTGTATAACAAAAACATGCATTGTGTTATGTAATTAATACTAACATGTAATATTGATTTTTTTTGTCAGAATGCTATAGGTAATGATTGCCAAGACGATGATCCAAATTATGTTCAACATATATCAGGAGATGATGAGGATGAGGATGAGGATGATGGTGGTGAAGGAGGAGATGATGATGATAGTTGCGGTGTTGGTGATGATGTGGATCAGAGTAATGAGGATGGTCAAGATGATCATGAGGATGATCTTGGTGGTGGTAGCTAGGCATGCACATGCATTGTTTTTTATGAAGAAATTATTGTGTAGAATGCAATTGTTATATTTAGATGGGTGTTGTGAATTTACCCTATATCAATGAGACATTTTGATTTTGTAATCATACGATGAGTTTGATTTATGTATGTTGTTAATTTATCGTAGAATAACGATATACATGAAATATTTTGATTTGTTAATCATATTTGAATTTTACTTGTTTTGATTAAAAATAATACTGATTTTATTAGTATTATGTTGCTATTTTATACATGTTTTGAAAATTGTTAATGACACATTGTTATTTTTTTGGATGGATGTTGTCAATTTCTCTTAAATTTCTTTACAAATGATTTTGAATTGTGATATCTGCTTTAATGATATTTAGAAACTATCATATATTTCACTATGAATCTATAAAGGGGTTCATATATGTAAAGAAAAATATACTTTATATAAGAAGTCAAATGCGGATGTAACCATGGATGCAAAATTGAAAGTAAAATTGGATGTTAAACTAGGAATTAATACAAAATGCAAACAATTGACATACAAAGTGTTTTAAATTAGAAGTGAAAAATTGTGCAATAGTTGACACAAAGAAGGGAACAAAACATGGCATACAAAAGGATATCAAATTGGGCAAAAACAAGGACACATAAATGGGCACCAAATTAGATGCAAAAAAAGACAACAACTAGATGTAAAATAAGATGCAAAGTTGAGCGTTAAAAAGAAGCAAAAAATGTTATAAATTAATATGCCAAATGATGATGCAAATAATGGTGTAAATTTGGGATGCAAACTTGGGTGCAAAAAAGGAAAGAAAAAAGATGTAAGAAAAGACATAAAACAAGATGCAAAATGGGGCTGAAAAAAGGTGAAACCAAGGATGCCATATTGGATGTAAAAAATGATTCCTAATCACATGCAAATTTAGGCTCGAACTCAGACACAAAATTATATGCAAATGTGGACACAAAATGAGGCAAAAAAAGATGCAAATTTTGATGGTGAAAACGATGTAAAACTAGACACCAAAAAAATGCAAAATTGGATGAAAAAGTCGGTGTAAATAATGGTGCAACATTGGACACAAGTAGACACAAAAAAATGGTGCAAAAAGGGGCATAAAATAGCTTAAAATTGGATGCAAAACTTGGTGCAAAAACAAATACAAAAGTAGACGTAAAAAACGGCTCTAAATTGAATGTACCATTAGACACAAAATAAGATGCAAAGGTGGACACAACACATGACTCAACATAAGATGCAAATATAAATGCAAATTTGGATGCTCAAAATGATGTAACATTAGATGCAAGAGATGGTGTTAAAAATGATGCAAAATTGGATGAAACAAATGACGCAAAATATGGTGCAAAATGAGATGGGAAAAATGGAGACAAATCAAACGTAAATGTGGATGTAAAAAATGGTCCAAAAAAAGATGCAAAAATGGGCACAAAAATGGATGCAAAATTTGGTGCTAAATCAAATTCAACACATGGTGCAAAGATAGGCACCAAAGCTGGTGCAAAAATAGAAGCAAAAACTAGTGTAAGACTAGATACAAAACCTGGCGTAAGACTAGATGCAAAAACTGACACAAAATGGATGCATAAAAAGACGTTAAATTGGATTCAAAATACAGTGTAAACTTGATGCAAATGATGGTGCAAAAATGGAAGCAAAGAATGACACAAAATAGGAAGCAAAAGAGAATGAAAAATAGATGCAAAAAATGACACAAAACTAGAAGCAAAACCTGTCATAAAATAAGATGCAAATCTTGGTTCAAAATTTGACGCAAAAAATGATGCATAGTTTGGTGTAAAAAATGATGCAAAATCTAGCGTGAAAAAGGATGCAAAATCAGGTGCAAAAAAGGACGCTTTAAAAATTGTACAATAGAGCCAGATTTAGCGCCAGGTTGCTCATCACAATTACAAAAAAAATGCACTAAAATCTGGCGCTAAATCTGGCGCAAATCGCCGGTTTTGTTGTAGTGAGTCCATGCTCAGACTCAGGTAATCA
This sequence comes from Pinus tabuliformis, assembly GCA_031772625.1. Classification (NCBI taxonomy): domain Eukaryota; kingdom Viridiplantae; phylum Streptophyta; class Pinopsida; order Pinales; family Pinaceae; genus Pinus; species Pinus tabuliformis. Next base: position 190,092,493 of record CM062816.1, read on the forward strand.
ATCAACAAAGATGAACACTGGAGTTTTACCATTGACATGACGAATAAGCATCGACTCATCCAAATAATAGATTAGAACTCATATAAGGCTTTTTCCCCATGCCCCCTGGGCGAGGGAGGGTTACAAGTCAGATGAAAACCCAATTGCAATAATGGGTAATCAGTAAAAACTCAGGTAGGGAGAAAAAACATGAATTTATGAGGGGATAAAGGTGCCCTCAGTTGAAATATCTTGACAATGGCAGGAGAAACTGACATGTCAATAGGCAGTGGAGAAAAGAACTACTTAAGACACATACACATGACTGTCGGGCTAGGCAGGAATGAGGAACGATGATGAGTATCGTTCGAAGGTGGTTCCTCCAGAGACATTACTACCATGATACTCTTGTCAGCAAGAAAAGTCTCGGCTAAGGGATTAGGAGATTTCGAAGCACCAAGCCATGGGGATTGAGAATACGTATAGAGAGAAGTCCTTGAAATAGGAAAATCAGAGGATACAGAACTTGAGGCTGAAACAATTTCTATGTAATTGATTTTAGCAGGACTAAGTGGCATAACCTTGCCCCAGGTATCAACAAGAACTAGTGAAGGTATGACCCAAGGATCAGATTTGACCGAGATCATGTTGACAGAGGCAACATGAGGGGGTGGGAGCGGAAAAATTCCCATCAAGGAAGAATCTTTAAAAAGGCCTACCACCACACTCTCATAAGGAGCATTAGTGTGCTTGACATATGGAACATTGCCATCCGATGAGGAAGAGGCAAAGAAGGACAGTTAGTTGACCGTGATGATCTTCCCTTGACGGGGAAAATGAATCACGCGGAATAGGGAGGAGGCTATAGCATGCATGGCATGGGTCCAACTCTGTCCAAGTAGAAGATTATAATTTATATTAGCATCAACAATTTCTACCTCAATGTGTACTCTCTTGCACTCCAAAGTAATGGCAAAGGTTAGGTAAGACACTGAAGGGTCGCAAATTGCGCCTGTCGAAAGCTTCCAAAGTTTTAGGGGATTAGTTCAAAGTAGGAGAACCAATTGCCTTCCAGCAAGCGATTGACATGATGCAGGTAGAAGCACCTTCATCAATGACGATTGTATGAATGGTCTTCTTATTGATGAGGACCTGAATGAGAAAGGAAATCTAATGAGGCAGACGTGGAACGTGGTTTTCTAGATCAAAACATATCAAATTGGAATCGGTAGGGTCAATGCCCCCAATAGCCGACAGCATGGATTTCCGCTGAGGCAGACAGCTTTGGAGTACCTCGAGAGTAGACATAACTGATGACGCCTGAGCCAATCCTCAACAATATTATAGTGCTGAGAATCTCGGGCGTTGGGATTGTACGAGTATTTCCTTAGCACACCTCGAGAAGGTGGTTGAATGGCGGAATTAGGGTTAGGGTGCTCGATATGAAGAGGGCCAGAACTCGGGGCTGAAGAAGAAGGGGTGGCCTCTTTCTCTTTCCCAGCTGTTGGAGCAGGAGTTTGATAATATTTTGATCTAGTAGCCACATTAATAGGCGTACTCATCATGAACACTTGAGATCCTGAGGAAGCAGATGATTGAGGTTGGTCTACCATTTGAGTCTGCTGATAAGGAAACAACTCTTTCAAGACAACTAGGGTCCCTTTAAGCAAACGACTAACTTCAGACTGTCGGGGACAATCCTTAGTATAGTGATCCTCCTCGCAAATGAGGCATGGATACTTAGGCTTCCGTTGTGAAGAATCACCAGCAGACGACTTAGGAGGACCCTGTTTTGGGGCATCAACTTTACCCTTACCTTTGCCTTTCTTCTTACCATTCAAGGATTTTTCCTCTGTGGTAGACTGGATAATGTGGACCTCTGAGGTTTTACTAGGGTCGAGTGGATTTTGGGAGGAACTATTGGAAGCAGTGTTCGAGACCAACTTCTGTTTTGAAGAAGATTTGGTAGGGGTCTGGGACACTGAAACAAATACTCCATCAATAGGAGGTGTAGCCTATGACTTTAATGCTATGGGATTGGATGATGGCCGTGGAGCATCGGGTAATAACTCATACAAAGTGCCAGACTGAGAATAAACGAGATCTAATTACTGGGCACGAGAAATGGCTTGTTCTTCGGTAACACATCCACCCATAGTTATATCGCGAGCAATTGGAGCGATGAATGACTTGGTAAACCATTCAGTAAGCAACTGATCAACAATATCGAATTTAATCAGGCGATGTCTACATCTCCATTCATGGATGTGACTGGAGATGTTTGTCGCAATATCTTACTTAAGCGATGTGAGCAAATAGGTGCCAGTTTCATAGTGAACTAGAAACTAGAAATGCGTGAGGAAAGCCATGGCTAAAGAGTTGAAGTCATGGTAAGTACTTCGAGGAAGCTTGATGTACCACTTGGCTGCAACACCTATGAGGGTTTGTTGGAAAAAACAGAGACGAATAGAATCATTAACTTAGGAATTTGAAGAGCACCAGAGGTGATATGTCATCACATGGACTTGAGGATCTTCTTTTGCTTTCCCATCAAACTTAGGACAATCGCTCAGGATCTTGGACGGAACCGGAGGGCAATATGGCGAATGAAGAATTGGATCATTCGTGAGTCGAGACACATCTGGCAACTCTAGTGTGGCCAAGAACAACAATTGAGTATTGAAAGGCATTGGAGGTCGATAAGCGGGTCCAACCGGAGGAGCCCATCCCTGCTGGTAAGGATTTTGGCCTCATAGTGGAGGGTTCTGGCCATATGGCATTTGATTCTGCCACCACTATAGGTTACCTTGGCCGCAGGGAAGATTTTGACCTTGAAAACCTTAGAACTGTCTGGTCAGAGGTTGCTGATAAGCAACATACGAGTTAAGAGGTTGTTGAGCCTGTTAACCTTGGACATATGGATATTTCACCTGTTGTCCCTGAACATATAGGTTTTGAACCTGTTGCCCCTGAACAAGAGGATTTTGGACCTGCTGTCCTTGGACATAAGGGTTGTGCACTTGCTACCCCTAGACATAGGGATTCTGGACCTGCTTCCCTTGGACAAAAGGACTTTGTACCTGTTGCCCTAGGACATTAGGATTTTGGGCCTGCTAGTGTAGGACTTGACCTTGTTGATATGTATATAAGGGTTGCTACTACCCGGGTTGGCCCCGCTGCTGCAAGGATTGACCTTGCAGCTACAAAGGCTGTCTTTGCGGCTGCCGAGGTTAGCCCTGTGAAGACATAGGCTGGGAGGTTTGTGGAGTATACTGCATCTGTTGCTACATGGTTTGCTGCAACTATTACGAGGGTTGCCCCTGCAGTTGTTGTAGTGGTCCTTGTTGCGGTATCATCTGCCCTTGCTTTTGCGTGGACGACCCCTTGTTGCAACAAAGGTTTCCCTTGTTGTTGCAGAGGCTGTCCTTGCTGGTGCAAGGGTACTTGAACAGTTCCCAGAAAATTTCCGAACTGTATCTGGCCATGGCCATTCTGAAAAGTGGATGGGCCAGGCTGAACGTACTGCCCAGGATGGAGGATGTAAGGTGGATTGACCATTCCTTGAGAACCATATGGAATGTAAGGAGCATGGTACTGAATCTGAGCCTCATAAGGCTATTGATACTGGAAATTACTTGACCCAGACAGACCAACGAGATTGTGGACCTGTTGGTACTGGACATTGCTTGATCTAGCGGGACCAACAGGGTTTTGGATAACACCAAAAGAAGGTTGGTTCATCCCAACCATGTGAGCCTGTGAGCTACTCACATTGGTTGTGCCTGACATCATAGAAGTAGTCAGATTTTTCCCTCGAGGCGGTGGCACAACTTGTCCACTTACTGGAGGGATTGAAGAACTGACAGTAACATTCTTCGAGACGGCCGATTGAACTAGATGGGTGACTGGGAAGGATGAGACAAGAGGGTTCAGAATGATGGGTTGCACCAGGATTGAGGTAACGACCTGTTGGGAGGTCGGGTTCGCAATGAACAAACCTGTAGTAGGCATGGCACCAGACACCCAAACAGGTTTGTGATAAAGTGATGAGGCAGTAGGTGTACCTAAGACCAATTATGCTAAAGTCACATAGTTAGGCGGCAAATCCCGATACACATTGATGTGAATGCTCCCTGTATAGGGGAAACCTTCAGGAGGAAATTGATGTTCTTCCTCTTCAACAGTGTGTGGAGTAGAAACTTCTGACTGATCCAGAGAGGTAATTGGAGCATCGCCTTCGGGTTCCATAGCTGGGAAAAAACGACAACGAACGACTGAAGATGTATGAGGGGATAATTCCAAAGGAACACCCGGATGATTGTACAGACTGTACGGACGTTGTGGTGATATCACAACAAGGTCGAACAAAGGGTTCATAGGACATATAACCAGTCCAAGTTGACCGTCAGTAGTCGGTGAACACTCAGGAGTCTGGACGGGATTGGCCAGAGATTCCAGGCCAATATCAGCAGGTGACCCAGTATTTGAAGTAGGCGGAGGACGAGATGACAAAGGTTGAATGCTCAGAATGATTCTGAGTTCAACACCTTGGTCCTCAAGTGACTCTGGTAATTCAGGAAAAGGATCCTCAGAAAATATTTCAGATGGAGGAGAGGAAGAGGAACTAGGTGAACCAGATGGTTCATCAACGATGACCTCATCTTAGTTAACAAGAAAAGAGATAAATTTCAAATATTTAAAAATGTACTTTAGGGAAAACTCACGATTTGGTCTAGAAAAGACTAACAAGATGTTATAATATCGTGGGCAATCAACTTTTAGGATGCATAAATAAACTTGTGCTCTTTCATGTTTTAAGAGTTGAGAAAGAAGCAAAGATGACTCTATCACTTTCGATTAGAAACGAGCTCGAAAGGATAAGCGCTCAAATGATATTTTAAATTTAATGAGTCAAAAAGATCAAATGATTATTCCGGATGATCGAGGTAAAAAGGATTACCAGGCAAACATGAATTGCATAATACCTCTCGGCGAACCGAGAAGTACGGGCAGGCAATCTCCCCGAATGCTATGTTCGGTGTATCACGTTTGTAAGGCGGTAGACTCGAATTCCTATGGATAAAGGATTGCAACCTAGAGGGGTCTCCCGTTATATACTTGACAGTACAGGGAGCACAAATCCGTACTAGCGTTGTCTAGTGCCAAAGCTAACGACAACTGCTAGGTTTAAAGACGCCGGAACACGTCTCTAGCCTAGACCTTCTAGATGTGATCGTTAGGTTTCAAATGCGCCTTAGGTTAATTGAGTTCATTTTAAAGTTTATCTTAATTTTTGTCTCAGTTTTCAGGCCTTAGTGATGTGACTCGAAAAGCCCTAAATGCATCTAAATGAGACAAGACCCTTTCAATTCGATGAATTATCTACACTAGAGAGGTTAGGAAACACAATCAAATGCAAACAACCAAGCAACCGAAAGAAAAATGATTTTTTACTACTTCACTTTTCGAGAAAATAAACTGATGAAAAATACATTCCAATTCCTAATTTCCTAACAAGTACACTTGAACAGTCCTTTCAAAAGCAAAGAGAATTATTTTTCTTTTCAAATGCCAATGCAATCCTAGTCTTCAATGATGCTAACTACCATAACATATTGATGCAACAAACTAGAATTTTGTACTTTTCATGAAATTACAAAATGAATTTCTCATAAAACACTTCAATGAAAAAGTTTAGAGGTAATTGATTCTCAAGCAAATGAAAAACATGAAAAGATAGCTTCTTTCAAACTAATGACACAACGAATTTACCAAAAACAAGACAAATAATTTGATCTATGCCGGAAAAGAGACGTTTAGACAAGCAAACGAGAACTTTTTAAACTTGTGTAATGGAGGCCAAAGTCGTAGAAGGACCATAAACGAAATGCAAGGAGTAAATGCACCAACAAATTGACTCACTAAGTTCACAATCAGCTGAATGGATGACAATCTAGATGCCCTAGTGCCACTAACCATCCAATGACCCAAGAAATCAAGCGAAAATATGGCAAATCAACAAGCAAGTAAACCAAATGAAAAGCAACTTTCTAGTCAGGGAGAAGACGGTCTAAACATCTTACAGGGTAGAAATTATGGGAGCAAAACACACTAGCCAAGATCTAGGGTGAACCCTAATCTTCACTTACAGGCATCAACATGATTTCCTAACTGACAACAAGTGCCAGAAGGGGGTCAGCGTGACTGTTTCTCAACATATCACGTTGATTGACATGACTGTCAGCGAAATAAGCGCGCTAAGTGAGGATGCAAAGAAAAAAATAAAAATTTTCAAAAGTTGGGTCCTGACTCGCTACTATGAATTTCAAACCCAGAGCAGTAAGCAAAGCAAAGAAAACAGAACTAAATGAAAATGGAGAAACTAGAAAAGTTCACACAAAACCATGAAATTCCAAGCAAACAAACAAAAGGATTGGGTCCCTAGTGGAGTTGCCAATTTGTGGTGAAGTAAAATTCTAAGTGCAGACACAAACAATTCCTCTAGCCCGACAGTGGGTCTAGCCACAAACAAGACATTCTATGGAATATTTCCTTAGGTTAGAGCCAATTAAGAGGGCCTACCTCTTAGTACGCTTATCCCGTTTGGTGATGACCTTGCTTGCTTGCTCCATCTATCTCCCATTTCCTTCTTCGAACACCTGAAACAAGTAAAGAACAATCATGATAATAGAAAAACTGTAATTCAACCTACTTAACAAGTCAAGAAGCATTAATCCATAAACATGTGAGATGACACATTAGGTAGGAAATCAATCGATAGTTGCATATATATTAAATCAAGAAGATATTACAACCATTGTCTTGATATTGCTGTTCTCCTCCAACAAAACCAGGTTCCCACACACTTCCGTTATCATTCCATGATGGCTTCAACAATGATAGTTTTAAGGCTCTTCCCTTTAATCTTCACACTAAACCAAATTCACACTTCTCTCTCACACACAACTAGAGAGCTACAACTATGGATAACTTGATGATCACTCCAAACTTAATTAGCACTAGCACACCAACATTAACACTAGCTTGTGCTTGGGAAAAAGGGAGGTTTATATAACATGAATGGATGGGAGATGGTTACTCTTCTCATGGGAGAAGGTCTTATCTCTTGAGGTAGTTCCATCCTTATAGGGGAAAGGATCCCAAACTGACATCCTCGACTCCATCCGGCCCAACAATTTACCAGACTTCTGTTACGGAGCTTCTAGAGCTGGAAGCTTTGGATCCTTATTTAAAAAACTTTCCAAAAGAGGATTGGAATGACTGGAAAAAGGCTTAGTCACTCGGGTCAATGCTAGGGATAATTTTAACCGCTACATATCAACGCGAGGAGAACAAGGGTCATTATCACTCGTCTTGTAAAATGGGAAAAACAGAATATTTTTGGGAAATGATGCAAAAGGGAATTGTTATGCTCATGAAGAGGGACACAATGGGAGTTTCTTCATGAAGGGGAAGCATGTAGGGTTCACTGTAGAGGTCCTCCAGGATCATGGAACGGGGAGTATAGGGACAATGACAAAATGTTGTGTAACAGGTATAAGCAGCCTAAAATAAGTAGGAGTGTGAATAAGCTCAATATTCTGAGAATATTTTTCAACCATATTTTCCAAACTTCAGTTTGTAGGAGAGTTTTTAGTTTTCAGTGTATAGTTCAGATTCTATTTTGAATAATGGATTTGATTCAGTTTGAGGATTGGAACAGATTACCAGTTGGGTTTCAGTTGCACTGGTTTCAGGGTAGAGCATGTTGTAGGTTTGGGATCAACCCAATGGATCAGGATACTAGTATACGATGTTCTTAGCACCTCACAGGGAGGATGCCATCCCCATTAGAGCCACTATTAGGGTCCTATAATGTAGGTAATCAAAGTCTATCTATCCAATTATTTATTTTGGGAATATGCTAGTAAATTTTAGCCTATAAATCCACCAGGTCTTATAGTCTAAGTTGTATTTACACAAAGGTCCCTAATGGGTGATCATTGAGGTGTCATGAGACAGTTGTCAATAACGCTTTCCATTGCCCAAGGGAGAAGGATATTGATCTACGATGTTCTTGACACCTCACAAGGAGGATGCCATCCCCACTGGAGCCACATATTAGGGTCCTATAATATAGGTAATCAAAGTATGTATGTCTAGTTATTTATTTTTGGAATCTGCTGGTAAAGTTTAGCCTATAAATTCACCAACTATTATAGTCTAAATTATCTTTGTACTAAGGTCTCAAACTGCTCAAGTCATTGAAAATTTGTGTGTCAAAAGGGATCCATTAGTCTTTATTTGAAATTTAAGGTTCCTAAGGGGTCATCAGTGAGTTGTCATTAGTGTCTAGTCATGAGTTATTGTTGGACAATTGATTGTGGTTGTGCAAGTATTGAGCATGAATGTTGGCACTAATGTCAACTAGACTAGCAAGAATGTGTGTTGCAGTGCATGGCTTAGAAGGATTCCTATGGTAGTTGCTGGCTTCATGTAGAGGATCATCATTATGGGTGTGATTTTAGCCGTCCAAAGAGAAAATGAGCAGAGAATTTTGCAGTCATTTTCCAAGAAGAAGAAGGACTCAAAGCCTACATTAGACGCTCTCCATTTGAAATTTCTCTGAAAAAGATTTCCAACGGTATGTGGAAGTCCAAAAATGGTGATCCAAATTTAAACATGAATGCAACAAATTACAGATATAACCATAAACATAGAGATGCAGCAAAAATAAAACTTCATTTCATTAATATCAAAGAACTAAAGTATGCTTACATACAGAATGGAAATAAACTAGCTCGGGCCATGGTAGCTTATCTCTGAGAAGAGATGTGGTGGATACATGCCTCTGAACTATGTTACAATGAGGCTCAGAGGCCTATTTATTATTGAGAAATAATGGAAAACCTAAACATCCAAAAACCTAACCCTAGGAGATGAAGTGCCAAAACTATGGGCCCCATTTGGGTAAATCGATACATCAACTTCTCGAGGTCGTAACTTTGGCATACAATCTTCGTTTGACACGAAAAATACCTCGTTAGAAATAGCTATCCGAGGAATACAACTTTTGAGTGGCCAAAATTGGTCAATAATCCATGTTGGCCCTAGTTTTCCCAAAAAAATTTCGTTTAGGGCCTAAAAACGGCTCCGGAAGTTCAGGACCCAAAAAACTGGAAAAAATAGTAAACTATGCTTTAATTAAGGAAACTGAAAAATTGAAAGAAACAATGGTGGGGGTCCAAGTGGAATAGGAGGGTGGCCACCAATATCCAGCTGGATTAATCCTCCCCTCTTAGAAAGCAATAGTCCCCATTGCATTGAGTTCCTCCATGAGATGAGGAAACTTCTGTTGAACTTGGTCCCTGGTGAGCCACTTGCCTTGGTGAAGGAGTTAGCCTGCTTTGACAACTTGATATAGTTGGATCCTTTACTGTCGGGTGTTATTGATCTGTGTGTCCCTGATTCGATTACTTTTGTTTTTGTTCCATGTACTTTGGATTTAACTCTATAGGTGTGAGATGTTTTGCAATGTCTGTTGTGTCCAACAATGGTGGGAAGTATGGTCGAAGGTGGTCCACATTGAACACTGGGTGCAGGCCAAGGAATGGAGGAATGCTGAGCTCAAATTCATTGTCTCCCACAACCTTGGTAATGGTGTAAAGACCATATTGGAGTGTTCTAAGTTTCTGATAGGCATCGTTAAGGCATTCCTTCTACAAATGAAACCAGGCTTTGTCGCCCACCCGAAACTTGTGTGTCACCTGATGTTGATCATGTCGCTACTTGTATTTGGAATTTGATTTCTCCACGATGTCATGGACCTGCTGGAAGATGTGTTGAATGTGCTCAATGAAGCTGTTTTCCTTGTTGGATTCAGACTGGACATGAGCTAAATCTACCTGAGTAGCTGCAAATGTTATAACCACATCAATGGGACATAGTGGCTGGAATCCCAAGCCCACCTGAAAAGGGTTGTCGCCAGTCGAGCCGTGGAGAGCCCGATTATAGTTGTGCTATACATAGGGGAGGCTCTCATCCCATATGCGTGGATGATTTGAGTTTTACATGCACAAAATGTGTACGATCATCGTGTTGACGACCTCTATCTGGCCATCAGTTTGGGGATGGAAAGTTGTGGACTTAGTGAGCTTGGTTTCCAACATCGACCATAGATTAGACAAAAATGTACTGAGTAACCTGCTATCCTAATCTGAGATGATAGATTGCGAGATCCCGAAGTGTACCCACACTCATTCAAAGAAGAGTTTAGCAGTGGCTTATGCTGTGATATTCTTCTTGCAGGCCACCATAATGGCCATCTTCGAGAAGCTATCAACGACCACAAAAACAGAGTCATTTCCATACTTAGTAAAAGGAAGGCTCGACATGTAATCCATGGAGATGGATTCCCAAGGTCGACTAGGGTAGGCAACAGAGTATAGAGGCCTTGCTTCTTGATGGTTAGTTTGGCAATGACGCAGGCAGTGCAGGATCTGATGTACTTCCTGACATCCTGTTAAAGATTCAGCCTCAGAGTAAAGATAGAAGAAGCCAAAATAACTGAAGAATCACTCAAGGATGAGTTAAAAGAAAGAAACGAGAGAAGGGAAGAACTAGAAGCCGAAATTGTCTCTCTATGAAAGGACACAGAAAGGGGAAATGTCCAACAAAACTGTGCAAGTAGCTCTAGAGCATTGGATGAGTTCATAAGTAATCAAAGGCCAAATCAAAATAAAGGACAAAAGAAAATTAAAAATGACACAACGCTAATAAGTAATCAAGAGACTATTCCTCCTCTAAGAAGGACTGAATACAAAAGACCATTTAGACAAGATAACTCACTCAGATATGCAAATTCGTTTAATGGTTATTGTTTTTCATGTGCTAACTTTGGACATATGGCTAGGGATTGTCAAACATATAACAGGTACAATTATCAAAGATATTATCAATGGAATCAAAACCCTAGAAGCAGATATTCTAGAAGTAGGTTTGCAAGATCACAAGACAGGTTTCACTACGACTCTGACAGTAGAGAGTTTACATCGTATGCTCCATTATTCAGTGTCATCATTGAATGTTACAAATGCAAAAGTATGGGAATGTAGCACAAGATTGCAGGTACAATATGGAATCCTCCATGAATAACAACCCTAGCATCAAGTACAGGAAAGGATAGCAATGCTCTCAAGCTTTGTAAATGAAAAATATCTTGAGGTAGCAACAAGTACATTAGGCAATGACAAGGTTCAGGATGATCCAACCAAAGAGATGGGTAGTACATTATTTTGAAGAATCCATCATGCCGACTCCCTGAATATTGAAGAGGGAGAGTGATGGGCCTCTAAATTAGACATAAATTAAGGCCCATGCTTCTAATTTAAAACATAAATTAAGGCTTATGACCATCCTTCAGCACATTGAACCTGTCTTTTTGCATTAGATAATTTATTTTTAACTTTAATATATTCATTAGGAAGGTTTATGAATAATTGAATATTTGTGCCTAATATTATTTATTTTTTGTGGAATATTATGAGAATATTGGTCAGATTATGAAGAGTTGGAAGAGGAGATAAGTTAGGGACTTGTTCCCTACTACTGGAGGATCAATAAAAAATAACAAGTCAATAAGATATTATGGAATTATGGCACAAATTTTGGAACTCCAATGATTGAGAAAATCTAGGAATGTGTTCCACTAATCAAGGAAGCAGATCCACCAATCAAGGGAGAAGATCCACTAATCAAGGGATTTCGATGGGGAAAGCTTCCTCCATCCATGGGGAATTATTCTTAATCATTTTTTATAAGTACCAAGTCGAATTTTCCTCTAGGGAATGATTGAGAAAATCTAGGAATGTGTTCCCTGCCATTTAATGCAAATTCCTAGTATTGGGGACTAGATCGACTAATCAAGGGATTTTGGTGGGGAAAGATTCCTCCATTCATGGGGAATGGTTCCTAATCATTTTTTATAAGGACCAAGTCGAATATTCCTCTAGGGAGAGATTTTGATTAGTGTTATTGTGGAGAGAGCTTGTCTTGTAGCTCCATTGTATTTTCTTGCAGGGAGTTAATTCTATTGATGAAAATAATGAAGACTGGTGTCATATTCAGCTTCTAAATCTTGTTCTCCTCCATAGGTCTCTGAGTTTCCTTGGGCTTGGACATCCCAGGATCCTCAGAGCCCTTTTGTATCATTTTCTTTCCTTATTTTCATTACTTATTCACATGTATCTCTAGTTTTTATTTCTTTTTATTTCTGCATTTAGTATTAATGATTTCTTGTTGTAGGATTGAGTTAAATGGTTGATGTAAGTTCTTTGGCAAGATCAAAAGCATTATTTAATCATTGGAAAAGCTTTGGAAGTTCATAATAATCATTGAATTGTTTGGATTAGTCTTCTTATTCCCAAATCTAGATTGTTGGACCTCCTTTTTAGCAAATAACAATAATTTTTTTTTCTATTTTTGAGAGCATACTAACGAGTTTCAATCGACTTGATTCCACTTGCATTATATCACAAAAACATTTTAGTTCACAATAAAATTACCCCATTGGATTTTCACTTGATTTGGTTAGGGATTTTTTAGATTTGCTAGCTCACCAGTTCTCAAATTTCTAGATTTTCGACTAGTAATGTTTTTTATTTTTTTAGAGTGGGTTAACAGAGATATTTTTGAGTGATTCCACTTGGAATGGGGATTTAAGACATCTTGGTTAATAAAAAAAATTGTCCCATCAAATTTGGATTTGATTTTCTTGGTCATTAAATCCTCACCAATTTCATCATTTCACAAGGAAACTTCTCCAAGCTTTTTGAGCAAATCCATCCATCTCCCAACTTTGGTTTTGAGTGATCCTATGAATTTTCCCACTCCATTCCACCCATCACACACCTTTCCTAGACCTCCCATCACCTCCAACTCCTCACATTTTTCTCTCGTATGTATATTGTAGGTTCACTGTAATTCCTACAAGATCATCCTGTAGGTTTCTAGTACATCCTGTAGGTTTTCCTGAAATGGCCTGTTTTGAGGCTGAATTGAGAGAAAACCTCTAGGAAGTCACCAAAAGCCTCCCAAAGGTCTCCCACACCATCCAACCATCTCCTAACCCTTCCATCCAACCTCCAACATCCTTAATTCACCTTCCACATCACCAAAGGAAATTAGTTTGCATACTTGATTTTGCATGAAAAGACAAAAAGACAAAATTAGATTTATTTTAGTCCCTTTATTTGCACATTAGTGATGTTTGATGCTTCTTACTTCCATGCTTAGATAGTAGCATTTAGTTCATGATAATTTAGCATTATTTCAACGCATAGTTTCTTGGAAGTTAATTAGGAAATGGTGTGATTTAGCATTGAATTTCCGTCTCTTTCCTTGTACTTTCTTTCTTGCAATAGGTTAAGGTTCCATTTCGAACATTTCATTTTTTTGCAATTAGTTTAGGATCTGACTTTAGTACATGCACTCCATTACATCATGGAAACAAAGGAAGGACACATTGCATGCCGCACATATAGTGTCGACACCTCTTAAGTTTGTACGAATACCAGGTTGAAAATTAAAGTCGATAGCCTTGGGAGTTGCAACATTCTTATTGCAATACCGAGGCTCATCAGAGAGTCTAAGCAGTAGTAGTGGCATATTTGAAAATAAATCATTGACAGGTTGACATAAAGGAATATTATGGACAGTTTCAGTGGCAAGCAAAGTTAATCCATATTGATAGATAGAATCAATAGTAACAGTTCGTGTGAAGCATAGTACGTCAAGAGAGAATTCAGAAAAACCATTTCAAAGCTGACAAGTTGCAAGAAAAGTATGGATGATTTATTTATGGCTTCTAGGCCAGATGTGATGCAGGCAGTTGGGAAAGTTGCAAGATTCCAAGCAGCACCAAAGGAATCCTATGTTATTGCGGTAAAAATGATTTTTCGATATCTTAAGGGAACAACAAAATATGGACTATGGTATCCTAATGGAAATGAGTTAACCATCGAGGCTTATATCGATGCAGATTGGGCAGGTTGTGTTGATGATAGTAAGAGCACTAGTGGATCATCCTTCTATCTAGGTGGTTGTCTTATTTCATAGTTGAGAAAGAAGCAATATTCAATCTCATTATCCATAGCGGAAGCTGAATACATAGCAGCATCAACTTGTTGTACCCAAGTCCTCTGGATGAATCAAACCTTGCACGATCTTCAAGTAAGGTTTGATGAGCCCATTCTAATTTTTTGTGATAACACTAGTGCCATCAGTATCTCCAAGAATCTTGTGATGCATTAAAAAACAAAACACATTCCGATCAAGTACCATTTTGTTAGAGAACATGTTGCTGAGAAAAAAATCAAGGTTGAATACATTGGGACGAAAGAATAAATCGTTGACATATTTATCAAATATTTACTGCTTGAGGCATTTGAGTATATTCACCAAAATCTTAGGATTCTCCCAAGTTCCCATTAGACTATTGTTTTCTCTAGTCAAGTAGATAAGGGGAGTTGAGGTAGATTACAGATCCACAGGAGAGGCAGCTTGTCAGGGAGAGTTACCCTTTGCCATTGATGTCAAAGGGGGAGAGAAAGTGTTAGGAAGGTTAGAAGCATGATTTTAAGGGGAGTTATGATCACGAGGGGAGTACTTGTGTTGCCGTAAATGCCGAAGGGGGAGATTGTTGATAGGTGGTTGTCATTGATGTCAACCCAAGCATCACCAAGAGCTACCCCGATCTTCCATGGAAAATTTTACATGGAAATTCATGGAATAATGTGTCAAGATCCTTCTAGATATATTCCCCTCTATGAGTTGTTTCCATTGATATATGGTATGCCTTGTGGTTTTTCGTGTTTTGAGAGAAAATTGAGGTTGAAGTTAAAGACCTAGTTTTGTGGGTTAAAACCTCAGGGGATAGAGACATGACACCTTCTTCACCAATGGTTGCCAATATATGATAGGGAATTTCACTGTAATCTCACCACATAAGTTGAATAACTTAAAAATCCAAAGATAGTAAACCAATCATTGAATTCAAACCTGGGTAGGACCATATGCACTAAGCCAATTATTGACTTCAAAATTTTAGTGGAATCGAAATTTTTCTAGATAAATATTAACAATGTAAACTTTGAAATGGGAACTAATACGATTATCCGTTTTATAGAGGTAGCAAAAAAGTGACCCGACTTTGAAAAGTGGCGATGCAGAATACACTCTTTTTTTTTCGGAGCATATTTTTGACACTTTAAATTTTTTTATGTATCAAATATAGATATTTGTTTTTAAATGTTAGTGATTTTCATGCCGATTTTGAAACGTGTTGATGCAGCATCAACCTTTTTTTTAAGAGGGCTTATTTTTGACACTTTAAATTTTTTAATGTATTAAGTGTGGATACCTTTCTTTTTAGAGGGCTTATTTTTGACACTTTAAATTTTTTAATGTATTAAGTGTGGATATTTTTTTTAAATGTTACATTTTTTGACACTTTAAAATTTTTTATGTCCAATTTTTTTTGAAATCATGATTACTTAACAAATTTTCTAATTGTTATATATATATTTTTTTCTAAATGTTGATTAAAAAAAAATAAAAAATTAACATAAAACAAAAAAAACACACACACACACACACACACATATATATATATATATATATATATTTTAAACTACTAAAATTAATATTAAAAACATTTAAAAAAACCAAAAACAAAAATATACTCAAATTCCAAAAAAAATCCAAAAAACCATTAAAATTAAAAAAAATATATATTTTCAAATAAAATAAAACAAACCAAAATACATTTAAAATTAAAACAAATACATATTTTTTATTAAAAAAAACATTTAAATTTTTTGTAAAACTATATATTTTTGATTTAAAAAAAAACCTATTTAAAATTAAAGAAAAATATATATTTTTTATTTTAAAACAAAAAATAAACACTTAAATTTTGTGTAAAAATATATATTTTATTATTAAAAAAAACATTGTGCGCAATTTTTATTTAAAAACAAAAATAAACTCTTTTTTTTTTAAATATATATATTGTTTTTGAAAAACAAATAAAAGAAAATGGGCATTTTTATTTAAAAAAAATTTAAACATATAATCGTTTTTAAAACTATACATTTTTAATTTAAAAAAAAATTAAACATATAATTGTTTTCAAATATATATAGTTTTATTTTAAAAAACAAAAACTTATGCGAATTTTTATTTTTTTAAAAAACTAGACATTAATTTTTATTTTTTTAAAGAATTATTTTTAATTAAAAAATAAAATAAAATTATGGGCTCGCCTTACCGCTGCCCGACCGCTCGCGGGAGCGCGGTCTTGGGCGGCGGAGCTGCATGCAAGCTCCACCGCCTAGGGCTGCGCCCCCATGGACGGCGGCAAGATGATTCACGGAATCGACTTGCAGTTGCTCAGCTGCCCGTTAGGGTGCGACCCTGGGCGATGGAACTGCACGCAATCGAGCCCATAAATAATTTTTATTTTTTATTTTTTAAATTAAAAATAATTTCTTTAAAAACAATAATTAATGTCTAGTTTTTTTTTTTTGGTTTTTTTTTTAAAATAAAAAATCACATCAAATTTATAGTTTTTAAAATAAAAATAAAAAAATATTTAAAAAAAAATTTATATGTTTAATTTTTTTTTTTTAAACAAAAAATGAGCCATTTTTTTTTAAATAAAAAATATGTATTTTTTAAAGGAGTTGTCTTTAGTGCGACTTTTTGGAGATTTCGGTGACAGAATCCGGCGGAAAAAATTGAGGTTAAATCTTGATTTGCATCATTTAAAATGGTTTTTTAACTGCATATTTGTATTCAACACCCTGAAAAACCCCCCTAGGATGCTTTGATTGTGCAGAAATTAGCTATCAAACTTGCGATTTCAATAAATCACTACCGGATTTTGAGCGGAAAAACCCACCGGAAAAACTTCCAAAAAGTCTCTTTAAAGACAACTCCGCAAAGTTTTTAAAATTTTATTTGTTTTTTGGTTTTTGTTTTGTTTTGTTTTGAAATTTGAGTATTTTTTGGTTTTTTTTTTTTGGTTAATTTTCTATTTCTTTTTTTTAATCTAATTTGTTTGTTTTTTTTTTAATAGTCTTTTGTTAATGTTTTTTTTTTTAAATTTTTCTATTTTTACTTAATTTATTTTATTTTTTTTAATCTTGTTTCTTTTATTTTTCCTAAAATTTTTAATAGTTTACTAGATAAGAGAAAAATTTACCTTTTTTTGAAAATATGTTTTTCTTATTATTTATTTCTTTATATTTTATTTATTTATTTTTTAGTTTTTTAATTCTTATTTTTATAGGTTAATTTTTTTTAAACATTTTTATGATTTTTTTTTGGATAACTTTTTGTCTGTATATATATATATATATATATATATATATATATATAATTATTATTATTATTATTATTATTTTTTAAATTTTATGTTTTGTTTTTAATATATATTTTTATTTACGTTTTGTTTTTTGTTTTTTTTTTTTTTAACTTTTTTAATTTTCTGTTTTTTTTCATTGTTTTAATTTTTTAATTTTTTTTCAATTTTATATTTTTATTATTTTTTTGAAATTTTAATGTTTTTCGAAATTATGATAAAATATTTTGTGCCATTATTTCAAAATTTTGAAAATTTACCCTTGATAAAAAAATTGTTATTCGAGCATCAACACTTTTCGTTTTGAGGGTGTTTTTTGCACAAAAAACTGGTTTTCACTACCATTTTTAAAACATGTTCAAAATTTACCTTAGAAAAAAAATTTGTTATTCCACCATCAACACTTTTCGTTTTGAGGGTGTTTTTTGCACAATTTTTGCAAAAAAGATTGGTTTTCAATGCCATTTTTAAAACATGTTCAAAATTTACCCTTAAAAAAGAAGTGTGATTCCAGCATCAACACTTTTCATTTTTAGCTCTGTTTCATGTTTTTTTGAGTTTTTTGGGCTAGAGTTCCCGTTTTGAGTTTATAGTTCCCATTTCAAAGTTTACATTGTTTAATAATAAGGGTTAGTAATTAATTAAATTAAGGGTAATTATGAAAGCATCATCTTATAAAGCATTTTAAATTAATTTTATCTCATAAAAAGTATCCCTTTTACCTTAACAAATATTATCTCTTCCCATAAGGCTCACGGTCTCCCTTCCTTAGCACACAAGACATAAATAAAATTAATATTTTAGTATGTTAATTCCTATTCCATCTCTAATATCTAATGGTCACCAAAAATCCCTTTCCTAAACCTTAACGGTAATCCTCGTAATCTATAAAAAGAAGTTTTGTCTTGCCTAATGTGTATGGTATAGAAACGAATGAATTTGTGAAAATTATCGAGGTGAACTTTTCGGTCGCCCTGCAGGAGTATTAACGCAGGTATCTTAAGGGATAGGGTTTGGTAAATTTGATTTGATTGGAGATTTGATTTATTGCAGGGTATGTTTGTTATGAGCAACAAATGATTAAAAGACTCCTCAAAGCATATTTAGGATGGTCTTCAAGGTTTCAGATTTGTAATAAGATATTTTGTTTAAGGCACGAGCAGAGTCAATTTTTGGAGCGAACCTACAGCCAAGACTAGAGACTTGGACCTGTAATATGACTTGAAAATTTGGCACAAAAATTATATATTTGCTGATTATCAAGGAAAGTGAAGTCATTTGGAGCATGTTGTAAGCATCCATGATGTAATTTTAATTACATATTTTTACAATAGCAAAGGTTATCTTGCAAAAAGGAGCGAAGGAAGGATACCATGCTTGTTAACAAATCTATTTACAATCTTCAAAAAATGGACTACAAGGAACAACACACCTAAAGGTCTCGAAACTTAGGAAATTACATTATTTCATGACAACGAGGGTATCCAAAGGATGTTTCAAGTCTCGGTCTTCCATAGGTCTTCATTGAAATACATGTGAACTTTTGCAAGCAAATATTCGTGGCACTAGTCTCTAGTTTGGGTAAGTTGTGTTGCATACAATTTGTGTTCAAGTTGTATTTGAAACAAGCCTCAGTTCATGTCTTGCATTAGGAAAAAAATTTTGAGCCTCATATTTAAAATTCAAGGTTTGTACATACTTAAATTCCTTTCAATGTGTATTTTAACGACTGTTGTTAGATTAAATTGAGGACTGCACAGTAGTGTGTATTAGGCTAGTTTTGAGTTAAGCTGCAATTGAATTAGTACTATAAGTTGTGTTCAGTTTGATAGCTATTGTAAGTTCTGTCCTAAGTGTGTCTATACTGCCTTGTCATCATTGTGTCTAAGGCTTATAGCTACAATCTTCATTGGTGTCTAGTCTTGCTTAAAATCTAGGTCATTGTCGTGGTTTGTTTTCATTAAGAACTAGTTGAATAAGAAGAGCGTAGGTTGTTGCAACAAGTCAAGAACAAAAGGGGCATACTTAAAATACAAGCACATCTCAGGTACTTATTGTAATGATTTAATTTTATACTTTCACTATTATGTACTTACATGTGTATTGCAAACAAAGGTAAGTTGAAGGGTATTTTGTTTTTGTTTGGGATTGGGCTCCGTTTGGATTTGCAGGTTCAACACAATTTAAGCATCCTCAACTGGTACAAAGAATGGTGACATAAAGATAGATCAACTAGTTGTTATAGCACCATTTACCACTTTTGGTAGATATGATGCTCTGATTATGGCCTAGAGCAACCCTTCCTTCCAGACTTGGTCCAAAATTAAAAAAATAGTGTTTTATTCCCTATACACTACTTTGCCCTGTGATAAAAGCGTGTACACGTGGGTCAGCATATACCCAACCCACGTACATATGTTAAAACACTTAAAAAAATTAAATTTCCTTAATTTCGGGCAGAGTTCACGGGTTTTACCTATTACTCACCTCCTATTACCTGTGGCCCAACTATTTCCCAATTGAAAAAACTAATTTGGACAAGTATAAATAAATCTCCATGGAAAGGCCTTAGGGGAGAAGATATGAGATATTGACACTATAGTGAGATTACCCTGATCGAGTCTGATGAAATACTTGTGCCTCCTGCACTCCCCAAAGCTTTAGGAAACCCTTGTTTCCTTGTTGGAGATATCCTTCATCCTTCTTGAGATATGCTTGTATTGGTGATGGAGGAAGATTGCTGAGGCCGGGAAAGGACGGATCTGGAGGACGGTTCCGCTTGGAGATGGAGAAGGACTCAGGTCGTATTTCTCCACTTTACTTGAAGCTAAATTCAATAAAGGAATGCTGTAATGTTTCCTATATTAAACGTGTTTATGCATCGATTTATATTATAATTCGTTTATGAATCTTATATTGATGTATAATTGTTCATTCATTTATATGATTTGAAGTTAATAAAATGAACATGCTTTATGTTTCTACAACTGTATCTGTTTCATTTGAATAATTTTTAGGTTTCAAAAACATCAGGAGAACCTGAGGGTTTGCACCCTGTGGGATCTATCCAAACGTAGGACATCCGGGTAAGGGAACTCCTGCACAGTTCAGTAGAATAAGCATTTAGGTTGACTTCCTGAGCATTTCTTGTTGTGGTTAGCCACCTGCTCTGTTGGGGTTCTCAACCCAAGACCCTAGGGTGGTCTCACCTGTAACAGAATTGGAAACTCTGCTGGGGATAACATTCTTGTTATTCCTGTTTGGGTTGTTTGTTCTCAATCAGGGTTTAATTTCTTGACTGCTTGCTTTTACAGTGTTGTTTGATCCATTAGTGTCCCAGGCATCAAGTCTGATCTTCTTGATCAGACTTTGATTTTTGTCTTTTCCTAATTAAGCTTTGTATACATTGTTTTCTTGGGTTACAGTAGCATATACACGCAGGTTTCTTCAAGTAGACTCGCGTATACGCTAGTTTCTTATATTAGAAACGCATGTGCATGCTTTTGTGTCTTTACACAGTCGCGTATGTAATTTTTTGAATTATTTTTTGAAATCTTTCTGCCCAGATAGGTCTACTGCCTGGTGATTTATGTTGTTGTATGGTCATATGCTGTCTAGAGAACTCAGTTTTCCTGCAAGCTTTCTTTTTCAAAATCTCCTTCTCACTGAAAAGTGTTGATTGGCCTAGGATTACTTCTTAAGCAAGTTTGTAGTTTGTGTCTTGGGTGCAAGGCTTCATTCTGAAGTTCTTGGTTGTTTTGGTTTTCCAAAACAAGAAATTGCTTTTGATTTCATTTTTAGCTCATATTTCAAGTTCCCTTGCTTTGCTTTTCCTTGTTTCGTGGCCTTGTTGCTTTTTGTGCTTTTTTTAGAGTCTTTTTGGAAAGTTTGAGAGTATTTGTTTCTTGACATTTTGTTAGTTTGCCGAAACCTTTTGCTGCTATTCGGACCGGTTTGTGCAAGTTTGTAGTCTTTCTCCTTTCAAGTTTCATTTATTTATGAGTATTATAACTTGCGAGATTGAAAGACTCCTTGTGCTTATTTCTTGATCTTTCGAGTTTTAGTAGTACTTTTGTGATCTCGGAATGTTGCTTTTATTTCCTTAAAAGTAAAAAACACAAAAACATCGTTTTTTGTTTTTCTTTGTCCAAGATTTTGGTTTACGGTTTCTTTTGTTTTGTTGTTGAGAACTGAATTGTGATCTTTTTCAATTTGTTCTGCTTGCTTTGGAGAGAGATTTGTTCTTAATTTTTTCCCTCTTCATTTTCAATACTGGCTTATTGTCTCTATAAAGAACCACATTTGCTTATGAGTGTTGTTTAGGATCTTGCATCATCATTTTGACTTGCATTAGGTTAGTTTGCATATTAAAGCATTCTTAGTCTTTTTAGAATTTTGGGTGTGTGTGGATTGTTGCAAAAAAGAAAAGAAAAATATTTTGCTTATATATAGGTTTTCATAGAACCCAAGTAGAAATCACTCTTCATTGAAGAAAATGACTGCATTCATATAGTTAGTTTTCTATTGGTTTCTTTTGCGTCATAAAACATCATCAGTTTCACTCTCGTAATTCCCCTTGACTTAAATAACAACTATATAAAATCAAGCAATCTAATAAAATGAACTAGAACTTTTATTGTTGTCATTAATAAACACCAACAAGTTTAGGTTCATTAGGGCCTTGAAATAGGTGAGTGGAGAGTTAACTCTCCAAGGCCGCTCAAATTACAAAATGTAGAAGTTGAATAAAGAGTGAAATCCAATATCATTAGAAAGATCGAGAAAGCTCCATGACTGGGAGTGAAGCAAGAGGGAGAGTGAAGACAAGGAAGAGAGATACCCCCTCTCCTACTTGTTGGATCTCGCCTCACAACTATTCCGCCCGGGCTTTGATACGGGTTGGTATCCATAGTTGTCTTTCCTAGGGATCACATAGGTGGCTGCAAAGGGGAAACCCATGGCACCTTAGGCTGATGTTGCATCACATTCAACAGTACTTCTGGAGGGTACCCTTGCGAAGCTTGGGTGGTTGCATCAGCAAAGGCTGTTGTCTGGAGGTCGGCATAACTGCTTCTGATACCTTTGCTAGTAGGCCTGGGGCATAATTACCCGAGTCTATTTTCGAAAAACCCCTCATTTTGGCTTCTTTGTATTTTGATGTCCAGTCCTAATCAACCGGAGTAGGAATACTTGAAATTTATTTGATTGCTTGTATCTTTAGGGAATTTTAGAGAGTGCTCCTTGCTCATAGTTGGCCTAGCTTTACAAATTTTTTGAGTCTTTAAGTAGATTTCTTAAAAATAATTCAAAGTGGCTAATCGACCGGCTCATTGGTATAGGAGACTTCGTGGGCTATCACCTACAAGTCCTGAGCCTTCTCCACAAAGGTGTAGGAGAAATACTACGAGTGGTTTTCAATGGTGGTAGTAGGCACATCGGAGATTGATCCTCCGGTTGGAGTTATTAATTCACAAGATAGACTTGGTACAAATAGAGAGTTAGAGAGGAACACTCCAATTCTTTCTCGAGTACTCTTCCAGTCAGAAGACAATATTGAGGTTGAAGAGCTTTCTGAGTCTATTTAGGCTCCTAATTCTCCTCTTCATCCTGATTATCCAAACGTTTTATTATATGTTGGAACTTTGACCAATAGGCATTCGAGAACAAGTTTATATCAATCTTTTCCTTCATTGACCACTATTGGAAGCATGGAATCCATGAAAAGTGCTATGAGTATGAAAACTCCTATATCTGTACAAGGAGGAGGAACCATTTCTATACCTTTTGTTACTCCTGACACTGCTATATTTGCTTCTACTTCCATTCCATCTTTGAGTGGAAGTTCTCAAGCTGTTGCCTCTGACATTGGATTTTTCCCTTTTGGAATGTCGACCAACGCGATTCCTTCGGTCCCGTTAAGTATTCCATCAGCTGCTTCCACATCCATGGCAAGTGGATCAACTTATTTTCAAGGTTTCCCGTTTAGGGGTGGTCATATACCACATTCCAATCCAACTTTGGGATTAGTGCCTTTTTCCTCTACAGGTCAAAGTTATAATCCATTTCAAAGTTGGACAAACCCTGTGGTTAGTGGGTTAGGAGCCGGGAATCAATCTTATTTCGGCCAATAAGGGAATATGCCATATTGTTATGTCAGTTCTTTCCAGAACGTTTCTCCCTATGCTAATGCATGGAACCCTTACCAAGGGCTCTCTGCTCCTTTTAACACTTCTATAGGAGGCAACTTTACTAGTTACCAAGGTTTTTCGATAGGAGTTGGTCAAACTTGGATGTTTTTTGGACCATAAGGGGCTCCTTATGGTTCAGTTGGGTCTATGAGTTACTTCAGGTAACATGGTGTGTTCACAAATCCAGGCCATTCTTTTCAGAACGTTGGGAGTTCTGCCCACACCGGGTGGAATCCTTAGGGTCCGCCATGACTCCCTTTTCTGGCAACGTTAAACTTGCAAAATCTCTCTAAATTGACTAATGATCCGATTAGGTATAACCCGGTTTGGCCTTCGGTCCCAACCAAACTTCCCTCAAATATACGAAAGTTCGAGGGGACGACTGGTGAAGATTCGGGTGACCACGTAACAACTTTCCACTTATGGTGTTCATCTAACTCCATGATAGATGATTCAAACAGGTTTTGATTATTTCAATGTACCCTAACTGGAAATGTGGCTAAGTGGTACATAGAACTGCGAGGGGACACCTTCAATTCTTTCGACAATTTGGCTACTATCTTTTTGAACCATTTTCAATTGCTTGTCCGATATGATGCTGGAACTGAGCTTCTGGCTAATTTCCAACAGGATCAGGCAACTCACATTTCGAATCATATCCAGGAATGGAGGAGAAGGAAGAGGCTCATTAAAGCCAATATTTGACAATAATTTCTTCTTGAATGGTTTCTTAAATCGTTACAACTCTAGATCTCTAAGGATGTGTCCCTCTCTGGTGTTTTCACCGAAGAGCAAGCTATTTTCAAATCTCAACAGTTAGAACTGATATATTCTCAGTCTCGAGTTCTTCACAAAATTCTACTGTATGCCCCTAGATCTAAAGTTGATATAGCCAAAACGAATCTAGGTCCCCATGCCGACAGGCTAGTCGGATCGATTGATGCTAACACGGTTAACCTGCTGAATCAATTGCAGTAGTTGTATTTACAAACTGCTTCCTCTATGTAGGCATCGCCTTCTGTATCTATACCTCTCAACCTACATCTATAAACACCATCCAAACTTCCAACCCCAAAGGAAACCAACAATCCGAGGGGGAGAATAAAGGACGAGGTAGGAAGAAGAACCAGGATGGGAAGGAAAATGCAAACAAACCCGACAGTGATGCCGGAGGGGGTAGTAAAGAGTCCAAGAAAAAGGTAAAATTTCCATGCAAGTTATGCAATGTATATCATTTGACTAATCTCTTCCCTAAGATCCAAGGCGCTCAACGCTTATTAGTGCAGCAAGGGTCTTCTAGCTCCCAGGTTGTCCTCACTAACCCTTTTCCCCAAGGGCAGCAATTACTTGTTGGCGCGAACTCTAATGCTGGTACCCCCGCAGGGGGGAACTAGGAAGGGGATACTTCATCAAATTTCTACATGATGAGCTCTCATATTGATGTCGCTATGCGATTGCGTGATTATGGTGAATTGGAATATTCTAAGGCTAAGTCTACTTCCGATGCCTCAGAGTCGCTCCATATTGAGAGGCCCTCTGTTGAGTCTATACCTCGGGTGCTGAAAGGCTTCACAAAGTGCTTGACCATCAACCCTAATGCTAGGGAAACCAAGAATTACTTGATTTTAGAAGATCCGGCTTAGAGTCCTTGTGCTATGTCAGTGTTAGAGGTACTTCAGTCGTGCCCTACTCACAGGAGTGCTTTACTCTCAGAAATTAGAGCAGTAGATCTAAAAATTCTCTTATGCTTACTTTTGATATGTCAAGCGTCAAAAAGAGAC
Source organism: Pinus tabuliformis (assembly GCA_031772625.1). NCBI lineage: Eukaryota > Viridiplantae > Streptophyta > Pinopsida > Pinales > Pinaceae > Pinus > Pinus tabuliformis. The sequence continues at coordinate 190,117,863 of CM062816.1, forward strand.
TCCCTCATCATATGTCTTTCCAGATAAAGTCTACATATTGAAAGACTAACATCTTTTGAATCATTATCGATGAGGGAGCTTCCATAGGTGTAATTGTCCATGTGATATTGGAAGGCCATTGGATCGCCTCAAGTTGTCCCTTCACCGACTCTATTGACAGCATTTGATGGACATTCTCATAGCCCACACGAGATTATTCCAGCCTTTCCCATCTATGTTGGGGGAAAGGTTGTAAATATTGAGGTAGAAATAGTCGATGCGAACCTGGATTACAACCTCCTCTTAGGCAGGAATTGAATTTACGAGATGGATGCCATAGTTTCATCATTAATTCACATCCTTTGTTTTCCTCATGAGGGAAGGATTGTAAAATTTTATCAGATGGATTATTCTCCAAGTGACTCTCATGCATCTTTTGAGTCTACTATTCCATTAGTGGACAATCCTCGACAACCTATAGAGAATTTAGGAGTTGGGACGTACTATTCTTTAATGGGTATTTTTGATCTTCCTGCTCCTATATCTATAATCAATGCTATTTAATCCTCCAAGGGACCTTCTCGAAGAGAGTTCTTTCAAACTCTTTATTTTTCGGACGCTTAGCCTTTTCCCTCATCTACTACCACATTACATGGAGGGAAAGTAGATGGAATGGCATGTCCTATGTCTGCAGCAGAAATTTCTTATCGGTCTATTGTTAACCTTGTAGACTCCCATCCTACTCCTTTCTCACCAGAGGAGTTAGATGGATATGTGGCTTCGGCTTGGACCCTCAATTCAACTTCAACTTAGGATTGCTTAGATATAGTATTACCATATGAGGAAGCAATTATAGAAGCAATGATTGGTGTTGATAGACCATGGGATGATTTACATCATCGTTCATATTTCCTCCCTCATTTGCAAGAAATTGAGTCAAGCTTGTCCAGTCCTTCTACTAGTGATGTTCATACAGTTTTAAACCCTTTGGCCCTAGCATGGTTTTCTACCGAAGGTAACATGTCTTCTATCTCACAAACTGTTCCGGTGAACATCTCTAGGAATCCTAACATAATCGAAAATGTCTTCATTGGAGCTAACTGTTCCCCTAAAGAAATTCAAACTTATACTGATATCTTCAAAGAGTCTTGTGATGTTTTTGCTTGGTCTTATGAGGAAATGCCTGGAATAGATTCATTTATAGTCCAACATGAGATCAAGACATATGAAAATGCTAAACCTATTCGTCAAAAACTTCAACCGGTTAATCCTAGAAAAGCAACAACTATTAACATTGAAGTTGAAAAGCTGCTAAAGGTGGGTTTCATATACCCCATTCCTCTAACTGAGTGGGTCTCTAATCCAGTCCCCATAGACAAAAAGCATTGAACGATTCGAGTATGTATTGACTTTAGGGACTTAAATAAGGCTTGTCCAAAAGACAATTACCCCACGCCCTTTATTGATCAAATCATTGACGAATGTGCTGGGAATGAAATTTTTTCATTCATGGATGGATTCTCTGGTTACAATCAAATTACTATCCATCTAGAAGATCAACACAAGACAACCTTTATTTGTCCTTGGGGTACATTTGCATACAAAAAGATGCCTTTTGGCCTAAAAAATGCTGGAGCCACTTTTCAGCGGGCCATGTCTTATGCCTTTCACGACATCAAACACGTTATCAAAGAATATATTGATGATTTAGCTACTTGTTATCGAAAGAGAATTGATCATCCTAAGCATCTTCAGTTGATCTTTGAGTGATGTCGTTTTTATAAAATCTGATTGAATCCGAATAAGTGCGTTTTCACAGGCACATCCGGTCGGTTGTTGGGATTCATCGTGCCAATAGAAGGGATTCTGTTAATCCCTTCAAGGTTGAGGCAATACATCAATTGCCTCCCCCATCTTCCATACTTCTACTTGAAAGTCTCCAAGGAAAGGAAAATTTCTTGAGGAGATTCATAGCCAATTACGCCGAGATCACAAAAGGATTTATGGGTTTGCTTAAGAAAGGGGTCATGTTTTTATGAGATGATTTCACGCAACGATCTTTTGATGATTTGAAAAAAGCATTAACCTCTGCTCCATTGTTGAGTCCACCTGATTATAGCAGAGATTTCCTCTTGTATCTCGCTGCAGCAGAATCAACCATTGGTATGGTTTTGGTTTAGGAAGATGATGCCTTATGTGAGCATGTAATCTACTATCTAAGTTGAGGCTTGGTAGGCCCTGAACTACACTATTCTCCCATTGAGAAATTGGCTTTGGCAGCTGTCCATGCTGTCTAGCAGTGTCAACATTACATTCTGCTTCGAAAAACGTTCGTCTTAGCAGCCGTCAATCCATTTCAGTTTGTTCTCAGTAGGCGAGTGATTGGGGGAAAATATAATAGATGGATTGTCATTTTGCAAGAATTCGATCTCGAATTCATGTCGGATAAATCTAAGAAATCTTTAGTATTTGCAGAGTTGATATCAAATCTACCTTGCGAGGAAGAAATTATTCGTGAGGAAAATTTTCCCGATGAAAATTTGTTTCTTATTTCTTCACAAGATCCTTGGTATGGGGATATCATTATATATCTCTAGACTTCAAAGTTTCCGCTCGCTTTTTCCAAAAATGGGCATAGAAAGTTGCGTCACCTCGCTAAGAATTATGTTATTATAGTTGACACATTATATCGTCACGGGATTGATTCAATGCTTAGGCATTGTTTAACTTTAGAAGAAGCTGAGTCAGTTCTTAATGATTGCCATAGTGGAGCTTGTGGCGGTCATCTATTCGGGCTTGCAACAACCCAAAAATTTTTGTGAGTAGGTTACTTTTGGCCTTCAATTTTCAAATATTGTATTGAAGTGGTCAAAAGATGCCATCCTTGTTAGGTCTATACTCATAAAATGCGCGCACATCCATCTCTGCTTTTCCTTGTTATCATTGTCAATCCTTTCAAGAAGTGGGGCATTGATTTTGCTACTTGTAATCCGCCTTCTGCAGGAAATCACAAGTACATCATCATGGCAGTAGACTACTTTACGAAGTGGGTTAAGGCCATGCCTACTTTCAAGAATGAGAGTGAAACTTCGGCCTTGTTTCTCTTCAATCAATTTATTTCATGATTTGGTATCCCTAAAGAGATTGTCACTGATCATGGCAGTCATTTCCAAAATCAACTGATGTCTAAATTGGCTCTCAAGTTGGGTTTCCGGCTGGAACATTCATTTCCGTATTATCCTTAGGCCAATGGGCAGGTTGAAGCTGTGAACAAATCCCTTAAAATCATCCTGCAAAGGACAATTAACAAAGCTAGATCCAATTGGCACATCATGTTGTATCTGGCACTTTGGGCATATCGAACGTCAGTTAAGACTGCCACTGACTTTACTCCTTTTCAACTAGTTTACGGGTTGGAATCTATATTTCTTGTTGAATGTGAAATTCCTTCCCTTAAACTAGTTGTTGAACTTCTTCTAGAGACTTCTAGTCTCGAGGAGCGCCTCATTCATTTGGAGCATCTTGATGAGCAACATTGAGATGCCACCATAATAAACGAAGCCCATAAAAAGAGGGTAAAAACTCAATACGATAAAGTTGTCCGTCCTAGAAATTTTTCTGAAGGTGACCTTGTCCTGGTCTATGATCAAGACAAAGATGCCTTGGGGGCAGGCAAGTTTAAGTCTATGTGGTATGGTCCCTTTATAGTCAAGCGAGTTTTAAAAAAGGGAGCTTATGAATTAATTGACTTTGAAGGAAACAAGTTGGTGGAGCCCAGAAATGGGCTCTACCTTAAGAAGTACTTTGCTTAGGCTTCGGCTGAGCACTTACTTGTTTGTATATATTGTATGTTTGTACATATCTATCTATCGGTTTTAGTGATGTCGATATTTTTGATCTGCTTTGGCAGGTATTGATGGATGATTCAATATATTTAGGATTCACCGATGGTGTGAGTAGGCATACCCAGAACCTTTCTTCCATGGCTTGGGTGATTTATTATCCATTTGGCCAGTTGATGGTTTCAAGAGGAGTATGTATTGGTCCTGCTTCAAATAATATTGCTGAATATATTGTCGTTATTAATTTGCTATCTGAAGCGATATCTCTTGATATTGATTCGTTAGTGGCTTATTTATACTCACAATTAGTGGTATCTCAGTTGAACAACATTTATTAGGTATGAGATCCCTATTTGTATCGCCAATTTCTGAGAGTACGATTGTTGCAACGACCATTTTTTTATATCACATATGTTCACATTCCACGATCAGAAAATTCCTTAGCTGATTCTATTGCTAATCAAGCATTGGACTAGCATATAAATCATTCATCAAATTAAAAAACATAAAAAATAATCGAAGTATCATCTATATATATGATCATCATAAAATCGTCTGTATATAGATAGAATGTTTGTGTCCAAAATAATATACAAAAATCAGGACAAAATTCCCTACAAAATTTGGGTTTATGCCCATCATCATGTCTAATCATAAAGAAGATCTAATCATCTATCTGGTTGGCTCAGGATGAGCAGCCAGAAAATAAACAATGGCATTGTCCACACGCCGAAATAGTCGCACGCAGTCCCTTGGAACTCCTACGACGTGACGTTGCATCTCCTCGGGTAAGTCCTCTATGGCTATCATGGGTACTTGGTGAGTCAGTCTCACAAAGTTCCTCTGAACTGCATGGAGAACTCTCTTCGTCTCAGCTGTAGCTCCTTTAGCATCTCTTCCACGATGCCTATGTCTCATCATCTGAAACATGATCAATATATTTTCTAAGTGTCTTGTCTCATCAAAAATATTTTTAAGTTAATCTACATTAAAAATCCAAAAAATCTTAAGATATTCAAAAATTCAAAAATGTTACATATGGCACCCCATGTTGCATTTGGTGGTAATACTAATTCTGGATCTCCTCGGAAATCCATTCTGGCATAGGGGTAGTCATCGATTGTGATGACCTGTTGATCCCAACATGCGAAAAACTCGTCATCAAAAGTCATCCTGGGACATCACCACCCCCTAGGCATTTCATCAGGTCAACCCATCTTCCCATCCGTGGATCCCTTGGGCTGCTGATGGTTCATAATACCTTGGGTCGAAGCCCAGGTACTTTCTCAAAGAATAATGAGCATAAGATTGTGCCATATTTGAAATTCTTGTTTGACCCTTCTGAATGGAAGTGAGTTGGTTCGTCATGTTGGTTAGTAGAGGTGTACACCAATCAAACACAGTAGTGAGGCATTCCACTACTAGGCTCATGGATAGTCGTGAGGCCTAATGTAAAGCATCATAACCGTTTACCCTAGTGATGGTAAATAATAGGATTTTCAAGGATAATCTCTCTACATGCTTGATTGGAATATGACTTCCAATCTTTTCAGGATGACCAGGACAGTATATGTGGATGTAGTCTTCAACGCTGAGACTACCTCTTGTCTTGCCAGTAGAATGTACTATTTCTCCCCTTCAAGAAAGACCGATAATGAAGTAAGTATCTTCTATCTCGATCCTTAGGGGCATATGATCAATCATGAATGCATCATCCTCTGCACTCCAGTAACGAATCAACAACTCAAGAAATCATGTGTTTGCTTTCATGTTTGGCATTTTAAAGAATTTTAGCAAGCCACAACCTCTCAAAGCATCTAAGGCATTTGGATCTTCCATTACTTGGTTATAAATGGCACTATGCTCCCTTTCTCGCTAGGTGATTGTCATCCTGCCCAAAAAAGATGTTTCAAGCCATTATATTTATGTTTTAAATTTTTTACTTGCGCATACGTGGGTTCCCTTTTTACACAGTCATGTGTAGGGCCCTCGTATACATGGGTTACCTGTATTCAACCCGCGTGTACGTAGAGTTGAAATTTTTAACATATTTTCCTACAGTCAAATTATGAAAAAAACATCTAAAAAGTATCACAAATGATTAAAAGCATGATAAAAGGGTTACCTGGAAGTTTTGGAGCAATTTGAATGGTTGGATTAGACGGAGGAAGTTTGTTTGAGTTTGTCTCCACAGCTCCTTGCTCAAAACACAAATGACAAAAATGTGAGTCCAAAAGTCCTTATATAGGTTGAAAAATAAAAATTATTTTTTCAAAAGTTGATTTTTATCTTATGGACTTTTTGACCTTTTGGTTAGGAGTGTCAGGAATGGGTTGTCTTTACAGGAAATTTTGACGCTTCTTCTAGAAAGCGTTTTGGTCCCATGACCACAGACCTGTCATGGCAGGTATCGTTTTCTTACTAACATATAGGCTGGGGAAAATCACTTTCCATTGCATCTTGCATACTAGCTTCCATACTGTGATATGGTTTCCATAGGGTCGACCCCATCGTGTCTTGGTTCACAAACCATTTTAACTCGCCGACTTTAAAATCATGATGCGATGGTAGAGTCAACCTTTACATGGGCATCTTAGTTAGATCCTCGCTGACATTTGTTTCCCATGCTGCTATAATGAGTAGGCTCGGGAGTCCTCTTTAGTCTCGCCATGACTTGTGCATTGAAGACTCATTCTCGTTCTTCTACACTACTTTCTAACCTTATACCCTAGAGGCTCCTTTGTGTTGAGTTGTATTTCTGCATTGCATATTGACTATTTGCACCTTTTGGTCTTGAGTCGGCTTCACTTGGACTCGTGTTTAAGCAACTTTTCGACCATGTCTTCTGCAAAATCAACCTTACAATCATTTAGCCTCTGCAACTTGACGCACCCTTTTACCCGTGGAAAGAACATTCCTTTGAGTGTCATTGACCAGTTTCACCTCCTTCCATTCAACATAGGAATGTTCCCCTCCTAGGAACTAGAGCATCTGCTTTTTCGACACTCGTTATTTCCACTGTACTATAGCATTCTTTTATTCCTTTTCAAGCTTCATATAAAAGAAAAAGACAAAAAAAATTTATATATTCCAAAAAGAGCGGGAACGAGACATTATTTCCATACTTGATGGCAGCTAGAGTCAATTGTGTCGCCCTTGAACAAAGAACTCAAAAGTAAGTCTTTCATCCATTGGGATGGGCTTTAGTTTGACTTAGGAGAGCCTCAACCTTGTTTTTGAGTTAGTACTCCTCCGATTTGTTACCTCTTCCAACCATATGGAGAGTTTTCTTATGCCTCTTGCATGACAAACTTATACAAAGTTATCATATGCTGTAGTCACAGTTAAGTTGTGCTTTTGTTCAAGCGAAGTAAACCTGATTCAGCCTCTCTGCGGTGTCTCTTGACCTATTTTTCAGTCGGCCATCCCTAGTTGTCAGCATCATGTTCATTATCACATCAGTTATATTGGTCCTTTGCTCGTGGTGGTTTGAGAAGGTCTCCATTAACTTCTTGCTGGTGGGTCTTTCTCTTATCGACTACGAAAAATTGCTCTGAGGGAAGATCTAGAGCCTTACCCTGGCCCTATTTTCATTATTGATAGGTCAGTTTGTGCTCAGCATCGATTAGTATCATGGGTCTTTGACTAAGTGGTTTCCCTTGTGTTCGACATCAGCTTTCATTATCACACATTGGGATTCGTGCAATGCCTTGGTTTCCATTTGACCCATTTGGTGGATTCCTCACCTTTGTGTTAGATTTCATTATTGGTTGGTTCATAGAGTTTCTATCATGCGCTAGCCACATATTTTGTACGTAGGAAACATGCTTCAGTTGGGTTACTACATCTTTGTTCGTCCGATTCCTTCCACATTATTGGACTATGGGTTACACTCGTGCTAGATTGATGAAGGATGCCCTAATGCCTTCCTTCTAGTGATCTTTTCCCATTGACTTCAGATCATTGCTCTAGGAAAGAGATCTAGAGTCCATTTGGCAGTGCCTTAGGGTTTGCAGTGATTAGTGGCAGATTCCTTCGCTATCGACAGTGGGAAAACATCATTCTCTCTTGATTGAAATATTCTTCCAAGTGTTCGACTACAACCCATTTATTCACACTTGTTATATTGTACTGGGTACCTTGACTCTCATCATCATTATAGGTGAGTAACCTCACGTTTGTTAACAGTATACATTAATGACTGGTAATCAAACAATTTCTCACATGGTCGACTTCAGATCATTAATTTCCATTGTGTAGAAATGTACCATGGTGGTCGGTGAAGACCTCGGGTTTGCATTAGCATGTTTTGGTTCACTTGTCAGTTGCTCCTGTTTTTGCTAGTTGACACCATCCATCTTATATGTTAGAGTTCCTTACAATGACATCTTATATGTTGGCACCTGAGTTACAGTGTAGTACCATTTATTCCATCATGTTCACTTGGTACTATTTGGATCAGTTTCTTGACTTCAGTGATCAGCTTCATACTTCAACATCATTGATCAACTCTTTGTATGTGATATTCATACATGTACTTTTGTACTTGACATGTGGACATGCTTTAATTTTTCTGAGCATGGGTATTCCCGCCTCAGATAATAGTTTCTTTCTGATCTCTTTCGCTGGCTTGGCAGGTTGAATTCTGGTGAACTCCTCCTCGGTCTTGGCATGATTCCTTCTATACACTTAATACATTTCATCCATCATGTATCCATTCTAACCTCATATATTAGGGGGCATCTGTTATAGCACCATTTACCACTCTTGGTAGATCTGATGCTCTAATTATGGCCTAGGGCAACCCTTCCTTCCAAACTTGGTCCAAAATCTAAAAAACAATGTTTTATTCCCTATACGCTACTTTTCCCTATGATAAAAGCATGTACATGCGGGTCAACATATACCCAACCTGCGTACATATGTTAAAACACTTAAAAAAATAAATTTCCTTAATTTCGGGCGGAGTTCATGGGTTTTACCTGTTACTCACCTCCTATTGTCGTGGCCCAACTGTTTCCCAACTAAAAAACTAATTTGGAGAAGTATAAATAAACCTCCATGGGAAGGCCTTAGGGGAGAAGATATGAGATATTGATACTATAATGAGATTATCCCTGATCGAGTCTGACGAAATCCTTGTGCCTCTTGAACTCCCCAAAGCTTCAAGAAACCCTTGTTTCCTTGTTGGAAATATCCTTCATCTTTCTTGAGACATCCTTGTATTGGTGATGGACATGCTTTAATTTTTCTGAGCATGGGTATTCCCGCCTCAGATAGCAGTTTCTTTCTGATCTCTTTCGCTGGCTTGGCAGGTTGAATTCTGATGAACTCCTCCTCTGTCTTGGCATGATTCCTTCTATACACTTAATACATTTCATCCATCATGTATCCCTTTTGACCTCATATATGAGGGGGCATCTATTATAGGACCATTTACCACTCTTGGTAGATCTGATGCTCTAATTATGGCCTAGGGCAACCCTTCCTTCCAAACTTGGTCCAAAATCTAAAAAACAATGTTTTATTCCCTATATGCTACTTTTCCCTATGATAAAATCATGTACACGCGGGTCAGCATATACCCAACCCGCGTACATATGTTAAAACACTTAAAAAAATAAATTTCCTTAATTTCAGGCGGAGTTCACGGGTTTTACCTGTTACTCACCTCCTATTTCCCGTGGCCCAACTGTTTCCCAACTGAAAAACTAATTTGGAGAAGTATAAATAAACCTCCATGGGAAGGCCTTAGGGGAGAAGATATGAGATATTGATACTATAGTGAGATTATCCCTGATCGAGTCTGATGAAATCCCTGTGCCTCCTGAACTCCCCAAAGCTTCAGGAAACCCTTGTTTCCTTGTTGGAAATATCCTTCATCTTTCTTGAGACATCCTTGTATTGGTGATGGAGGAAGATTGCTGAGGTCGGGAAAGGACGGATCTGGAGGACGATTCTGCTTGGATCCAAAGAAGGACTCAGGTCGTATTTCTCCACTTTACTTGTAGCTAACTTCAATAAAGGAATGTTGTTCTTTTTCCGATATTAAACGTGTTTATGCATTGATTTATATTGTAATTCATTTATGAATCTTATATTGATGTATAATTGTTCATTCATTTATATGATTTGAAGTTAATATCATGAACATGCTTTATGTTTCTACTGCTGTATCTATTTCATTTGAATAATTTTCAGGTTTCAAAGACATCAGGAGAAGCTGAGGGTTTTCACCCTGCAGGATCTACCCAATCGTAGGAAATCCGGGTAAGGACGCTCTTGCATAGTTCAGTAGAATAAGAATTTAGGTTGATTGCTTGAGCATTTCTTGTTGTGGTTAGCCCTCTGCTCTATTGGGTTTCTCAACCCAAGACCCTAGGGTGGTCTCACCCGCAAAACCAGTGACATCAACTAAGGAAGCTAGGCACAAGAAATAAAACAATGAAAATTGAAAAGGAGATCAAGCAATAAACTTGTGAAAGGACAAGCAAAAAAATGATAAAGAGTGGAAGCATTTCAATAGTATCCACATCAATATCTCTTGTCCTGTAAGGAGTCTGTCCAAGAGTCAGTGTCATTTGTTAAACATTATACGTTATTGTAAATGGCTCATTATCCCTTGTAAGGGAGCCCACATTTGTAAGGAGTTTGTGTCATTGCTTAGAGTTGAAGAAGGCAAATTTGTTTCGGGATAAGGGCGTGTATTGTTATCGGACAAGGGTTCTTCTTTTGTCGTGACAAGGGTTAGGTCCTAGAGTTGTTGGTCAATCAAAGAAAATTCATTGTAAAGTATCATTGCAACGTGGATCATTTTCCCTGGTATGGAATTCCACACTTCTATTCTATTTTTATCTTTTCAGGGTGGTAGGATGATGCTAGGTAGGTGAATGAAGTCACCTATAAGTTTGGGCCTGTAAACACTTCAAGGTGGTAGGGTGGTGCTAGGGTGAGTTGTGGCTTGCTAGGGTGTTGGGGAATCCATTCAGTTGACTGCTGATAAAACCAGGGCATTGGGGCATCCTTCCAGTGGGAGCTAGAGAAGAATTCTTTTCTATAGTTCTTGGAAGTCGTAGCTTTATTTTCAGTTGGGGCTGAATATAAAGAACTTACTAGAAAAATGTTTGGTGGTTTTTTACCCAGAGGGGGTTTTCCACCTAAAATCTTGTGCCTAATGTCTCTACTTTCACATTGTTGTTTACTTCTATTACTGAACAATAATAATAATAATTGAAGATTAACTAATGCTTTGAAAAGGTTTAATAAAGTGTTATTTTCTAAGAAAAATTGATTCACCCCCCTTCTCAGTATTTCCAATATCTTGCAGGCCTATGAGGGCATCCAGAGGTCCCTAGACATTGGCATGCCCATAGCATGAGAGTGTCCAGAGGTCAAGTGGTCCAAAATCTCAATGGGGCCCAGGGGCTGGTTATCAGAAAGGTTGGATTGATTCCCAAGGGTCCAAATGTTGATGTTGAATGTCTGTATGGTGTGTTTTTGTCGGTTCCACTTCCTTAACGTGACTTAGGAGGGCGAATCATATCATGCGGTCTCTTGTTGCATGTTTACCCTGGTTGGTTAGTTTCTTGGGTATATGTGGGAGGAGGGTGTTACAGATATCTAATTGGGACTCCACCCATGGAGACCCCCTACCTATTGACGGTATATTCAATCCCATCAACACCTTCTTGTTTTAAAAAATAAATTCTATCAACAATATTAAATTGATTCGTATTCAATTTGAACTGAGTGGTCAAAACTTCTTCATGAGATATACTTCCTTTAGGAACAATCTCTGACACTGCAATATTTAAATACATGTCTTTTTTATCTACCACAACAAGTAAATGAGGAGTTTCTTTGCTTTTAAGTTGTTCAACTTTCTTCTATCTATCCCAGTAATCTTGTTGATTGATTTGATTGTAATAGGCTGTGATGGGATTCTCAACTGATATAGCTTCATTATCTATTGACTGAACAACCTTAACTTTTTTTGAATAATTCTCATGAATCTGAATAACATATTGTCTTGCAAAAGATCTTTCAATTGACTTATCAGTTACAAGCATCAAATATTTTTCCTTGGAACATGTTGAGCTCTTTATCCTTTCTTCCTCAGTGAAATCTTATTCATCTATATTCATCATATCTTCAGTGAATGGCCTTTTAGATCCACTATCACACTTGGTAAGAGTAGCTATTTATGTCTATACTTGTCCTTGCTTTGAAACTCCTTATGATTTCTTAGAGCATAAGTAAGAACTCTTGAGTGCAATCCCCCACAAGTCATATTTTCAAACTCGAAAAAAAAATCAAACACTCCAGGAATCAAATTCTTTGAAAATTTTATTGTAGAATTCCAACAACAAATTTGCCAGCCCAATGAAATTGTGGCATCGGTATACCATACAATGTCTTTCCAATAACCAGCAATCGGAATAAGGGTTTCCATTCCTATATATAGACGTGTACCATTGAATTATGAGGTATTAAGGAATAGTCAAAGCAAAATTGAGCTACGTACCGGTGAACGATGAAGTATTGAGGAGAAAATTCTCCATCAATTTACCATGGTACACTTACAATTTACCAATTCTCCATCAATTTGAATCTGACATGGAAGAATACAAAAGACATGTACTTATGATGAGAATTTAGTCCATAAGAGAATAAATATTGAGGTTTGAGTGAGAAGGAGTAACCAACATCTTAACGGTGCAACAGTAAAACCCTAGATCCCATCAAAAGTGCCAAAAACATCAGATCCATGACTAATTGATACTCACGATCATTTTCTATTTATGAATACATTATATAAATTTCATGTATCTAATGTTTGAAAAACAAAAGGTTGAGTTAAGGGACACAAATTCCAGAGAATGGGGAGGGTTACTTGCTTGGGATATTCAGTTTCCTTGCAGTAGGAAAATCTAGACAACTTCATGAAAATCATTAAAGGTTTGTTGGTGAGCTTAATGGTCTGGTGTTTTTTGAATTAAAGGATTTGAGAAGAGGACATAGACCAAGATTTACTTGGAGTAATTGAAAATCAAATAGGATGATAAATTAATGAGGTATGGGTTGTGTAGGTAGCTGGAAAATCAAGGAATTCAATGAGTGCACATTGGAAGACAATCTAAAAAAGATAGATGTAGAAAACAACATGAAGGGGTACATTCGATGACATAGAACAAGAAGGGAGAGAGTAGGAAAATAGAGGAAGGGACAAAAAAAACTTCAAGCAACATATCCATGAGGAGAAAACTATCACTATTAAAGAGGAGAAAAACACATTAGACAACAACAAAAAAGGAAAAAATATATGCATATCTTCGGACTAGAGAATTGAAGATATCTACATTGTGGAGAACCTCTGGCACATTGGAAACATGCGAAGAATATTCACGCATACATATTTTGGTTGAGCAAGAGGAGAATGAGGAAGGATTCTCTGTAGGTGAGGATAAGTTTCAAGATGGCCTTGGGGATGGCGGGTGGAGATGGTGCTCTCTAGAGTTCCTTCACAACTTGGGGTGGAGATTTACTCAAATTCTTGGTAAGGAAAAATATTGATTCCTCCTTTGGAGGTTTCTTTTGGCTTGGCAGTGGGTTATGGATTCCCCTCAATGGGTGGAACCAATGCACTACATTTCTTCAAGGTTGATATGAAGTGATATGGATCTCTTCATCTACTGAAAGTAACCAATAACTTTTACTTCTACGAGATTAGCAAAATTGCATAGGAAAGACTATGAAAAGCCACATGTGCATACTATAAAGAAGGGGGAATATAAAGACGACCATCAAATCAAGAACAAAAATACATTGATAACGAAGTTCACCTAGTGTGGGTTACATCTCTAAGCCCTGGTGTCAAGAGTGGGGACGCCGATTCATTAAATGTTGAAAGATGATGATGAGTACATAGTACATTCTTTGTTATTACAATGATAAATTCCCTCAATTGGAGTGGCATGTCTATCCACGAGACGCTCTCAGGAACTCTCACTCATATGGGAAAGTTCCCTCAACAAGAGTGGCATGTCTCTCTATGAGACGTCCTCCTATAGGAGCTCTCACTCAAATGGGTGCTCCTTCAGCAAGAAAAGCTAATAAATTCTCACATGACATGGCATACAAGTATCCCTTAACATAATGATAATCAGGGATCTCAACAACAAAAACATCATCTCAACAAATCAAAAGAAAGATATGACATAACTGCATCATATACCTCCACTTTATGGGATGGATGAAAAATGCAAAACTCAACTGCTCAAATGGAGATCACCGCTGAATTCGTGGCGTGAAATCGTGTCAAACAACTACAAAATTGACATCATTCCATCTCTGTCAAAAATTAGACTCCAAGGGAATATTTTAGATTCCTAAACATTCTACGAAGATTGATTGTTGTTTTCTATCTGAATTTCTACTGCACTGATGGGGAAACAGACCACACGGTTGGACTCCTAGCGAGAAAACGTGCAAAATTGACTATAAAATTGTCAAAATATGACACTGGCACCTCTAGCCCTCTAAGGGATTTTTTTTTCAATCTTGTGGATTCCCCCGCTCAGAGTTTCATTGCCCGGGCCATTCCTGGTTCCATCGGTCCTCCACCGCCGACCCTTCCGTTAAGCAATTGAAATGGGTTTATATGAATCTATGAGGGCAGATATACCAACGAAATTGTTGGCTTAGTTGGTTGGTGGTTCTCAGTTAGGAATTTTGGTTGGGGGAGGTCCCGTGGTCAAACCCACGGGCCTCCCCATTTGGTGCGTCCGTGTTATATTTTTATACACCAAAAAATGGCACGCTTGTCAGTGGTTATGGTACGATTACATAACATGGCATATGTGATATGCAATTACATTTAGCACAGTTTGAGTTCAGTCGACGGTTATATTAAACATGGAATTTGTTTTGGTTTGGTGGTTTTCCACTGGCGGATCGATCGACTATTAAGTCAGGCAGGTTCAACACCCGTCGGAACATGTATGCTATGTTTGTCATGTGTGGGGTCTGGGTTACTCACGGCCCCAACCCACCATATGTTGTATCATATGTGACTATTGGAAGGGGTGGCAACCAGCCACACCAAATTTGTATTTTTTTAAATTTTTTATATATCAATAGTTCAAATTTTCCTGTCGAAAAATAAGGGTCACTGGGAAAATTAAGTAGGCGACAAATTCGCCGGTTCCAGTGGACAGATTCTATGCATTGGGTCGCTACCAAATTCTTGCGTCGTTAACATTGCCACTTGGCCAAGTTTGACGAGATTTTTGACCGTGAATATCTTGAGCATACGAACTTGGATTTGAGTGTTGTTCACACCATTGGAATTAGGGCGACGAGCACTACGATCTAGTCCTAGTTTCATTTCAATCCGATGACTTTTATTTTTGAGCTATTCTGAGCCACTTCTAAATTATAAGCATTCCTCGAGCCACATGGATCATTCCTCCCCACTGAGGAGCTTTTGGTCCTCCAAAAACATGAACATAATATGCACGACAAGTGTCCTCACAGGTCACACTTCCTTCTCCTTCACCCTTGTTCTTCGGAGCCATAAGTAATGAACCGACACCTACATCTTTTGCAAACCTGTAGTACAATATTTTCATTGAACTACATGCTTAATTACATTAACAATGATGACCTAAACATCCCCATAATTTCCACAAGTTTATAAGACACACTATGCGGTCAAGTTTACATCATAATAGAAATCAGTTCCCCATCTATCAATAAAAGTCCAAAACATCATTGTTTCTTTAATAAGCGATAGAAAACACATCATCACTTTTACATTTATGTCACAATACATGATTTAAAAAATGCAACCATGAAAAGCTACCATTATTAGTAAAACCATCTCTCACTCATCAAAGTGAATGGGTTACCATCCTAGAGTTGATTCACTTGTTCAACAACCTTTCCACCTGGTTCCTGCATGAGTGCTTTGTCCTTGAGACATTGCTCTAGATGGAGCCTCCAACATGTGGCTCTTTGATGTCCACCTCTATTGCAATGACTGCAAAAAGTCTTCTTCCTCCAGACCTGCTTAACCTTCTTCCTTCCATGATGTGGAGAAGGTCTTTCACACCTCATCCTCTTTCTTGCTGCCATTCTCTTCCAGAACTCAACAACCACATGATTATGTAAACCACAAAAACTACATAGTTTTCTATGCCATGATTTCCATTCATCATTAACATTCTTGTAATCAAAATGAACTTTAGAATACTGAGACTTGTTATACCTCTCTCAATTGTCTCTGTTGTGATCCTGGCAATGAGAGATTTCATTAGATCTTCTGCTGCAATGTTTATTGTCATGGGAGGATTGTGATGTGTTCTAATCATCCTCTTTCCTCGATGGTTTCAACAATGTTTTTGAAGCTTCTGCTACCTTTGAGCACTCTCCTTTAGTGTATCCCAAACCTACAAACCGAGGTCTTTGTACAACCTCCAATGGCTGAGTCATTCCTTCGCCATTAACACTAAGTCCTACTCCTTTATCCCCATCTTGGTAAGGAGTCTCATGCTAGTTCTTGAAATGGGTACCTCCATGTTTCCAATAGAAATAGTGTCATGTGAAAATGAAACTGAAGAATGATCAAGATTGTTTACCTCAGTTGTTGATTTTGAAACAGGTGACGATGGCTTCGCTAAGCTTTCATTGCACTTCAATTTCTCCAAGGCCTCTTCCGTGGTTCGTAACTGAAGTTGCAATATCTGCTTCTCCTCTTTTTCTTCTCATATAAGTAGCCTCAACTCAACATTCTCTGCTTGAAGGCTTTGAATGGTCTCCTCATTTGAATGATGAGAAGACGATGAAGAAGATCAATTTTCACTTGAGGGGGTAGTTGGAGCATCGTCCACTGCTCTTTCTTTCTCCCGTTCCTCTCTTGCCATCTTCTCCTCATAATTTGCATACAGTATGTCCACCATGCGTGCCATCTTGAAGAGGTCCTTGTAAAGATATTTCTTTTGTCCATTTTTTTTCTTGTTGCACATGCTATCATTCACACTCGCAATACACATCAACAAGAAGACCACTTTGATACCAAACTTGATCTAGATCTCTTTAGCTACCAGAATTAACCAAGATATTTTACTTCTATGATGTTAGAAGAATTGCACATGAAAGAGTATGAAAATCCACAAGTGCATACTGTAAAGAAGTGAAACATAAAGACGACCATCAAATCATGAACACAAACATATTGATAACGGAGTTTACCTAATGTGGGTTACGTCTCCAGGCACTCGTGTCAAGAGTGGGGAGGCCACTTCATTAAATTTTTAAAGATGATGATGAGTACACAATACATTCTTTGTCATTACAAGGATAAATTCCCTTAACCAGAGTGGCGTGTCTCTCCACGGGATGCCCTCAAGAACTCTCACTCCTATGGGAAAATTCCCTGAATAAGAGTGGCATGTCTCTCCATGAGACATCCTCCTATAGGAGCTATCACTCAAATGGGCCCTCCTTCAGCATGACAAGCTAATAAATTCTCACATGACATGGCATACAAGTATCTCTCAACATAACGATAATCAGGGATCTCAACAACAAAAACATAATCTCCACAAATAAGAAGAAAGACATAACATAATTGCATCACATAACTCCACTTTTGGGGTTGGCCAAAAAATTCAAAGCTTAGCTGTTGAAACAGACATCACCACCAAATTCATAGTGAAAAATCGTGTCAAATGGCTATAAAATTGACATCATTCTGTGTCTGTCAAAAATCAGCCTCCAAGGAAATCTTTTGGATTCCTCAAGATTCTACCAAGTTTCTTTGTTGTTGTCAGCCTGAATTTATGCTACACAGATGGGGAAACAGACCACATGGTTGGACTCCTGGCAAGAAAACGTGACAAAATGACTATAAACTTGTACAAAAATGACACTAGCACCTCTTTAAAGGAATCTTTTTGCAATCTCGGGGATTCCCCTACTTAGGGTTCCGTTGTCCAGGTAGCTCCTGGTTCCACCGCTCCTCCACTGCCAGTCCTCCTGTTGAGCAATTGAAATGGCTTTATATAAATATATGAGGGTGAATATAGCAACGAAACAATTGGCTCAGTTGGTTAGCGGTTCCGAGTTAGGAATTTTGGTTTGGGGAGGTCCCAGGGTCAAACTTGTGAGCCTCCCCATTTGTATGTCTGTGTTATATTTTTAAACACCAACAAATGGCATGATTTTTGGTGGTTATGGTGTGGTTACATAACATGGCATATGTGATATGCAGTTACATTTAACACGGCTTGAGTTCAGTCGATGGTTATATTAAATATGGCATTTGTTTTGGTTTTTTGTTGTTCCATCAGTAGACCAGCTGACTGTTAAGTCGAGCGGGTTAGACACCCGCTGAAACATGTATGCGATGGTTGTCGTGGGTGGGATCCAGGTCACGTGTGGCTCCGACCCACCATATGTTGTATCATATGTGACTGTTGGCGGGGTCGCAGGGGTGGCAACCCACCACCCCAAATTCGTATTTATTTTTATTTTTTATATATCAATAATTCAATTTTTCTTTCCGAAAAATTAATTAAGTGACAAATTCACCTATTCCGGCAGTCAAATTCTGTTTGCCAGGTTGCTGCCAAATTGTTTCCTTGTGAAGGTTGCCACTTTGCCAAGTTTGACGAAAACTTTAACCACGAATATCTTGAGCATACGAACTCGGATTTGAGTGTCATTCATGTCATTGGAATAAGGACAATGAACACTATGACATGTTCTTAGTTTCACTTCAATCCAATGATTTTGATTTTTGAGCTATTCCTTGCCACTTCAAAATTCTGAGCGTTCCTGGAGCCAACTAGATCACGAAGCCTTTGGATTCACTTAAGGGTACTGGCTATTGAACAATTGAAGGGTGGAGGTAACAGGTCTTTATATTTCCTGTGCATTTGTTGACTTCTATTTGGTTGGAGTGGAGGCGGGGAAAACCTCTCGTGTACTTGTCTCGATCAATAATTTGTGTTTAATCCCTTCAAAAAACCAACTCAATCTCTGCAATTTAGCTTAAGGATGAAAACTACAAATATGGACTAGCTAAAACTCTTTTATGGTTGGGTGGAGTGTTCTTGTCTCTAACTTTGTTTCCCATATTTTTTCTTAATCCAAGATAAGTCTCTCCATATGTAACACCTTCCATGAAACAATTATGTTAATATTGCTAAGTTTATTTGTATTATTCGCATGGAATGTATGTTATGATATTGTGTTGATTTTGTATTACCGCATAAATTGGGCAGAGTCTCTTGTGGTTAAAGGAATGAAGTAATGATCATTGTCTTCATATGGCTGAGATTCTGCATTGTTATCCTTAATGCAGGGTGAGGAGACATGTAAATGGATATGGACAATCAGCTTAGTGTTTTGTGTATATCTAACGAGGGATGTGCAATTGCTATAATAAAACATTGGGCACTGTTATATAAATTAATATTAATCTAATTGATCTTTGAACTTGACTAATGAGAAGGGCAATGGTAGCTCAAATTCATGTTGGCTAGTATAGGAAGACATGTGTCACACTCACAGTGAAAAAATATTCATTAGTACCATTGACATGATGAGTTGTATAGACCTCGCTATAATGGATGTAAGAATGCCTGGAAACTTAAACAAAACCATTGTAATCCATGGAAAAATATATGTAATTATATGCATCTATGAGTGAGGTTGAATTAGTGTTGTGTTGTTCAAACTTGGGCTTAATGCCTTACATATTTTATTAGGATTAAGCGCACACTAAACTTGTGACGTTATAGGCTTACACGTAGTGCATTAGGTTTTGCAATGGCACTGTAATATTATTTGGCCCACAGGAACTATAATTTAAACTAAATCAATATTTTTGGTGTTATAGACAAATCAAAGAAAAGAATTTGTTTCAGAAGTAGTTATGCTTCTTCTTCTTCTTCTTCTTCTTTTCCATTTTAATTAAATTCATTAATTAAAAATGTGTCATATGAACAAGTGACATATGAAATGAGTTATGGGTTTTTGGGCATGTGGTATTGATAATCTATGCTATTGGCTCATGGTATTATAATAGAGTTGTTAGATTACAAATTAAGAATCTCCATTAGAAAGTGGGGTTGAAATCTCCATAATTAAGAATCTTGTTACATAATTTTTAAAAATGTGTATATGTTTAACTTGCATATTAATTATTTTTATATTTGATAATAATAATAATAATTTTAAATAAATTTTTAATTTAGTTAATTTTTGTGATTATTTTAATTTTAGCCACTATGATGAAGTTCTTTTTTCTTATTATGAATTGATGTTTATTTACATTTACCATCCATTTAATTTATTTGGCTATGCTAGTTTTAGTAATTATGGAAAGATATCTATACGTGTGTCTGCCTCAACAAATACCTTCTAACAAATAAAAGTCAATTTAGTGATAGGCCAATATAGGAGAACATGATCATTGTCTAGATTTTATATCTTTGTCTTCCATGATGGCTGCTGATAAAAGGATTAGAAATCAGAACTATGTTGGAATGGGAGAACCTTCCAAAAAGTATGAGACTCTTCAGGGCGGGTTGAAAGTGCTATCATCATCATGTGACTCAAGCCAAAATTTTGGTCTGCAAGTATTTGATTCTAATTTGGAATCATTGCTAGCACAACATGAATCATTAGACAGTCAAAGGTTGATTATGTTTGAAACAGGTAAATTACAAGTTTTTTATGTGAAGGTCTTGGAGAAAGGGGGTAGCTATGAGATTATTGAACACAAGCTACCAAAAAAGCATCCCATACAAAAAGATCCATCTGTGGTTGAAAGGGAGGATGCTGAGAAAATTGCAAAGAACTGGGCCAACATTGTCAAAAGAAACTTGCCAAAACACCATAAAACTTTCTCATTATATCACAGAAAACAATCAAATGATGCTAAAAAGTTTGCAGAATATTTCCAAAAGGAGGTTAAAGCTAGATTTTCTTGGTACTTGAAGTTGATGAAGGTTGCATGAATGCGCACTAGGAAATTAGCTCGAGACATACTGTTATTCTGGAAAAAAGCAGACAAACAGGCTGAAATTTGGAAAAAGGAAGAGAGGGATGCAACAGAAGCTTTGAAGCGTGAGGAAGAGCTTAGAGAATCTAAAAGGCAACAACATAGGCTAAACTTTTTTACTTTCACAGGCAGAGCCTTACAATCATTTCATGCGGAATAAAACAACTTCTTAGCCTATTGAACCTTCAATGCTAGCTATTGGAGCCTCTATTGTCGAAGATGTGGGTCAAAAAATAGATGATGTGAAACTGATGGAGGAAGAAGATCTAGAAGAAAATGCATTTAAATAAGAATCCATTAGAGTTGCAAAGAACACAGACTCTGAACAGAGAAAATTAAAATAAATGAGTGCATTTGATTACGAGTGTTTAAAATTTTGTGGAGCTGATAGCCTGACACTGGAGGGTGTGGTTGAAGGTTCTAGCAACATGGATTTGCTCAACCCTTCCTCAATGCCTCTTACCTCATCGGTGCAAACACCAAAAATGTTCACTGGTATTCTGAAACAGTACCAACTCAAGGGTCTTCAATGGTTTGTAATTGGTTATGAACATGGACAGAATGGCATCCTAGCTGATGAAATGGGTTTAGGCAAGACCATTCAAGCAATGGCATTCTTAACTCATTTAGCTGAGGCAAAGAACATATGGGGACCATTTCTTGTGGTTGCACCTGACTGATGAAATTGGAAGGTTCTGTCCTGATTTGATATCTCTCCCTTACTGGGGTAATGAATGGATTGTACTTCAAAAAAATATAAATCCTAAACGACTTTATCGAAGGGAAGCAATTTTTCATATACTTGTCACAAGATACCAGCTCCTTGTAACTGATGAGAAGTACTTAAGGCAAGTTAAATGAAAGTATATGGTTTTACATGAAGCTCAAGTGATTAAGAGTTCAAATAGAATACGATGGAAAACACTCTTGGGTTTCAACTGTCGAAATTACCTTTTGCTTACTGGAACGCCCATTCAAAATAAGATGGCAGAACTTTGGGCACTGCTTGATTTTATCATGCCAACATTGTTTGATAGCCATGAGAAATTAAATGAATGGTTCTCCAAAGGAATAGGAAACCACGCAGAGCATGGAGGAACTTTGCATGAACACCAACTTAATCAACTACATGTTGTCCAAGAAAGATGTGATCACTGAAATGACTAATAAAAATGAAGTAACTATGAACTACACATTGAGCTCTCACCAACAAGCCTTTTATCAGGCTATCAAGAATAATATTTATGTAGCCAAATTACTTGATAGTTCCTGAGGTCATATAAACTACAAAAAGGTTGAAAACCTCATGAACATTTTTATCCAGTTGTGGAAGGTACGCAATCATCTAGAGTTATTTGAAAGGAATGAAGGGCACATGTTTATGTACTTCAGGCAAATTGGGAATTATCTTTTACCACCACCTTTTGATGAACTGGAAGATATACACTATGTTGGAAGTCGAAATCTTATCTCATACAAGATTCCCAAGCTAGTCTACAGAGAGGGTATTAAGAGCCAACCCATGTTCTGTTCTAGATTAGTTCAGGGGTTTCGGCAGAGATGTTTGAACAACTTGTTTAATGTCTATTCACCTGAAAATATTCATTCATCAATTTTTCCACGACAAGTAGAAGGGGAATCTTCTTTTCCTACTAAAAGTGGCACATTTTGGTTTTTTTGTATGATTGGCCTCTCGCCAGCTGAGGTTGATTTTCTTGCTACAAGTTCATTTGTGGAGTAGATGCTTTATTCTTTAGTGAAATGGGATCGCCAATTTTTAGATGAAATTATTGAAGGCTTCATGGAAACTGAGAAGGATATCTTGCAGTATGATCAGATTGAAGAAGACAAAGTGAGAGCTATCAGTAGATTGTTGATGTTGCCAACACGTGCAGAGTCAATCTTTTGGAGAAGAAAGTGTGCTACTGGTCTTGGAAGTGTACGATATGAAGGATTAGTCATCTCCCATCAAGACCATTGTATTAATAATATTGGACTGTTAAAATCTGTTTATTCATTCATTATGCCAATTCAAGAACCCCCGATTGATGTCATCTTCTCAGATAGGAGTTTTTCATGTTAGGATGCAAAATAACTTCATCATCCATTGATGAAAAAACTACTTGTTGGTTTTTCTCATACATCCAAGTTCAATGGTCCTACAAAACCTCGGGATCCTCATTATTTGATTAAAGAAATAGACTCATATTTATTCTCTGAACAACCAGTTCTTCAGCTTACAAATAGAATATTCGGATCTTCACCTCCTTTGCAAAGCTTTGATCTTGCAAAAATTCTTACAGATTCTGGGAAGCTACAGACATTAGATGCTTTGCTGAAATGCCTCCATGCTGAAAACCATTGAATTCTTTTGTTTGCTCAAATGACTAAAATTCTCAATATTCTTGAGGACTGTGTTTGGTCAATTTAGTGTGATCTAAATTGCTATTTATAATGTCAACCCGGGGTTCGTAAACTGACGAAGTGAAGTGTACTATATGTACTAGATAACCATTTCTTTAATCTTTTGTCGTTTTTGAGTTTTTTTTTTAGTTTATTTTTGGATTTATCTTTCCCTAATCTGTGATGGTGAGAGTGAAAGTGAAGTATGAAGTATGGACAGTGATGGTGGTTTCTACAGTGATTTCCTCAAACTTGAAAGTGCTCAAGAAGAAAGCTAAACTAAAATCAATTCTTAAGAGAAAGTAAATGCATCAAAAAGTGAACTAATGACAATGGCCCAGTATCCTTGCTGCTGAATGAAAAGAAAGTAAAAACTAAACTTAAAGCAACTCAAACCAAAAGCAAAGCAACTAATTCACACTACTCAAACTCTTCAGATCCTTTACCCTTCAGCTCAATCTACCTTGTGGGAAGTAATCATGAATAAGTCAAGCAATATGCTATCTAAATGACAAGAAATTAAATTGCATGAAAGAAACTAGTCACACTACTTTAACTCTTCTAGTCCTTTACCCTTCAGCTCAATCTACCTTGTGGGAAGCAACCATGAATAAGTTTAAGCAATATGATAACTAAATTGCAAGAAAGTAAATTGCAGAAAAGAAACTAATCACACTACTTCAACTCTTCTGATCCTTTACCCTTCAGCTCAATCTACTTTGTGGGAAGCAATCATGAATAAGTTTAAGCAATATGATAACTAAATCACACTACAGTTAGTGATATTCTGATTTCTTGCTAATAGAGACACTTCACTATAGAAAGAAACCATAAATTGATGAGTAGTATGATATCCAAATAACAAAGAAAATAAGTAAGCAAATCACAACTTGGAAAAGACAGTGCTGAAATTAAACTTCAGAAAATGAAAGAACTTCAGAAAATGAAAGTTAGCAGGAAGGACAAGATGATCTCATATGCCAATAGTTATCAAAAAGATGAAAATTTGCTCGGGCTGCCTAAGAAAACCTGCAGAAAAGCACTGATCAGTTGACAATTATAAGAAAGTAGAGATGAAAATCTAAACAGCAATGAGTTAAGAAACATCAAAAGTATGTTATGTACAAGCTAATGATACAAAAACATAATAAAACCAAATGAAAACTTTACAAGGCTTCAGCGTGCAGGGGCCCTCTGCCACTTCGGCCGGTCACAAGTAATCACACGAATAAGCTCAGAAAAGTCTCCTCATATATTAAAACAGCAATATGTATAAACAGTGGGGTGACAACACGATAGTTCAGAAATTACATATCAAGGAAAAACTTCTTTACAGCGTTCATCGACGCGTTATTTATAATGACAAAATGCTGAGACTAGCTAACTAACTCCTACGCTATTGACTGTATTGACAAAGACACATAGATCCCTTCAGCCGAGATCTAGCGTAATTGTCATCATGTTTATTAAATCTCTGGAGTGGTTGCTGTTAGATTCCGGTTACAGAAGTGATCTCCAAGTGTGCTGGTGTCTTCGTGAGCTGAGGACTGTGCCACGTAACGTTCACGTGCTCAAAACAGAGACGTGCCACCGCTGGACTCTTTGGTTGGCTCTACCTTTGACCTTCGTTGACCGTGACCTTCCATGGATGATTTGGGTGCTTTGAAGGGACACGTTCCATGTATTCATCGCCTGGAGCTTGCCCATGTGGCTCGTTTCTTCATAGGACACCTGTAGCACAACTTTTAACAAAATAGCTGCGGAATCCTGTGCTGGCTGCAGAAACCTGTGTTGGCTGCGGAAATTGACAAGTTTCCGTAGCTGCATGAACAAAAAACTAAACCAAACAACAGCCATAAGTATAGTCAGAAAACCATGTAAAGAACTCTTTTTAAACTGTAATGCAATGATTTAGCAGCTGGGTGGATGCAATAAGTGGAAAAGGAAGGCTGAGAGGGTGTATATGAAGGTGCAGGTTTGAGGCTCAACATACCCCCACTGTGAAGGTGTTGCATGTCCTCATGCAACCAAAATTGAGTTATTTCCCTCTAATCCATGTGTTCTGATGCTTCTGCAAGGACATTTAGCCCTCTTTTCTTCTTCCTTGATGCTAACATCATCCTTGGCTTCCTGACTAGGCATTTGAACTTGAGGTTAATCAATGCTCTGCTTAACTTTTGGCACTTCTTCTTCAGTTTTCTGTTTTTCTTTTGCCACAGTCCTAAATGGAGCATAGTATTATCATGGACAATCTTGTCTACTTTACTCTGCTCTTTGAGTGCTTCATTTTCTTGTATAATATGCCTATTTAGGACTTCTAACTCAAATATTTCCTGTTTCAAAGACTGAACTTGTGCATCAGGTGGCAGAGAGGTACTTGGTCCTGCAGCTGATTGTTCTAAGGTTTCCAGGTAATTGTATGCTTCTTGCTGATTAGAATCTACCTTAGGTGTCTTTCTCGGCCTAAACTCAAATTCTGGTGAAGGAGGACTGCTTTCTCTTTCCAGCCGAAAAGGGCTTTCCTCACGTGGAGGACCTGACTCAATGCTTGGCTGAGTTGGAGATTTCTCAAGTGTCTCTTTATCTAAATCAATAAAGTGAGACTGTTTTTCTTTGGTTTTATTCCCCTTCCCTTTTAGCCTAGTGCTCCTTCTTAAGTATGAACTAGTACTATTTTCTTGTGCAGTCTGTTTTCCTCTTTGCTTTTTCTTGGTTATGGTAGCAGCTTGAAGATCTATTAATCTCTCTGACAGAGGTTGATAATATTCTTCTATGGATTGCTCAGGGGATGTATAGACTTCTTGGATAGTCCTTTTGCCTTTTTCCCTTTTCTGTTCCTTACTTCTAGCTCTATCTTCTGTTCCTTTTTGGACAGTTTCTTGAATTTCTATTGTAGGGGAGTCTTGGATTGTAATGCTTTTTTCTTTCCTCCTACTTTTCCTTGGAATTTTTGGTGGACTGCTTCCAGAGGCCTCATACTGCTCTTGGAAGTAGTTCCTTGTCAAGAATTGCCCCCAAGTATCCTTAGTTTTCTTCAACTGTTCCTCAATAAGAATTTTGATGAATCCATGGTGGTAAAGATGAGGTTCAATATTGCCTACATGTTTTTGAACTGTAAAACTCATCTTTTTCAAACTTGATAGCAGAAAATGAGGCAAATTAAGAGTGTGACCGTCCATGAAATTCATCATCAGTCTGACATGATACATATACATAGAGCCAAAACGACCTTCACATGTGATAAATTTCTGAATGACTAACAATAGACTAGACCATTCCTCTTTTAATACGTTAACAGGGATGCCTCTTGTTAATACAGTGGTATCCATACCTTGGTTTTGTAGCATTGTTCTCCATATTTGATCTTCCACACTTCTATTTTTAAACCACCTTTCACCTTCCTGAGGTAGCCCGTGGCAGCTGCTATTGTGGCCTCGGTCACTGTAAATTTCAAGTCTCCAACCTCCACTGTTTGTCCATTAAAGGACCTTGCAAAAGCTTTGGTCACTTCCTTGTTATAGCCCTTAAACTTCTGGATAAACCGTAGCCATCTGACTTTCTTCAGCAGTTCCTTAACTTGCGGATAACCCTCCAAGTATTTCGATCCTTCCGGCTCAGCTCTCAGTAATTTTCCCATTCTTTGTTTTAAATTCCATTGAGAGTTCTTCTGTGTGTGAGGGTTAAGAGGAAAAAATAGCTCTGTTCAGGGTTTTGGATAGACTGTAATGACGGTAGTTAGGGTTTAGAGCAAACTGTAGTGACGACAGTTGGAAATAGAGAACAGTGAGTGAACAATAGTAAACGAGTTCATAAAATGAAATGTGGACGCATGCAAAGAGTATGATATAAGTGGAGTATGAGTGGAGTGATAAGTGGTGGAGTAACGGCAAGATTCCTTCGAGTCGGATAGCTGTGTATGAGATCTTACACGTCTCAACAGACGACTGCGGAAATTACAGTTGGGAAGAGCCGTAGCACAATAGGTCATGTCTCAAGAGTACGGGTAATAATTAGAAGTGCAGTCACATTTGAGTTCAAACTCGGAGTAATCATGAGACCGTTAGGGAGATAAATGCGAGGTGTGTGGAGTGACATTGCGGAATAAGAGTGATAGTGGGCTAATATATCAAATCATTGCACATAGGAGAGCCTGTTATGGTTTAATAACTATACGTAATTATGACTTGAATCATTATTTGATAAAGATTTTTGATCATACCTTTGGAAGCTTTGTCAATTCTTGCTCAAGGCTTCTAACCAGTTTCTCTTCTTTGATATCTTGAGATGCCCCATGTCTTTAGCTCAATTACACCTGCATTTCATGATTATGGCACTAACGGTTGATTGTATTTTTGAAAACAGAGTGATGCTGGCTGCGGAAATCGTTTCTGGCTGCCGAAACTGCCTCTGGCTGCGGAAATGGTTCCCAGCTGCGGAAACTGAGACAGCACCCCCTTGTTTGCACAAAGATAGTTAGAAAAGAACTAATTGAATGAAAATAGTCCTGAAGGGGACTTTTATTGATGGAGTGAAATGGAATGAGTGAAAGTGAAAATGAAGTGGAATGGAGATGAAAATGAGATGGAGGTGAAGTGAAATGACAAGTGAGATGAAGTGAAGATGGAAGGAGAAGGAGAGGAGATTTTTTTTTGGAAAATATAGAGTGTCAAGTATCCCTGATTTTCACTCTATATTTTCTGCATAAGACCGCCAATCTGGGATTGGTTTTCAGGCTTATACACATTTTTTTTTTTGAAAGAAACAAAGATTAGGCTGGTGGAAGAGAAGGATTCTTCTCCACCAACCTTATTGCAGAATTCTCTTGGAATATTTTGACAAACTCCTCTTTTGAAAGTGGCTTATGATAAATTTTCAATCGGTGGCCATTCACAATAAGAGGAGTCTGATGTTCATCAATGGTCTTGATTCTTACTGCTCCATTGTTAAAGACTTTATCAATCTCATATGGCCCAAGCCAATGAGTCTGAAGCTTCCCTTTGAAGTCTTTAAACTTGGAATCAAACAATAAAGCCCAATCTCCCTCTTGAAACTTTCTCTCTTTAATATATCTGTCATGCCACTTAGTTCTTTGATGTTGAACTAGATCAGTCCTTAAAATTACATCTTGTCTGATCTCGTCTAGCTCATTCAGCTGCTCCATTCTGTGCTTTTGGGCTTCTGATAGATTCATCCCCAATTGGACTGCCATCTTGAAAGTCTTGACTTGAAACTCAATGGGGAGCAGGACTTCTTTCCCATAAACAAGTTCATAGGGAGAATGTCCTGTTGTGTTCCTCCATGTAGTTTTGTAGGCCCATAAGGCTTCAGGAAGCCTTTCTGCCCAATCCCTTCTGTGAAGATGAACAGTTTTGGTGATGATGCTCTCAAGAACTTTGTTTGTGGATTCGACTTGACCATTTGCTTGAGGATGGTAAGGGGTAGATTTTATGTGCTTGATTTTGTATTCTTCCATCAGCTTCTCCATCAAGTTAGATGTAAATTGACTTCCCTGATCTGTCACAATTTCTCTTGGGACACCAAAATGAGTAAAAATATCCTCAAAAAGAAATTGAACAACTGAATTTTCAGTGGCAGAAGGCAATGCCTTGGCTTCTACCCATTTAGTGATATAATAAGTGCAAACCAATATATATTTCTTTTGTCTAGATGGTGGATTAATGGGTCCAATGAAATCTAAAGCCCATTTTTCAAAGGGTTCGATGAGTACCTGTGGCTGTAATGGCATTTCATTTGAAAGAGTCGGTCTCCCAACTCTCTGGCAGCTGTCACACCTTCTAACATATTGTTTTGCATCTTTGAAGAGAGAAGGCCAATAATATCCTAAAGAAAGGATTTTATAGGCCGTCCTCTTGTCAGCAAAGTGTCCACCGCATGGTTCATCATGACATGCCTTGAGGATGTCAGGCATTTCATCTTCCCGAACACATCTTCTGATCACACAATCTAGCCCTGTTTTAAACAATTCATTAGAAATCCATGAATAATTTGAACTCTCCTGAATAATTTTCCTTTTCTCATTAGGAAATAAGTGTGGAGGTAGCTTCCCTGTAACCAAATAGTTAGCAATATCTGCATACCAAGGAGTTTTAGTAGTTACTGCAAACAAATATTCATCTGGAAACTTATCCTCTACAGGAGAATCTTCGTTAGTATTTTGGATTCTAGACAAGAAATCAGCTACTGTATTTTGTTTCCCTGGTCTATCTAACACAGTAATATTGAATTATTGTAAAAGTAAAAGCCATCTTGTAACTTTGCCATTAGTAACAGGTTTGTTCATGAGATATCTAATTGCAGAATGATCAGTATGGACAAAAGTTTCATAGCCTGTTATATAATGTCTAAATTTGTTGATTGCATGAACAACAGCTAAGAACTCTTTTTCAGTCACAGTATAATTTAACTCAGTGGGAGTCAAATTTTTACTGGTGTAGTAAATGGCATAAGGAACTAAATCCTTTTGACCCAACACAGCTCCTAGAGCTGTATCTGAAGCATCTGTAGAAATATGGAAAGGAAGTTTCCAATTTGGCCCTCTCAAAATGGGTGCTTCAGATATTCTTATTTTCAAAGTTTCAAATGCAGATTGACAATCAGGATCCCACTTGAATTCACAGTCTTTTGTAAGTAATTTGAAGAGTGGAGATGCTATTTTGGTGAAGTTTTCAATAAATCTTCTATAATATCCAGTAAATCCAAGAAAACTTCTAACATCTTTTTGACAATTTGGAATAGGCAACTTGGAGATGACTTCAACTTTTGATCTATCAACTTTAATCCCATCTCCTGAAGTATGATGTCCTAAAACAATCCCTTCAGTAAACATCATAAAGCATTTCTCATGACTTAATGAAAGGTTTGTTTCTTTACATCTTATAAGGACTTTTCCCAAATTCTCTAATGCCTCTTCAAATGAATTACCATAAACTGTAAAATCATCCATATAAACCTCTACACAATCATGAATTAGATCAGAAAAGATTCCTAGTACTGCCCTTTGAAATGTTGCAAGTGCATTACATAATCCAAAAGGAAGTACTCGGTAAGCAAAAGTTCCCCATGGACAAGTAAATGTGGTCTTGTCCTGATCTTCAGGTGCTACCTGAATCTGATTGTAACCACTAAAACCATCCAAAAATGAGAAATATTTTTTGCCTGCTAAAGTATCTAATACATGATCAATAAAGGGTAAAGGAAAGTGATCCTTCAAAGTTGCTTTGTTTAATTCTCTGTAATCAATGCAAACCCTCCATTTACCATTATTTTTAGGTACTAGAACCAAAGGATAAACCCACCGGCTATCTGAAATT
The DNA here is from genome assembly GCA_031772625.1 of Pinus tabuliformis. Classification (NCBI taxonomy): domain Eukaryota; kingdom Viridiplantae; phylum Streptophyta; class Pinopsida; order Pinales; family Pinaceae; genus Pinus; species Pinus tabuliformis. The sequence continues at coordinate 190,148,489 of CM062816.1, forward strand.
GGGTAAATGAAGTTTACATTAAGTAACTTTTGGAGCTCTTCTTTCACTATCTCCCTAAGGTTTGGATTCATCCTTCTTTGAGGTTGTCTGATTGGTCTACTGTTTTCCTCAATGTAGATGTGATGAATGCAAGTCTTAGGGTCAATACCTTTCATATCGGTATACTCCCATGCAAATGCAGTAGAATGTTTTTGCAAGATTTTGGTTAGCTCTTCCTGTTGTGATTTTTCCAAGTTTTTGTTGATATTAATGTTTTTCCTGGAAAAATCTCAATGGCAGAACTACCAAACTCTTCCATAGAGAAAAGAGACATTTGTCTAGATGATAGACACTCAATGTCAGAATCCAATTGAAATTGTGTGTGGTCATATTCTGAAGATGGTTCAAAGTTTTCTAATGTGTTCAAAATTTGACTATCTTCACTGATCTCAGAAATGGTAAAGACAGGTTGTATAGTATCTTCATCATCAACCCACTCATTATCTCCTATTTCTGTAATTGCTTTTGCTGGAGGATACAGATTGAACTTCTTTGTCGAATTACCATCAGAAATATACATATCCCCAGACCTACAACTGATAAAAGCATCAGCTGTGGCTAGCCAAGGTCTTCCTAAGATGAGAGGATGTCCTCCTAGATTACTCTTGGGAGTTAAAATCATGAAATCCACTGGATATTCCCACGAGTCTAAGGAGACTGAAATATCTTCTAATACACCATCTGGTTTAATAATTGATCGATCTGCAAGTTGCAATAAAGTAGGTGTAAAAAGAAGATTAGGAAGTTTTAGCTGTTCCATAGTCTGTCTACTCATGATGTTGATAGCAGCCCCTAAATCAATCAAAGTATTTGGTATTTCTACCCCATTGATATGTGTTTTGACAATTGGACTACCGGGATCTACATATTTCTGCATAGTAATTTTTCCCATCATGATATCTGCAATTTTCCCTACCAGGTGGATTCTTCTTGTATCTCTTGGTTTCCTTCCTGGTCTTTTAAGACTCAACTCCTTTATTGTTTTTGCTAGAATAGGAATCTCTTTAATGGCTTGTAACAAGGGAATCTTGATACAGACATTCTTCAATTCATCTAGAAAATCATAGTCAGGCAACAAGATTTGTTTTTCCACCCCTTTGTCAATTTGTAATCTTTCAGGAAAAGGAGGTGTGGATGAAGATGCAGGTTGCTCAACTATAGGAGTTGTGGGGGTTAACTCTTTTTCTTTTTCTTTTTGAGTACTTGGGTTTTGAAGAGATGCTTCAGAACCCTTATTGGCTTCAAGAGAATCTTCCTCAAAAATGCTTTGCTTTTGAGCATTTATAGAAGGCTTATCTAGGACTCTACCTGATCTGAGTTGTACATCATTGAGAGGAACAATCATATAGGCAGGAAATTGTTGACCTTCCATCATGTAAGCATTTTGAGGGTTTTTGTTATTGGGGTTTGGTAATGGCTGAGAAGGAAGTTGATTTGAATTTTGTTGGAATGGAAGCAAGAGTTGAGAATTTGGATTTTGTTGAGAAGGTTGTTGTTGTTGTGGAAATGGCAATGATAGTTGTGGGTTTTGATTTGGAAGTTGTGGAGCTTGTTGGTTTTGAAAAGATGCGGGATATTGATAAAATTGAGCAAATCTCCCATAAGGATTTTGCGTACCTTGTACCCATGATTGAAAAGGATTTTGAGGTTGGGACCAAGGTTGTTGCCAAGGATTCCAATTTGGTGGGGGTTGAAAATTCATAGAGTTGCTAAACCCTTGATTTTGTTGCCCCTGCCAAGGTCTCCTTGCAACAAAACAAAGAGTTTCAATTGTATTTGGATCTTCTTGAAAGACAACTTTGAACCCAGGAATTGAAGGACAATCCTTGGTCTCATGATTCTCTGAACAAATTACACATGTTTCTACAACTTTTGCATCCAAGGGACATTCCCTTAGAGCATGTTTCTTCCTACTCTTTGGACAAAAGATGGCCAAAGCCTCAGCTTCTGCTTTCTGCTTATTGTGAATCTTAAGGGTGTCTAGTTGCTCACTAAGACTCCCTAAGATGTCAGTTTTGAATTCATCAAGCATGTTGCCAATCTCAGCCCTACTTACTGATCCAGTTGCAGATTTGTTTGCTCTGATGAGAGAAGGATCTCTAGGCCCTTTTTGAGTTTTAGATTTCCCCCTTGAGAGATGGACACATAGCTCTGCTATATCATGAAGTGGAAGTTGAGATATGTCTCCTTTTCCCATCATGGTCAAAATATCTATCCATTCATCTCTAATGGCTTTTAATAGAAGGGCTTTCAAGGTCTCCTCATCTAAGTTACTCATTTTTGCTCTTTTCAGGTTGTATTGAAATCTTTCAAGTAAATCCTCCAAGTTTGCATCTTCTCTTTGCACCATTTTGAATACCTCATCCTTGTGATTGGTGGGCATACAATAGTCCAGGTACCTATCCAAAAATGTTTGTTTCATATCATTCCAAGTCCTAATGGATTGAGTGAGTAATCCCATGAACCATTTCAAGGCTGCTCCTTTCAATGTTGAAGGAAACAGTTTGAGTTTTTGAGAGTCTTCCAGATAATCATATGTTCGACACACGACCTCAAACTCAAATAGAAATGTTTCAGGGTCCTCATTCCTTAACCCATGGAAGTTTGGGAGGACAGATGGTGAGATGTTTTTCATTGTGGCTCGGGAGTCCTCATCGACTATAGGAAATCCGAATGAGTTATCTCCATCCCTATTTCTCCCAATGTTACCTCTACCTCCTCCATTGTTTCCTCCTCCTCCTCTACCTCTACCTCTACCTCTACCAAATCCAGTTGCTCCTTCCTCTGTCATGGTAGTTTCCCTGGAGACTTCAGAGTCTTCTGGTTCTTCTACTAAGGGTGAATGAGAAGGAATTTCTCCCTCTTCTTCTTCAGATGATTCTACTTCTTCAATTACAATTTGTCTCTCTGTAGAAGGAAGGAAAGGATCTCTTTCTAGTTCAGATTCGATGGAAGGTGTGGGAGAGTCGACTCCTGCCTCTTGAATTCCAGGAATCCTAGGGCTAGGAGTGTAAGTTGGAGATGATGGAGGTGTCTCTTGTCTATTCCTTGAAGTAGATGGAGTTGTAAAATCGAACTCTTGGCTCTAGCTAAAAACCTTCCCCTAGAATCTCTTGCTCTATGCATGTCATTTTTTTTATTTTTCTTCAAGTTGGGCTAATAATTCTCTTTCTGATCTTCCAGGTCACTCTAGGTGCAAGAAGAGAGCATACTCAAGAAACTATTAAACCAATAACTTTCTCTTTTCTGATCCTCCAGATCACACTAAGTGCAAGAGGAGAGCATACTTTGAGAGGTTATCAATTTTCCTTCCTTGAAATTTTCTTGTTTTTTTTAATTTAGAAATTGGCTACCTAATTTCACTTCCCCGGCAACGGCGCCAAAATGTTTGGTCAATTTAGTGTGATCTAAATTGCTATTTATAATGTCAACCCGGGGTTCGTAAACTGACGAAGTGAAGTGTACTATATGTACTAGATAACCATTTCTTTAATCTTTTGTCGTTTTTGAGTTTTTTTTTTTAGTTTATTTTTGGATTTATCTTTCCCTAATGTGTGATGGTGAGAGTGAAAGTGAAGTATGAAGTATGGACAGTGATGGTGGTTTCTACAGTGATTTCCTCAAACTTGAAAGTGATCAAGAAGAAAGCTAAACTGAAATCAATTCTTAAGAGAAAGTAAATGCATCAAAAAGTGAACTAATGACAATGGCCCAGTATCCTTGCTGCTGAATGAAAAGAAAGTAAAAACTGAACTTAAAGCAACTCAAACCAAAAGCAAAGCAACTAATTCACACTACTCAAACTCTTCAGATCCTTTACCCTTCAGCTCAATATACCTTGTGGGAAGTAATCATGAATAAGTCAAGCAATATGCTATCTAAATGACAAGAAATTAAATTGCATGAAAGAAACTAGTCACACTACTTTAACTCTTCTGATCCTTTACCCTTCAGCTCAATCTACGTTGTGGGAAGAAACCATGAATAAGTTTAAGCAATATGATAACTAAATTGCAAGAAAGTAAATTGCAGAAAAGAAACTAATCACACTACTTCAACTCTTCTGATCCTTTACCCTTCAGCTCAATCTACCTTGTGGGAAGCAATCATGAATAAGTTTAAGCAATATGATAACTAAATCACACTACAGTTAGTGATATTCTGATTTCTTGCTAATAGAGACACTTCACTATAGAAAGAAACCATAAATTGATGAGCAGTATGATATCCAAATAACAAAGAAAATAAGTAAGCAAATCACAACTTGGAAAAGACAGTGCTGAAATTAAACTTCAGAAAATGAAAGAACTTCAGAAAATGAAAGTTAGCAGGAAGGACAAGATGATCTCATATGCCAATAGTTATCAAAAAGATGAAAATTTGCCCGGGCTGCCTAAGAAAACCTGCAGAAAAGCACTGATCAGTTGACAATTATAAGAAAACAGAGATGAAAATCTAAACAACAGTGAGTTAAGAAACATCAAAAGTATGTTATGTACAAGCTAATGATACAAAAACATAATAAAACCAAATGACAACTTTACAAGGCTTCAGCGCGCAGGGGCCCTCTGCCACTTCGGCCGGTCACAAGTAATCACACGAATAAGCTCAGAAAAGTCTCCTCATATATTAAAACAACAATATGTATAAACAGTGGGGTGACAACACGATAGTTCAGAAATTACATATCAAGGAAAAACTTCTTTACAGCGTTCATCGACGCGTTATTTATAATGACAAAATGCTGAGACTAGCTAACTAACTCCTACGCTATTGACTGTATTGACAAAGACACGTAGATCCCTTCAGCCGAGATCTAGCGTAACTGTCATCATGTTTATTAAATCTCTGGAGTGGTTGCTGTTAGATTCCGGTTACAGAAGTGATCTCCAGGTGTGCTGGTGTCTTCGTGAGCTGAGGACTGTGCCACGTAACGTTCACGTGCTCAAAACAGAGACGTGCCACTGCTGGACTCTTTGGTTGGCTCTACCTTTGACCTTCGTTGACCGTGACCTTCCATGGATGATTTGGCTGCTTCGAAGGGACACGTTCCATGTATTCGTCGCCTGGAGCTTGCCCATGTGGCTCGTTTCTTCATAGGACACCTGTAGCACAGCTTTTAACAAAATAGCTGCGGAATCCTGTGCTGGCTACGGAAACCTGTGCTGGCTGCGGAAATTGACAAGTTTCCGCAGCTGCATGAACAAAAAACTAAACCAAACACTAGTCATAAGTATAGTCAGAAAACCATGTAAATAACTCTTTTTAAACTATAATGCAATGATTTAGCAGCTGGGTGGATGCAATAAGTGGAAAAGGAAGCTAAGAGGGTGTATATGAAGGTGAGGGTTTGAGGCTCAACAGACTGCATGAATTACAGGAAGTACAAATATATTTGTTTGGATGGATCTTCAACCATAATGGATCGTCATGACATGGTCAGGGACTTCCAAAACAAGCAAGATATATTTTTCTTTTTATTAAGCACAAGAGTTGGGGGGCTGGGAATCAATCTCACAGCTGTTGATATTTTTATATTCTATGACAGTGATTAGAATCAAAATTTCGACTTATAGGCCATGGGCAGGGCACATTAGCTAGGAAAAACAAAGGAAGTCACAGTGTGCAGGGTAAGGATAGGTAGAGAAAGAGAAAGGGCATGTCCAACACAACAAAATCTATTCAGACCAATGCTGAAGGTGATGCTTATTTAGAGGATTCTGTAGTAGCACAAGAGAATGCTATTGAACTAGATACTGGAAAGGCAGGAACTAGAAAGATAAAATTTAATTTGGAGAGGAAGCCATCTTCAAAACCTAAAAATTCACAGGAAACTATAAAGGATTCAGAGGCACCTCTAGAACAAATTGATCCTAAACATTTGAGAAAAGATAGCAATTCTAAACAAAAAGGAACACTTGGGAAGAGAATGAAGAAGACTTCAAATGATGTCTCACAACCAGGCATACCTATTGAGAAAGTTGGAGAGTCTGTAGAATCCCCTTCTTTTGTTAATACAGTAATATTGATGCCAATGTAGAAATTGAAGAAGAAAATTCTTCTCGTAGCTGGTCTTCTCCAAGATAGAAGCCCATTTATTGGGTTTATCTTTAACCATCATTGCAATGCTATTGGTACTAGATGATCACATTGGCCTTGGTCTTATCCAACAAAAAGCATATGATGGCATGAATTTGTACAAGTATGATCAGTAGTATAAAGTGGTACACTGCTATGATTCATGTTCATTCTACCTTTTGGTCCTTTGAAACTACTATGTAGTGATACACATATTCCCTGTTCTCAAAGTGCTTAAGCTAACGTAACTCCCATGCTCTTAGACTCAAATTATGCACAAAAAACTTGAAGCAGGATATTTTTTGGCATATGAGAGGTTTGAGATCTATCTGAGGCCGGTTCAATGTATTTTATGCTCTATAATGTTCTCAAATTACCTATGCAACAAAGTTGAAGTCGACTAAAAAACAACACTAGCCTTGGTGAGTGAATCCTGGAAGCAGAAAAATATTTACAAAGGAGTATCACTTATAGAATAGGTGTACAGGTAAAGGTCATGAATGCCTTCCAAATAAGAGGAAATACAAGTATACAGGGGCTAGACATGTTGTAAGGGGAGTTAGAGAAATTACATCCCACAAATTCCTTTGATAATAGCAGTTATTCTTATTCATAGTATGTTCAATTGATCAAATGAGGGCATATTTTAACTAGGGATGACAGTAAAAATAACAGAGATTTAGTAAACATATCAATAGATAAATAGAAAATCCTGCAATATATTTATCTCCAATGTGGACATTATATGAGTATATATATTAGCAACCTTTTTCATACATTACTCAAGATCCATTTACTAGGAATTAAAAGACATACTATTCAACATTGTGAGGTCATAGAACCTGGAACACACCCTTGCTAAAATAAAGTTATGAAAAGTTATAAAGGCGGAAGGATGGAATATAAAAAAGAGTTACTACACAATTGCAATAAACGAAGTAGAATGGTTAGGTATTTGGCCTTCCAAATACTACAAATCCTAGAAGCAGAGATTTCTTGACCAACAATGAAATTCTATGTGAGTTCTAGCACATTAGATTTAGTTTCCTAAACTATGGTTCCTCTTTTGAACAAAACGATGGTTGGATTCCATGACTTCAAGGTCAAGGAGATAGAGAGGCATGCAAGGGATGTGCACTCAACAAGCATGCCATGGTTTGCTTCCCAAGAAGCAAGCATTTATTTCAAGGGATTATTGATTTAGTTGATTCAGATATCTGTGATCCATGTCATTAACTTTGTAGAGAGGTAATATTCTGGTTTTAGCCACAAAAATTAATCATCAAACATTTGAACCTTGATTCTAATCAAGTGTTGGCCAAAAGATTCAAGGAGGGTGGCTTTTACAAACTACTAACAAATCCAATGAAGCACAAAGATTTGTTGACCAGTAGTGACAATCTATGTGAGCTCTAGCACAAAAGATTTAGTCTCTTAGACTATGGATCCCTACTTATTTTTAGGAAAATAGTGGTTGGATTCCTTGAATTCAAGGTCTAGGAGAGAGAGGTGTGCAAGGAATGTGCAGTCGATAAGCATGTCAAGGTTTCTTTCCTAAACAGAAAGTATATCTCTATAGGGATTCTTGATTTAGTCAATTCAGATGTTTTCGATCCATGTCATCAACTTTACAGACATGTGATACTTATTATGTTACTTTCATTGATAATTTTTCCAAGAGAATTTGAATATATTTTAGGAAGACCAAAGATGGGGCCTTTAGCAAGTTCCAAGAGTTCATAGTTCTTGTTGAGAACCAATCATTTAGGATAAATAAAGGTACTAGGATTGCATTATGGAGGCATGTATACCTCTAATGACTTTGATTCATTTTTTCTAAAAGGCATGGATCAAGAGAGAGATGACAATACTATAAAATTTGCAAAAGAATGGTGTTGCTGAGTGGAAGAACAAGTCTATAGTAGAGACTACTAAATCTATGGTTCATGACTTAGATTTTCCCATGTTCGTTTGGCCGTAAGCTTACTATATTGCAATATACATACTAAATAGATGTCCATACAAGGTGTTGATGGAAAAAACTCCCAAGGAAGCCTTCACAAGGGAGAAACCATATGTTTTTCATTTCAATGTGTTTGAGAGTCTACTTTATATTCATGTTCCATAGGAGTAGAGGATGAAGCTTGAACCCTCCAACTTGGAGGGTATTTTAGTTGGCTACAATGAGTCCTCTAAAGCTTACAAGATCTATGTTCCTTCTCAAAGGAAGATAGTAGTAAGCTAAGATGTGAAGCTAGATAATGATACATGGACTTCCAAGTTCCAAGAGCACCCAATATTAATTAAGGAAAAGACAACACTTCCTACCTGTTGTGTTGATCCATGTGTTTCAAGGAGACCAGGTGCAATTTAGATAGGTTCCAACATATGAATAGATATTGTTTTGCCTTCCTGTATAGCCAAGAAGCCCAACTGGCTTACATAGACACTACAGGAGAAAATGGAGAAGGATGGTGCTTCATCTACTTCCATTTAGGTAAGCCATCCTCCTAAAAGGTTCCCTAGTTATGTTGCATTGATGTCTTCCATTATTGATATAAAAATTTCTAGTTATGAGGAAGCAACAATAAAGTAGGTGTGGCAGGATGCCATGGTGGAGTGAAAATCCATCATGAATAATGATGTATACAATATGGGAGATAGTGTCAATACCAAAAAAAACAATGGTGGATTCCAGGTGTTGGGTGTTATGTTAATAGTGAAGCCTCTAGACACATCCCCAAACAAATCATCTCTCTTAACTAGAAAGAACAAGATAACAATATGAAGTGGAGTTTGGTGACAATGGAAAGTACCCAATAGTTGGATTTGGATCCATCCCATTACATGTGCCAAATGGAGAAATATTGGAACAACATGAGGTATGTATGACTAAAAAATTTCCTTTTGGTTTCTTGTCTAGCAGATTTGAAGTAGAGGGTTGTTTTTTACCATCAAATAGTAATCATTGAAAAAATAAACCTTGATTCAAATCAAGTGCTGGCTAAAGGAGTCAAGGAGGGTGGCCTTTACAAACGCCTAACAAATCCGAGAAGTAGAGAGATTTGTTGATCAACAATGAAAATCTATGTGAGCTCTAGAACTATAGATTTAGTCTCCTAAACTATGTTTCCCTACCTCTTTTGAACAAAATTATGGTTGGATTCCATGACTTCAAGGTCAAGGAGATAGAGAGGCATGCAAGGGATGTGCACTCAACAAGCATGCCAAGGTTTCCTTCCCAAGAAGCAAGCATATATTTCAAGGGATTATTGATTTAGTTCATTCATATATCTGTGATCCATGTCATCAACTTTGTAGAGAGGTAATATTCTGGTTTTAGCCATCAAAAAGTAATCATCAAATGTTTGAACCTTGATTCTAATCAAGTGTTGGCAAAAAGAGACAAGGAGGGTAGCCTTTACAAATTGCTAGAAAATCCAATGAAGCACAAAGATTTGTTGACCAGTAGTGACAATCTATGTGAGCTCTAGAAAAAAATATTTAGTCTCTTAGACTATGGATCCCTACTTATTTTGAGGAAAATGGTGGATGGATTCCTTGACTTAAAGGTCTAGGAGAGAGAGGTGTGCAAGGAATGTGTAGTCGATAAGCATGTCAAGGTTTCTTTCCTAAACAAAAAGTATAGATCTAGAGGGATTCTTGATTTAGTCCAATCATATGTCTGTGATCCATGTCATCAAATTTACAGACAGGTGATATTTATTATGTTACTTTCATTGATTATTTTTCCAAGAAAACTTAAATATATTTTAGGAAGACCAAAGATGGGGCTGTAATCATGTTCCAAGAGTTCATAGCTCTTGTTGAGAACCAATCATTTAGGATAATCAAGGTACTAGGATTGCATTATGGAGGCATGTATACGTCTAATGACTCTGATTCCTTTTTGCTAAAAGGCATGGATCAAGAGAGAGATGACAATACTATAAAATTTTCAAAAGGATGGTTTTGTTGAGCGGAAGAACAAGTTTATAGTAGAGACTGTTAAATCGATGGTTTGTGACTTAGATTTTCCCATGTTCATTTGGGAAGAAGCTTGCTATATTGCAATTTAAATACTAAATAGATGTCCATACAAGGTGTTGATGGAAAAAACTCCTAAGGAAGACTTCACAAGGGACAAACCATATGTTTTTCATTTCAATGTGTTTGAGAGTCTACTTTATATTCATGTTCCATAGGAGTAGAGGATGAAGCTTGAACCCGGGTATTTTAGTTGGGTACAATGAGTCCTATAAAGCTTACAATATCTTTGTTCCTTCTCAAAGGAAGATAGTAGTAAGCTAAGATGTGAAGATAGATAACAATACATGGACTTCGAAGTTGCAAGAGTGCCCAATATTAATTAAGGAGAAGACAACACTTCCTACCCGTTGTGTTAATCTGTATGTTTCAAGGAGACCATGTGTAATTCAGATAGGTTCCAACATAGGAATTGTTAGAGCCTAGATTTACCTCAGGCTGAAAAGGTAGGATCCAGGGCCAACATCAAACCACGCTCAGCCTCGTAGCTAGCCCTACGAGGACAGGAGAGGGCTCTCTCTGGGTCAATCTCAGCAAAAGATAATCGATGGGGCTTGAGATGACAGAAATAAAAACTAATTTTAGGCTAGGTATGAAGTACAAGGATTTGATGTGATTTTTTGGGGGTTTAGTTGGAATCAAGGGAAAGGCAGATTTTGGGGTGCGGGGATTGAGGCTCAGTTCTGTAGAGATCTCGATGGGGCAAGGTAGGTGATCATTTTGGCACTTAAATTTTAGTGAGATGGAAGGAAAAGACAGGTGAGGTATTGAAGAGGGAAAGAGAAATCATGAATCCTCCCTAAACAACTGAAAAAACATCAAACAACTAAAATAAACTTCAAGTAGAGCATTGCACTTTCAATGAATTCTACTTACACTCTTGTTTGTTTAGTTCAGAAGAAATAAGATAGATAATGCAATCACATAAACAAATTCACAATTACAAGGAGAAGCATTGTACCAAGACAAATTTCCACATGAATCCCAAAGAGTGCTGCAAATCCTGGTCTCAATTCCTTAGCCAAAATACTGAAAGTGAATGTACAATGAAGCTCAAGGCTTTCTCAAGAGTCCAACCATGCTAATGACTGAAAAGCAACATAATATAGACAAACATAGCTCATCCTTGCCTCTAGGGGTTGAGTTCATGAGTTTAGGAGATGATCCAACTGATTCTAAACTAAATACTAGAAACTAGGCAACATAACAGCATGCCTCTAAAAACAAGGAAACTGATCCATTCAGTTTGAAACAACCTCTAAACTGATGAATCTACCTCTACAAGTGAAAATCCAACATATTTACATCATAATCCATCAAATTTCATTAAATTACATCATACATTTTCCATTAGGAAAGTGAAAAAGTCAAACTAGGCGAAACTGGGCAAAAAACAGAGCAAAACTTGGTCAAACTGGCAATTTTTCTTCTATGCGCCGCGTCTGATTCTCTATGTGTAACGCCTATTTGGACCCACTTTTGGAGGTCTTTCCGATGTCCAAATTAGCTCTAGGTGTGCTTTTTGGAACGGTCTACCTATCTACTTTCCAACCCAAGTGGAATTTTTCAATTTGGTCTCCATTTGCCCCTCCAAAAGTCCATTCTCCCAACACTACTTCCTATGTGTCAAAATAGGGGCAGTGAGGTCATTTTTTGAGTGTTTTTTGACCTTTTAAGGGCTCAAAACCTGCCCAAATTTCTTGGCCATAGGTAGGAAAGCATAAATTTCCATGAAAAATCTAGAAAATCAAAGTTTTTTTGATTTAGATCCCTCTAGAAAAAGCGAGCGTCACGTGGCACAGCGCATAGGGAGGAAAACTCTGTTTTTTGTGCCAAAAATTTACAAAAATGCAAAAATTGCTCCAAATTTCTTGAAATTTGGGCCGAGTCTTCTCTATTAAGTGTTGTGATGGGCTAAGGAAGCCTCAGCAAAGATTTGAAGTCCTTCATCCTCTTTTTGCCTCCTTGATGCTCTCTTCAACTTAGCTTTCAAATTCCTGATTCTTGCTTGGCACACCAAATTCCGGGACAAATAATGATATGACAAATTTCTAAGCATGTTCTTCTCATTTATTTCCTTCTCTAGCTTCCTCTCCAAGTGGGTATTGACTCTTTCAAGCCATGACTCTCGATCGGCATTGATCTCTTGCTCTAATGAAGTGAACCCTATCCTCCTCCTTCGGGCACTTTGGCGGTTTTTCCGAATGTTCTGTAGCTCTATCACCACCTGCTGATCCTCAAGCTGCTTGTTCCTCTGCTCCAAATACTGTATAGTCCACTGGTCTCTATCCAAGTTGGTGGACAAGGAATCAATGTCTACCTACTGCTCCTTGATGATCTATCTAAGGTTTTCACTTTGTGGGCCCATGTCAGTATCATCACCCTCAATGAGGATGAAATCAGTCTCTCGCTCACCTGATGGTCCTTCCTCCTATAGAGACCTCTTGCCTCGGTCCTGAACCTGCTGTGCTAATGGAGGAAGTGAGGCCCCTTCCACCCCGGGTGGAGATAACACTCGCTTTGCTGCTGCAAACAACCATCTAGTGCCCCTCTGATAGGAGATGAACACCGGCATACTAGCGGTCTCATGGCCCTGCTGATAAGAAGGTCCACCTGTCTCATGCCCAACCTCTGAAGGTCCCTGTGAAGCTCTGAAAAACTCACGAGAGATGAAGTCATCCCAAGTGATGCCCTGTAAACCAAGCTGATGAACGACCACAATTTTGATGAGAGAAAAATGATAAAGACTATTAAGTTGCTGCTAAGGGGTCTTGTGCTGCACAAGCGTGGTCATCCTTTCTATGTTTTGGCATATGAAATAAGGAATGTTCATCATCCGTACCCGAGTGAAATGCATCAGCAGCCTGATGTGATAAGCATACAAGCGGGAGAACCAGCCCTCACAGGTGAAATAATTCATGATGAGTTTCATTAAAGGAGCATACTCATCCTTGAGAAACTGAAAAGTAAACACTCTCTTAAGCTGCCTCAGAAAACTAGGTTTGATGTATGGTTCATAGTGTTGTCGGTCAATCTTCTGCCTCTTGTTCCATGGTTCTCCAATGTTTGGTATGCCGGTTGCCAATGAAATGGTTTCTGGTGTTAATGTGAAAGTAACACCAGCAAGAGTGGCTTGATCACCATGCAAATGCAACACAAATAAGCGGGCCAACTCACGATGAAATTGAATATGAGAAACCTTCTCGCAAAATTCATAGCATGACTGATGCTGGAAACAAAAGATGGCAAGAGGGCAAGCCTGCAACTCGGCAAGAGTGGTCGGTTCTTCTCTGATATGTCTGCCACCTCTATGAGGCCTCCTGGGTGCATGTCCCTCCGTGGGTGAATCACTTTGGGTCTCTTCTTCATAATCATATGAAGGATCAGATGCCATAACTGCTGATAGACAAATTGGCTTGGAGAAATAGGTGTTGATGTGTCAAACTGTGTTGGATTGCCTTTGATGATTGTTTGACCTCTGCTACCAAGGGAAAACAGTGAAACAAGGGACTATTAGGAGAGGGAAAAATAATGGGAATTTAGGGACTGTTGGGACAGAGTTAGCTAGGGAAAAATGGGATATTATGGGAGTTTTGTATAGGGTTAGGGTTTGGGATTTTACAATTAGGATTTTGGGAAAGGGAACTTGGGATAGGGGATTAGTGAATTTAGGGGGGTTGGGGAACTTAGGGAACAATGAAATTCAGGGATAAATGGGATAGGGGAGTAATGGAGGGATGATGAACTTGGTAGCAAAATAGGTTTTCAAACCCTAGGTAGCAAGTTTTTTTTTTTTTTTTTTTTTTTTTTTTTTTTTTTTTAAGTAGGGTTTGATTGCTTCTCACAAGCACCATAAAAAACACACCATCAAACCATCGTCAAACTTAGATGAAATACAGCTTTGAAGATTGTACCTACTTGTATCAAGACCGTTCCAAGCGATTTCGGGTGATTAGAGCGAGTTTGGAAGTTTTTCGGGCTCTTTGGCTATGTGTGCCATGTAGCACACACCCAATGCGCCGCGCCCCACCAGTGCGTCGCACCTGTGCAAAAATACACTGAGTTCTGAGGCCCAGTGCGCCGCGCCTCACCAATGTGCCGCGCCTCCTGCCCAGTGCGCCACGCCGGTCACCAGGAGCGATTTTCACCCAATTTTTTCCTCTTGCTCAACAAAATCACTTTGCCTTACTTGTCTTTTGCAAATGAACTTTACAAATGAAGGCATTGCTTATAAACCAAGAGCTTTTGAAATTTTGGCTCATGAAACCCACTTTTATAATGTTTTGGATTTGAATTTATCTTTAAACTCTATTTTTAAACCTTTTCACTACTTTTTTCACTTTGTGATGGATTTAATGACCTGATCTTGCTTGTTTTTTGCAGGTGTTGGAGCTTCTGAGCTAAGGAAAGAAACCAGGATGTAGATGAATGGATTTACAATGAGGAAAACAAAAACTTTCATGATTTTGTACAATAAATGCTAAATACTTTGTTTTTTCCTCAAAATAGAGTTTTGAGGAAAAACACATTTTCAAATGCTTGGTGATAAAATTTATTGATGTTGCAACCTCCTCATGGCCTGCTGGCAATTATTGGACATTTTAACACATTTTTTGACAAAACCCTAATGAAACCCTAGACCTATTTGACAATGAAACCCTAAAGACAACCTTTGCAATTTTCAAGATAAAAAGAAGATTGTGTATGTTTCTAAATGAACAAACATGAGCCAACAGGTAGATAACATGAGGGAAACTGGAGGAATACCACTACCGTCAAATGATCTATGTGCCTAATGGAATGCAAATGACTGGGCGGGACACCTAATATGAAATGCAACAAGAGGATTTGATCTCTGACGAAGGGATGACAATACCAACTCTAACAGGAATAGATATTATTTTTCCTTCCCGTATAGCCAAGAAGCCCAGGTGGCTTACACAGACACTGCAGGAGGAAACATAGAAGGATGGTTCTTCATCTGCTTCCATTTAGGTATGCCATCCTCCTAAAAGGTTCCCTAGTTATGTTGCATTGATGTCTTCCATTATTGATATAAACATTTCTAGTTATGAGCAAGTAACAATAAAGCAAGTGTGGCAGGGTACCATGGTGGAGTGCAAATCCATCATGAAGAATAATGTATACAATATGGGAGATAGTGTCAATACCAAAAAAAACAATGGTGGATTCTAGGTGTTGGGTGTTATATTAAGAGTGAAGCCTCTAGACACATCCCCAAACAAATCATCTCTCTTAACTAGAAAGAACAACATGAAAGTGGAGTTTGGTGACAATGGCAAGTACCCAATAGTTGGATTTGGATCCATCCCATTACATGTGCCAAATGGAGAAATATTGGATCCACATGAGGTATGTATGACTAAAAAATTTCCTTTTGGTTTCTTGTCTAGCAGATTTGAAGTAGAGGGTTGTTTTTGACCATCAAAAAGTAATCATTGAAAATATAAACCTTGATTCGAATCAAGTGCTGGCTAAAGGAGTCAAGGAGGGTGGCCTTTACAAACTCCTAGAAAATCCCAGAAGCAAAGAGATTTGTTGACCAACAATGAAAATCTATGTGAGCTCTAGCACAGTAGATTTAGTCTCCTAAACTATGGTTCCCTACCTCTTTTGAACAAAATTATGGTTGGATTCCATGATTTCAAGGTCAAGGAGATAGAGAGGCATGCAAGGGATGTGCACTCAACAAGCATGCCAAGGTTTCCTTCCCAATAACTAAGCATATATTTCAAGAGATTATTGATTTAGTTCATTCAGATATCTGTGATCCATGTCATTGACTTTGTAGAGAGGTAATATTCTAGTTTTAGCCACCAAAAAGTAATCACCAAACGTTTGAACCTTGATTCAAATCAAATATTGGCCAAAAGAGTCAAGGAGGGTGGCCTTTACAAACTGCTAGAAAATCCAATGAAGCACAAAGATTAGTTGACCAGTAGTGACAATCTATGTGAGGTCTAGCACAAAAGATTTAATCTCTTAGACTATGGATCCCTACTTATTTTGAGGAAAATGGTGGATGGATTCTTTGACTTCAAGGTCTAGGAGAGAGAGGTGTGCAAGGAATATGCAGTCAATAAGCATGTCAAGGTTTCTTTCCTAAACATAAAGTATAGATCTAGAGGGATTCTTGATTTAGTCCATTTAGATGTCTGTGATCCATGTCATCAAATTTACAGACAGGTGATATTTATTATGTTACTTCACCTAATGATTTTTCCAAGAAAACTTAAATATATTTTAGGAAGACCAAAGATGCGGCCTTCAACATGTTCCAAGAGTTCATAGCTCTTGTTGAGAACTAATCATTTAGGATAATCAAGGTACTAGGATTGCATTATGGAGGCATGTATACCTCTAATGACTTTGATTCCTTTTTGACAAAAGGCACGAATCAAGAGAGAGATGACAATACTGTAAAATTTGCAAAAGGATGGCTTTGCGCTGAGTGGAAGAACAAGTCTATAGTAGAGACTGCTAAATCTATGGTTCATGACTTAGATTTTCCCACGTTCTTTTGGGCAGAGGCTTGCTATATTGCAATCTACATACTAAATAGATGTACATACAAGGTGTTGATGGAAAAAACTCCCAAGGAAGCCTTCACAAGGGAGAAACCATATGTTTTTCTTTTCAATGTGTTTGAGAGTCTACTTTATATTCATGTTCCATAGGAGTAGAGGATGAAGCTTGAACCCTGCAGCTTGGAGGGTATTTTAGTTGGCTACAATGAGTCTTTTAAAGCTTACAAGATCTATTTTCCTTCTCAAAGGAAGATGGCAGTAAGCTAGATGTGAATCTAGATAACGATACATGGAATTTCAAGTTCCAAAAGAATCCAATATTAATTAAGAAGAAGACAACACTTCCTACCCATTATGTTGATCTGTGTGTTTCAAGGTGACCAAGTGAAATTCAGATAGGTTCTAGCATAGGAATAGATATTGTTCTGCCTTCCCATATAGCCAAGAAATCCAGGTGGTTTACACAGACATTGTAGGAGGAAACGGAGAAGGATGGTGCTTCATCTACTTCCATTTAGGTAAGCCATCCTCCTAAAAGGTTCCCTAGTTATGTTGCATTGATGCCTTCCATTATTGATATAAAAATTTCTAGTTATGAGGAAGCAAAAATAAAGTAGGTGTGGCAGGATGCCATGGTGGAGTGCAAATCCATCATGAAGAACAATGTATACAATATGGGAGATAATGTCAATACCAAAAAAGCAATGGTGGATTCCAGGTGCTGGGTGTTATGTTAACATTGAAGCCTCTAGACAATGGAGTCTCGATATGTTGTGGCCTTGATGGATGAAGGCACAACTAGTGAGTAGATTGGATAGCTGAGATTCAATGGCCAGATGGACTTGGAAAATTTATATAGGAAAGAGATGAAGATCAGGAGCTGAAGGACCGAGTAGGCACAGGGTACGACTGAGATGAGCTGAGAGCATGTGACAACCATATGGTTAGAGTATCTTGTTGAGGATAGATTGGTTGTCTATGGACTGACACTAAGTCCTAGTTTTGTATCTTGTACTAGTGGATGTATGAGGGTCATTATTCTTGGTATGAGAGCCCTAGACTATTGTATTATATGTTGTTTTATTAATGACGTTGGGTTATTGTACAAAATCGTAAAAAGTTGTCCATATTTTGTGCACGTGTGATTTACTGTTGTTTATATTCTGTTGTGCAAATTAGTATCATTGAGATTCTTGGTTTGGTAGCGTCAAATATTTTAAGACTCAATCATAGGCTCAAGATCGTGGAAATTCAACATGGTATCAAAGCATATCTAAGCTACTTTGAGGTCTGGATCATGGAGCAGAGGGTTCAGTTGAAGACATGGATATGTGGTATTGATAGACTACATGATGAGATGGGCTAGGAGTTCTGGTGGATCAGTGGTGAACCTGGTGCAGTTTAGTATGTTGTGTGGCAGTTTTTAGATCGTGGACTTCCTATCCCTTGTCATGGATGGTTGGGACATCTCAAGGGTTTCTTTGGCATGGACGAGATTAGGTTGATTGAGATGGCTTCATGTGATGGACTACAGGTTGGCCGGCTAGAGTCTCATCGGATTGTGATGTTGCATGTATGAGATTGGTGGGATTTTCATGAGTGGTATTTGATCTAGGAGGATGAGTGCTTGCAGGACTGAGCCAGTGGAGATCGTGTAGGCTCAGAGGGAGTCTAGCCTCAGAGGGAGCAACCCCTATGGAGGTTTGGGATCTTTAGGTTCGGATGTGATGAGGCAGAGGCACTAACGAGATTGTCGGATTCATTTTATAGGGTATGCTACAGTGATGGATGCCAGATGGGCTAGTGTCGCCGGATGATGATGGTTACTTCCTAGTCTTGGAAGTACCTCCCTCGCTAAGAGGGAGTGTTGATTTTTGTGTAGCTTGGGAGGTACTCCAAGCCCTAGTGTTTGAGGGTTGGAGGTCAAAGTGCCACAAGTAGACTTGTGGGCTTAGAACCCAAGCTTTGGGTTTTTCACCCATAGATGTTTGGGAAAAAACCATGACGATTCTTCGACATGTGATGGATGAGGATGATAGCTCTCAGCAAGACGATTCTAACGCAACTAGAATCATTTGATTTTGAGTTGTCGTTGTGGAGTTATGAATTTTTGAAGTCTAATGTTGGGTTGGCACCATATGAGTTAAGATTGACTTAAGTTTAGTAAGCCTGCTTGAAAGCTGGACAGCCCTAGAGTGACGTTGGAAGGAGCCCCTCTTTTGGATATAAATATAGGGTGATATGTGAGGTTATTAAAAAACCAAAGAGAGCAACATTAAGGCAATGTTAACAAGGAGGGACAATAACTCGGTGAAGAGAGAAATACCTCTATTTTGCCAAACGAGAAGAGGGTAGAACAATATGAGGGCTTAGGGTTAGTTTGTGTGCCTCTTTGATTGCGTGGAGGGTTGTCTCATGCCACCGCAAGGCCGAGTAAGGAAAGGTTTTAACGCATGTGAAAGGAGAAGGGACTGGGTCTGTTTGAAGGTTCGATTGAGGGTGGACAATCCCAAATCTAGGTTGTTGTAGACCTGTAGGTGGATATCTAGGGCAGCCACAATACTTGAAGGAAGACCAAGGCTTGTTTGGAGGCTAGGACAACAGAAAACTGCCTCGACCTCTCAAGGATTGACAACTGCACTCAAGGGAAGTTTTTATGGGCTAGTTGACATGGGTTCTCATGCTAGAATAGGTCAAGGAAATCACAGACCCGTGGAGACTAGGTGTTGTGGGGAAAAATGCCTATGCAGGACGATCCTATCCACCTAAGGTGTGACAACGCCTTAGCAACAAACGAATACAGCTATTATGATTTCTTCCTTTATGAAATGTGAAAGAGGGGAGATTGGTAGACTTACCGTTGTCTTCCGGTTGTCCCTCGATCTAGATCCTCTTCTCTTTGTGTGTCCACAGCTACTTGTCTCCTCGCTTGCTCAAGAGAACAACTACTTGAATCCCACGAGATCACAAGAGAACAGCTACCTGTGACAAGAGAACAGCTACTTGCGACAAGAGAAGAACACAATGCAAAGGCAAATATACATATTCATAAATGATTCATGATTAGAAGCAAATCAAATACACTAATGCAATCATACAAAATACACCAGCATATAGGAAAGAATCAATATAGCTTTATTGATAAGTAACAGGGTTCAGGAAGAGATACAACCCATAGGGCTCCAATCCAGCATCTCCTTCCCAGCAGAATGGAATTCCTTCTTCAGCTCCCTTCAAAGCATTAAGCACCCAATGTTTCCAGCCACAAACCAACAACAATTCTTTGCAATTACCAAATTCCAGCCCCCCTGATCTCATAGAGGAGAGATCTATATATAGGGATATTGGAGAGAGGATGAGTCAGCTTGAGAAGTGACTAGTGTCCTCTCCCTCTCTCAGTTCTTGAGTCCACTTGGAGGTTCTTGCTTCCACTTGGAGATTTGGAACCTCTTACTCATCACTAGTCGAATTCCTTGATACAAGTGTCATTTTGGAAGCTTCCTGGGCATTGACACCTTGAGAAATGACTCTGCCACATGTCCAAACTCGCTCAGCGCAGGTAGCTAGTGTTGGAGTTGACATTCAACGCAGGTAGCCAGTGTAGCAGTTGACATTCAGCGAAGATGCTCAGTGGAGCAGTTGACATGATCCAGAATTGGCTTGTTTTTGAGTGTTTTCAGGTGGAGAACTTCAGTGAATTGCTATGGTTAGTTTGCCTTGTTCCTCTAGGGGTAGGAACAACATGCTTAGGGACTTTGGATCCCTTAGATTATGGACATTTCATGCTCAATGTTGTAAGGCACAAAAATGTCTATAACAGTTGCCCCCTAAAGTATGAGGCCGTTTATCGGGTGAAATGCTTTATCCAGGAGGGTCCGAAGTTCATCCATTTGCTGGGAGGAGACCTGTAATAAAATACAATACAATACATTATGATTCATACTGCTTTCATGATCTAGCTGAGGCGGGCATTCCCATGCTCAGCTTTATAAATTCATTTTTGTACATAGAACAGACGATCGTCTGATGGTAGACTGATAATTTTGGCGAAATTATCATCCTTTGAGTAGGATGATCATCTGCTGCAATGATGTACGTGTAAAATGTCTTTATCTTTCCTGAATATATATCGCAGCCCGGATGGATGAAACTAGATCTGGGGTCTTCAAACTCGTTCGATCTTCACTCTAAGTACAAGTCAATCCATGTGAGAATTGCGCTGAAGTCGAACATGGAAAGACATCGCTTGATTACCGGTCAATGATGTAAACCGTTAACAAGCGCGAGAGGAATCACTGATAATGATAATGACCCTCAAGGTACTGCAGTACAATTCACGTGGTGTGAATAAAGGACTTGGCGTCGAACACCATGCAAAATCTTCTGGTCGAAGGTCATTAATGTATACCTGTCGCCGGAAGTGAGAAACTTGCCATTGAGGCATGCAAGCTTCAAAGTACTGAAGGGGGGTGTTCCTAGATCAACTTCTTGGATAATGAGCTGATGTCGACAAGAAGCGATCCGTCACAGGAGGGCCTTAATGAATCCCACATCAGTGACACGGAACGGAGCTAATGATTTTAATGGAGGTGAAAACGATCTGTGACATATAATTCAGGGTGGCGGTCATGAATGGATGACAGATAATGTATGGCAGTGGATGGGACCCGGTTGACTCTTTTTGAATGACTTCTCTTGAACATATGGCGACACTGATGCGATGGATTGGTAGCATTACCCTAAATATGGATGGTATGGCGAGACCATGGTGATGTGACCGGTGAATGAAACAACCCAACCCGATTGTGATACGGAGGAAAAGTGTCATGTCAAGAGCGACCTGCTACCATCAAAGTTTTCTTGATTTTTTCCCAATTTTTCCCCAGTCATTGCTGACCAGTACCTCTTTATTTTTGTCAAGCTTGAGGAGGATAACATATGCTTGTTCTATAACCTGCCCTTCGGGCAAGCCCATCGCTATGTTTTAACGAGCCTAGCGATAGGGAAACTCGTTCTCGTCTAAAGACAAGTTTGTCGCTATTTAATAATTTTAACGAGTCTAACGACAAGGATAACTCGGTCCTTTTCATTTTTAGAGAGTCTGAAAAGGTACATAAAATTAACTCCAAAATTCTTTTTTCGTCATCTAATCCCTTAAGTCCGAAAAAGTATAAAACAATACAGAAGGGATGAGTTTTCGATAATTTTAACGAGCTGAATAAAACAAGCGCTCGAACTTTTCGTGCAATAATTCCTCAGGTCCAAAAAGATTAAAATCTAGAGGAGGGATAGCTCTTCCTGTCCTTTAACGAGCTGGAAGGCCAAAACTCGGCAATCTTTTCATATTTTACGAGTCAATTGAAAAGAGCTTAAAGCAGACTCGTCTTTTGAGGAACGAGTGATAAACAGGGATAGCAACTGATTCCAGGTACAGGTTGGAATTTTCCAATCACGGCAGTGTCACAAGGATGGCTAGGTGAAATCACTCTTCGCAGTTGTTCCTCAAAATGGGTAAACAATCATATGGGGGTGAACGATCGGCCAAATGAAAGTGGAGGTGGCAGGTGCAAACACGACCAAGGCTTTTACGGCTGATAAATTTACAATCACAGTGGTTATTTACCGGGATAGGTTCATTTTTTAGTTAAAAATGAGCTTAAACACTGGAGGAAACTCTGCTCACTGCTTATATTTATTTTTTAACGAGCATGAAGACCGCGTTAAAACTGCTCGGATCTTGCGTTTATTTTTTAACGAGCATGAACTTTATGCTAAAACTGCTCGATTATATAGTCAAATTTTGATTTTTTACCATAACTAGCTTTTCTCTTTTCAATGATAGTACTGCATTCTCAATTGCTGCATCAAACCTAGTTAGAAATGAACAATATTTGCATGAAAATGAGATTATAACCCTAATATTTCGCTTTGAACTACGTAAAAAGCCATTAAAAGATGTTTTTACCTCTCATTTTACCATTTCATTTGAACTTGGTTTGTTGGAGCTCTGGAGGTGCCTCTTTCCCCTTGATTTTCACCAGCTGATTCCGGGAGATTCTGCGGACGATTTTCAGCGCCGTCTGGACCAGGTAGGAGCTAAACCCTAGCTCTTTCTTTTCATGGTTTCCTTTTTCAATTTTGTGCCTGTTTTCCTGCCCCCATGAGCCCCTGGGGTTTTGCTAGGGCGCTCTGGCATCAGCGCAGGCAGTCCATTCGAAACCTGCGCTGAATGTCAATCTGCCTTAAGGCAGTTTGACCTTCAACGCAGGTAGGACACTTGCCAACTGCGTTGATCTCAGAAAAGCAGCTCTATGCACAGTTTTTTGATGAAATTTTTCCAGTTTCTCATCAATTTCAGGAACTTACTCTTTCTCTTATTTGTTTTGCAGGGATCTTTGAGAAAAATGTCCCTTACATGGCGAGAACGAGAACATTAAGAGGAGGACATGATTTCCCTCCATGACCCTGTCACGGTGAACGCGCTGCGGAACTGTGGCCTGCTGAAGTTTTTCCGTATCTCTAGTATGAGAGCATAGATTTCTTTACTTCAGTATATGCTTGATGCTTGGGATCCTGTCAACCAAGTATTCCAGATTAGGGGAAAATCCGTCCCCTTGACCATAGAGGACATTTACTTGTTGACTGGGTTGTCAAGGCGGGGTGCCCCCATTTCTTTGTCAGGTTCGGCCAGGGGGAATGACTCCGTGAGAGATTATGTCCGTCAGTATTGCAGGGAAGGTTCCCAGCCGAGCAGAGACGACAAGGTTGTTATCCGTGAGATCACTGGCAGGTCTCTCAGGTCCATTCTGTATACTATTGGTAGGATGGCCGGTAGCGCATCTCTACATGTTGCCAACAGGTCTTATGTGCAGCACGCCTTGGAGTGTCTCCAACCGAAAGTATTCAACTGGTGTGATGCAGTACTTGTTCAGATGAAAAGTCAATTGACCAAGGTAAAGGATGGGAAGCTGAAGAACTTTGGGTATGGTTCTATTCTGACTGCCTTTGCCTTGGAGAAAATACCACTGATGCAGCCTTAGTATATCGCACTCGACTTGCCTTCTCCTACCGAGCCACGCATGCAGAGATGGGTTGATCACATGTCTAGGCATGCCGGTCAATCTCAGATTACTTTCACTGATACCTTCTTCAGGTGGTTCGAGCGCCAGGAGATGGTCTATTCTGAGTATCCATATGTTGGTATGGATTTCCGAGGTGATCCGGACTTAGTATTGCCGGATGGCGAACAGTGGGGCGCTATTGGTAAAATTTCTGACCATGTTACTGTTTACTGTTCTTATTTATAATGTTCTTGTGCTTTATTCTATCAAGACTTTAATCAAACTCATGTGTGCATGCAGATGTTGGTCCTGTTCGTCCAGCAGTTCGCCCGAGAGCGCCAGTTGCTGCCCCAGCAGGGGAGACTGCTGGGAGAGTTATTCTCCGCGACCTCGATGTGGCAGAGATTCTTACAGCTGTGCAGGAGCAGGTTGAGAGCCTTACTCTCGGCATTCCCGATGTGAGGATTGATGAGCTACCTTTACAGTTGCAGCGCCATACTACTGGTGTGCCTAGACGATGGACTCATCTCTTGCGCATGATTGCACAGGCCGTGACGTGCTATCATGAGCATCACTAGGCTAGGGTGCCCCCTAGCATTTTTGAGTTTTGGGTCATATGACCGATTTTGTCTTGGTTACAGAACATTATGTATGAACGATAAACAGCTTATATATATTTTGATTTTCGAGTTTTATTCTGGTTGAGTTATATGATCCATATGTACAACATTGATGATGTGTCTCTTTTTATAAATGTCGCAAATGTCTGTCTAACACATAGTTTGCTAATGAGTCGGTTAATGTGTTCAAGTTTCTGGAAATATGCTGGTATTGAATTGAATCAAACTGCCTTTCCAAAATCTTAACCCTTAGGAACATGCGATAATTAGCTGGATTGCGGACGGAATATATACCATTGAGTTGTAGTATTACGAGCTGTGAGTCTAGCCTGACAATTAGTCGGCGTATGCCACGGGTGATGGCATCAGAGAGTAGTTTTATCAACGCGCTATACTCAGCGATGTTATTCGTTGATTTCCCAATACATACACCTCTGAAACTTACTAACTCGCCGCTTGGATCAAAAATGGCCCAGGCTGCGGAGGATAGGTTCCGCGAACTATGACTCGCTCCGTCGGCATATCCAACACATGTCTCCAGAAGGTTTGACATCTGTAACAAATAAAAAAGGTGGATCACTCGACCAGAACAAATACTTTAGCGAAAACAAAATACAACAAAAGCATGCAGGTTACTATTTAAGCATAGTAACGCTTGAGGTACAACCCGTTGCGGGGCTGCGCCAGTGGAATTCCATCATAATCCATTAACTCGTAGGCTCCTTTTGCTAACACCCTTTTAACAATATAGGGGCCCATCCATAAGGAATTAAATTTACCTGCTCCCAATTTATCGGATTCTTGGTCATAAAGCAAGACCAAATCACCTTCTGAGAAGACACGGGGTTTGACATTTTTGTCGAACTGCGCCTTGACTCGTTTCTTATGGGCTTCGTTAGCCAAAGCGGCATCACGACGGGTCTCATCCAATTGGATTAATTCCAAGAAACGAGCCTCTTCTTCCGAAGTTCTGAGGAGGAGATCAATTGCGAGTTTAAGCGACGAAATTTCGCACTGGATTGGTAAGACTGCTTCCAGGCCATACACCAGTTGGAAAGGTGTGAACCCGGTTGCGTTCTTTACCGACGTTCGGTAAGCCCACAAGGCTGAGTACAGGATTAGGTGCCACCTTCTTTTATGAACCCCGATCATCCTTTGCAACATACGCTTCAGGACCTTGTTGATTGCTTCAACTTGTCCGTTGGCTTGCGGATAGTACGGGGTAGAGCTGTCGTGAGATAGCCCTAGCTTGGCAGCTAATTCGACCATCATGTGATTGCGAAAATGTGATCCATGATCTGTAACTATAGCCTGTGGAATGCCGAACCTGGCGACTACATGATTGAAAAAGAAAAGGGCAGTTGTTTCACCAGTGTTATCCATTGTAGGCATCGCCTCGGCCCATTTGGTAAAATAGTCAACAGCAACTATAATATACCCATGCCCCCCGGTCGAGGTGGGGTTACATTGCATGAAATCGATGCCCCATTTGGCGAAAGGCCCAATAGCAACTATTGGCTGTAAAGGTGCGGGCGGTCTTCTGGTTTTGCTATCAAAAATTTGACAAGCATGGCAACTTCTGACTGCGATTATGCAATCTTTGAACATGGTTGGCCAGAAGTATCCTGCTCGTAAGATTTTTTGTGCTGTTGCATATCCAGATTGATGCCCCCCACACGCGCTTGAATGACACTCATTCAGGGCTTTTTCGGCCTCTTCATGGGTAAGGCACCTCCTCAAAACTGTATCGATACCACGACGGTAAAGTGTATCATCGATGATCATGTAGTCTTTGGCTTGGTATCGTATACGTTTCTGTTCAGAGTGAGAGGTGTTAGGCCTAAATTTTTGGGTTTGGAGATAAATTATGATATATCCATACCACTCATTGCTTGTAGATATCAGAAACAAACTTTCGTCCACAATTGACTCTTCTGATGTTTCATCGTTGGTCGATGATGGGAGATCGCACAATAATTCTGCGAAAACTAGAGCTTTCTTTGATTTGGATTTTACAAATTCCAGATCAAACTCTTGAAGGATCGCTATCCATTTTGAATATTTGCCCCCCAGAAACTATCGCGACAGTATATAGGTCATGGGGTTGCAATCTGATAAAATGGTAGTTTTCCGAAAGAGGACATAATGTCGAAACCTTTGAATTGCTTGAACAGCTGCAAGCGCTAGTTTTTCAACATAAGAATATTTACTTTCTGTATCATTTAAGTTTTTTCTTAAATAATATATAGGATGTTCAATTCCATCGACTTCTTGAACTAAAACCATCGCAATGGTCGTATCCGCTGCAGCCAGATACAGGTTAAAATCTCTTTGATAGTCCGGGGCGTACATTAATGATGCTTTTACTAGACAATCTTTCAGAGCATCAAAGGAAGCTTGCGCCACCTGGTCCCAGACGAAAGGTACATCCTTTTTCAAAAGACGAGTATAACCTTTAGCAAGTTCTGCGTAATTTGGAATGAACCTCCTCAGAAAGTTTGCTTTCCCTTGGAGTTTCTGAATCTGAAGCAAATTTGAAGGTGGAGGCAAATTAATGATTGCCTGAACCTTGCAAGGGTCGAGACGAATCCCATCCTTAGAGACTACAAAGCCAAGTAAACGACCAGAACCGACGCAAAACACACATTTGTGCGGATTGAGTCTTATCTTGTAGTGTCGACAACGTAGAAATATCGCTCTTAAATGCTGCGGATGATCAGTCCGCTTTCGCGAATGAGCCGGAAGGTCGTTGAGATAAGGTTGAACGATGTTCTTGATGTCATGGAAGGCATAATTCATTGCCCTCTGAAACGTCGCCCCTGCGTTCTTTAAACCAAAGGGTAATTTTCGATAAGCGAATGTGCCCCACGGACAAATAAATGCAGTCTTTGACTGGTCCTCTGGGCGGATATTTATTTGATTATACCCCGAAAATCCATCCATAAATGAAAAGATTTCACATCCGGCGCATTCATCAATTATCTGGTCGATGAAGGGTGTAGGGTAGTTGTCCTTTGGACAAGCTTGGTTTACATCCCTATAATCGACACACACTCTTATTGTCCCTTGTTTCTTCATAACAGGGACAATATTCGATACCCAATCGGTTAGAGGAACCGGGTAGATGAAACCAGCATGGAGGAGCTTTTCAACTTCTGCTTTAATGGCGGCGACTTTCTTGGGGTGCACCTGCCGAAGCCGTTGTCTTACTGGTTTGACATCAGGATACATTTTAATTTCATGTTCAACGATACTCGAGTCTAGGCCTGGCATTTCATCATATGACCAAGCAAAGACATCTCTGAATTCGCGAAAAAGAGCATTATATATTTCCAGTTCTGAAGGGGAACAACCTTTGCCGACATAAATATTCTCTACAACATTTGTTTTAGTCGAGATATTTATGGCTATAGTCTCTTCAATATTGGATAAGTTTCGCTCGGAATCCACCGTATTTATAGTATTTGATAGGAATTCAAAAATCGAAGGGTGATACAGGTCATGTTGAGTATCTTCTTCATATTCTGGAAGAAGGGAACGATGGTGGTGATCATTCCATGGTGCCCCCTCAATCAACATTGATTGTAAGATTCCTTCGTCAGTCCCATGTACTTTCGACCAAGGATCTAATGGGGTACCATATTCTCTAGACCTATCTACCCAAACGCTTGACGAGCGTTGATTTGGGTTCGCCTCCCATGCTTGAAACATTGATTGCTACAATATTTCTAAAGGGCTTGGGGGCAAAACAATTGCATGATCCATGTCAACATTGTCTTTTGTGACCTTCGTGGAAGATATCATGTTGCAGGTTGCTACAAACGGTATATTTCCTATGTAGATAGGAGGTGGTAGCGCGAAAGTTCCCATCATTGTGGGGTCTTTCAATAGTCCTACTCCGATATCTTGAAGCGAATGGTTGCTCTCATGGATCATGGGAATGCTTCCTGTAACTTGTGAACCATTAGGGAGGAAGTTCTGTTGGTCGACGACCATAATCCCTCCTTCAAACGGGAATGCGATCTTCCTAAAATAAGTCGACACAACAGCTGCCATGGCATAGATCCATGGTCTGCCCAGTAGGATGTTGAAGTCAAGATTTCCATCGATGACCTCAACATCAATTTCTACTGTTTTTCCTCCCAGTTCAACCTTCAAGTTATTAAGGATACCATACGGGGTATAAGTCCTTCCGTCGAAAGCTTTTAATGTCGTCGAAGATCGCGACAAGGTTGGAGATCCTAAAGTTTTCCAGCAACTCATCGACATAATACATGTAGATGCCCCCTCATCAATAATTGTTCAGTGAACAGTTTTGTTGAGGGCTTTCACTTGAATAAGGAAAGCTAGTTGAGCTGGTAACTGAGGATTGTATCCTTTGTGATCAAAGGATACAAGATTGGAATCCTTAGGATCAACCCCACCAATAGCTGATAACAAAGCCTGCCTTTGGGATGGGCAATTCTGTAGTACTTCAAGAGTCGACATAGCGGATGGCGATTGGGCCAAATCTTCCACTATGTTATAATGCTGCGCCGCCCTGGCGCGAGGATTAAATGTCGACTTGTGTACTACTCCCTTTGGCAGTTTTATTGTTAATTCAGGGATGATGGGTGGTACAACTTCTGACGAAGTTGTTGTCAAAGTACTGGGTTGATCTTTACCTTTGTCATTCGACATCTGCGGATTCCCATAATCTTTGTTCCTTGTCGAAATCAAAGCATCATTCTGTTGTTTTGAAACCGACAACATAAGCACCTGTGACAGGGAAGCATTTCCACTATCAACCAGATTTTGACCTGGATTGGGAAATGGATCAGTTAACACAGCTGAGGTTTGTGAACTTTTAAAGAACCTCTTAAGCTCAGCTTTATAGGGACAATTCCTTGTCCAATGATCCTCCTCATCACATATGTGACATGGATTATTTGGTTTCCCTTTCCCAGGAGGGTTTGAAGAATTTTTTCCAGGGGATGATTCACCCTGTTTCTTCTTCTTCTCTTTGTTTTGCTTCTTCTTGCTTCCTGGTTGATTGGTTTCTTTGCCTTTATCTGCTGATACGACATTTACTTCCGAAGCAAGAATTTCTTCTTTTGCATTTTGATCCGAATTCTTACGGGCTTTCTTAGACGAAGCCTTTATCGATTTCGCGTTTGCCGTGCCAATCACGCCATTGCCGGCATGAGAGCCACTATTGGATTTAGGGGGAGGAGGAATTGAAAATTCCGATCTAGGGGCGTCGGGTATTTTGTCGTAGAGCGTGCCAGACTGAGTATAAACTAAGTCTAGATATTGTGCACGAGCAATAACTTGCTCCTCTGTTACGACTCCCCCTTTCGCCACATCTTCCGTTATAGCAGGAAGTAACGACTTTATAAACCATTCAGCTAACAGTTGATCGGGAACGTATGTTTTCACCATCCTACGACGACGACGTCACTCATGTATATGATCAGATATATGAGTGGCAGTTGTCTACTTGAAGTTGGTTAATATTTCTGTTCCCGTTTCATACCTTATCAGTAATTGAAAATGGGTTAAGAAAGTCGTGGCTAGGGAGCTAAAATTGTCGAACGAGGCTCTAGGTAATTCAATATACCATTTTGCCCGTTAATGTCCTCTGGAAAAGGCGAAGCCTTATCGAATCATCATTCAGGGTGTTCGACGAACACCACAGATGAAAAGTCATCACGTGATTCGATGGGTCTTCACCTGGATTTCCATTGAATTTAGGAATGTCAGATGGAAGTTTGTGAGGAATCGCTGGCCACCAAGGGGCATAAGCAATCGGATCGTTGGTTAACCGGTGTAAATCGGGTAACTCCAAAGTTGCCACAAATGGCAACTGTTGGTTCAGGTTAGGTGAAGCATTACCAGGGTACGATGGAATCGTTTGAGCGGTGGGTCTTTTCATACCAGCATAATGTAATTGATGTAGGTATGACTGATACAGTTGGTGGACTTGACCACCGTAAAGCGGTTGGTTTTGACCGTTTTGAATATACGGTTGTCCACTGTTCGCAAAGATCTGCTGCTCAGAACCTTGGTATACTTGCTGGAATTGTGGTTGTTGGTATTGCACCAGCCACGGTTGTGAAGCCATGCTCTGTTGTGCTATGATAACCATTGGACCAAGGTGTGGGGTAATTGTACCCGTTTGGACCTGTTTCGCCCCACCAGTTGGCGATTGTGGTTGTGACCCATGGTCGAGAGGCTGTTGCATTACAACCTGAGAAATCTGAGGTTGACATGCAACAGGCATCGCTCGAACTTGTGACACTGTTACAATAGCCGGTGTGGTCGGGATATTCGTCATAGGTACACACTCTTGCATAGAATATACAACCCTTGGTTGTTGAGGTAGCATAGGTACCCAACCACTTGATGTAATTCCAGTATAACCTGAATATTGTTGCGAACCCCCGTATGGATACCCTCCCGGAGGGGGTAATGAAAGGGCATACTGCCCCCCATACGGTAGCAATCCAGAACTCAAGGGGATTGATTGTCCTTGGGGACTGGATTGCCCAAACTGACCTCCAAATGGATCAATCTGGCGAGTCTCAACATAATAGTTGCTGGATATTATTCCGGATGAACAAACTGGAACAGACCACACTGTCGAAATAGTCCCTTGGTGGACTCCTTCTAGCGGTTGTGAGCTAGTCGGGACAGATGGTATGCCGGCAAACATTGTCGGAGTGACGGCAGGGGCTTCTGTTGTCGCTGTGTCGTTCGACACAGTCCTAGATGTTGACGGTTGCTCAGACATTTTGAGTCTATCCAATAGATTGCCTAGCGATTCTACAGGAACTTCCACTTGTGGTGGATTAACTTCTGATGAAGGAAATAGAGTGACCCCGACTCCAAAATGGGTTGGAGTACTTTCTTGCGGATCCTCTACAATTTCCTTTATCGCAATCAAGCCAGGTGGAAGAGGAAGACCGTCAGGTCCGTAAAATATTTCTGGTGCCGAAGAAGGGGTTGTTTCGACAGCGACAGCTGTTTGAGGAACAAAACTCTCTGGACCGGTTGCAGATGGAACTGGTTCAGCAACACAAGTATTTGTTCTCAGACTAGGATCAGTATTACTGTCCCTCTGTGGTTGTTGAACTTCTTCTATAGAGGCAGGGTTTCCAGAAATATTTGGAGTAACTGGAACCTCAGATGTAGTTGGAACACTTGTTCTAACTTTGATAGGAGATTTTGAACCAGTTAAACGAGTTCGCTTTGTCCATACTATTTTCGATTCCGGAGACAAAGACGGTTGACTCGTAAGTCTCCGCGAACGACGGAGTTTCAATTGACTTTCTTCCATGATTGCGGATTACTCGATCAACCAAAATATAAAGGGGGAAATTGGTGTTTCCGAATTGAATGAATTTTATTAGACGCTTTAGACACAACTTGCTTTTTCAGTTTTAAAGAGTCGAGAAAAAGCTAAAGATGACTCTAGTCTCCTTCGATGTTTTAACGAGCCCGAAGTGAAAAATGCTCGGATGGACTTTTTCTGTTATAGAGTCTGAAAAAGGCCAAAAGAAACTGCTCTGGAGATCTAGGCAGAGGGTGTGCCAAACTTTTCGCAAAACCACAGAATACTTTTTACGGTACGGGTGGTCGATCTTCGTGAATGCTGTGTTCACTGCATTGCGATCAGTAGGGCGGCCGACACGGCTTCCTAAGGATAAAAGATATATGCCTATAGGGGTCTCCCAATATATACGCGACGGTACGTGGGAGCACAATCCGTACTAGCGCTACCGTCTCTCAGGAGGAATCACCTACCTTCTTCGAGATCGACAGTCACTAGGCTTAACGACGCCGGAACACGTCTCTAGCCTAGACCTCTATGTTGTGCGTTATGTTACAAAGCGTTGTTAGGTTCATTCAGTTTATTTTAGGTTGATCTTTTTAAAGTTTGCCTTTCAAGGTTCACCACGAGATGTATGATACAAATTCCTAAATGCAGTCTAAGATGATAAGCAAGCTTTATTATCTTTCAACTTTGAAAATCCTAGCTACTAAGGGAAAATAATAACACTATCTTTTCTCAAAGAGCAATCAGCACACTCTAATGCACTTTCCCTAAATCCAACATGCAAACTATCAAATGCAAAATGCACAATGCAAGTGTTTGTTTTCCACTTTCTTAGTATAAATGCCTACAAAGAAAGCTTTTTGCACAATTTTGAATTTGCTTTTACAATGATCAATACAAACAAGTTCACTTTCTTCGAAATCAACAAGGGTAGAAGAGATTACAATCACTTTGCGATTTTCGAAATAAAGACTTGTTTTGACACTTTGAAAAGAGACAAATTCAAACCAATAAGCAAAAGTAAAACTATAATCAATCTGAAAAACAACCAATGAACTCTCTTCTAAGATCACTATCAATCAGATCTGAATCAAAGGCTACAGGATGATTACTTTACTCATGCAAAGGAAGACTGTAAACGATGCCACAAACACATAAAAACATTCACAATCTTTTTGTACAAAAATGAGGCGGAATTCAAGCAAAGAAAAGGCTTATCAGACTGGCACCTATGCTGGTTAAAGGCTGCAAAAACAGAGATCAAAACAGGGCAACAGAGGACAAAGAACCCCAGCTGCACAAGGCCACACTGGTTCAGCGCAGGTCTAACACTGTCAGTTTGACATTCAGTGCAGGTAGCCCCTTCGGGACCTGCGTTGAAATGCAGATTGCCTTCACAGTGCCTGCGCTGAAGAGAGAAACTCTCGTTTCCCTTGGTTTCTGGGTCACAAAATGCTCAAAAATCAACTGTTTCAGGCCAAATCAGAAACACAAGCAAGGTATAAACAGAGGGATACTTTGATAGGGTACTAAATACTATCACAAGGATCATCAACTCATTTGTGGATCTAGTTTAGATCATAGACAAGTCCAACAACTGGATCAAAGCAGAAACTTTTACTTTGCATCCGGGAAAGATGCAGTTCAATAGTTGCTGTCAAGCCTATGAAGTAAACAAATGACGGAAACACAAATGAAATGAATAAACAAGTTCTTCCCCAGCGGAGTCGCCAATTTGTTGTGGGGAAAAATGCCTATGCAGGACGATCCTATCCACCTAAGGTGTGACAGTGCCTTAGCAACAAACGAATATAGCTATTATGATTTCTTCCTTTATGAAATGTGAAA
Source organism: Pinus tabuliformis (assembly GCA_031772625.1). Taxonomy (NCBI): domain Eukaryota; kingdom Viridiplantae; phylum Streptophyta; class Pinopsida; order Pinales; family Pinaceae; genus Pinus; species Pinus tabuliformis. Next base: position 190,182,048 of record CM062816.1, read on the forward strand.
GAGGGGAGATTGGCAGACTTACCGTTGTCTTCCGGTTGTCCCTCGATCTAGATCCTCTTCTCTTTGTGTGTCCACAGCTACTTGTCTCCTCGCTTGCTCAAGAGAACAGCTACTTGAATCCCACGAGAACACAAGAGAACAGCTACCTGTGACAAGAGAACAACTACTTGCGACAAGAGAAGAACACAATGCAAAGGCAAATATACATATTCATAAATGATTCAGGATTAGAAGCAAATCAAATACACTAATGCAATCATACAAAATACACCAGCATATAGGAAAGAATCAAGATAGCTTTATTGATAAGTAACAGGGTTCAGGAAGAGATACAACCCATAGGGCTCCAATCCAGCATCTCCTTCCCAGCAGAATGGAATTCCTTCTTCAGCTCCCTTCAAAGCATTAAGCACCCAATGTTTCCAGCCACAAACCAACAACAATTCTTTGTAATTACCAAATTCCAGCCCCCCTGATCTCATAGAGGAGAGATCTATATATAGGGATATTGGAGAGAGGATGAGTCAGCTTGAGAAGTGACTAGTGTCCTCTCCCTCTCTCAGTTCTTGAGTCCACTTGGAGGTTCTTGCTTCCACTTGGAGATTTGGAACCTCTTACTCATCACTAGTCGAATTCCTTGATACAAGTGTCATTTTGGAAGCTTCCTGGGCATTGACACCTTGAGAAATGACTCTGCCACATGTCCAAACTCGCTCAGCGCAGGTAGCTAGTGTTGGAGTTGACATTCAACACAGGTAGCCAGTGTAGCAGTTGACATTCAGCGCAGATGCTCAGTGGAGCAGTTGACATGATCCAGAATTGGCTTGTTTTTGAGTGTTTTCAGGTGGAGAACTTCAGTGAATTGTTGTGGTTAGTTTGCCTTGTTCCTCTAGGGGTAGGAACAACATGCTTAGGGACTTTGGATCCCTTAGATTATGGACATTTCATGCTCAATGCTGTAAGGCACAAAAATGTCTATAACACTAGGCCATAGATCTATGGTGGTTGTTTGGAGGGCTAAACAAGCATAATTTGGGTGTTGTAGGTGCCTATCAAGATAGCAAGTGACAGAGCTTGTAGATTTGAGGAGGCCACAGTCATTGGTGGAGGTTTTTATCTCAGATGGTAGGTTGTTGTGGGCTGCAAGGATGCCTTAACCAGTGACCAAACTTCAGTCCATGAACAGAAGATGAAAGGTATGTATTTCTCTAGTTTTTCCTTGTGTTGGGTCATAGTATGTGACCAGTATTGGATCAATCAGTTTGCAGCCCGTGCAACCCATTTGTTGGAGTTGCCTTGGGCATGAAGGAATTCCAACTAGGAGCATATTCCATGGTTGATGGTGTCCTAGGAGAGGACAAGTTGTTGATGCCTAGATTTGTGTAATAGATCCTCTATTGCAGAGAAAAGGGCGGAATGGTGGAGTTTATGGGCAGCCATGTGTAAGGGTATTCCAAGTGTGGGGATTCCCTAACTAAGTGCAGATGCTATAGTGTGGACTTGGTCTCTCATGGACTGTTGGAGGGTAGCATGAGAGAAGACCAAGCGTGGACATGATTGGGCACTTATGGTCTGTTGGAGGATAGCGTGATAATGTCCAAGTTGAAGCCCGGTGAGAAACACCTTGATGGACAAAAGTAGTTGCAAGAGAGGCAGTTGTTGAGCTCAAGGGTATGATCAACCAGGAGCATTTTGTGGAGATTGAGATCTGTGTGTGGAGAAAGACTTCTACAACAAGTTCATTAAGCATCTTGCAGTGATAGGTGGCAGCCCTCCGTGCCATATGTTGGTATTCATCAGTGCAGTGCAGGAAGACCATAGCGGGTTGAAGTTTGTGTATGTGTGATTTACTGTTGTTTATATTCTGCTGTGCAAAGTAGTATCATTGAGATTCTTGATTTGGTAGCGTCAGAGATTTTAAGACTCTATCCTAGACCCAAGATCATGGAAATTCAACATTTCTCTCTCCTCTCTCTCCAATGTGGGAGACTATTTGTACACATTTATGAGCTCTTTAGTGGAGGCACTAATGCTTTGACCCTTTCTTGACCCTCACATGTGGGAAAGAATAGGTTTTGTTGGCAAAAAGGAGTTAAACACTCTTGTGTTTGACTATTTTGACCCTCAAGTATGGGAAAGGGTTGGAGTGCACCACCTAACATCTGAGAGAGGTCCACACATGTGAGGAAGTTAGTTGGGAGTCAATTATTTACCGCTTGTATTGAGCACACCATTTCATGATGGCACATGGTTTTGTAATGATGGATTAGGAGGCCTCTCTTCCTATAATAGGATGGCACTACTCTCATTTGTACATGGTTGGAAATGGAATAAAACTCTCATTTTCTCACTATTGGTATGAAATTTTTCCTATCTCTTAAGCATTTAGTCCCAAGTTAGAAATAGAAAGGATTTTGGGCATGCACATTACATTGAAGGAAGGAGCTAGTGCAACATCAACAAATGCAAGTAAGATATGTAATGTTCCTATGTTGTTTCATTGTGAAAATATTTAAGATAAATTTTGAGTATTGGGGTTGACTATTTTTAGAATTTAATTCTTTACTTCAGATTTGAGCTTAGATTTTTTTTTTTTAGTTGCATTACTTACAACAGATCTAATACTAGTCTAGCCTCTCTTTGATTTCTATACAATCCAACTTCCTAGATAGATGTTTTCCAATAATTCACCAGGGAATGTGTAGAAACTTCATAAATTCAAGGCAAAAGGGCTTTTGCTTGAGGGTCAAGATAAGACTCCATGCCCAGTGGAGGCATTTAGGGTCTTTTCTTTTCTTTTCCAATCGTCTCTTTGAGTTTTTCCTTTAAATTCTGTGTACTTGAAGCCTAGGAGCTATATATCTTTACCTTTAGAACTAAGTTTCCTTTTTCCTGTTTCAATGAGCTAATTTCTTCATCTTTTGTTACAAACCGATTTTGTTCTACAGATCGACCATAAGAGATGGCACAATCTATAGATTGATTTATTATTTGTCTGATATTATCTACAGGTCGTCCATTTAAAAGGGTCCCATTCCAAATTTGCTTGCATTCTTTTTCTTTGATATAAGGATTTATTGCATTTTCTCAAATTTTTTAACTTAGATCCTATCATGCTAATAGTTTTTCTCAAGGTTTATCATTTGAATTTAACATTAATGAGGTTTTGATTTGGTTTCCTTGCACATAGCTTTGCATCTAACCCTAAGCATAAATAAACTCAATCACTTCAATGTTCAAACATCTAGTGAGTATTCATGCCTGGAAATGAATGGGCAACATTTCCACTTGCTCTCTAATCTGAGATTTTATGCTAACATTACACCATTGAAAAGTGGCAAATCAATTTTTAAGGGCACAACAATCTAACCTTTCAAATGTATCCATACACCTCAGAGTTCTCGAAGGTTGTAATTTTATCTTCATATGTGGATGGCATGTTTTCTGCTCCGAATTGCAGAAAAAGCCTCCAAATCCAAATTAGGAGAAGAATATCTTAATTAAAGCTCGAAAAAGAGCAAATCCAGATATGATATAATAAATATACTTGAAAAATCTAGTCGAATTGATAGGGAAACAAAGAATTGAATATCATAGAAGGGTATGGAATCTGCTGCGAAATCATAAAGATTATGAGCAACGAAAGAGCGAATTGAGTCCCAAACATGGCAAGGGAGAATAGCGGCGGGAAACTAAATTTTAATATGTCCATTTAGATTTTAGAGTAGCTGCCAAATTAGATTTTAATAGGTAGTAAAATATCACAAAGCAATTGCTATGGTTGCTTAGGTTTTCATTAAATTTATTTTTATTTGAGCAAAAGGAGGTCATGTCACATAGAAGTTATATCTAATGATGTTGAAGATAAGTAATAATATTCGTCTAATTAGGGCATCAATAAAAACTATATGACGCCTCTCTAAAATATATGTAAGTATGTTCATATAAGGAGGGAAAATGGATATGAATTTTACACATAAGGGAAATATCTATGAATCTTTAAGGAGGTGAAAAATATGCTTAAATTTGTAAATAATGTTATCAATAAACTTAAATAGTTATAGGTATACCATTATTTTTTAGGAAGTTCAGTTAGAGCATAAAAATACCCTATTAGAAGCTAGCCATAGCTTAGAAGGCTTTCACATGTGTTGTTAAGAGAGACATGGGATAAATTTTGACTAAAGGAAATAATGGGTACAATAAGATCAATGTATAGCACCTACTCAAATCACGAAGAATATATCCAAACCATCAAGATGACACACTTCTATGAGAAAAATTATTAAATACCATGGAACAACTCAAATTAAAACTTATAGCCAAAGCATTAAGAGTTAGAAGAGAGTGTCTAAGTGAACACAATAAAAATAGTACACATTGGACATAATATCATATACACATGGATCATACATATCCAGCTAAATGTGGTAGCTAAAGGAAGCTCTTCCTACACCTAGTGTCCTAGATGGCTAAGACAAGGTGTGATCAAACCAATGATACATACATTAATTACATATAGATTTGTATACCTTAGATAGAAAATGATCAATGTGACAGGAATCGTAGGGGTTGAGATAATATTCTATTAATTTTAGTTAATAATGGTATGTTGTATGCTTAGCACAATTACTCCAATGTTCCTTAGGCATCCCAATAGAAATTTCAATTTAGATTTCTAGTAGCAATGACATTAACCATTAATCACATTGATAGTCAAAGTAGATAGAACATAAAACAATATGTAGAAGACAAGCCAAGACAAGAGGACACCAGATTTGGCAGATGCCAGGGAAATACCCCAATGTTGGGAAAACCCTTTGATCAATTCTTCTTATTATTATATCAAAATTTCAATAAAGAGGGAGAGTACAAAAGTCAAATTGACTTTCCCAATTAAAAGTCAAAACAATGCTGTCAATTTATGCAGTCAATCTTTAGCCATAACCATAAAGTCAATGTTGGTAAAATCAACAATTAATCATCCTCAGTCAAAACTCGACCTGATCAGGAGGTCAAATTCAGCCTAAAATAGCTTGGTCAAACTCAGTGAAAGGAGAGAGAAAAATTGTTATAATTTTCTATGGTCAAACTGCAGTCAACCAAGAAGTCAATGCTGATCAAATTGCCCATATTCCCTCAATTTTGTGCCCAAAAATGTGGCCTAAAGAGACAGAAAATATCCTCCAAAAATCGCAGTCAAAGCTGGTCAATAACTCCTTGGTCAACACTGGTCAAACTTGGTCTGTTGCTTGAAATTTCGGTCCTGCAATTCAACCCAGAAAACTCATCCTTCTTCCACACGTGTGAGAGAGACAAGTTGCCCAATAGTTGTATGAACCAATGAGAGAAGGAGAGAGAAGAATGTGTGAGTGATGATGATGCCAAATGAGGTGTGAGGTCACTTGTATTTATACAATTCACTGTGGGTGAAGAGACACATCCATTGGGCTTCTTGAGCCTACATGTTGATGTAGCCGACCTGAACAATTTGTACATGTGTTCAAAAATCACACTTCCGCTTGTCTAAATGAGATGATATTTATATCAATTTTTGTCCTCTCGAAAAGAGGAATTTAATGCAATCATCATCTCCATCAAATGATCTATCCCACAGTGGAATTTGGCCCTAGTTTCCAATTTTAACACAATCAAAATTTTAAAATATCCTCTAAAAGCCCAAATAGAAAATGGAGTAACAGATCCCATGACATCCAACTTGTGATCTATGGTGGGAAATCCTCAAAGTATCTCTGAAGAAATATGTCTCATTGAGGTCGAGGTCAAGAAGAGGTATGATGCCTCACTAATTTGGTAGTTGAAGAAGTTTGAATCTTGGTTTGTCAATTTGGCCCTAAGTAGGCAAGGCAACATGGAAGGAGGTGACCCCCTTGGAAGAGTTTTATAGGGGAAGGCCACATAAGGCCTTATATAAAGATCTAAATCAAAGGACCTCCCTCATAAAAAGTTCTAAACATGTATTTAAAGAATGTAGATAACAACCCATCCAAATGTTGATAAAGACATAAGGAAATTACCTTGAATCTCATAATAAATGGGCTCATCTATAGATGAGGTGATCCTTTAATTGAAATCAACACGAATGTAAACCCACTTTGAACACACCAAAGGGGATCTGAAGGGCAGCATCTGGTGCTCTTGTACATATGTGGTTAAAAAAAAAAGCCCCCTTTCATTTGCATCAAGTGTTCCTCGTACAAATCCATGTTAGAGTCGAGGCCCTGAAAAGATGAAGTCTAAGTACATTGAATGTATTTTCTATAAATAACCTCTCTAACAACCTGACACAAACATACAATGATGTCATTGACATTGGAGATGTAAATCACTTGAATTGTGTTACAACTTTAATTGCTCCCCCACAAAAATGTGTCATGCTTCCTTGTGACGATGCTTCAACCCTATTGGAGAACAACCTCACAATGTAAAAAGAATTTAAACATGACGTAACTCTAATAGTGCCCCACATTCACCCCTTGGATCACCACTCATGGCTAATTTAAGGCTATTTCAAGGATTGATGTGGATAAATATCATTTTATTTTCTCTTATGTATATTATTCTACATTGACATAATTGAGTTTAGCGGTTAAGGAATTAAGATTTAGGTGTTAGTGGTTAAGGGGTTAGCAGTTAAGGTGTTTATATGGTGAAGGGTTAGGGGTTAAGGGTCACAGGTTAAGAGGATAAGGAGTTATGGCTTAGGAGTTGGTTCATGGATTATAGATTAGGGGTTAGTGTCTTAAGAACTAATGAGTCAAGGGGTTTATGGGTTATGAGTTGTGAGTGTAGGAGTTAAGGGATTATGGATTGGGGGTTAAGGGGTTAGGGAATTTAGTTGTTATGGGTTAAGGGCTTGTGGTTTGTGATAATTAGAATCCTAAGCCCCTTATCACCACTATTGGGGGTTACCCTATCAATTGCTCTTACTACCTTCCCTCTAGGTCCCATAGACCCTATTAAATTAAGTCCTAAGTGCCCTTCTCATTCTCTAATGCTAGGATTATATATCTTAGTAAACCATGCTTTTACCTCTGATTTCTACCATCCATGCTACCCTTGTGTCCCCTTGCCCCATTCAATACACCATAACATACCCCCCCACAACATTTTTGGTCATGCCATTTCACGTTTTCTAATGTTATGAACCCCCAAATTTGGTCCCAATGCCCCTACAACTACACCCTTGGGCCCCCTTGGCTAAGGCATTAAAGGACCTCACATATTAATGTGTTTGAGTGAGCAAGATGGAGAATATTCACTTGTTAGTGTCTATCAAGCAGATAAAAAATCAAAAACTCAACTTACTTAGTTTCTAATTCTTCAACAACCTAAGCAGGTAAAATTACTAATCAATTACATATCTTACGCTTCATTTCACACTTCTGTGCCTCTTTAGACACCGTGTGTGTGATAGGGAGTGAGTGTGTAAGAATGCACCAAATTTTTTGTTTAGATTGGATGTCTCAGCCTTTCTAGCAATTTCTTGAGCATAATAAAATTCCCATCAAATGATAGTTTTCCCATTTGGAATTTCACAGTAGCATCCTTATGTCTATTACGTGGCCATCTAAATGTTGTGTGCTTGCTTTGGTTGGTGAATTTCTGTGTGTAAATTGTATAGTAGAATGCAATTTGTGGGTTACAAACATAGACCCATTTGCTTTTCCAAATCACCCAACTGATATTTAAATGCCAATGCCACATTCCCAATGTTCTTTTGTTTCAACACAACACTAAAATTCATTTGTTGGCTTATTTATTGGATTGCTACCAAGGAAGATATGCATGTGCATTGTGTTGGTGTCAGTGAGTAATTACAGTGCTATTGTTCCAAGTTCCTTGAAAAGAAAATTCGTGCATATCCATGTGAGATGGTAACAACCACCATTTTTCCCTTTTAAAGGATCCTTATTTATGTTTCATATCACTGTAGTAGTGACAAGGACATTGCCTTGTTTGCAACAAGCAGAATTGCTCACTGATGATACATTGACAAAGATTTTTCTACCTCAGAGATGTCCTCTTGTAGGCATGGCATGTTATAGAAATAGTCTTCTAGAAGGAAAGGATCACAAGGATCCTTGATGAGAAGGTTCTTCAATATATGGAAGAACCTTGGAAAGAGTATATTCCACTAGAAGTTTATGGATGCAGTATGGAATATTATGGAAGAAAGCATCAAATAAGTTTTCTAGTTTAGTTGCAACATGAAGGAATAATTGAAGTATTTATCATATTGAGAAAGGAGCCTCATCATAGAAATTTTCTTGATATAAAGAGGCAGTTCGTGAAAGAAGTTGACTAGATGACAAAATGAAGGAAAGAGGTATGCACATCTTTAGATAAGGGATCTTTAGAAAGTAAAAATCATGTATACAGAGATATGGTTGGAAGAGTTGGATGCAGAAATATATTTGGAATCTTGTGCATGGTATGTTTTGGTTAAATACTAAATGAAAATGAGGCATAATAACTTCAGATGGAGATGTAAAGACCTTGATGGATACGATGTTGAAGCTTGTTGATTGATTCGTTTTAGGAACATATTGATTGATGTTTGCAAGTTGAAGAGCATGGAAAAGGGAACTCTAAGTATTATGGGAAAATAAACCAAGTAAAGGGATGTTGATCTAAGAGGAAGCAAGTAGTAGTATTTGATATCATGACTAAAGGTTTTTATGATTTGGTAACTCTAATATTGATGGTTTTTTTGAGATGTGATTTGGCTACATGTTGTAGGAGTACATGCTAGAAAGATAACAATTGAGATAATATATCTACAGTTGTTTGGATTAACTTGTAAAAAAGGAAAACTCAAGTCTTGGAAAATCAGAAACCTTGGATGCTTGAGCTAATTCATAACCATATTCTGGAGAAACAAATGACTGAAATTATGCTATGATTGGATGGGTTTGTGGAGTAGTGTAAATTGGAGCAAATTTATCTTACTCCTACCCATACAAATTCATGCTATGCAGCATAGTCCACGACATATCTTCAAGCTGATAAGTTCAAAGCCAGGTATGATGTAACTATCCAACATAACAAAACTGTCATTTCAAAGTACCGAAACAAGAAAACTTGTTGATTTCTTAATTAACATAGCTTGCATAACTTCAATAACCAGTTGTCTCTATTAAGTAAATTGTGTTTTTCTTTGTTTACAAGTGAAGTACTATTGCATGCTAGACAGTTCCAAGGCATGATAGGCACACCAAGATGTGTCAGGTGCCAAGGTGTGGAGTGAATGCATGCTAGGGAGTGTGATGGCCAAGTGCCAGGGAAACAAAAGGGAGCACTCATTTCAAATGCATGGAAATGAAGTGTCAGCGAGTTCCAAGAGCATTAAGGAGGGATTGAAAAGGTATGCTAGCTAGTGCTAAGGCATCACAAGGGAGAACTAGGTCAAAATGTTTGGAAATGAATGAATAAGAGTGTGTGCCAAGGAGTGTCAGCGGATTCCAGGTGTCCCAAGGATGAAGTGTGTTAGGAGAAGTTTATAATAGGAATTGTAGGAGGTAATCCTATGGTTGTGATAAGGCGTGTACAAAGTAGTTTCAGGCGAAGAGAGAATTTGGGTTGGGCACAACATTGTTTTTTTGATGACTTGGTTGGGTTCCCAAGTCACAAAAAAAGTAAGTCTATCTATGAGGGCATGACAGATCGAGAGTGCCAAGGTGTTCTAGGGAATGTAAGGAAGTACTAAAACATGCTAGATAGTTCTAAGGAATTTTAGGCATGCCAAGACATGCCAAGTGATAAGGCATGCTAAGAAGTTCTAGGCGCTAAGATGTGGCACCAACACATGCTAGGGAGTGTTAGGGCCAAGTTCCAGGGAAACACAAGGGAGCACTAGTTTCAAATTCATTGAAATGAATGAATAAGAGTGTGACAAATAGTGTCAATGAGTATGAGGTGTGCTAAGTGTCAGGGAGTGCTAGGATGTGCTAGGGAGTGCCAAAGCATGCCAAGAAATGCAGGGGATGCTAGCACGTGCTACATAGTGCCAAGGGATTGTTAAGCATGATAGGTGTTATGGCATGTCAGGATGTAAACTTTGTTGCTTAGTTGTTTTATGACCACGGCTGGATGTGAGCCTTGTACTCATAACTTGGTAAGTTGTATGGGTTGATATTCAATACGAGTAGCCTAAGATGAGTTATAGGAAGTTCTTAGGTGAACAAGGCATAGTCTAGTTGTAGTGATTTTAACTTGGTCAAGTTGTTGTTATAGTCAATTTGTTGTTATAGTTGAGGCAGGATTTGGTTGGGTTCCCATGTTTCCAAAAATTTAAGGGTAGTTGTGAGGGCACGATAGCTAAGGAGTGCCAGGCGTGCTAACACATACCAGACAATGTGAATGCATGCCAAGGAGAGTTGGGGAGTGTTAGAGCTAGGCACAACATTGTTTTTTCAATGACTTGGTTGGTTTCCTAAGTCGCAAAAAAGGTAAGGCTATCTATAAGGGCATGACAACTAGGGAGTGCCAACATGTTCCAGGAAATGCCAAGAAGTGCTAACACATGCTAGACAGTTCCAACGCATGCTAGGCATGTTGTTGGGGCCTTTGTTTTGTGTTTTTGTAGGAAGACAAGACAAGAACATGTGGCAGGGATGACTGATCGATTTGCGGAGCTGACAATCGAGGGGGGGAACAGGAACCGGGAGTGGTCTGAAAGTTGCGAAAAGGTGGCGAGGGAGAATAAGAGCAGCCAAGCAAGTAGAGAGCAAAGGAAGCCAAATGTAGTTAAAGGCAGAGTCAGCCGAGAAGGAAATAAGTGGAATTGGAAGTTTAGGTGTGAAGTAGAGGATAAAAGGCAGAAGAAAGGATGGGAAAGCATTAGTGATTACTAGCTGTTGATGAACCAAGCGAGCCGAGAATCAATGTAGCCTTCCTAAGTTACAAAAGGTGGATACACCCTTGCTTTGTTGGTTTCTGACTTGTGGGTTGGGTCATTATTGATGTTGATGATTAGGATTCGAGCCTTCTGTACTTATTTATGTATTTATTTCTATGAAGCATAATGAAAGAGACAGTTTGCACCTATGATGTATTGTTGAGTTCTATATTGGTTCTTTAAAATTTTAAAATATCTGTCTATATGTTGTATGATTTCCTAAGGTAATGTGAGTAGAATAGTATGGTTGGATTACAGTAGGTGCTTGATTGTTATGAGTTAAGATCTATTGTGGGTTGTGGTTCCCTTGGTGCCTCATTCTACCCCCTCACACTTCAATCACGAGATGCCTCGGGTGAGACTCCTTACCCTCTCCGGGTAAGGTGAAAATGTCGGTGTTGTTCTAGACTACAACGAAGCCTTGTTGGCCCCTTGTGCCTGAACTGAGGGTCTCTTCCCTGTTCCCATTTTCATGCCAAGTCATTCCAAGTGCTAAGGCATGCCAAGATGTGCCATGTGTTAGGGTGTGGCGCCAACACATGCTGGGGAGTGTTAGGGAGTGCCAGGAAACATAAGGGGACACAAGTTTCAATTGCATGGAAATGAATGAATTAGAGTGTGTGACAGGGAGTGTTAGCGAGTTCCAAGTGTGCTATGGAGGGAGTGACAAGGTATGCTAAGTAGTGCCAAGGCATGCTACAATTGTATGGAAGCATTCCAAGATGTACCAAGTTCCAAGGTGTGCCAATGTGTGCTATGGAGTGTTATTAAGTGCTAGGGAAACATAAGGGAGCACTAGGAAATGCATGAATAATAGTGTGTGACAGGGAGTGCAACGAGTTCCAGGTGTGTTAAGGAGGGAGTGACATGGTATGATAGATAATGTTAATACATGCTAAAGTGTGAGGGTAGCATCTAACCAAGATGTGCCAGGTGCCAGGGTGTGCCAATGTGTGCTAGGAAGTGTTACAGAGTACCATAGAGGCACAAGGGACGACTAGGTCAAAATAATGCATGGAAATGAATGAATAAGATTTTGTGACAGGAGTGTTAGTGAGTTCCAAATGTGCTGAGGGAGTGACAATATATTCTTTTTGTAGTGCTAAGGCATGCTAGAGGCCAGGGAAACGATATGCCAAGATGTGCCAAGTGCTAGGGTGTGCCAATGCATGCCAAGGAGTGTTAGGGAGTGCCATGGAAACACAAGGGAGTGTTAGTTTCAAATGCATGGAAATTAATGAATAAGAGTATGTGATAGGGAGTGTCAGTGAGTTCTAGGTGTGTTAAGGAGTGAGTGACAAGGTATGTTAGGTAGTGCCAAGGAACGCTAGAGTGTAAGGGAGACATGCCAAGATGTGCCAGGTGTCATGGAGTATTAGGGAGTGACATTAAAACACAAGGGAGAACTAGCTCAAAATGCATGGAAATGAATGAATAAGAGTGTGTGATAGGGAGTGTCAGTGAGTTTCAGGTGTGTTAAGGAGAGAGTGGCAAGGGTATATGCTATGTAGTGCCAAGGCAAGCTATATTGCTAGGGCATGTCAGGGAGTGCCAAAGCATACCAAGGAATGTAGAGGGTGCTAACACGTGCCACATAGTGCCAAGGGATTGTTAGATGTGCCAGGTGCTATGGAATTTCAAGATGTAAACTATGTTGCTCAATTTTTTTATGGCCACGGTTGGACGTGAGCCTTGACATGGTAACTTATAACTTTTAAGTTGTATAAGTTGAAATTATACATGATTAGCATAATATGAGTTATATTTAGTTCTCAGGTGAACAAATCATAGTCTAGTTGTAGTAATTGTAACTTGGTCAAGCTGTTGTAGTCGAGGCAAGACTTGGTTGGGTTCCCAAGTCCCAAAAAAAGTAAGGCTAGTTGTGATGGCATTATAGCTAAGGAGTGTCACGACGTGCCAATGAATGAAAATGCATGCTAACACATGTCGAACATTTCCAATGCATGTTGAGGAATGTTAGGGCATCACAAGTAAGAACTAGGTCAAAATACATGGAAATGAATAAATGAGTGTGTGTGCCAAGGAGTGTTAATGAATTCTGGGTGTCTCAAGGACAAAGTGTGTTAGGAGAAGGTCAAACTAAGAATTATAGGAGGCAAGACTATGGCTACAATTATAAGGGGTTGGCCAAACCAGATTGAGACAAAGGGAGAATTTGGGTTGGCACAACACTGTTTTTCCAATGACTTGGTTGGGTTCCCAAGTCGCAAAAATAGTAAATCTATCTATTAGGGCATGACAATTCTGGAGTGCCAGGGAATTGTAGGAAGTACTAACACATGCTAGACAATTCCAAGGCATGTTAGGCATGATAAGATAAGCCAACTACTAAGGCATGCCAAGATGTGCATGTGCCAGGTGCCAGGGTGTGGCATGAATGCATGCTAGCGAGTGTTAGGGCCAAGTGCAAGGAAACACAAGGGAAAACTAGCTTCGAATGCATGGAAATGAAGTGTCAACAAGTTCCAGGTGTGCTAAGGAGGGAGTGACAAGGTATGCCATGCAGTGCGAAGGAATGCTAGAGTGCTAGGGAAGCATACCAAGATGTGCCAAGCGCCAAGGTGTACCAATGCATGCTAAGGAGCGTTAGGGAGTGCCAGGAAAACATAAGGGAGAACTAGGTTAAAATGCATGAAAATGAATGAATAAGAGTGTGTGATGAGTGTCTGTGAGTTCCAAGTGTGCTAAGGAGAGAGTGACATGGTGTGCTAGGATGCGCTAAGTCATGCTAGATTGCTAGGGCGACATGCAACCAAGATGTGCCAAGTTCTAGCGCGTGTCAACATGTGGTAGGAAGTGTTAGGGAGTGCCAGAGAAACACAATGGAGCACTAGGTCAAATTAATGCATGCAAATGAACAAATAAGAGTTTCTGACATGAAGTGTCAATGAGATATAGGTGTGCTGAGGGAGTAACAAGGTAGGCAGTGCTAAGGCATGCTAGAGGCCAGGGTAACATTCCAAGATGTGCCAGGTGCTAGGGTGTGCCAATGCATGCCAGGGAGTGTTATGGAGTGCCAAGGAAACAAAGGGATCACTAGTTTCAAATACATGGAAATGAATGAATAAGAGTGTGTGACAAGAGTGTTAGTGAGTTATACGTATGGTAAGGAGGGAGTGAGAAGATATGTTAGGTAGTGCCAAGGAATGCTAGAGTGCTAGGAAAACATGCCAAGATGTGTCAGGTTCCAGGGTGTGCCAATGTGTTCTAGCGAATGTTAGGGAGTGCCATAGAAACACAAGGGATAACTAGTTCAAAATGCATGGAAATGAAGAGATAAGAGTGTGTGAAAGGGAGTGTCAATGAGTTCCAAGTGTTCTAAGGAGGGAGTGACAAGGTTATATGCTAGGCAGTGCTAAGGCATGCTAGAGTGCCAGGGTATGTCAGTGAGTGCTAGGGTGTGCTAGGGAGTTCAAATCATGCTAAGAAATGTAGGGGATGCTAACACGCGCAACATAGGGCTAAGGGATTATTAGACGTGCCAGGTGCTATGGCATGTCAAGATGTAAACTGTGTTGCTTAGTTGTTTTATGGCCATGGTTGGATGCAAGCTTTAACATGGTAACTTTTTAAGTGGTATGAGTTGAGATTGGACATGAGTAACCTAGGATGTGTTATATGTAGTTCTTAGCTGAACAAGGCATAGTCTAGTTGTAGTAACTATAACTTGGTTAAGTTGTTGTAGTCGAGGCAGGACTTGGTTGGGTTCCCAAGTCTTAAAAAAGTAAGGATAGTTGTGAGGGAATGATAGATAAGGAGTGCCAGGGCATGCCAATGAATGAAAAGGTGTTCTAACACATGGCAGATAGTTTCAATGGATGTTGAGGACTATTAGGGAGTGTCAGGGGAACACAAGGGAAAGCTAGGTCAAAATGCTTGGAAATGAACAAATAAGACTGTGTGCCAAGAAATGTTAGTGAATTCTAGGTGTCCAAAGGATGAAGTGTTTTAGGAGAATTTCAGAATAGGACTTGCAGGAGGCAAGCCTATGGTTGTGATAAAGCGTGGAAAAAGCAATTTTAGAGAAAAGGATACTTTGGGTTGGGAAAAATATTGTTTTTCTAATGAATTGGTTGGGTTCCCAAGTGGGAAAAAAAGTAAGGCTATCTATGAGGGCATGACAACTAGGGAGTTCCAAGGTGTTCTAGGGAATGTAAGTTTCCCAATTCGTGGAAAAATGTAATACTAGTTGTGAGGGAATGACTGCCAAGGTTTGTTAGGGAATGCTAGGGTATGCTAACATGTGCCAGATAGTACGGAGGCATGTCAAACAAGCTAAGATGTGCCAAGTGCTAAGGCCTTCCGAGATGTGCAAGGGTGTGATAATGCATGTCAGGGACTGTCAAGGCAACAAAAGGGAGGAAAAAGTTAAACTACAAGGAAATGAACACATAATAGGGTTAATAAGTAATCAATTTACCTTTTCCATGAGGGGCATGCTAGGCACACCAACACTAGGTGCCAATAGGTTCCAAGTGTCAAGTGTCAGTGCATTCTAAGTGCTAAATCTTCCTCTGTTGCTTCTCATCTACTTTCCAATAATTGATCTCAAATAAATTTAATATTAAACCATGCCAGAGTATATCAAGTCATCTCAACACATGCAAAACATGCTAAGACTTGCCAAGTGCCAACACGTGCCAAGTGCTAATGTGTGTCAGGGAATGTGATGCATGCTATAAAGTGGCATTACATGTCGAAGAGTACTAAGGTGTGCTAGGGAGAGCCAATGCACGTTGAGGAGTGTTAGGGAGTACTAGGACAAGACAAGGGAGAACTAGGTCAAAATGCATGGCAGTGAATGAAAATGAGGGTGTACCTGCGAGTTTTAATGAGTGCTAGTTGTCATGCCAAGGAGGGAGTGACAATGTATGCTAAGCACGGGTAAGACATCCCAGGGAATATCAAGGAATGTTAAGAAGTTCTAGAGTGTGCTAAGTAGTTCCGGGGTATGCTAACATGTTCCAAATAGTGCCAAGGCATGCCAAGACATGCCAGGTGATAAGACATGCTAAGGTATGTAGGGTGCCAGAGTATGCCAATATGTGTCAAAGAGTTTCAAGGAAACAAAAGGAATAACCAAGCAAAAATGCAATTAATTGAACACATAAGAGGGTTAATAAGTTGGGACCTTATCTTTTTCAAAAGGGGCATGTTAGGCACACTAATAATATGTTCCAATACATGCCAAGTGCCAATGTGTGCCAAGTGCTAATGTATGTCAATCCAATATTATGCCAAGGTGTTCCAGGGCATGCTAGGGACTATAGGGCATGCCAACGCATGCTATGGGAGTTCTATGCTATGTTAGGGCATGCCAACATGTGCTTGGGCATCCTACTCATGGCAAGATGTTCTAGGTACAAAGATGTTCCAGGTACAAAGATTTTCCAAGACATGGGAGGTGCCAAGGAATGTTAGTGTGTTCCGAAGCATGTTAAGGTGTGCCATGAGTTTTGAGGAGTGCTAGGTCTCTCTCATTAATAGAATTGACAGAGCTTGATTATGTATTAAATAATATAGTTCCTACACATGCTAGTGGAACTTTATCTAAAGGTAATTTGCTAGATAATAAACCTAATAGAGAGGAACCATGTGTTGACTCATAGGAAAACTATATTCTTATGACTTGAGGGAAATGATACACACTAATTAATTCTTAACAAATTGGCTGACTCTAACCACTATGGCCTTGGACACATAATGAAGAGGACACCACAACAATGGTCTTCAATCATTATATTTAGACAAAAAATATAGTAACAGGTACATAGCATCATCAAAAACTCATTGGAGTGATCAATGATGATGAACATTTTTTTACCATCACCAAAAGTAACCAAAAATAGCATTGGTGAGGGTCAATAAAAGATTGTCACTAGAAGTGTCACCAAAGAGATAATTAGTGATGGGCCTTTAACGACCCTCATCAAAAGTGTCACCAAAGAGAGAATTAGTGATGGGCCTTTAACAACCCTCACCAAAAGTGTCATTGAAAATGGCTTTGGTCACAAACCTTAAAGTTCCATCACTATATGCACTTACAAAACCACCTTTTTAAGGACCATCACCATATGGGGACATTGGTGACGGACCTTTAAGGTCCGTCATAGGCATGACCCTCACCAATGACCTTTTTTATTGTAGTGAACGTTGTCTCCAGAAAATGTGACTTTCAATAAACAAAGGCCATGCGACCTCCTCCGTAATAGGAAAGGGTCACTCATTATTTTTTTCTACTGATGTGGAATGTGATTTTTCTCCTCATCACACCCATAGGAGAAAGCACAAAGGTTTGAGTGATCATTAATATTATCGTCTCCACATAGGAGAGGGATGCCTCAGGGCTATTGTTATATGAGGGACCTCCTTGTCTCTAGTAAATTGATCATAGATAACGTTGATATTGAAGGTGTTTCCATTGTTAAAAGGAATTTTGGCTTCAAGATGAGATATGGGGGCACCATGCTATGGATAATAAATAGGGGAATCCTATCAGCATTTGCATCATAGATCATGTTAAGATATTAAGATACACTCTAAAGAAGGCAACATATTAAATGCTTAAAAGGGAATGCTGGAGAGAAAACACACACTAGCTATGTGATGAATATGACTAACATTGCATCATAATGTATTGAAGGAAGTAAAAGGGTTGTCTAATGTGTATGATGGGCATCACAATGAGGCACATATGGCCGTGAAATGACAGAGCGCTATTAGAATCACTCAAGGTGAAATAGGGAGGAAGTATAAGTCAATCATGATATTTAATTTTCATTTTATTACATGTAACTAGTTCAAAGAGTGAGGAATGCGACCCAACTACCAATGTTTTCACCCACTAGATTAATGACATCTGCGACCTACGGAGAAAATTAAAAATGGATGTTGGTGGGAAGGTTAAATTTTGTTAGCGTAGTGCATGACCAAAGATATTGACAAATGTTTCGCCTCACATTACAGAATGGTGGCAACAAGTTAAACATATGAAGGTTTGGGCATATTATACAATGTTCACAATCAGGGGCTCGTTACAAGAATACAAAGGTGATATAGTATAATGATAACACAATGCCACATGCATTGGGAGCATAAAAGGTGAGTGCTTCAAATAGGCAAAGTTGAGTACATGCATAGGATTTGAACCATGTGCTGAAGTAAGACTATAAAATGAAGGAACATGTTATATACCTAGGGGGGATAATATGGGGTACAACGGAAGGTACCCAAGGAAATAATGTAATAATGGGATGGGGCATAGTAATAAATAAGGTGGTTAAGCTATATCATGTAAGGGACCACAAGTAGTTAGTAATAATGTAATGGGTCCATGGTATTAGTTCGATGGTATGAGGGAACCATGGTAAGGACCCATGGTATTGTATGTATGAGGCCTATATAGAGGCTAGAGACTCCACATGGAGAGATGTCAATGATTATTGTATGTACAAGCATATGGCTTGTGGAGTGTTCTCCTTCCTTAAGGAGTGAATGTATGGTGTTGCTCTACCTTAAGGGTTTGATCAATAAAGAATCATTTCATATTATTTCTGGGTTTATTTTCATTGTCTTATATTTTCATATTAGAACTATAATATTTTTGGGTTAGATCTATAACAAGTGGTATCAGAGCACCTTCTTGGGCAAAAAAAGTGGAGAATTTTTTTTTTTGCAGGATTTCGGGGGCGGCGAGTTTGCAGATCAGATCTATATGTTTTGTGCAATATCTACAAAATCTAATTGGAGATCTGGATTCTATGTGAAAAAATACCTGATTTCAAAAAAAAACGGTCGAATCAGAGTCGGATGAAGGAGATATTACTGATTTAAAAATTAGTGGGGTTGCAGACAATTTTTCAGGGCAGCGAGTTTGCGGCACAGATCTAGACGTCCTAGTGCAAGATCTACAAAATTTAATTGCAGATCTGAATTCTTTATGAAAAAATACCCGATTTCAAAAAAAATAATCGGTTGAATCAGAGTCCGGATGAAGGAGATATCGCTGATCTAAAAATCAGTGGTGTTGCAGACAATTTTTTGGGGCAGCGAGTTTGTGGCACAAATCTGGACATCCTGGTGCAAGATCTACAAAATCTAATTGCAGATCTGAATTTTTTGAGGAAAATTACCCAATTTCAAAAAAAAATCAGTCGAAGCAGAGTCTGGATGAGGGAGATAGCGCTGATTTAAAATCAGCTCTTTTTTGCAGAAATTTTGGTGACGATGGGAGAGTTGTAGCGCAGATATGAAATTCCAGTGCCTGGATCAGGATTTCTATCACATGGATAAATGCAGAATGGTTGTTCCATTTCCAAAAACAAGTCATAATAGGGATTCTGAGCAATATTGACGGAATTGTGGCCATTTCAAATTTTCACTAAGTAAGTGAATTTTTCTCAAACCCTCTTCATGGAATTTTTTTTAGGAAAAGATGATAGCCCTACTATTGAAGAATTCATACAAAAACTAAAGAACATATTTGAGGAGGGATGGAAGTTTATGGTACCAATTGGTTTGAAAGAAGAGGCCGCCATATGGTGGAACTCACTGGGCATCATAGGCTTGTCCAAATTCTCAAATGAAGAAATGGAAAAACTCCTTATGGACAAATGGTCTCAGGCTAGAAAACAAGATAAGGGGAAACATGTGGGGTTATTTCCTACTGGTATATCCTTATTGCAGGTTCATGGATTGATTCAGAAGGAGAAGATCATTGTTTCTATAAATCCTAGTTGCAAGCATAATTTTATCAATGTTAATTTGGCAAAAAAATTGCAAGTTCTAGCAAAACACATTGAACACACACAAGTGGATGATGAAAATGTTCAATTGTATAAGGATTTGAAGATTTATATGGATAAGTATGTGTTGCATGGTGATTTTTATGCTTCACATATGGATAACATGGATGTTGTTTTGGGATACCCTTGGATGGAATCAGTGGGTACTATCAATACTAATGTGCAGAAGAAATTCCTGAAGCTCTGGTATAAAAAGAAGAAAATTACATTACAAGATATTTCCATTAATAAACAGGTAGAGTCCAAAGAGGCTGAAGCAGAAGATGTTCCAGGGTCTGACATATTAAATGATGAGCCAGTGATGATCGACAATCAAACACAAACAGAGGCTGAAGCAGAAAAGGTTACAGGTGCTGATACATCAGAGGAGGGTTCAGTGGTTGAAGTAATATTAGAAGATAAGAC
Source organism: Pinus tabuliformis (assembly GCA_031772625.1). Classification (NCBI taxonomy): domain Eukaryota; kingdom Viridiplantae; phylum Streptophyta; class Pinopsida; order Pinales; family Pinaceae; genus Pinus; species Pinus tabuliformis. The sequence goes on from CM062816.1 coordinate 190,202,199, forward strand.
ACCACAGCAAGCACCACAACATGCACCAGATAACAGTCAGGCTCCAGTAAGGGGTGAATTAAAGAAAAAGACATCGTGGGTTATAACTTCAACATATCATCACCCACATCACCCTGCAAGAAAACAACCAACAACATGGCAACCAATTATCCACAAGGACAACAACCCCCGCATGACGAATAGCAAGGAGCCAAGATCCACCTACTACACATCAACACAGAAGAGCTACCACGGTCAACGTCCATCTCAAGCGAGTGAGGCACCAGCGAGATCGAGGGTTCACCTTTCTCTTGGATGGCTAGATGCACGTGCATGGAACTAATGGACTACTCTTTTGAGTAGATCTTATTATTTACGTTCTTCCCATGTTTTAGGGAAGAAACATGCTAAGGGGGGTGGAATGCTATATACCTAGGGGGGACAATATGGGGTACAACGGGAGGTACCCAAGGTAATAATGTAATAATGGGATGGGGTATAGTAATAAATAAGGTGGTTAAACCATATCATGTAAGGGACCACAAGTAGTTAGTAATAATGTAATGGGTCCATGGTATTAGTTCGATGGTATGAGGGAACCATGGTAAGGACCCATGGTACTGTATGTATGAGGCCTATATAGAGGCTAGAGACTCCACATGGAGAGATGTCAAGGATTGTTGTATGTACAGGCATATGGCTTGTGGAGTGTTCTCCTTCCTTAAGGAGTGAATGTATGGTGTTGCCCTACCTTAAGGGTTTGATCAATAAAGAATCATTTCATATTATTTCTGGGTTTATTTGTATTGTCTTATATTTTCATATTAGATCTATAATATTTTTGGGTTAGATCTATAACAGAACACCAGAGGAAAGGACAATCAACATGGGCTATGATCCTCTTAAAGCTCCAAGTGATGGTGCACGGGAAATACTAAATGGACTATATAAGGGTCCCAAATTATGCTTCTCTTTCAATCAATTAATTATGTTTTAATCTTTCCGTTTGTTTTTAAATGTTTATGACCCGTGTACTTTCACTTGTAGGTAGAAGAAAAGAAGCAAGGATGCTAACATATGTGGAGGAATTGGAGCTTCTCATGAGAGGTTGTGCAATTAGGGTTTCCATTAGCAAGTGAGATGGATTCATACAAGTTTCCATAACCATTCAACAAGCTCAAAGGCGTGACTTCAAAGCTATATGGAGCAGTAGCCTATGCTAGTCTCCATGGTTTCGCAGTAGCATTGGCAACAAGAACCCAAGGCATTAGCGAAACCTCCTCTATTCTCCTCACACTTTCTCTTATATCAATATTTAAATGATCTCATAATGGGGTCAGTAGTTATGTTAAGATGAATTGAGAATGTACTAGGTAGTAGGCACGAGAGAGAAGTGTGGAAGTTCAAGAGTTGTGAGGGTAGGTCAAAAGTCATGGTAGGTGAATAGTCACCTTACCTCTATAAGTATACCCTCGTGCCTCATTTTTAAGGTAATTTTAGCACTTGAGTTTAGGCTAGGATTAGATAGTTGATTTGTGCTTGAGAGCTAGAGGCATTAAGCTCTTGGTAGCTAATAGAGGGAGATGCAGTGAGGCTAGGGTTTTGCATTGGGCAATAGTATGAGCATCCCATGTTCCACTTTGGGCTTTGACAAATTGCAAGATATGTACTTGAATTTGTAGCAGAATTAATAAGATTTTCTTCATGTTTAGCACCGATTCCCATGCATAATTATGGTGGTTGTATTGGTTGTTTTATATTTTCACTATACTTGTATGTGTGCTTTCATATACACAATATGTTATGGACTGATTCATAGTTGTTGCATGTATGTTTTATTTCGAAACTATGCTTACCTATTTCTCGCCATGTCAATGATCTATTGTGAAATAATTTTCAATTAACCTCTGGCATGTTCTTATTCATGTATGTCTGGTTGGGTTTTGGCTCACCGATCCTTCTCATGGCATACACTTTCTTATTGTTCATGTAACTGTCTTATACCTCTTTCTGTAGTTTGTCAAGCTTGGGTTGATTTCATTTAATTGTCCAGGAATTTCATTCTTTCCCTCACTCTGACACCTTTTCATTTGACAACCAATGTCCAAAACATCCATGGTGGCAGCTGGGCCCATGGTGGCAGCTGGGCCCACATACCAGATGGGGATCCTATCCCGAATGATATGAGGTAGTAACAACCCTGGCTAAGTATTCATGTAAAAATATATAAGACCATGGTCATGGGACACATATTCCAAGTTTAATGGTGGGGAAACCATCCTAGTGGGTGTTCATTCGGTTTATTATGGCTAAGAAAATTGGCAAAGGAAATGGAAAAGGGTTTGGAAAGGCATGAGGCATTTATTGACATTTTATTTATGAAAATAATGGAAATTAGGAGAAAAGGAAGGTGAAAGGTCACAGGTTGCATGTGAGGAGGAAATTGAAGGTAAATGATGGAAATTGAAGAAAATAGAGGCCTTATTGATAAAAAGGCTTATAAGGATTAGTAGGTAGACTTGGTCAGTTCAGTTTTTGGAGCTCTCTCATTATTCTCTCTCTCTCTCTCTCTCTCTCTCTCTCTCTCTCATTCTTGGATACTTATAGTTTCTTGGAGCACTCTTGGAGAGTGTGGCATACTTGGATTTTAGGAGCATGAAAGCAAAGGAAGAGTAGGAAATTGCAAGAGGACATTAGGATCAACACCTACAAAGGGTTTTGCTTGCAAGTACTGTGTTGCATGTATGTTTTCCTCACTAGTTTTGGCATGCATGGCACATGCATTTGGTTTATTGGTCATGATATGTCATTGGCATGGAGGATGGCCGGGATTGATAGTGGATTTCCTAGCCTTGCCATTTCTTGGATATCCATGGTGATTGTGGATTTGTTTCCCTATTTTGTTTTGGTTGGTTCTCATGTTTCCTTAACTTAGGTTGAGTTATTAGTCTTGAAATCCATCATTGGACAAACGCTTTGGAATCCCTGTAACAGCTTGAGTTGAGTTACTAGTCCCGGAGGCCTTGATTGGACAAATGCTTGTGAAGCCCTTGGTGGGTTGAGTTACTAGTCCTGGAAGCCTTGGTTGGACAAACACTCTTGAAGCCCGATAAAAGTTGTGGGTTTAGTTACTAGTCCTGTAATCATTGGTTGGAAAAACACTCTAGAAGCCTCAGAAGGCTTGGATAGAGCCTAATCTGATGATGGTTTTGTGATGTATGACCGTGAGGTAGAATCACTATTTGATGGGTTGAGGTGGATGGCCTCTGGAAGCCTTGGATGGTTTTTTATTGATGTGTTATATGAGATCCCACATTCATTCTTGAAATATAGCATGTGGGTGAATGGATGAAGAGAGATTTGGCTCAACCATTCTACGGTCAAGTGGAAAGTGGAAGTCCCATTCCGGGTTTGGATTTTGCACCATCAATATGAGAATATTTCGCCTTCTAATTCTATGAGTATTATACTGGTTATATGTGGTTTATATGGCTATGATTTCATTGATATTTTTTCTGCTATTATGCTAGTTATATATATGTTTTATGACAGTACCTATGTATGGATCTCATTATGTTTTTACTGGTAAATGAATGAACAATGTATCTATGAACTAATGGATGAAATGGTAGTTGACGTGTTGAGGCATCAATTTTTCTCAGTGATTCTCAACTAAGTATGAGACCCATATGCTCAAATATGTTATTTACACCTATAGATTACATATTCATGATATGTTTGATGAAATACCTGTCACAGCTAGAAGGGGTCCAGTCAAGGTCTGATTCAAGTAATTTCAATTGTACTATCATTTCTCTGTTATTTTATTGTTTTTAATATGTCATTCAATTATGGGTAGTGACCTGGGCTCTGGGCCTAAAATGTGTCTCAAATCCTGGGGATGTTGGAATAACACTGTGAAAAATAATCATTGGATGATGGGTTTTGTTGATAGGTGGTTGTCATTGATGTCAACTCAAATAGCACCAGGAGCTATCCAGATATTCCATGGAAAATTTGACATGGAAATTCATAGAATCTCGTGTCAAGAGCCTTCTAGATAGATTCCCCTCGATGAGATGTTTCTGTTGATATATGGTATGCCTTGTGGTTCCTCCTAGTTTGAGAGAAAAATGAGGTTGAAGTTGAAGACCTAGTTTTGTGGGTTAAAACCCTAGGGGGTAGAGACATGACACCTTATTCAGCAAAAGTTGTCAATATATGACAGGGAATTTCACCATAATCTCACCAAATATAAGTTGAATAACTTGAAAATCCAAAGATAGTAAACCAATCATTGACTTCATACTCGGGTAGGACCATATGCCTTAATTTAATCATTGACTTCAAAATTTTACTGGAATTGAAATTTTTTCTAGATAAATATTAATAAGGGTTAGTAATTAATTAAATTAAGGGTAATTATGAAAGCATCATCTTAGAAAGCATTTTAAATTAATTTTATCACATAAAAAGTATCCCTCCTACCTTAACAAATACTATCTCTTCCCATAAGGGTCACTGTCTCCCTTCCTTAGCACACAAGACATCAATAAAATTAATACTTTAGTATGTTAATTCCTATTCCCTCTCTAATATCTAATGGTCACCTATAAAGTCATTCGCTAAACCTTAATGGTAATCCTAGTAATCTATAAAAATGAATTTTGTCTTGCCTAATGTGTATGGTAGACAAACAAATGACTTTGCGAAAATTATCGATCATAACTTTTCGATCAACATACAAGAGTATTAACGCAGGTATCTTAAGGCATAGGGTTTGGTAACTTTGATTTACTTGGAGATTGGATTTATTGTAGGGTATGTTTGTTATGAGCAGTGAATGATTAAAAGACTTCTCAAAGTATATTTAGGATGGTCTTCAATGGTTTCGGATCTGTAACAAGATATTTTGTTTAAGGCATGAGCACAACCAATCCTATATTTGTTGATTTTCAAGGAAAGTGAAGTCAATCAGAGCATGTTGTAAGCATCCATGATGCAATTACAATTACATATTTTTACAACAACAAAGGTTATCCTTTAAAAAGGAGCAAAGGAAGGATAACAAGCCAGTTAACAAATATATTTATAGTCTTCAACAAATGGACTACAAGGAACAACACACCTAAAGGTCTCAACACTTAGGAAATTACATTATTTCAGGATAGCGAGGGTATCCAAAGGTTGTTTCAAGTTTTGGTCTTCAACATGTCCTCATTGAAATACATTTGAACTTATGCAAGCCAATATTTGTGGCACTAGTCTCTAGTTTTGGTAAGTTGTGTTTCATAACATTTGTGTTAAAGCTGTATTTGAAACAAGTCTCAGTTCATGTCTTGCATCATGACAATTATTTTCAGCCTCATATTTAAAATTCAAGGTTTGTACATATTTAAATTCCTATCATTGTGTACTTTAATGACTGTTGTTAGATTAAATTGAGGATTGCACAGTAATTTGTAGTAGGCTAGTTTTGAATTAAGTTGCAATTGAATTAGTACTTGAAGTTGTGTTCAGTTTGATAGCTATTGTAAGTTATGTCCTAAGTGTGTCTAGACTTCCTTTTCATCATTGTGTCTAAGGCTTATAGCTACAATCGTCATTGGTGTCTAGTCCTGCTTAGAATCTAGGTCAGTGTTGTGGTTTCTTTTGGTTAAGAACTAGTTGAATAAGAAGAGTGTAGGCTACTGTAACAAGTCAAGAACAAAAGGGGCATACTCAAAACACAAGCACATATCAGGTATGTATTGTAATGATTTAATTTTGTGCTTTCACTATTATGTACTTACATGTGTATTGCAGAAAAAAGTAATTTGTGGGGTATTTTGTTTTTGTTTGGGATTAGGATTTGTTTGGACTTGCTCATTCACTACAATTTAAGCATCATCAACTATTGCAAACAATTGTGACATAAATATAGATCAACCAATGACATCAAGTAAGGCAGCCAAGCACAAGCAATAAAATAGTGAAAATTGAAAAGGAGATCAAGCAATAAAGTAGGGAAAGGACAAGCGAGCAAATGAAAAAGAGCATAAGCATTTCAGTAGTATCCACATCAATATCTCTTGTCTTCTAAGGAGTCTCTCCAAGAGTCAGTGTCATTTGTCAAACATTATACATTATTTTAAATGGGCTATTATCCCTTGTAAGGGAACCCACATTTGTAAGGATTTTGTGTCATTTCATGGAGTTGAAGAAGAAAAATTGTTTCGGGATAAGGGCATGTGTTGTTATTGGACAAGGGTTCTTGTTTTTTCGTGACAAGGGTTAGGTCCTAGAGTTTTTGGTTAGTCAAATAAAATTCATTGTAACATGGATCATTAGCCTTGGTATGGGAGTCCACACTTCTATTATATTTTTTTCTTTGAACACTGGTAGGGTGGTGCTAGGCAGATGAATGAAGTCACCTACAGGTTGGGTCCTGTATACACTTCAGGGTGGTAGGGTGGTGCTAAGGCGAGTTGTGGCTTTCTAGGGTGTTCGGGCATCCATTCAACTGACTGTTGATAAAACCAGGGCATTGGGGTGTCCTTCTAGTGGGAGATGGAGAAGAATGATTTTTTAGAGTTCTAGGAAGTTGTAACTTTCTTTTCAATTGGGGATGAAGATTAAAGAACTTATTAGAAAAGCATTTGGTGGTTTTTGACTTAGAGGGGGTTTTCCACATAAAATCTTGTGCCTACTATCTCTATTTTTGTATTGTTGTTTACTGCTCTTACTGGACAATAATAATAATAACTTAAGATTAACTAATGCTCTGAAAGGTTTAATAAAGTGCTAATTTCTAAGAAATATTGATTCACCCCCCCTCTTAGTATTTCCAACAATTGGTATCAGAGCTTGGTTCCTTTAGTAGCAGTGTAACAACTGGAAGGAGATCATGGAGTAAACCAAGAATATAGTTCCTCTATTTAATGGAGATAACTATGCACTTTGGATCGGAAGAATGTAAGTTCATTTACTTACACAAGGATATGAAGTTTGGGAAATTTTTTAGCAGGGATACCAAGCAACAAAAGAGGAACAAGGTAAGAAAAATATCGTGAATGATACTAAAGCGGATATTATTATATGTGGACTCACTCTATTTGTCTATGTTATGGTATTGGGTTGTAAAATAGCTAAGGAGGTATGGGACAAGCTTCAGAATATATATGTAGGAGACTTGAAGGTCAAGGAAGAAAAACTTCAAATTTACAGAGCTCAATTTGAACAACTAAGGATGAAAGAACATGAGAACATCACAACTTACTTTCAATGTGTAGATGAAATAACAAATGCCTTGGAAGAATTAGGAGAACCAGTTGATAAGAAGGTCATTTTTGGGAAATTCCTTAGAACTCATCCATCAAGATTTAATCCTAAGGTTTTCGTATTAGAAGATAGATCATATTTAAGAAACTTGAGTATGGACGAACTAAATTGGATACTTATTGCTTGTGAAATGAGGATTGAAGAATAACATGGCTCATCTAATATAGAAACTACATTCACAACATCCAAGAAAATTAGGAAGGGAAAATAGGTATCCAAACCTAGATCTATTTGTTGCAAAGAGGAGGAAGAAGAAGAAGTAGGACTTTCATATGAAGAATTTGCGTACATTACAAGGAAGATGGAAGGAGGAACATGTAAGTATAAAGGAAAACTTCCATTAGTATGTTTTGACTATGGTGAGATAGGTCATTTTGCTTCTAAGTTACCTCATAAGAATAAAACATTTACAAAAGGAAAGAAAGGTCAAAGAAATTTCAACAACCAAGGTAAGAAGGAAGGGTTTAAGAAAAAATTCTCCAAGGAAGATAGTTCCTCATCTGAAGAAGAAAGTGACGGTGATGAAGAAAATGAAGAAAGAGTATTATTTATGGCTAAGCATAACATGATGGAAGTATCTGACAAAGGAGAAGATGAAGAAGAAGAAATGGATGAAAATTTATAAAAGAACTCAAAGCATAAAGGAAAAATGTTAATTCTTTGGAAACCAAATAGAAGGAGGTAAAGAATATCAACAAAAGGAATGAAGAAGAAATCATAAACCTCAGAGTAAATATAGAAGAAGCCAAAAGAATTGAAGAATCACTCAAAGATGAGTTAAAATAAAGAAACGAGGCAAGGGAAGAACTAGAAGCCGACATAGTCTCTCTATGAAAGGACGCGGAAAGGGAAAATGTCCAACAAAACCATGCAAGTAGCTCTAGAGCATTGGATGAGTTCATAAGTAGTCAAAGGCCAAATCAAAATAAAGGAAAAAAGAAAATTAAAAATGAGGGAACGCCAAGAAGTAATCAAGAGACTATTCCTCCTCTGGAATGAATACAAAAGGTCATTTAGACAAGATAACTCATTCATATACTCAAATTCATTTAATGATTGTTGGGCCTCAGTTTTGATCTTATTTTGCTTTGAGAAACTTACCTAACCATCTATTTATCCCTCATTTTCACTCCATCCATTCCATTTTAATGAATATTTGATGTCTAATCAGGTATTTAGCTTTAATTTGTCAATTTCTAAAGTTTTTATAAAAGTTTGATTTTAAGTGCAATTTTGGCAATTTCAGAAATTCCCGTAATCACTTCATGGTTGATATGGATGCAGGCCACTTCAGCACGAATGGGATACATGAATGGAAAGCTTGGGAACTAGGACCAAGCCACCTATGCTTGGTTCCAACAGAACGATCTTTATTATGCCTATTTGGAGCTAGTCAATCATGACTAGTCATCCAGAAATCCCATCTAAATAGGGCAGTTTTGAGATTCCATGATATTAGTCATATTTCTTGGGATGAGAGGAGTGGATTCGACTTGGATAGGTGGCTTAGAGTAGATAAGATTGTTAGAGTAAATATAGATCAGTTGGTTTTGTTAGTGTCGGTCATGATGCCCTCCATCGGTGATCAAAAGCTCTTTGCATTATGCATAGGTAGGTGTCTCATCAATGTCAGTTTTGCATTCCATTAGGCATGCCATAAAACTGATGGAGGAGCTGGTCCTTGTTCCCTTCTTGGCTTTGCTGGATCAGGTCATATCAGTTAATGAACTTGTGTCACGCTTGTTTTGTTTTGTCTTGAAGTCCAAAGTCTTAGGTCTAGGGTTTCAGTCAAATGTCATTGCAAGATCATGAGTCAGAGGTCCATGGGTCCCCAGCAAGCTGGAAGGAGGTATGTAAATATGTTTCATTGATATTTTCATCAGGTACAACTCATTTATACCTTGGATTTAAAAACCATGTTTTTAAAGCCATGGTCATGTCAATTTTGTAAAAAATAAGGAAATTTCAAAAAAGTCTTCACAATGCCGGCAATAACCCTGGTCTCCTCGCCAGAGTCCATCAGATGGTCTACCTGCAAAAAGAACGGAGTTAAAGCACTCAAAAAGTCAAATTCAGGACAAAAGTAAACTCAAAACAGTGTTAAAAGAAAGTGCCAAAACAAAACATTAGAAAGTGGGTTTGGTAAGTAAATTTTTCAAATTGGGCTTATAAAGAGTCAAATTCCCTCTAAAACACCCTCATTGTGCATCTAAGAGCTCGCAAAGAAGAGTGAGAGGGCGAAGAAGGCGAAAGGAGGCAAAGGGCAGCAAATCTGAACCATTTTCAGGTGCACGACTTGTCAGAGGGCGTGCGCGACCTGTTGGGCAGTGCGCGACCTATCAGGCGCCCCTCCGTAGTGCAAAAACTCAACGGGCGCGACCAGTCAGGCTGTGCGCGACCTGTCAAAGCCTGTGCGCGACCACTCAGCCTGTCACTCACAGAACCACTTCAAATTTTCTCAAATCGCCCTCTTGCTTGCTAAATTGATCGAGGTAGGGTCTATTAACCTGTTGGATGCTTGAAATATGAATGATGGGCTTGTGTTCATATATATTTGCTACCAAGGATGTAAAGAGAAATGGATTTTAGTTATTGCTTGTCAATGTAGGCATAGTGCTAGGGTTGGTGTTTTTTCAAGGTTTTAAACTCCCATTTATTCCCTCCATTGTTTCCCATTAAATTCACAATTGTTATGATATGTCTCTATCTTATCTCATTTGCAAAGAGTATTAAATTTCCTATCTCCCAATTTCTAACCCTATCCCCCTCTCAAATACATTCCCAAAACCCTAATGCCCTCCACACAGCAAGAACAAAAAATAAACACAGCAAGGATTAAAAAATGTTGTGTAAAAAGAAAAGAGCAATATAATGGTAAAATAATAAAAAAAAAAAAAAAAAAAAAAACAGAGGCAATATGGCTGTGTATAGCTATTACAAAACAGAGAAAAGATGGCTGTGTATATTCAAAACAAAAACAAAGAAATGCAGTTGTATATATTTATAAAAAGACATACTGCTCTGAATATTCTTTACAAAGGAATGTTGCTGTGTCTCCCAAAAGACAAAGTCCTGTTTTCCCTTTTATCCCTAATATCCCTGTTTAAATAAAATTCCTTTTCCCTTATGACCAAATGTAAAAGAAGCCTTGTTCCTCTATGACTAAATGTACATGAATCCCTTTGAAAACAGAGTTTACCTTATGATGTACATTAGAAGACAAAAAATCAAATGAACAATGCTGTCCCATACCCCTGTTGAAATGCATGTCCTTTCCCTTTGTTATTCTCATACATGTTTTCCCTAATAAAAATATTTCTTTGCAAATGATTTCCCGATGATGTAGATGAGATTATATGCTTAACATTTTGTGAATTGTCCCTTGAAAATTCCCTGTTTTTACATATTTTCCATTCCCTATTTAAAAAAAAAAAGTCCCTCCCCTAACATTTCCTTCATGATTTTTCCCCCTTGAAAACAGCATACTTCCCAGCATTTTTGCAGACAGGGCAGCAGTTAACTTTGTCTATTTTCTCCACTTTGCTCAAAAGCACCATGTCAACCACTGAAACCTATGAGCAAGGTGATGACCGGTCTTCTTCCACAGAGGTTGAGGTACAGCAGAGGCCTCGTAGGGGTGGCAAAGGTGGTCATCATAAGAGAGAAGAGCCCACATCTTTAGCAGAATTACAGGCCTGCCCTTTGGCAGTGAATTGTTTCCGATACATGTCATGTTTGCAGTTTTGTGAGAGGCTTGCTCAGATCCAGCATCACAGGGAGTTGGCCCACTTATTTGTTTTGCACCTTCATGATGGGCAGGTCACTCTTGCAGGGGTGAATTTTGTGCTATCTCCGGAGGTGATTTCAGAGGCTACCGGGATACCAGATGTGGGTGAAGTGTGGCCCAAGCGCAAAATGCTGGATTATGTTTATTTTGAGCCATATGTCAGGCCAGCATTCATGAGCCACTTGTCGGGGGTCTTTCCTTTCAGATTCCTCCGGGGGGAGTATGCTCCGATCATGCGGCTTATCATGCATTACTTCACATGTGAGGGGAGATTTTCACAGGTCTTCTCTTATCACATTCGCCTGTTGATGCACTTTACCCGAGTGAGGATGATGAACATCCCGGTTTTCTTCTTCCAGGACATTCAGAGGATGGTGTCCGTGTTTCAGAGGCGGTCCCCATCTCAGCAGTATAGGAGTTTGTGCCATCATGGTCTCATCCAGCTCATTGTTTCCCATCAGTTGAGTCAGCAGCGCATTCCATGGGCAGACTTCATTTCTCATGAGTTCTTTACAGTGCCATCACAGCCACACCCAGAGCCAGAGGTCATTTATGAGGAGGGAGGTCCATCTCACCAGCCCGAGATCATTGTTCCGAGAGAGGTTTCTTCCTCACCTCAGGTCACCTACCAGAGAGGTCACAGGACCTTGTTTGTAGCAGCTCGACGAGTACTTTCTCCACAGCAGGTGGAAGGGGTCTCGCCATCATCATCTACAGGTCAGCGAGTGTTATCTCCACACCAGGTGGAAGGGGCCTCGCGTTCTCCATCAGCAGTACGGGAGGGCAAACAGCCCATGACAGAGGAGGAGAGAGCCGGTGACACACAGGTTGACATCATTAATCTTGATGCTCGCTCCCCCACTTCAGATTTGCATGAGATCATCCGACAAAGAGAGGCGGAAAACCGCTTGTTACAGCAGAAGCTCGACATGGCCCAATGGACAATAAACTATCTTGAGTAGCGCAACAAGCAACTTGAGGATGAGAAAGAGTTGGATGAGTTGTGGAGGATTCGAAGTGACCGAGTCATCAACCGTAGGAGGCCCGTTGACTTGCTGCCCAAGGAGAGGGAATCCATGTTTATCCGTGTGAATGCACACTTGCAGAGGCTGTTAGAGAAGGCAAACGAGGACAAGAGGTTGCTACGGAACATGAAGAATCACTATTGGGCGAGGATGCATGTTTGCAAGGCGAAAATGAAGATGTTCCAAAGGAGGTTGTTCGAGGCCCGTAAGAGGAAGAAGAAGACCAACCCGCTCCGTATCTTGGCTGAGGCCTCTCTCACTCACCATGATACTCATTAGCATCCTCCTAGCAGCAAACCCAAGAAATTTTGAGAGTTTTGAAGCATTTTTGGGAATTTTACAGGTTTTGGCCATTTGACGGGTCTCACCCCGCGCGCGACCATACATGGGGGCAACTCAGAACGGGGAAAACTTTGCATTTTTTGAATTTTCATGCAAAAATACACTTGCCTATGGATGGGTTTCAGATTTTATGGAGATTTGGGCTTCCAAAAGCTCAAAATACATGCAATTTTTGACTTTCTGCCCCTATTTTGAGTTGCAGAAAGCTGTCTTGGGAGAAATGACTTTTGAGGGGTTAAATCAACTCCAAATTCAAAAATGCCAGTGGGGTTGGAAAGTAGACTCGCAGACCTTTCCAACGAGCTATCTTGCACCTGATTTGGACACTGGGAAGGCCCTCAAACAGAGCTGTGAATGTGCGCGACCAGTCAGAGTGATGTGCGCGACCTGTCAGGGAAATTTGCCTGTTTTGACCTGTTCGGCCAGCAAAACACTGTTTTCATCTTGGTTGACTTTTGAGGCATGTAAATGATGGATTTTTGTGTAATTTTCATGGCACTTAGATACTTTTACTCGCCTTGAACACTTCTAGAAGATTCTTTGATGTAAATGGTAAATATTTAATGCATGGATAGGTTTCCTAAGTTTTAGAGGCAAGTTGTTTTGACTGCCTATTATCTAGTGCTCAGTTTAGAATTAGTTGAAACAGCTCCTAGGAAGCTGAGCTCGATCCCTAGAGGTGGGGAAATGAGTTAGATCATCTATATTATGCCTTCTCTTGCTCATTTTCATGGTTGGACTCTTGAGGGAGGAGCTATCATTGTATATTTCACTTGTATCTCCGCAATTTTTGGCTAAGGAAGACCAGGGTTTTGCAGTCATCTTTGGGATTCTTGTGGACTCATTGTGTTGATGGTGTGTCTCTTCATGTTATTGTAAGCTTTGTTATGTGATTCATTTCCTTTTTATACTGCTGCATATTAAACAAATGAAGTGATAAAGTCAGAATTCATGCTTGCCATGCTCTACTTTTAAATTTGTTTAATTTCTATGTTTTCTACTGTCTAAAGAGAATTCAAATCCATTGTTTGCTCTCTTTAGCCTTCTTATCTCTCTTCCTGATCATCCACTTCAGCTAAAGACATCTACACAATCTCCTACCTTGCCCCAAAGACTTCCCTGCAGAAACTGTGTCCAATCCCCGCACCCTAAATTGCAGTTCCTTAATTTGCCACCAAAAAACCCCAAAAACCCCAAAATCAACCTTCAAATCAGTTTACTAGCCTAATATCAGTGTTACCTTGATTGGTCATCTCTTCCTATTGAAAATTTACCGAGATTGACCGGAGAGAGCCTTCTCCTGCCCCGTAGGGCTAGCTACGAGGCTGAATGGTTTGATGTAGCTTTGAGATTTGCCTTTTCAGCCTGAGGTGAAATTTCAAGTGCTAACAGGTTTCATGAAACTCCTTATTTAAGAGCCACACTTTGATGGCTCAACACATTGACTTATGATACTTTTATGCTGTAATATTTTTGGTTTGAAGACTTAATTTGAAGACTTGTGTTACTCTCATTTTTGCTGCTCAATACATGGATGTGTGACTGATATAAAGCTTCTGATATCATCTTCAAAAGTGTGCAAGGCAAGGGTGGAGGGCCCCCACTCCAAGCTAAGTACACTTCCAAGTTAAACTAGTTTTATTTCATTGCAAATCTGGTTGATGGTAGCTTTAGTTTTTCAAAGTCTTATTTCAGATTGCCTTATGGTTATTCATAGTGATTGATTTCATTTGTTAATGGTTTATTCATCATCTAATTGAGTTGGAAAACAAGTGTTCAAGTTGGGCATTCCCTCTATGAAATGGTGAATCAGAACTAGTCTCTTTTGTTTACATGCAAATAGTTTGTTTCCATTTAGATTTATATCTTGAGATGAATGAGTTATGATGGAAAACTTTAAGTGTCTCTTAAGTTAAGAGCTTCTTTCATGTATAATTTATGCATCTTGAGTTTTTGGTTACAATCTCTAATTCATTAAGTAATAACTGAGGTGGAAGTGGACTTCTTGAGTTCAAGAACCCTTTCAATGTTTTCTCTTTTGAGCTGATTGAATTAGAGTTATTAGATATATTTTCTTTAGCTTTTTAATCATTTATCTTTCAAGGTTTGGTTATATTAGATCTTCACAAATAGTGAATTTGCCTCAAAGAATAAACAACCCGGATTGATAGTAAATAATTGTGTTAGTTTAGGAACATAAATTAGCTCAACATTTTGGCGCCGTTGCCGGGGAGGCAATTATCGGCATAGTCAATAGAGAGATAAAATCCAAAATACACAAAAACATTAGTTACATTTCATTTCTTTAATTATGTTACTTTATGCCTAGAGTTAGAGATCCTCAAGGTAGATTTATCAAAAACCCCCCACAAGTAGAGATAGGATCATCACATACACCTGTTACTGGTAATCCAATCATTGAAGAACTGATTGAAAAACAAAGAAGTGGCCAAAGATTAACCTTGATTGAAAGGCAAACTTTGTCAGCTTGGGAAGCAAAGCAAAAATTCTCCACTTCCGGAAAACCAAAAGAGAAAGGAAAACAAATTGTTTTTCCATCCATCGATCCTCCTATCTTCCCACAACTTGAACCTCCACCTGAAATTGAAACAACTCAAACAATGGCAGAAGGACATGGATCCGTTCATCTTAATGATGAAGAACAAAGAGCTGAAAATGAAAGACAAGAAAGAGAATGGAGGAGGAAGAGAGAGGAAGAAAGGAAACACGAAAATGATAGGAAGTTAGAAAATGACAGGAAAAGACAAGAAGATGGACTTGACCAAGAATCAACTTTTGGTTTCCCAATAATAGATACAAGTGCAATACTAGGAGAAGAAGTAAAAATGAAAAACATTCCACCTTCTGTGTTGCCAAACTTCTATGGAATGTCTACAGAAGATCCGGATTCATTCATGTTTGAATTCGATATCTTATGTAGAACATATGGCTATACTGATGATGTCCATAAGCTCCGTCTTTTTCCTGCAACATTAAAAGCAGCAGCCTTAAAATGGTTTATGGGGTTAGGAGAACAAACAATAGCCTCCTGGGATGATATGCGAACTGTCTTCCTTAAGAAATATCAGCCTTATTGTAGATCTAGAGATTCAAAGGAAGATGTGTTTAGAATGACACAACAAGAAGATGAAAATCTAGAAGAATATTTAGAACGGTTTGCATATAATCTTCAGAAGTCTAAACAACATTCCCTAAATCAAGAAACTGTTCGCACAATCTTCCTCAAAGGTATAAGAGATGAATACCTTGACATTTTAAATGTAATGGGCAAAGGAGATATTTCAAATCTTCCATTTGATGAAATTGTTGAGTTATGTCAGAAATATTCTAGAGGAAGATCAAAAACCGGAAGAAGGGAAGTAAGTTCTAAAGCGGCAAAGTCAGCTGCAGGAGGGATAACAAGGGCTGAAATAGGAAGTCTATTGGAAAATTTCAAAACAGATCTTTTGAGTACATTAGGGACACAAGTAGATGTGCTAAAGGCAAACAAAAAGAAAGAAGAACAAGAACAAGCCTTAGCAATATTTTGTTCAAAATGTAAAAAGAAACATCCTTTGAGAGACTGTCCTTTAGATAGCATTCAAGTGTGTGGTCTTTGTACAGGCAATCACTCCACAGAAAATTGTGTAACATTGAAAGACTTGCAAACTAATTCAATGGAAGAAATGCAAGGAGCAGAAGGTTTCTATTACGTTGCACCAAGAAGACCATGGCCACCTAGAATGCCTCAACCAAATCAGCAACAAATCCCTCAGCAAAATTATGCTTATCCATCTTATAATCCTTGGACCCCTCCTATGCCATGGCAAGCTTGGCCTCCACAACAATATCCACAACAACCTGCACAAGGTTGGAGAGGATATGGTTATGGAAACCAACAACCACAACAGTCTCAACAATATCAACAACATTACCAGCAACAGTACCAACAGCCATTTTCATACCCACCATATCCTTCATCCATGCCATTTCCGCAACAAAATTCTGCATATCCATTCCAACAGCAGAATCCACCACCATTGTTAACACAACCACAGCAATTACAGTTACCTTCAAATCAACCCAGACCAACACAATTACCATCCCAACTGGTGGCTAATCCGAATAACAAAGTGAACAAATCTGCATATACAGTAGAGGAAACAGCATATTATCCTGCATATTCAATTCTTCCTCTAGATGATGTCCATTTAAGGTCTGGAAAAGTACTTAAGAAGGATTCTCCTCCAATTATAGAAGAACCAGCTGAACAAGGAGAATCATCTGAAACAGCACAAACTAAGGTACAAAATCAGAAAGGAGCAAATA
Source organism: Pinus tabuliformis (assembly GCA_031772625.1). NCBI lineage: Eukaryota > Viridiplantae > Streptophyta > Pinopsida > Pinales > Pinaceae > Pinus > Pinus tabuliformis. Next base: position 190,218,981 of record CM062816.1, read on the forward strand.
TTACACAAACACCACCTTATCCTGAAAGGTTGGTAGAACAACAAACTCAAAATCAAATAACCCTTCCTGAATTTGATATCTTAGATGAGTTAAAAAATGCATATGTTAAGATTCCTTTATTAAAAGCCATTAAAGAAATACCGATATATGCAAAGACAATAAAGGAATTATGCATTAGGAAAGAAAGAAAGAAAAAGGATCCTGCAACAATCCAAGTCATTGGTAAATTAGCAAGTCTCATGTCTACTCAAACTGTAATAGAAAAATATATTGATCCTGGTATCCCAATGGTTACCATATCAATAAATAATTTCTCTGTACCTAACACATTAATAGACTTGGGAGCAGCTATAAACGTAATGACAATGGAAACAATGAAAACTTTGCAATTAAACAACATTAGATCAACCTCAACAGTCTTGGAATTAGCAGATAGATCTAAGGTTGTTCCTGAAGGAATGTTAGAAGATATCATAGTTTCCTTGGATTCATGGGAATATCCTGTTGACTTCTTGATCTTGCAACCAAAGACAAACTTGGGAGGACATCCTCTGATATTAGGCAGACCATGGTTAGCCACTGCTGATGCCTTCATAGGATGCAGATCTGGAAGTATGATAATATCACATGGAGATGAAAGGAAACATATCACTCTCTATTCACCTGCACAAACCACTTCTTTAGAATCAATACTTGAAACCCAGGAAAAGCAACAAACAAAAGCAGTTTTAAGTATTAATCAATTCTTTGATTTTAGAGAAGAGGAGGAGAATGAAGATCTGATGGACCTTTTTATCTCAGAACCAAGCATTTCAGAGCAGCTTAGGAAAGTTCAATATGAAGCTGCAAATGAACTTCTGAATCAATGTTTTCAGGAAACATGTACTATTCGAACTTTGCAGAATTCTTTGGGAGACATCTTTCCTGTAAACACAATTAGCAACCCAATAATCAAAACAATTGAGGTACATCCTGGAAAACATTTAAATATTGGAAACCAGCTGCAATCAAAACAAGAACAAGAGGTAATTGCATTACTACAGAAATACTCAAAAGCATTTGCCTGGGATTATACTGATATGCAAGGAATCCATCCTACCACATGTATCCACCACATCTATACAGATGATAAACTTAAACCTGTTAGACAACCTCAAAGAAGAATGAATCCTATGATGAAAGAAATAGTGAAAGAGGAACTGCAAAAACTGTTAAATGTTGGATTCATCTATCCTATTTCAGATAGTCAATGGGTTTCACCACTGGTTGTTGTACCAAAGAAAAATGGAAAATGGAGGGTATGTATAGATTATCGAGAATTAAACAAAGCTACCTTAAAAGATCATTTTCCTTTACCATTCATTGACCAGGTGCTAGATTCTTTGGCTGGAAAGAAATACTTCTCTTTCTTGGATGGGTTTAGTGGGTACAACCAGATTAGAATAGCAAAAGAAGACCAAGACAAAACTACATTTACTTGTCCATGGGGAACCTATGCATATAATGTTTTGCCATTTGGTTTATGCAATGCACCTGCAACTTTTCAAAGAGCAGTGCTTGCGATATTTGCTGATCTAGTTCATGAATGTGTAGAAGTTTATATGGATGACTTCACAGTGTATGGAAACACATATGATGATTGTCTGAACAATCTTGAGAAAGTCTTGAAGAGATGTATCGAAACAAATCTGTCATTAAGTAATGAAAAATGCTATATGATGTTAACAGAGGGTATAGTTCTGGGACACCATATTTCCGGTTCCGGAATTAAGGTGGATCCAGCCAAAATTCAAGTCCTAGTTAACTTAATGCCACCTACAACTCAAAAGGAGGTCAGAAGTTTCTTGGGCTATGCGGGCTATTACAGACGATTCATAGAAAAATTTAGCAAAATAGCTCAACCCCTGTTTAAATTATTAGCAAAAGATGTTGAATTCCAATGGACAAATAGCTGTCAGAATGCTTTTCAAATTTTAAAAGATAAGCTGTCAGTGGCACCCATACTTCGAGGGCCAAATTGGTCTTTGCCATTTCATATTTCCACTGACGCATCAGATACTGCAATAGGTGCTTCTTTGGGGCAGAAAGAAAATTTGTTCAACTATGCAATATACTTTATCAGTAAGAATTTGACACCTGCAGAAACAAACTATACAGTCACCGAAAAGGAAATGTTAGCCGTTATACATGCAGTAAACAAATTCAGGCATTACATAACAGGATATCAAGTTTTTATTCACACAGATCATTCAGCAATAAAATACTTGATGAACAAACCCATCACTAATGGACGAATTACAAGATGGCTCCTGTTATTGCAAGAATTTAACATTACAATCCAAGACCGGCCAGGCAAAGAAAACCAGGTGGCTGACTTTCTGTCCCGCATCCAATCACCAGAAGACCCAAATCCTGTGATAGACAACTTCCCTGATGAACATCTGTTTGCCATAACAGTTAAAACACCTTGGTTTGCAGATATTGCTAATTATTTGTCATCTGGAAAATTTCCAACTCAATTCACAAGCAAGCAAAGAAAGAAAATTGTTAGAGAAAGTTCTAGGTATAGCTGGGTGAATGGTGATTTGTTTTATACTGGTTCAGATCTAATGATTAGAAAGTGTGTGCGTGAAGATGAAATACTAGATATTCTCAGGGCATGTCATGACGAACCATGTGGTGGTCATTTTGCAGACAAACGAACAGCATATAAAGTGCTGCAACTGGGCTATTACTGGCCATCTGTCTTCAAAGATTCTAAGGCATATGTCAAGCAATGTGACAGTTGCCAAAGAATAGGGAGACCCATCATGTCAGATGAAATGCCACTCAAACCGCAGGTCCTCATTGAGCCATTTGAGCAGTGGGCACTTGATTTTGTTGGACCCATTAATCCACCATCAAATGGAAAAAGGTACATCCTAGTGTGCACGGACTATGTAACCAAATGGGTGGAAGCCAAAGCAGTGAGCAGAGCGACAGAGGACACAGTGGTTACCTTCCTCTTTGAAGAAATTTTTGTAAGATATGGAGTACCAAGACAAATAGTGACAGATCAAGGAACGCAGTTTACCTCAAAGTTAGTGCGGGATCTGACAGAGAAATATAAGATAAAGCACAGAAAGTCTACTCCATATCACCCTCAAGCAAATGGTCAGGTAGAATCCACAAACAAGGTCTTAGAAAATATCATGACTAAGACGGTGCAGCTGAATAGGAAAGATTGGTCTGAGAAGTTAAAAGATGCATTATGGGCTTACAGAATCACATGGAAAAACACAACTGGTTTTAGTCCATACCAGTTGGTCTACGGGAAAGAAGCCTTATTGCCTATTGAATTTCAGATACAAACCTACAGACTCGCAGCAGAATTGGGCATGGACCTGACTGAAGCACAACAACAGAGAATCATGGAACTTAACCAATTGGATGAACATCGTCAACAAGCAATTGAACAGACAGCATTAGTACAGCAACAGAGAATGAAATGGCATGATAGATACATTAAAACCAAGACATTTCAGAAGGGAGACTGGGCCTTATTATTTGACTCCAAATTCAAGGATTTCAAAGCGAAGTTTACAACACACTGGCTAGGGCCATATGAAATCGAGGAGATCTTTGATAATGGAGCAGTGAAGATAAAGACCATTGACCAGGACCCCACCTCATTTGTTGTAAATGGTCATAGGCTGAAAGTTTATCATCAGCCTATTAGTAAAGAGACATTCATGAAACAACTGGTAGAAGAAACAGGACTGGAAATTATGGCTCTGCCATCTTCCAGTTCAACAAAAGAATAATTTTTTTTTTGAAAAAATATATATATAAAAAAAAACAAAACATAAAAAAAAAAAAAAAAAGGAAAAAGATATATGAAAAAGAAAAAAAAAACATAAAAAAATAATTTGTTTGCTGGTGAAAACCAGGTAACTGGCACCAAGCAAACACGAATTCATAGGGGAAAACCAGGGAAACCTGGACTCTATGAATTCTATATTCTTGTTTTACTATTCTCACATAATTTCAATGCAGGACCTTTCCACAATTGACTTGAGGACAAGTCAAACTTTCAGCAAGGGAGAGTCTTGTAGCAAGCTTTTAGCTGCCACAGCTAAGGGATTGTGTTGTCCACTTTGGACCTGAAGCAAATTTGTTGCAGCAGAACCTGAAGGGACCTGAGAGAAACATCATTACAGAAGGGACCTGAAGCAAACATGAGTTGCAGCAGATCAAATCATTCCAGAAGCATTGCAGAGGGACCTGAGATGAAATACTATTGCAGAGGGACCTGAAGCAAACTTGTTGAGAACCAGATCAAAGCCGACACAATATACCAGAAGCAGTGCAGAGGGACCTGAAAGGAAAACATTATTAAAAGGGACCTGAACAATTCAAGAAATGGAGCATAGTGAACAAGGAGTAGTAATAAAAGTCTACTTTTCATCTATCCACAACATTCAACATTCCACCTGTACAAACAGCATTCAACATTCCACCAGTACAAATAGCATTCAAGGGAGTATATTCATAGCCATTTTGTGCTTGAAATTCAAATTTTTTTTAGAAACTTTTAGTTTTGATCTAATTGAAGTTAGTATCTGCAAATATTCATTAATATTCATTCCCAATATATACCCCAACATCCCTATACATATTCCATTTCATTCACATACATTCCCTATACATCTTTTTAATAACCCTAGGTATTTTCCTTAAACGCAAAAAGATCAAGCTAGGACAACTCTTTTCACCTGCACATAAACTCAGAGCATTAGAATGATTATAATTTTAAACATGACCCCAATGGTCATTTTAAAATTATAAAGCTATGTTATAAAAGGTATGCGCTAAAGTTATAAATTATAAAGGCATTGAACATATATATCATAAGTTATATGAGCGCTAAAGTTATTTTTCAAATGCGCAAAAGCTAATGGTATAAGGTATATATGTTGCAAAGAGAATATAGTATGCGCATATATCAAATGTATTAAGGTATAAAGTATTGCGCATATCAAATGGAGGTATAAGGAATATACATAAACCAAATGCGCATATCCAATAGCATATAACATAGTAATGAAGGGCCGTGGGTTATGATAATGAAGTTCATGGGTTACAAGGAATGATATAAGGAGAAGCATGTTATTCAAATAAACATTATGGCATATAAACGCAGACCTATGATATTTAAAGTGCAGGGATTAAAAGTTTGGGGCGCATATCATATGGAGGATAAGGTATGTATTTGGCACATTTATGCACAAGCCATATGATAATAATCAAACAGCAGTGTTGCGGCCAAGTAATGAAATGAAATATGTAACTGTCGTTGCAATGAAGGCACACGATGGTGGCCATAATCAACGAGGGTCGTAGCAATGAACAAAACAAATACCACGCAGGCCAACACGCAGGTACGGATTTTGACACGGTGTTATGGCAGCGTATGGTTATTGGATGATGGAGCGGTGGAAGATATGCGTATGAAACAACAATACGGCCATCCTCATGACTCAGTCGGGCGACTGAGTCAATGAGGACGGCCATGTAACCACGCATAACAGCACCAATGAATGAAACGCAGGGTACAGCAGAGAAACGGTCATAAACCAACCTCCCCTGCGCAGTTCAAACAACAAATCCTCATTGCCATAGCTCAGAAAATTGTGTTTGGGCCGCAGCATAGTAAAAGGGAGAAAGGAGTGTATTGAGGTGATTTTAAAGACGAAATCTGAGTTGAATGAGTGGAGAAAGCCGAGTGTTGGAAGCAAACAAGGTAAGACTGGAGTTTATTTCGCTCGGCGACTGTAGATATGTATGAGTCCTCGCCATTAACTCACAGATTTTGTTGCTTTGCCACCAGTTCGACTGACCGAAGAAGGAGGGATTTGAAGTGCGTGTTTGCATCCCACGCGGCCAGTGACAGTCAGGTAACACTAAAACCGGGATAACTCCAAGTGTGCAGCATGTATGGATAAACTAAACAGATTTTTATGCGTAAATTATGGTGTAGAAACAGTGGTCAATCGCCCAGCATTTAAGTTTTAAACATTGCATGCATAACACGATAGTCATTTTGAGTTAAATATGGAATATGAAGCCGTAAACCCGGAGAGTTAGTTTGAGTAGGAGAAGCAGGAAGCGTTAAAGGCTATTTATGTACGCACTGCTTGTTTACTGTTGTTTCATATTCCTTTTTGCTGTGCGCAATTGTCATTGGCTGCCAACAGAGGAACGCATTAAATCACGGAGTGTTGTCATATGTGTGTTGAACGCATTAAAACAGATTGTTGAGCGTTGTTGTATGTGTATGGGCTGCCAAACCGAGAAACGCATTGGTATATGCCGAGAGGGGTGGATTGTCAAATGTAAAACAGAGGAATGTTGTAGATTGCGCACATTTCAAATGCATTCATGCCTTAATGCGCCCCTGTGTATCGAAATTTTAATGTATTTGTGCCATATACAGAGGATTGAAATGCGTAGGAGTGCCTGCATACATGCTATGTTGACTGCAGAACTGAGTTGAATGTCAAAATTTGCATTGTTTGTGCCTTGAAGCCGAGAGTTTTATAGTCTGTGTTTTAAAAAAAAAATTTTGACATTTGTTATAAGCAGTGAGTATGATGAGGCCGAGCGCATGTGATTAGTCCTCTAGGCTTATAACTCTGTGTGCATTACACAGTCATATTTTTGTGAAAAAAATGATGAAAAGGATTAGGCCGAGAATGTTTTGGAATATTTCTTGAGAGGCCGAGAGTAATTTGCCACATTATACAGTCAATTTTCTTGAGAATTTGTTGCAAGGCCGAGAGCAATTTGTTACATTACACAGTCATTTTTTTTGTGAATAGGCAGAGAATGTTTTTGAGGATCTGGTGAGAGGCCGAGAGCAAAAATTTTCAAGTTTTTTTGTTTAAATACACAGTAACGCATGTTATTTTGAGCTAAGAAAACATGGTTATTGCTGCATGTGTATTTAATTTTCAAAAACAAACAGAGAACAGTGTATTGATAGAAGATATTCAGGTGTTATTTGCCTTAAACAGGGAATTGAAACAGAGCTTGTGCAGAGGAAAGACAACATAGGTTAAAGAAGACAGAGTCAAACAGATTAAATTTGAGTCAGAGGGGGAAGGTAAGCCTCGTTGCTTCTACAATTTCATTTAAAAACAATAGTCAAAATTTTTGTTAAAATGAAGTTAGTAACAGCAGAGGATTTTATTGATTGGTTCACAGAAATCATGACAAACCGGGTAGAACCAAGATTTCAAATAGAAAGTTGGGGAAAGGAAACTGTAGAAAAACTGTATCAGTCAGGGATGATAGGATTTCTACAGAAGTTTAATGGCCATTCTGAGCAGATAACCAAAGATTTCATCAATAATTTCAGCCAAGACCAAACTCAAGTAGGAGAAATCATTGTCCCAGTAACTCAAGAGTACTTGTCCAAAGCCTTAGAGTTGCCGATGATAGGGGAGAAGTATCACAAAGGTTTACATTTCAAGGAGAAAGCGTGGACTTTCTTCCTTGAAAAGAACCGAAAGGGGACATTTGATAGAACTAAAGGGATACCCAGGGAGTGGTTTAATGAACCATGGGGGGAACTGGTCTTGGTTATTCAAAAATTCTTGACTTGTGATCGTGGATACAGCATTGCTCATTTATATCATGTTAGATTACTACAGCATATCAAAGGGGATGATAGGATTAACTTACCATATTTCCTATACAAAAGTCTTGTGAAAATGATTGAAACAGTGAAACAGGAGCATAGGCCAAGGGCAGCACAGATATATCATCAGGGGTTAATTAAAATCTTAGTGGAACACCAGGTGAAATCAAAGGGCCTAGAATGGAAAGAATTCATGCATAAAAATCATTTTACTGAACAGCTTATTGATATACAGGACAAAGTAGAGCAGGAAAACAGAAGCATGATGAATTCTCCCCTATATCCAAGAACAAGAGCTAGAAATATGGCCATGCATGAGACTGAAACATCTGTTATGTCTGTTCCTAGGAATAGGAATTCTATTGATTTTGAAAAAGAAGTAGAAGCATATTCTCCTAGAAAACCAGAAGAACAGGATATAGCACAAGAACCCCTTGAAAGGGATTCCATATATGATAATGATGCAGGAGAATCATTAATGAAAACCACCCAGGATTTTGAAAAGGAAATTAATTTGGCCAAAATCCAAGACTTAACTGATCAGATAGAAATAAGCAAAATTGTGGAAAAGCAATTAAAATCAGAGAATAAGGCACAGAAAAAGGACAATGCAAAGCTAATGAAAACAAATGAAAAATTACAAGAAGAAATAAGCAAGTTGAAAAGGAGAAATGAATTGCTTTCCAAACAAGCATTCAAATGGTTAAAGGACAAAAATATGTGGCAAGCTAAATATGAAAAACAAAAGGTTAAAGCAGCAATGTTGAAGGCAAAGCAAGAATCAGAATTTGATTGTTTGAACAAGGAAACAACAACAGGTACAGCATCCACTTCAGAGGGCAGAAGGTCCAAGAGAAGCAAGGAAGCATGGGGACATGCTTGATCATAAGCATGGGAGAGATGTTGGGCCTCAGTTTTGATCTTATTTTGCTTTGAGAAACTTACCTAACCATCTATTTATCCCTCATTTTCACTCCATCCATTCCATTTTAATGAATATTTGATGTCTAATCAGGTATTTAGCTTTAATTTGTCAATTTCTAAAGTTTTTATAAAAGTTTGATTTTAAGTGCAATTTTGGCAATTTCAGAAATTCCCGTAATCACTTCATGGTTGATATGGATGCAGGCCACTTCAGCACGAATGGGATACATGAATGGAAAGCTTGGGAACTAGGACCAAGCCACCTATGCTTGGTTCCAACATAACGAGCTTTATTATGCCTATTTGGAGCTAGTCAATCATGACTAGTCATCCAGAAATCCCATCTAAATAGGGCAGTTTTGAGATTCCATGATATTAGTCATATTTCTTGGGATGAGAGGAGTGGATTCGACTTGGATAGGTGGCTTAGAGTAGATAAGATTGTTAGAGTAAATATAGATCAGTTGGTTTCATGAAACTCCTTATTTAAGAGCCACACTTTGATGGCTCAACACATTGACTTATGATACTTTTATGCTGTAATATTTTTGGTTTGAAGACTTAATTTGAAGACTTGTGTTACTCTCATTTTTTCTGCTCAATACATGGATGTGTGACTGATATAAAGCTTCTGATATCATCTTCAAAAGTGTGCAAGGCAAGGGTGGAGGGCCCCCACTCCAAGCTAAGTACACTTCCAAGTTAAACTAGTTTTATTTCATTGCAAATCTGGTTGATGGTAGCTTTAGTTTTTCAAAGTCTTATTTCAGATTGCCTTATGGTTATTCATAGTGATTGATTTCATTTGTTAATGGTTTATTCATCATCTAATTGAGTTGGAAAACAAGTGTTCAAGTTGGGCATTCCCTCTATGAAATGGTGAATCAGAACTAGTCTCTTTTGTTTACATGCAAATAGTTTGTTTCCATTTAGATTTATATCTTGAGATGAATGAGTTATGATGGAAAACTTTAAGTGTCTCTTAAGTTAAGAGCCTCTTTCATGTATAATTTATGCATCTTGAGTTTTTGGTTACAATCTCTAATTCATTAAGTAATAACTGAGGTGGAAGTGGACTTCTTGAGTTCAAGAACCCTTTCAATGTTTTCTCTTTTGAGCCGATTGAATTAGAGTTATTAGATATATTTTCTTTAGCTTTTTAATCATTTATCTTTCAAGGTTTGGTTATATTAGATCTTCACAAATAGTGAATTTTCCTCAAAGAATAAACAACCCGGATTGATAGTAAATAATTGTGTTAGTTTAGGAACATAAATTAGCTCAACAATGGTTATTATTTTTCATGTGCTAACTTTAGACATATGGCTAGGGACTGTCAAACGTATAATAGGTACAATTATCAAAGATATTATCAATGGAATCAAAACCATAGAAGTAGGTATTAGCCTAGAGGTAGGTTTGCAAGATCACAAGATAGGTTTCACTACGACTCTGATAGTAGAGAGTTTACATTGTATGCTCCATTATTCAGTGCCAACATTGAATGTTACAAATGCAATAAGTATGGGCACATAGCTCGAGATTGCAAGTACAAGATGGAATCCTCCATGAATAACAACCCTAACATCAAGTACATGAAAGGACAACAAATGCAAGAAGATCAAGAAAATGATAAAGTTTCAGCAGTAATGCTTTCAGGCTTTTTTCTAAATGCAAAAGATCTTTAGGTAGCAACAAGTACACTAGGAAATGACAAGGTTCAGGATTATCCAGCCAAAGGGATGGGTAGTACATTAGTTTGAAGAATCCATCATGTTGACTCCCTGAATATTGAAGAGGGAGAGTCTAAGCAGCAGTAGTGGCACATTTGAAAATCAATCATTAACAGGTTGACATAAAGGAATATTATGGACAGTTTCAATGGCAAGCAAATTTAATCCATATTGATAGATAGAATCAATAGTAATAGTTTGTGTGAAGCATAGTATGTCAAGCAAGAATTAAGAAAAACCATTTCAAAGCTGACAAGTTGTAAGAAAAGTTTGGATGATTTATTTATGGCTTCTAGGCTAGATGTGATGCAAGAAGTTGGGAAAGTTTCAAGATTCCAAGAAGCACCAAAGGAATCCTATGTTATTGCGGTAAAAAGGATTTTTCGATATCTTAAGGTAACAACAAAATATGGACTATGGTATCCTAATGGACATGAGCTAACCATCAAGGCTTATGTTGGGTCCCTATAATACTAGTGATTACCCCATTACTATTGTATTTATACCCCTTATTTATATTGTTGTGCCCCTATTACCCCCATATTATTATTTCTGTGCCCCATAGAATCCCTCTATTGTTATTTTTGTGGCTTTATATTATTATTGTTAGGTCGGCTGGATTATATTGTGACTCCTTAGACTCCTATATATAGAAAGGAGGTTTTGTCATTTGTATCATCCAATAATTGTTCATTTATGTAATGTAAAGGAGGTTGCCCCCTCGAAGAGGCTGAATTCTAAGGCGTTGATCTATCTTTTCTATCTTTTCTTGAGCTGGTTTCATAACATTTGGTATCAGAGCTTTGGATTCTAGGGTTTCGCTGCTCCAAACAGGTCATCGTGGCATTTTCGCTATAACTTTTTTTCTGTGACGTTTTATAAGTCGCAAAAAAAACCCCTTTGAGAAGAATTGACGTTGAACCTTGGGTCTGAATTTCAGAGGTTTTCGCGCGATATTTTCGGAGATATGATCTGAGGAAGTTGGTCTTTTTGTAGACTCCTGAATTACATTCAAAACAGGTGACCTGGGGAAAATCGTCATAACTTTCTCTCTGAGGATCGGATTGAAATTTCGTAAAAAGGTACAGAAAGAGGACGGACTTTAGTTTTTTGTGGGTGTTTTTTAGATCCAAATGTCGAAACAGTGACTCGCAGCACGTCGTACAAGTTAGCTCTACTGAACTAGTCTATAATCAAGTCACTGTGGGAGATTTCGCATAACTCTTCCTTGGAGAATCCAATTTGGGTCAGACTTGTGGCATTGGAAAGAGGACACAGAGAGCTACTACAGGTCACAAGTTCAGAACTAGATGACTGGAAAGTACAGAGATACATCAGAGGCAATATCGAGCTCCTACAAAGTGAAAAAAGGTGTGTAGAATTTTTTAAATTTTTGCTTAAGCTTGGTTTGAAAATTTATTTTGAAGGAATTCAAAGGGCATAGTAGAGCATTATTATCGGTAACTGATGCCCCGAGGAAAGAAAATGCAAACACCTAGTAAGGAACCTGAAAGCTCTAGCATGACTCATGAAGAAGAGGAAGAAATGCTACATGATATATCAAAATTACAAGAACAAGTGCAACAAATGTCACGCTCACAAAAGTTAACAGATGCTAAGATAAATGGCATGGAAGCTAAGATGAATGGCATGGAAGCTAAGATGGACAATTTGAAGATAGATTTGAACACAAATTTGAAGACAGGCATGGCAGATTTGAAGACAGATTTGACTAATTTTCTACAAGAAATACTTACTAATGGTGAAAAGGTAGTAAAGGAAACTCATGATGAGAACAAAAGAAATGTTAATCATGATTCCATAGATGCTAATGTTGGATCGAAGAATCACCATATTCCAAAAATCGATATGAGGAAGTTTGATGGCAAGGATCCCGCCACATGGATATTACAGATGGAGCAATTCTTCGATCTCAATAATGTGCAAAACACACAAAAGGTACGTATGGCAACTTTATATTTGGAACCAAATCAGTTTGTATGGTATCAATGGCTTTGTTCTCGTAAACAATTTATCACTTGGGCAATTTTTACGGAAGAATTGATAGCACATTATGAGGATACAAAAACAACACTTTTTTTAGCCAATTGATAAGTCTCAAACAAAAGGGTTCAATAATGGAGCACATTGAGGAGTTCCAAAAATTGAACATAAGGGTAAAAGATATTCCAGAGGAGCATAGGATTGATGTGTTCATAGGGTCTTTAAAGGATAATATCCAACATGATGTGCGCCTTTGGGAACCTGATTCATTAGAGAAGGCATTCAGGTTAGCAAGAAAAATGGAAAGCAAAATTATGGCAACTAGGAAGCATACCATTCACAACTATAAAGACGGAAGTGTTGTTGCCCATAGTCTTCCACAACCTACAAGGTTGACACCACAACAATTGGAAGAAAAAAGAGCAAAAGGGCTTTGTTACAATTGTGATAGCAAATACACAAAAGGTCATAAGTGTGCTGAGAAGAAATTATTCTACATAGATTGTGAAGAGGAAGAAGAAAAGGAGCAAGAAAGGTCAAAAGAAGAGAATATATTCCAGGAACAAAGCCTAGATGAAGAACAAATAAATCCGACCATATCTTGTAATGCATTGGCAGGAATTACCACTCCTCAAACCATCAAGATAGAAGGACAAATCAAGAAGAAAAAGGTAATAGTGTTGATTGATTCAGGAAGCACCCACAATTTTATTCATTGTAGGGTAGCAAAAGAATTGAATTGCTTCCTATATCCAGCACCAGAGTGTCAAGTGATGATTGCAAATGGAGGAACAATAAATTGTTCTGGAAAGTGCCATAATATCAAGCTATCCATGGGAGAATATGTATTGACTAGCCCAATGCTTTCCATTCCAATGGGAGGTGCTGATGTTGTACTAGGAGTCCAATGGCTACAATCCTTGGGTACAATAGCTTTTAATTTTCAAGAACTTTTCATGAAATTTTCTGTGGAAGGAAAGGAAGTTGAATTAAGGGGTATTGCAGGGAAACCAGGAAAGATAATCAGCTCTAATGGCATGACAAAGCTTCTAAAAAAGGAGCAAAGAGGTGTAATTGCACAATTATGTTCGCTAGATGTTTCCACATTGGAATCATCTATTTCTCCAGATCTCCAAAAAGTCCTGGACAATCATTCCAAGGTATTTGAGACTCCCAAAGGTCTCCCACCTATGCGTGATCATGATCATGCTATTCATCTGATTCCAGGAAGTGTTCCTCCAAACATCAGGCCGTACAGATATCCATATGTCCAAAAAAGTGAAATTGAACGTATGGTTGCAGAAATGCTAGAGGCTGGTATAATTCAACCGAGTCAAAGTTCTTTCTCAGCTCCAGTAGTATTGGTGCACAAGAAGGATGGATCATGGCGCATGTGTCCAGATTATAGGGAGCTCAACAAGCTCACTATTAAAGATAAGTTTCCCATTCCTGTCATTGATGAATTACTGGATGAATTGCATGGATCAATTTACTTCACCAAGTTGGATCTTCGTTCGGGATATCATCAAATCAGAATGAAGATTGAAGACATTCCGAAAACGGCATTTAGAACTCATGAGGGTCATTATGAATTTTTGGTCATGCCTTTTGGCCTTACCAATGCACCTTCAACATTTCAAGGTTTGATGAATTCAATTTTCAAACCATTCCTTAGAAAATTTGTGTTAGTATTTTTTGATGATATACTAATCTACAGCAAGTCTTGGAAGGATCATGTTGAACATGTTGACAAGGTGCTACAACTATTGGAGGAGAAAAATTATATGCAAAAAGATCCAAATGTTTCTTTGGAGTCCAGGAGGTGGAATATTTGGGTCATATTGTATCTCATGAAGGAGTTAAGGTAGACCCTAGCAAAATTAAAGCCATTAAGGAATGGAAAATCCCCACATCCATAAAGCATCTGCGAGGATTTCTTGGGTTGACAGGGTATTATCGCAAGTTTGTTAAGAATTATGGGAGAATAGCAGCACCTCTAACAACATTATTGAAGAAAGATTCATTTTCATGGACTCCAGAAGCAACAAAGGCCTTTAAACATCTTAAAGAGGCAATGTGCCAAGCACCGGTCTTAGCTACACCGGACTTCACAAAAACCTTTATTGTGGAATGTGATGCTTCAGGAAATGGAATTGGTGCTGTTCTAATGCAAGATGAAAGACCCATTGCTTTTGAAAGTCGTCCAATCAAGGGAAAGTTTTTAAGCAAAGCTATTTATGAGAAGGAAATGTTGGCAATACTCCATGCACTTAAGAAATGGCGACCCTACCTAATGGGAAGACACTTCAAGGTAAAAACGGATCATGATAGCCTTAAATACTTTTTAGAACAAAGATTATCCTCTGAAGAGCAACAAAAGTGGGTCACAAAGATGTTGGGTTATGACTTTGAAATCATCTACAAAAAAGGGAAGCAAAATGTGGTGGCAGATGCACTCTCAAGAAAGGATGAGGATGTGGAAGCATTGTTGTGTGCCATTTCTATTATCCAACCAGATTGGATAAACGAAGCAAAGGAGGAATGGAAGAATGACGAAGAAGTGTGGGCACTTATTCGAAAGCTACAACAAGATTCCAGTACTTCTGATACATTTAGCTGGCAAAATGATTCGTTATGGTACAAAGATCGCTTATACCTCTGTAAGAATTCCCAGCTAAAACAAAAGATTCTTATGGAATTGCACACTTCTCCCTTAGGAGGGCACTCAGGATTTTTAAAAACTTACCACAGGGTTAAGAAGGAATTTTTTTGGGATGGCCTTAAATCAGATATTCAAAAGTTTGTGGCGGAATGTTTGGTTTGCCAACAAAATAAAGTTGAAACAATTAAGACACCGGGTCTATTACAACCTTTATCCATTCCAAGCCAACGTTGGGAGGAGGTTTCAATGGATTTTATCACAGGTTTACCCAAGTCTGAGGGAAAGAGTGTCATCATGGTGGTAGTTGACAGACTTACCAAGTATGCACACTTTTGTGCATTATCACATCCATTTAAAGCCAGTACAGTTTCTACTGCATTTATGGAAACAGTTCAAAAGCTACATGGAAACCCAAAGATTATTGTAAGTGACAGAGATCCCATTTTCACTGGAAATTTTTGGACAAAATTATTTTCTTGTCTTGGTACTCAGTTAGCTCATAGCTCATCTTATCATCCTCAATCTGATGGGCAAACTGAGATAGTAAACAAATGTTTGGAAGGATATCTTCGTTGCTTTGTATCTGATAAACAGACACAATGGGTCAAATGGTTGCCTCTGGCTGAATGGTGGTATAACACTTCCTTCCATACAGCAACAAAAATGACCCCATTTATGGCACTTTATGGGTATCAACCACCATCCATCACATCATATTTAAGAGAAAATTCTAAGGTTCAAGCAGTGGAACATCACATCGAACATCAACAACAAGTCCTCCAACTCTTAAAGGATAACCTCGTGTTGGCACAAAATAGAATGAAACAACAGGCAGATCAACATCGCAGTGAAAGAAGTTTTGATGTAGGTGATTGGGTATTCCTACGGCTACAACCATATAAGCAAATGTCCCTAAAGCAAGCTAAGAAGGATAATAAATTATCACCAAAGTATTATGGTCCGTACAAGGTGTTGGAAAAGATTGGTACTATGGCATACAAATTGGAGCTTCCTGCAGCTTCTCGATTGCACCCAGTTTTCCATGTTTCATGTTTAAAGAAGGTTATAGGCGACAAGCTCCCAGTTCAAACAATATTGCCAGAACTTGACGAGGAAGGAAAAATTATATTGGAACCGGAAGCAGTCACAGAAACAAGAACTCGACAGCTACGAAATCGATCAATTTCAGAGTATCTTATCAAGTGGAAGAACTTATCCGCTGAAGATTCCACATGGGAGGATGAGAATTTTATGCAGAAGTATCCAGAACTACTCAAGCGTTGAGGACAACACTTTTTTGAAGGAGAGGGGCATGTTGGGTCCCTATAATACTAGTGATTACCCCATTACTATTGTAGTTATACCCCTTATTTATATTGTTGTGCCCCTATTACCCCCATATTGTTATTTTTGTGCCCCATAGAATCCCTCTATTGTTATTTTTGTGGCTTTATATTATTATTGTTAGGTCGGCTGGATTATATTGTGACTCCTTAGACTCCTATATATAGAAAGGAGGTTTTGTCATTTGTATCATCCAAGAATTGTTCATTTATGTAATGTAAAGGAGGTTGCCCCCTCGAAGAGGCTGAATTCTAAGGCGTTGATCTATCTTTTCTATCTTTTCTTGAGCTGGTTTCATAACAGCTTATACCAATGCAGATTGGGCAGGAAGTGTTGATGATAGTAAGAGAACTAGTGGATAAACCTTCTATCTAGGTGGTTGTCTTATTTCATGGTTGAGAAAGAAGCAATATTCAATCTTATTATCTATAGCGGAAGCTAAATACATAGCAGCAACAGCTAGTTGTACCCAAGTCCTCTGGATGAAACAAACCTTGCACGATCTTCAAGTAAAGTTTGATGAGCCCATTCTAATTTTCTGTGATAACACCAGTACCATCAATATCTCCAAGAATCCTGTGATGCATTCAAAAACAAAACACATTCCGATCAAGTACCATTTTGTTAGAGAACAGGTTGTTGAGAAAAACATCAAGGTTGAATACATTGGGATGAAAGAATAAATCATTGACATATTTACCAAACCTTTACCACATGAGGCATTTGAGTATATTCGCCAAAGGTTTGGGATTCTCCCAAGTTCCCATTAGACTATTATTTTCTCTAGTCAAGTAGATAGTGGGAGTTGAGGTAGATTACAGATCCGCATGAGAGGTAGCTTGTCAGGGGGGGTTACCCTTTCCATTGATGTCAAAGGGGGAGAGAAAGCATTAGGAAAGTTAGAAGCATGATGTCAATGGGAGTTATGATCACAAGGGGAGTACTTGTGTTTCCATAAATGCCAAAGGGGGAGATTGTTGATAGGTGGTTGTCATTGATGTCAACCCAAGCAGCACCAGAAGCTACCCCGATCTTCCATGGAAAATTTGACATGGAAATTCATGGAATATAGTGTCAAGATCCTTATAGATAGATTCCCCTCTATGAGATGCTTCCATTGATATATGGTATGCCTTGTGGTTTTTCGTGTTTTGAGATAAAATTGAGGTTGAAGTTGAAGACCCATTTTTTGTGGGTTAAAACTCCAGGGGTTAGAGCTATGAAACCTTATTCACCAACGGTTGTCAATACATGATATGGGATATCACTGTAATCTCAGCACGTATAATTTGAATAACTTGAAAATCCAAAGATAGTAAACAAATCATTGAATTCACACTTGGGCAGGACCATATGCACTATGCCAATCATTCACTTCAAAATTTTAGTGGAATTGAAAATTTTTCTAGGTAAATATTAATAAGGGTTAGTATTTAATTAAATTAAGGGTAATTATGAAAGCATCATCTTAAAAAGCATTTTAAATTAATTTTATCTCATAAAAATTATCCCTCCTACCTTAACAAATATTATCTCTTCCCATAAGGCTCACGATCCCTTCCTTAGCACACAAGACATAAATAAAATTAATATTTTAGTATGTTAATTCCTATTCCTTCTCTAATATCTAATGGTCACCAAAAAATCCATTTCCTAAACCTTAATCATAATCCTCGTAATGTATAAAAATAATTTTTTTCTTGCCTAATGTGTATGGTAGAGAAACAAATGAATTTGTGAAAATTATCGATTTGAACTTTTTGGTCACCCTATAGGAGTATTAACACAAGTATCTTAAGGGATAGGGTTTGGTAACTTTGATTTGCTTGGAGATTCAATTTATTGCAGGGTATGTTTGTTATGAGAAAAAAATCATTAAAAGACTAATAAAAACATATTTAGGATGGTCTTCAAGGGTTTCAGATCTATAATAAGATATTTTGTTCAAGGCATGAGCACAGTCAATTTTTGGAGCGAACCTACAGCCAAGACTAGAGAATTGGACCTGTAATTTGACTTGAAAATTTATCACAAAAAATCTATATTTGTTGAATGTCAAGGAAAGTGAAGTCGTTTGGAGCATGTTGTAAGAATCCATGATGCAATTTTAATTACATATTTTTACAATAACAAAGGTTATCTTGCAAAAAGGAGCGAAGGAAGGATAACAAGCCAGTTAACAAATTTATTTACAGTCTTCAAAAAATGTACTGCAAGGAACAACAAACCTAAAGGTCTCGACACTTAGGAAATTTCATTATTTCAGGACATTGAGGGTATCCAAAGGCTGTTTCAAGTCTCAGTCTTCTTGTTGGGATCGAGTCCCGAGGCTTATTTTTGGGGTTAAGTTAACCCAAATTTGTAAAATTTTTGTAAAAAGAATGTAAAGTCTCCACAATATGTGGATGCAGAGCGCGCAGATAGATAGGAGTCAAAATGGTCTTAGCCTTTTTTTTGGTTGGTTTTAAGATTCTCCCATGTTCCGCAGACCATGGTATTGTATGAAGGAAAGCTATAAATAGTTGAGTCATAGCGAGTCTTAGAGATAACTTTGGAGAGAGAATTGGGTATGCTGAAAGGTTTTTGGTGTCTTGGGAAAGTGCTAAGGCATGAAGACTCTGCTTCTTGTACTTAGGTGAAGAAGGGAAGGCTCTTGCATCTGAGTGTGCAGGGGGCCTGGGTAGAGTCCGCAACTAAGTGCGCAAGGTAGAAGAGTCTGTAATCCGAGAATTGAAGATCAATAAAGACTGTTTTTTTTAAATTATTGTGCAGTTCTGTTGAATCGGTTTATGTTATATTATGATGCTCAATTATTTGTTTTATGAATTAATGAATGAATGTTGCGCCAATTCACTGAATCTATCTTAATGATGCATGATATGAATGGTTATTTACTTTCGTGAAGTTAAAATCTATTTCTATTATGTTTTCTGATGAATTAAGTAGATCTGTGTGAACTCAGATCTAGGGTGGTTTATTGGTGCATAAAAGTAGGTAGATTGTCTGTTTAAAGTCCACAAAGACTGATGATAGACTTTCATGAAGGTCTAGAAGCCATCTTTCCCTAGTTACAGTAACAGGCCCTAGGAAGATATTGATATGTGGGAAGGAAGCTATGAATATGTGTAGACTTAGAAGCCACTTATCACATATCCTGAGATGCAGAAACCTGGTTCTAGGATCCCCCAGTACTGCTTCAGGTGAGACTGTAGCCTGTGCTACGTGGGTTGTTGCTGAAAGGGCCAGTAGTTGAGGGTTTTGTTGGTTTGTGCGAACAACTCTAAACCTGGGTCAGTCCCCCTTAAGCCAACAAATGGTTCCATTGCCGAGACCAGGATGTGCTTAAGAGATGTGTGATGTCACATCATTGGAATCCGACTAAGAAAGAGATTGAAAAGTGGTTATATCAGAAGATTCATGATTTTGCAGCTCAAGAAAACAGGAATCCATGCCTGTCGAAGGCAGATTGGTTGAATAGATATATGTATATAGAGGTACATGAAATTTTCTTTTGCACTTTTCCATGCGAATTATATGAGTGGTTAGCTAAATTGGCAGACAGTCAAGGGAGGTGGAAGCTCGATAGTCCTATAGTGTGGACTCCAGAATTGGTGCGATGACTAGAGGCATCTAAAAACAAGATCGCGTGGGCTATCGACCACTGGCTTGATTGAATTCTAGGGGGATTTGTTACTGAATTTGGAGTTAACACATCAATTAGCTATAGTGAAGCAGAGTGAAGATTCTTCAAAGGACAACAAGAAAAGTACTTAAGGTCATTGAATACCTGGATTAAAATGTTGTTATGTGAAAAGCGAGTAATGCCATTACCTTAATGTTCAGAGCCATCTGAAGTGGAAGATTCTTTAGAAAAGGTGACAGATCAGGTCCAAAGTATAGTCCATTCATTGAACCTCCTTCAAGTGACGACAAAGGTGTGGTGCTGACTAAGCCATGAAGCACCATTTAGTTAATAACTCAGGGTATTATGAGGATATCTCATCCATCCACTCCACCTCATACACCTATGCCTTCACCTTCTCCACCTCCACTCCCACCATTCAACATGGTGAACGCGATGAATATCTAGAACAATTTTGGTTTGTTGCAGGAGTTATGTGGACAATGCAAAAGGTTACCAATGACAATATTAAGAAAGCGTAGTTGGTCACCACCTTGCAGGATCGTGCATTAACTTGGTACATAAAGTATTGCACTGATAACCCCAACACGTCGTTGGCAGATACCCTGCTAGCTTTAAACAAATAGTTTAGTAGGCCTAAGTCAAAGGTATAGTTAGTAATTGAATTTAAGGAGATCCGAATGAGATTTGATGAGATGCCTTGGGACTTTGATCAGAGGTTGAAGTGCTAGATCAGGTAGGCTAATATGCAAATCTTAGATACCCAGCATCGTGATTGGTTTATAGCATCGCTTTTGCTACATTTAAGAATACCTTTGTCACAACCGAATATAGCAATGCAAGCAGAAGCCTTGGAGATCGCAATGAGGCTACACGCATCATCTATTTCATATATGAACCTTGGGGTGCAACAGATTCATTCGCAGATGGAGAGCCTGCACTTGGAGTTGCAGAGCCAGAAAAAAGGAAGCGAAGCTCAGCCGGAGGTGCGCGCTGAGATCTGGTGTCTAAAATGTAAAATCCATGGACATGATAAGGATCATTTCCCGGTCTTTAAGAATTATATTATAGGGGAGGGCTTGTATCCCTAAAACCAAAGACTAGTATTGGGATGAGTGCGGGGGCTGCACTTTGGTGCGTTATTTGTCAGGTTATAGGACAACATGCTACTGATAATTGCCATCTATTGGAGAAGTTTGTATAGACCCCTTACCAGTTATTTTGCAATTTTTATAAGTCCATAGGGAATGATGAGCGCCATTGTAGAAGTTATGAGTTGATGATGGATAGAAACCCTACCTACAGAATGCAGGCAGAAAGTCGGCCTCAAGATCAAGGCGCAGGAGCAGCGCGTGGCGGATTCCAAGGTTGAGGACGAGGAAGAGGCGCTAGACCAGGGCAAGGGCATGGGCAGGTAATTTTCTATAACTATGGTGAAGCAGGGCATTTCGCACGCAATTGTCCAAATCCCACGCATCCCTCATGTTAGTACTTTCAAAAATTTGATCATGTCATAGAGGAACGTGCGTTCCTTATGGAAAAGATGCAAGAAAAGAAGGCGCAGCCCCAACAGCCTACAAAGAACATTCAAATGATGAGGGTTGAGCCCCACGAAGAGGATCATAACACAAATATTGTGTTAAGAAGTGGTATAACAACTAGCGCATATAAAGGCAAGCAACTTGAGGAAGAGTAATGGGTACGCAAGGCTGTTGAGAAGGAAGTCGACTTTGATCTAAATCGCGCTAAAAAAACTTTCTTGGAAGAAAAGAAGAACTTCGTTGAGGCCTCCACGTCAGGAATTCAAGAGAAAACGTTGGAGACTAATGCATCGCAGGAAGTAGATCCTTCAATACTAGCTACTTTCCTGAAGACTTGTATGAAGTTGCTACGAGATCAAAAAGCCATCGAAGGATTGCAAGACTTAGGCAAGTGCACCAATAAGGAAAAGACTCCTATTGAACAGTGCATAGTTAGAAATATTGGTAAGCATAAGGCATGAATGAGGCACAAGATGAGGTTAACTGCGCAGATAGGTGACTATGAAATGGACCAGGTAATCTTGGATCTGGGGTCCAATGCGAATGTTCTACTGAAACATACATGGGAAAGGATGGGGATACCTGCACCGTAGTGATCTCTGATTCAGCTCTGAATGGTGAATCAACAGAAAATCATCCCCATGGGATGATTTTATGGAGTGACGATTGATATTGAAGGTGCAGGTGCATTAGCAGACTTCGAAGTTATAGAAATTGTCAATGATAATAATCCCTACTCCCCGCTCCTAGGAATTGACTGGGCTATTGATATGAATGGGGTCATTAATTTGAAGAAGAGGAAAATGACCTTCGAAAAGAAGTCACTTAAGGTCGTAGTGCCACTGGATCCCGCAAAAGGAGTGTGCTATATCGAAACCGTCCGCGATTATGTAGAAAGTGACAACAAGCTGGATCAAATTTACAAGATAACAACACGAGATCAGGATTAGATCAATCCAACGGTGGATGGATGGATCACATGGGAACGGGAGAGTTCATGCACTTATGACTTAGAAGAGGAATTAGAGAATTGGAAAAACCGCTAACATGAAGTATCTACATTGCGATGTAATTTTGTGATGAAGTCACTGCGCTGTGTTTCGTCGGAGGTAAGAAAGCTACCTTATTATGATGGTCTGACTGACGTAGATATGTTTTTAGATGAATTTTAGTGTGAATTCCCTAAAGACCACTTTTTTCAAGCACTGGAGTTGGCACTGCACGCTACGCCTGCACGATGGTGGGGTATGGGTAAGGAAAGTTTTGCTAGATGGAGGGATTACAGGTGAATGATGAAGTTATGATTTGGGCATGCTAATACAAGAATGACTGAGAAGTATAGTGGGAAGGATGATCTATGTGATCACTTGGCAAAGTGGACTAAGGCGTGGGGGATGGAACCGCAGCTAGAATGGGTACATATATTTTTTCATACCTTGGATACAATCCCCATGAATTGGTATCTTGAAACAGAGCTCTGCCACGACACTGCAGAATGGGATGTATTGAGAGAAAGTTTCTTATTGAATTTCAGCTTCAAGGACGGGTTTGAAAGCATTGACGAAGCGCTTCAAGAGATTAAAGTGGTTATCTTTAGGACACCGAAGGAACCTATGGAATGGACCCAACCTGATTGGAGCACCCAGTTGCGCCATGCATTGGAATGCTATAATGTGATCGCTGAAGAGGAGGAAGAAGACCCGAGGAATATCAATATTCCAGAAACAAAAGGGCATCACATAATATAAGGATCACAAGTAGATAACCTAGACATATCCACACCTTTGAAAAAAGATAGGTAAACATTGGCATTGAGGAAGAACCGAAGTTCACGAAGATTGGATATTATTGGGACGACGCTACAGTAGACAAAATTCCTGAATTACTTTGTGAGTACCAGGATCTCTTCCCCACTAATTTTTTAGATTTAAATGGTATACTTGGCGATTTGGGTGTTATGTGGATCACATTGAAGCCGGATGCAAAACCTGTCAAACAAAGACCTTATCGCCTTAATCCTAATTATAACGATAAGGTTCACCAAGAGTTGGATAAAATGCTAGACGTTGGCATTATAGAACTTGTTGAAGGATCCGATTGGGTGAGCCCGCTGGTAGTCTAAGAGAAGAAACAAAAAAGTGAAATAAGGATCTGCGTATATTTTCAGAAGATGAATGATGCATGTGTCCATAATCCATTTCCAATGCCATTTACAGATGAAGTGTTAGACAATTTTGGAGGGTAGGAGGCCTATTCCTTTACTGATGGGTTTTCTGGTTATCATCAAATTAAGATTGCACCAGAGGATCAAAGAAAAACCACCTTCGCGATAGAGTGGGGTTGCTTTTAGTACACTGTTATGCCTTTTGGATTAAAGAATGTGCCTGCAATATTTTCCCACATAGTCATAGCAACGTTCAAAGTATTCATGCATAATTTTCTGGAAGTATATTTCGATGCTTGGACCATGTTTGGATTGGTAAAACACCATGTAGCAAGTCTGCGCCTTATGTTGGATACATGTCGAAGATACCAGATTGCGCTAAATTTAAAAAAATGTATATTCTGTGTTCCTTTTAGGATCTTGCTGGGTCATGTCGCATGTAAGAAAGGATTAATGGTGGACCTTGAAAATATCATTGTAATTGTGAACTTGGAGGCCCCTAGGAATGTCAAGCAGCTATGCGCGATGCTAGGACATACTGGATACTATAGAAAATTCATTAAAGCCTATGCTCAAATTACCGTGCCCATGGAAAAACTGCTGAAGAAGGATGTGACATTCTGTTGGGATGAGGAATGCCAGCGCAACTTAGATGTGTTAAAAGAAAAGATGGTGATTGTGCCAATCTTGGTATTTCCCAATTGGAAGAAGGAGTTTCATGTACATGTGGATGCTTCTTGCATTACGTTGTGTGCAGTACTAACACAGGCAGGCAAAGGCGAATTGGACCATCCTATAGCCTTTGCAAGTAGGAAGTTATCAAAGGTTGAAAAAATATTCAACGTCCGAGCACGAGGGGTTGGACATGGTCTACGAAGTGGAGAAATTCAGGCATTATCTGTTAGGGGGACATTTCAAGATGTATACAGATCATTCTGCCTTAAAGTACCTAGTCAACAAGCATGTGTTGGGGGCAAATATTTTTAGGTGGTTGTTATTATTTCAGGAATATGATTTTGAAGTTATTGTGAAGCTCGATCGGTTTAACGTCAGTCCAGACCATCTGTCAAGGATTGAAACAAGCAAAGAACCCTGAAATTTGGAGGAATAGTTTCCATACGCACAACTCTTTATGGTACGTGTAGCAGATGACCATTTTGCTGACACTATTTAATTCTTAACTACAGGGATTCCGTTGAACAATATACGACTCAGCAGAAGAATTAACTAGTCATTCGTGCAACATATTTTTTAGTAATTTCTGATCATTTGTATAAGATGGGGTTAGATGAGATATTACGTAGGTATGTTCTGGAGTTTGAACGTGTCAGTAGCTTAATTGAAGATCATGGAGGAGTGGCAGGAGGCCACTATGCAAGGAAAGTGACCACGCAAAAGATTTTACGCACCGAGTTATGGTGGCCAATGTTACACAAGGATTATAACGCATATTGCAAGGCGTGTGATGCTTGCCAAAGGATGGGGCAACCTTCACGAAGGGATGAATTTCCTTGAAATCGCCAAGTTTCCTTGCAGGTCTTTGAGAAATGGGCCATTGATTTTATAGGTCCAATACAACCACCAGGAAAGAAGACGAGTGTGCGGTATATTATTATTGCGACAAAGTATTTAATCAAATGGGCGGAAGCGCAGCCAGTGAGGGACTGTACATCTACCACTGCTCTGAAGTTTATCTTCGAGTATGTCTTAACCCGATTTGGATGTCCTAAGATTTTGATGAGTGATCGAGGTACGCATTTTTTGAATGAAATGATCAATGCAATGTTGGAAGAATTTCAAGTATATCATCAGAAGAGTATGCCCTATCACCCATAGGCGAATGGAACAGTGTAATATTTTAATAAGATTTTGGAGCATGCATTAACTAAGGTATGCAATGCGTAGAGGAATGATTGGGACATTTGTGTAACTGTTTTGTTATGGGCTTATAGGATGACCTGCGAGAAATTGACAGGACAAACACCATTCAAGTTGGTCTATGGAATTGAGGCCATCATGCCAATTGAGTATATTGTGCCTAGCTTAAGGATTTCAGCCTTAACTGAGATGGAAGACCGTGAGACCTTGGAGGAACAGCTCACGCAGATCATGGAATTAGAAGAAGATCGCTTCCTTGCAGGATTTCATCAGCAAGTGCAAAAGGAATGCGAAAAATCATGGCATGATAGGCACATTAAGCTGCGCACATTCAAGGTAGATGATTTGGTGTTTTTATATGATAGCAAGTTCATGAAGTTCCCAAGGAAATTTCAAATGCATTGGTTGGGGCTATACGTTATCAAGGAGCTCACGGATGGTAGTGCAGTTCAGCTCGTGAAGCTGAATGGTGAACCATTCCCTGGAAAAGTGAATGGAAGTAGATTGAAGTTGTATATAGGGGATCCTGCCCCTACGCGATGACTATATGGTAGTAGGACAATCTTAGTAATCCAGGAAGCTGAAATGGATTGTGGGACTATAAACTACGCTGCCTGACTCAAAGAAAATATTAGTAAGGAGGTTGTGTGACGGATGGCAGGGGTGCGACAGGTGAAGTTACGCTACATGAACTGCACCATGGAGGAAGGTGCCGCAAAGGTGGGTCCAGAGGTAACTATTGAGGTTACTATTCATGATTTGATGGATAAAAGTCAATTAAGAGGAGTGGGTAGGCGCTATTTATTGCGTAAATCTTTTGAGATCTACTGCCAAAGGGGAATTTATTATCAGAATTTGGGGGGAATGATCGGATTTGAATTCAAAACCCCCTATAAGTTACACGTGTTGGTACAACAAAGAACACTTTGCATTCTGAGAGTTGCTTGCATGTTTCGCTGTTTGAAGTGTATGAATCGTGCGTTCTGGGAAGAATTTGTGACACGCCCCTCATTTGCAAACTACACTGCAGCAACCTAAGAATGATTCATTGAGAAAATGACCTTTTACAAACCTCGTAGAAGCCATAAGTTCAAAAGCTGTTGTGCCTGATGTGCCAAGCCCCGAAGTAACCAGTATGGAAGCTACGCCCGCTGTGCCTACGGTGCTGAGGTCGCCTAGGCCGAAGAAAACTGCTGCAAAAGAGAAAAAACCAGCCACAAGGGAGAAGAACTCCACCATTAATGAAAAGCAGAAAAAGATGGTGTCAGTGAGACTGTCACCGAGGAAGAATACGAAGGTGTGACATAAGGAGAAAAAAGACAAACAACCAAAAAATTCGGTGGATTTAGAAGAAGAAGAATACCAAGGTGTGGAAGAAGTTGATGTCGAAGAAATCGAGCCTATCACAAGGCTTCCTGAGTATATCCCTCTGTGAAAGGGAAGAATCCAATTGACCAAGGACCCAGATTTTGGAAAATTTGTGGTATCGAATCCCCTGCTACCCGAGGAGGTCGAATTTGAAGGTCACAGGTTAGCACGAATTCTGGTCTTGAAAATGGAGGACTAGGACCTCGCGGATCATGAAAATTTCCCACACTTAGTGACCCATAAGTATATGACAATGATATACTATGATGAAATGCGGGTTACACAGTTGGAGCCCATGAAATGGGTCCACAGTGTTGAGCAAGTAGGGCTGTTGAACATGCTCTTAGTGCCACAATATCATTGCTTAGCTATCAATACGGTCTATGTGCGCCAGCTCCTCGCACTGGTGCATGATGGGATTCTATGGCTTGGGCAGCCCATTCCAATAACTGACATGCTAATCCACAGGATAACGAAGTTGCCTCACAAAGGAGCAGACCCTGCCAAGGAGTTTGAAGGGAAAACCAGGGAGAATGAACTAGCTGATAAAATGAAGAAAGATTATGGTCTTGTGAAAAATTCACGTGGATACTCTATCCTTTCAATTCAAGACCAAATTGTACAGTTCGCTTCCTAGATCCTTGCTGGCAAGATCATGAAGAAGTGTCGCACAGACGAAGTTCCGATGCCAGTAGTGTCACTGGCTGCACAGTGCATGAAGGGCGTGCAATATAATTGGGCCAAATATCTATGCCAGAAGTTCCTCACAAACTGCCGAGAAGCCCAAGAGGAAAGAAAGAAATTTCACTATGATTGGATTTTATTGTCCATTGTGTTAGGTTCCTGGTAATTACCAGAGGACAACCAGTTTCCTCCGCACAAGGAATATTTACCTGAGTGTGATATTCCTAATTAGCTATGGCTAATTGGAATATTCGATTTTGTTCAATTTTTTCCTTTTATAGTTATTTGTAAATAAAAAGTGAGGAAGGGGGACATAACTCACTTTAGAATAAAAAGTCACTTCCTAGGTAGCACAACATTGTGACTTAAAGGGGAGCCAAGGGGGATGTCAAAATGGAGTCCACGCAGACACATGGAGAGACTGCGCAGGAGGGAAGAACACGTGGCAAGAGGAGAAGCACGCAGGAGGAGGTGAGCCTAGGGATTGTGAGAGGCAGAGGCTATAAAATAGAGAGGATCCCCCTCATTTTTGGATCATTCAGTTATGTGCATTTTGAGCTAGTCGTTTCGACTTCTGAGCACGCTGGATGTTTAGCTAGTCTGCAGCACTGTTTAGTGCATTGAGTGTCTTCGTTCAGAGATCTCACCCTTATTCCCGGGGGACTTCGAGTGCCTGCTCGGGCAAGGTATTTCCTTTGGCATTTCAGCAGTAGTTTTATCAGTATTCCAGCAGCAGTTTCAACAGCGTTTGGAGGCCAGCGCAACACTGGGAGAGGGACGCAGTTCTTTCTGGCAGCAATGTTGGATTGGGGTTTTTGCAGGAGGATTTATGCTGGGTGATTTAGTAGGGGATCAGCCCTTTCATCTTGGAGGATTTTGGTATAGTTTCAGGCTGAGTTCTGGAGGGGTTTCTTCAGTGGTAGCGCAGGGCATTGAGGGACTGCGCAGATTCCCCAAGGGGCGATTTTTGAGGGTCGGCTATTCCAGGAAAGCTTTCTGGGTTTTTCTGGGTTTCTTGAGTAGAGCCCAAATCCAAAGTTTTAGTTTTTTCTGAGGAGGGGAGCAGCCCCAAATCATCATTTGTTTTCTAGCAGCAGCAGTAGCAACAGTAGCACAACAGCAGCATTCACGCAGAGAGGCCATTCTTGTCAGTCTGAGAGTATTTTTTTCACTTGCCTTGTGCAAGTCGAGGTGCCATCTGTCTAATCACCTCTTATACTCATTTTATTGCTCAGTATAATAAAATGGCTTAACATTTCTCGCTACATTTCTTGTGTATCTGCTTATATTTCCAGTTTACATTATTATATGTCGTTCCACTGTTATTTTATCACTTATGGGTTATTATATCGTTTGCACATATTTAGTTGGAATTTTTGCTAGGGTTTGAGGAATATTCTGGGTTAGGAATATTACAGTGGTATCAGAGCATAGATCTGGCTTAGCCTGTGGAGCTAGCAATCTATGACACCACGGGAAAAACCCTACATTTGTTACAGAGGTAGGAGGTATAGAGACACTGGACGAGGTTGGAAAATACCTACGGGGAGGGAGACTGTGTTCCTGTGGTGGATGCAGAACAGGTGGAGCCTGTGGTAGATGTAGAACAGAGAGAGCCAGTAGTGGACGCAGAACAGATGGCTGACGAGGATGGGAAGAGATTTGCGGATATGCTCCTCAAATCAGTGCAGGATCTATCGAGGCAGATTGAGGTGATGGGCAGAGGTTCACAACAGTAGAGGCCAGATAGCATGAGAGCCCACGATTTTTTCAGATTAGTGAGGGATCAGGTGCATCCCATCACTTGCCAGAGCAGCGTGATACTGTGCAGTAGGTGGCCTCACATGCCCCTACACGCTCTACCATGCCCACTTTCTTAGGAGCAGACACGGGGGCCATAGCCTAGCAGGAGGCAAAGCTGGACATATGGGTGATTATTTTGCAGAGTAGCAGGCCTATGGGCAGGAGTTCAGGGAAGCCCTCTCATTCCGTGATTTTTTTCAGCTCCAGTGGGATAGTAGACCTCGTGACCATCACAGAGGGTACCGACATTATCATGATGGTGACACCCACCATGTAGCGAGTAGATTCCACTTGCCTACGTTTGATGGCTCATTAAACAATTTGGTAAGGTCTTGGGTGGAGAAGCTGGACATTTATTTCCAGCTTAACTAGATGTCAGAGACAGAGGCCATCAAGGTGGTGACATTGCATTTGGATGGTGAGGCCCAGGATTGGTGGTTTCACGGGATGGTTACACTCGGGCACTCTACAGTGACGACATATGCGGAGTTTACCAGGAGATTGATGGAGCGATTTGATCGGAGGGATCTAGAGTAGCATTTTGTTGAGCTGACGAGGCTCAAACAGACAGGGAGCCCAGAGACCTACATTGTAGATTTCTTGAGGGTCTCCATGATGGTGCCAGATCTATCCATGGCACGGAGGATCTATATGTATGTTGAGGGGTTAGTAGAGCCACTTCGGGGTCTAGTCAGATCGACTAAACCGACCACCCTTCAGGATGCTATCGGTAAGACCCGGGACCTATAGGATGTCTTACCCAGGACCCGGACACCTTACCCCCAGAGACAGACTTTCCAGTCTAAGGGGAAGGATGTGAGGATTCCACCTCCAAAGGGGAATCCATGACGTGTGCAGATTGACGATGATGTCAAGAGGGAGCTGAAGAAGAAGCGATTGTGCTTCACATGTCAGGAGCCATGGGCACCAGGACATAGATGTGCTACTAGTAAAGCACATTTTATTGAGGTCTTCTCCGAGAGCAGTGGAGAAGAGGATGACGAGGAGGATGTCGAGGCAAAAGATAGCCATGCCATATAGGGACCTTTGCCACCTCCACCGCCAGCAGCAAGTGGTGCACCTTTTGCACCCACCGAGGGGCACTTGCAGCACTGCGAGGAGTTCCCAAGTATCTGACGCTACGCGTACGAGGGACAGTATGTGGCCAACGTGTATTATTTTTGGTTGATAGTGGGGCAACCCACAACTTCATCGATGCACAGATGGTTGAGCGGAGAGGTCTTCAGACAGAGAGCTTTGATGGGTTCTCAGTCTTGGTCCCAGGAGATCAGACCATGATGTGTGCTCGATATGTTCCAAAGCTTTCAGTGACGATGGGCACCTACACGTTGACTGACCACTTTTTCGTGGTCGATATTCTAGACACCAACATGATACTGGGTGTTCAGTGGCTTATCACTCTAGGGAAGGTCACAACAGATTGGAAGACCCTAGAGATGGAGTGGGATGATGAGAAAACAGGGAGGCATGAGAAGATATGGTGACAACACACATATCCGCCTTAGATTGTGTTGGCTCATCGGATGGAGGCAGTCTTCCGTAAGGGAGACATAGAGTGGGCAGTGGAGCTGCGTGCATCAGAGGCAGGGACTACAGGGCAGATGGTACATCCAGAGATCCAATCCATGCTTGATTGGTATGCCATAGTGTTTGGAGAGATTCCACTAGGACAGCCACCAGATTGGGGGTTTGAGCACACTATCGAGTTTGAGCAGGGCATCTAGGCAGTGATCACCACCCCCTATAGGCACCCCAAGGCCTATCGGGATGAGATTGAGCAGGCTCTAGGAGTTGCTGGCTCTTGGGCACATTCAACCGAGCACGAGTCCTTTTGCTTCTTCTATGGTGTTGGTGAAGAACAAGGAAGGTATGCTGAGGATGTGCATTGATTACATGGCCCAGAACAAGAAGACCCTGAAGAACATGTACCCCATACCCAGGATCGATGAGTTGATGGACGAGTTGAGAGGGGCACATTTCTTCTCAAAGATTGATTTGAGATCGAGGTATCATCAGATTTGCATGAGGGAGCAGGACATTCCCAAGACCGCCTTCAGGTGTCACTATGGGCACTTTGAGTTATTGGTTATGCCTTTTGGGCTAACCAATGCCCCAGCTACATTTCAGTCTTGCACGAATCACGTCTTCCGTAGTCACTTGAGGAAGTTTGTGTTGGTATTCTTCGATGATATTCTCATTTACAGCAGGACTTGGGAGGAGCATCTCCAGCACATTGAGACAGTATTGCGTATCTTACGGGAGCATCAGTTCTATGCCAAACTCTCCAAGTGTGAGTTTGGGTTGAAGGAGATGTTGTATCTGGGACACATCATAGGGCTGGACGGAGTGAGGGTCCACAAGGAGAAGATCAGGGCCATCAGGGAATGGCCGTAGTTGAGAAACGTAACGGAAATTCAAGGATTCATTGGCATTTGCACTTACTACCAAAAGTTCATCAAAGGTTTCTCACAGCTTGCTGCACCCCTGACAGATTTGACAAAGAAGGGGGCATTCAGTTGGTCTGATATAGTGCAGCGAGCCTTTGACAGGCTCAAGGAGGTTATGAGCAGCTTCCCAGTGCTTGCATTGCTAGATTTTACGCATCCTTTTGTTTTGGAGTGTGATGCGTCGGGAGAGGGGATCAGCGCAGTATTGATGCAGGGAGGTCTCCCTATAGCATTTGAGAGCCGAAAGCTCCTTCCGCACGAGAGGTTGTATTCTATATACGACAAGGAGATGCTGGCCATCATGCATGCATTAGCTAAGTACCGGCAGTATCTAGTGGGTAACAGGTTCAGGGTGAGGACTGATCACAACAGCCTCAATTTCTTTTTGGAGCAGAAGCAGCTAGAGGAGAGGCAGCAGAAGTGGATCAGCAAGATCCAAGCATATGACTTTGACATTGAGTATGTCAAGGGTAAGAATAACATGGTAGCAGATGCCCTTTCACGTAGACCAGCCACGTTGTCTCTTATGAGCTTGGATACAGACTGGAGGGCTCGACTCTTAGTAGAGTACTCCAAGGACAGGTTTGCATGTGAGATTCTGGACGGACAGGTGGCAGATGACAGGTACAGGGTGATCGATGAGATCATCTATTACAGGGATCGGATCTTCTTGAATGAGGGGTCTCAGCTCAAGAAGAAGATACTCCAGACATCACATGACTCACCATTGGCAGGCCATCAGGGGTTTATCGAAACCTACAGGGCCATTAGAGAGAGGTTCTCATGGAAGGACCTCAAGGAGGACATACTCCAGCATGTCAGGGAGTGCGATGTTTGCCAGAGGAACAAGGGGGAGATGAGCCATCCTGTGGGATTATTGCAGCCTCTTCCCATTCCGAAGGGGAAATGGGAGAGTATTTCGATGGACTTCATCACAGGGTTGCCCACGGTATAGGGCAAGGATTGTATCTTTGTCGTCATTGATCGGCTGACAAAGTACGCACACATTTTTGCCATATCCGTACACTATACAACAGCACAGGTGGACGAGTTGTTCTTTAGAGAGATATTCAGGCTACATGGTCTTCCTAAGATCATCATCAGTGATAGGGACAACCATTTCATGGGTGGGTTTTTGTAGGAGATTTTCCAGTTGGTGGGGACGGAGTTGACACCGAGTACCAGTTATCACCCACAGACGGATGGGCAGACAGAGATAGTTAACAAGTGGTTGGAGGGCTACTTGTGTAACTATGTTAGTGGGTAGCAGCGAGCATGGTTGAGGTGGCTGCATCTAGGGGAGTACTGCTACAATACTTCACATCACATGTCCATTGGCATGTCACCATTCTATGCTTTATATGGGTATCATCCTTTATCTTTTGCTGACGTGATGTTTGGTGATAGCAAGGCTCCCAGAGCTAAGATATGGATCCAAGAGAGTCAGGATATTCTCCGAACTCTCAAGGATAACATGGCTACAGTATAGAACCAGCAAAAGCTATATGCCAACAGGGGTCAGGTGGAGAGACAGTTTGAGGTAGGGGACATGGTCTACCTACGGTTACAGCCGTACCGCCAATCGTCACTAAAATAGAAGGGGGCTGAGAAGCTTAAGCCTTGCTTTTATGGGCTATACAGAGTGATACGCAGGGTTAGATAGGTTTCATATGAGTTGGAGCTGCCCCAAGGCAGCAAGATTCATAACGCTTTCCATGTATCATGCCTGAAAAGGGCATTGGGGCAGTAGGTGACAGTGACGGATGAGCTACCACCCATGGATGATGAGGGGCATTTGGTAGAGGCCATCATTGATACCAGGGAGAGGTAGCTGCGGAGCAGGACGGTCCAGGAATTCTTGGTGAGGTGGAAGAATTTACCGGATGAGGATGCCTCTTGGGAGAGTGAGAGGATCTTGCAGCATCCATCACTTCAGTTGCATGAGGACAAGCAACATTTTGCTGGGGGAGACTGTGATATTCCTAATTAGCTATGGCTAATTAGAATATTCGATTTTGTTCAATTTTTGCCTTCTATAGTTATTTGTAAATAAAAAGTGAGGAAGGGGGACATAACTCACTTTAGAATAAAAAGTCACTTCCTAGGTAGCACAACGTTGTGACTTAAAGGGGAGCCAAGGGGGCCAAAGGGGGATGCAGAAATGGAGCCCACATAGACACATGGAGAGACTGTGCAGGAGGGAAGAACATGTGACAAGAGGAGAAGCACGCAGGAGGAGGTGAACCTAGGGATTGTGAGAGGCAGAGGCTATAAAATAGAGAGGAGCCCCATCATTTGGGATCATTCAGTTATGTGCATTTTGAGCTAGTCGTTTCGACTTCTGAGCACGCTGGCTATTTAGCTAGTCTGCAACACTGTTTACTGCATTAAATGTTTCCGTTCGGAGATCTCACCCTTAGCCCTGGGGACTTCGAGTGCCTGATCGGGCAAGGTATTTCCTTTGGCATTTCAGCAATAGTTTTATCAGTATTCCAACAGCAATTTCAGTAGCGTTTGGAGGCCTGCGCAACACTGGGAGAGGGACGCAGTTCTTTCTGGCAGCAATGTTGGATTGGGGTTTTTGTAGGAGGATTTATGCTGGGTGATTGAGCAAGGGATCAACCCTTGCATCTTGGAGGATTTTGGTAGAGTTTCAGGCCGAGTTCTGTAGGGGTTTCTTTAGTGGCAGCGCAGAGCATTGAGGGATTGCCTAGATTCCCCAAGGGGCAATTTTCGAGGGTCAGCTATTCCAGGAAAGCTTTTTGGGTTTTTCTGGGTTTCTTGAGTAGAGCCTGAATCTAGAGTTTTAGCTTTTTCTGAGGAGGGAACCAGCCCCAAATCATCATTTGTTTTCTAGTAGCAGTAGCAGCACAACAGCAACATCCATGTAGAGAGGCCATTCTTGTCATTCTAAGAGTATTTTTTCACTTGCCTTGTGCAAGTCAAGGTGCCATCTGTCTAATCACCTCTTGTACTCATTTTATTGCTCAGTATAATAAAATGGCTTAGCATTTCTCACTGCATTTCTTGTGTATCTGCTTATATTTCCGGTTTACATTATTATATGCTGTTCCACTATTATTTTATCACTTTTGGGTTATTATATCGTTTGCACATATTTAGTTGGAGTTTTTGCTGGGGTTTGAGGAATATTCTGGGTTAGGAATATTACACTGAGGCAGCACGGTTCTCCTTGCTGTGGTCTACAAAGAATCCGACCTGAATCAAGGAGACGAAGATTTTCTGGGTCCTAATGGAGATGGATCTTCAGATGGTGGTTAATCAGAGGCCAAGGTTTTCCCAAACCTTGTTCAAACAATTGAAAGCCTACGTGGAGTTTAAGGCTAACTTTCATAATGTTTCAATCCACACGTGGAAGGTTCCAGAGCAAACATGGCATTTGTTGCCTTATTTGGTGTCCGAGACAGATGTGCAAGAAGTTGTAGGGTATTGGCTAGCAGAGTGTCGTGAACCTATGACACTCGATGTTGGAACAAGAAAAGGTGCAGAGAGCTCTGTTACACTAAAGCAGAAGGATGTCGTGTGTGCCTTGGCCGGGCAGAAGAAGAAGGAAGATGCTAAGGCCATTGCGGAGAAGGACTGGATGGAGAAGGAGCGCGCTGCTAAAGAGTAGGAAGAGAAGCAATGGTAGGATACAACAGAGGGTGAAAAGTCTTCTTCGCATCACACTGATGAGCAAGAGCTGTCAGAGTAGGGAGGAGGCGGTGGTGAGGAGCAGAGCACTCCTTTCATCCTAAAGAGGTGCGGGAAAGAGCAGATTGTCAGACAATAGAAAAAGCATAACTCTGATAAGCATACACATAATGATCCCATGGTGCTGACTGAAGGAGATCTTGATGAGATCGGAGACAAGATACGAGACATGACAATGAAGGTGCTGCAATAATTTAAGCAAAAATATATGCAAACATTGGGGAGCGTTCAAAAGGATCTGCATGAGTTGCAGATCCGGGAAAATAGGATCCAATTGGGTGTTGGGAAAGCGACTGGAGCGCAAGCGAGCCTAACACAGGGAAGTAGCACAGTGGCAGAGCTAGAGCGGACTCTGGACCTTAGAGTCATTCCATTTGTAGAGGGGTTTGTTTGCACAGAACCAGAAGAGGATTGTGTTTTGATTAATACAGTGAAGTACATGGGGTTGAATTTGGCCTCGTTGCCACTCCGGACCCACCATGCGCTGCATCAGGTGGTGTTGGAAGAATTGAGGATCAGGGAAAAATGCGATCTCACTGTCGCCAGTGAGTTCAAGGTCAACAACGAACAGTTTTTCATACACAAAACTCAGGCGCTGAAGGAAAATGAAGCATTGTAGACTCAACTTCAGAACCTGGAGGTGATGATTGAGTAGGCCTACAAGTTAGTGCCTGAATTGAATATACCAGAGGATGGAGAGGCCTCGACAAAATTGCGGAAATTGGTTGCTGCAGTACGTGCATCAAAGGAAGAAGTTGATAGAGTGACTTTTGATTTCTAGATGAAAATAGCAGAGCTACAGTTGAAGTTGCAGCCGACGACTCTGCTAGAGATCCGGGAGTAGCGCAGGGCAGCAATAAAGGATGACATGAATACACTAGACACCGCAGTCAATGACTACTCCTCAATGTTTGATGCAGCGATGGAGTTATGGAAGAATCTGCAGGAGGACCGAAACCTGTAAAAGCTCAACACAAATGTTCGAGAAACACAACGATAGTATGATGAGGTCCGAGCGACTACATGCACTTTGGCCCCAGCGCAATGCCTCACAAAGATACAGGAGGGCAAACAGCTGCTCAGACAAGTGGAGGACTTGCAGGGGAAGGAGGCCTTACTGAAGGCCAGGTTGCAGTGATGGCTATAGGAAGCTTGTCAACTTGCTCTATCACTTCAGGAGAAGCTCAAAAGATTACAGCAGATGCAAAGGACAATGTGCCTTGCATTGGAGGGCCCAACAACTAATAAATTGTTTGAAGAGGTACAAAAGACAGCGGCACAGAGCACTGCAGAAGTTGCAGTGATGCAGGTTGAGATGGGTGGTCTTTGCAGCAAGATCGCGGTGCCAGTTGAGTGACTCAAGTGCGAGTCACGATATTTGTGTTGGGGGCCTATTTGGATAGGGTCCCTAGGGTTAGTGTTGGGGTTAAGTTAACCCAATTTTGTAAAAAGAATGTAAGGACTCTACAATATGTGGATTCGGAGCGCGCAGATAGATAGGAGTCAAAAGGGTCTTCGCCCTTGTTTTTGGTTGGATTTAAGATTCTCCCATGGTTCGCAGATCATGGTATTGTATGAAGGAAAGCTATAGATAGTTGAGCCATAGTGAGTCTTAGAGATAACTTTGGAGAGAGAATTGGGTACGCTGAAAGGTTTTTGTTGTCTTGGGCAAGTGCTAAGGCAGGAACATTCTGCTTCCTGTACTTAGGTGAAGAAGGGAAGGCTCCTGCAGCTGAGTGCAAAGGAGGCCTGGGTAGAGTCCACAGTTGAGTGCGTGGACCCCTGCAACTGAGTGCGCAGGGTAGAAGAGTCTATAAACCGAGAATTGAAGATCAATAAAGATTGTTTTTTAAGAATTACTGTGTAGTTCTGTTGAATTGGTTTATGGTATATTTTGTTGCTCAATGATTTATTTTATGAATTAATGAATGAATGATGCACGAATTCACTGAATCTATCTTAATTATGCATGATATGAATGGTTATTTACTTTCGCGAAGTTAAAATCTCTTTCTGTTATGTTTTCTGATGGATTAAGTAGATCTATAAGAACTTAGATCTACGGTGGTTGATTGGTCCACAAAATTATGTAGATTGTTTGTTTAAAGTCCACAAAGACTGATCATAGACCTTCGTGAAGGTCTACAAGCCATATTGCCCTAGTTACAGTGATAGGCCCTAAGAAGATATCGATCTGCGCGAAGGCAGATCTGAAGCTGTGCAGACTTAGAAGCCACTTATCACTTATCCCTAGATGCATAAACTTGGTTCTAGCATCCCCCAATACTGCTTCGGGTGAGACTGCAACCTGCGCTATGTGGGTTGATGCCAAAATGGCCAAAAACTAAGGGTTTTGTTGGTTGGCACGAACAACTTTGAACCTGGGTCAGGCCCCCTTAAGCCAACACTTCCACAAGTCCTCATTGAAATACATGTGAACTTTGCAAGAAAATATTCGTGGCAGTATTCTCTAGTTTCGGTAAGTTATGTTGCATACAATTTGTGTTCAAGTTGCATTTGAAATAAGTCTCAGTTCATGTCTTGCATCACGACAATTTTTTTGAGCCTCATATTTAAAATTCAAGGTTTGTACATATTTAAATTTCTTTCAATGTGTATTTTAATGACTATTGCTAGATTAAATTGAGGACTGCACAATAGTGTGTAGTAGGCTATTTTTGAGTTAAGATGCAGTTGAATTAGTACTGTAAGTTGTGTTCAATTTGATAGCTATTGTAAGTTATGTCCTAAGTGTGTCTACACTACCTTGTCATCGTCGTGTCTAAGGCTTATTGTAATGCCCCCTAATAATAACAAAAATAATAAATAATAAATTAAATAATATAATATAATATTAAAATATAAGAAAATAAATGATAATAATAGTAAATAAATAATAAATAATGAAGAAAATATAATAATAATAATAAATAAAATAGTAAATAACAATACTAGAGTTCTAAATAAATATAAATAAAAGTAAACTATAAAAATAGTAAAAATAAGTAAAGTTAACAAAAAGTAAAATAAAATAAGAAAGAGTTAAATTAAGAGAACTATAAAAATAGTAAAAATAAGTAAAGTTATCAAAAAGTAAAAATGAATAAAATAAGAAAGAATTAAATTAAGAAAAATATTAAATTAAGTAAAACTTAAAATAAAGAAATAAAAGTTGCATGTTGACACATGGAATGTGTGCATGCGGTCCCCTTTCCATTGTTTGGTCTATTTAATAGACGAAGAGGAAGATGAGATTCATCATTCCTTCCCCCATTCTCTGGGGAAAAAAGTGTGGTGAGACAAAGTATTCCATGGTAGTAATATGTTGATTGAGGGCCTACGGTGTGGTGGAGAGTCGTCCCCAAAACTTTGTTGCGGTTAGCAAGATTCAAATAGCATTCAACTCCGAAATTACAAGTAAGGAATATCATCACTACAAGTAAGTTGCCTTTGCTCATATTTCTCAAAAATTCTATGCTAATTAGTTGAATAGAGGTGTGTTGATTGTAAATCGCATAATTAATCTAATTAGTTGCATGTTTTAATTTCAGGGTTGTTACACTTATAGCTACCACGTTCAATTGTGTCTGGTCCTCCTTAAAATCTAGGTCAGTGTCATGGTCTGTTTTGATTAAGAACTAGTTGAATAAGAAGAGCGTAGATTGCTGCAACAAGTCAAGAAAAAAAGGGGAATACTTAAAACACAAGCACATCTCAGGTACATATTGTAATGATTTAATTTTGTACTTTCACTATTATGTACTTACATCTGTATTGCAAACAAAGATAAGTTGAAGGGTATTTTGTTTTTGTTTGGGATTGGGCTTCGTTTGGACTTGTAAGTTCAACACAGTTTAAGCATCCTCAACTGATGCAAAAAACTGTGACATAAAGATAGATCAACGAGTGACATCAAGTAAGGAAGCCAAGCACAAGCAATAAAAAAGTGAAAATTGTAAAGGAGATCAAGAAATAAAGTAGTGAAAGGACAAGCAAGCAAATGACAAAGAGAAGAATCATTTCAACAATATCCACATCAATATCTCTTGACTTGTAAGGAGTTTGTGCAAGAGTTAGTGTCATTTTCAAACATTATAAATTATTGTAAATGTGTCATTATCCCTTGTAAGGGAGCCCACATTTGTAAGGAGTTTGTGTCATTGCCTAGAGTTGAAGAAGGAAAATTTGTTTTGGGATAAGCGCATGTGTTGTTATTGGACAAGGGTTCTTCTTTTGTCGTGACAAGGGTTACGTCCTAGAGTTGTTGGTCAATCAAAGAAAATTCATTGTAAAATATCATTGTAACATGGATCATTGTCCCTAGTATGGGAGTCCACACTTCTATTCTATTTTTGTCTTTACAGGGTGGTAGGGTGGTGTTAGGGCAAGTTGTGGCTTGCTAGGGTGTTGGGGCATCCATTCACGTGACTGTTGATAAAAACAGGGTGTTGGGGCATCCTTCTAGTGGGAGCTAGAGAAGAATGCTTTTCTAGAGTTCTGGGAAGTCGTAGCTTTCTTTTCATTTGGGGTTGAAGATTAAAGAACTTATTAGAAAAGAGTTCGGTGGTTTTTTACCTAGAGGGGGTTTTCCACCTAAAATCTTGTGCCTACTGTCTCTATTTTTGCTTTGTTGTTTATTGCTCTTACTGAACAATAATAATAATAACTGAAGATTAACTAATGCTCTGAAGAGGTTCTAATAAAGTGCTAATTGCTAAGAAATATTGATTCACCTCACCTCTCAGTATTTCCAACAACTTGCAGGCCTATGACAGCATCTAGAGGTCCTTGGATATTGGTATGCCCATAGCATGAGAGATTCCAGAGGTCAAGTGGTCCAAAATCTTAGTGGGACCATGGGGATGGTTGTTAGAAAGGTTGTATTGGTTCCTAAGGGTCTAAATGTTGATGTTGAATGTCTGTATGATGTGTTTCTATCGGTTCCACTTCTTTAACATGACTTAGGAGGGAAAATCATATCATAGTAGTCTCTCGTCGCATGTTTACCCTCATTGGCTGGTTTCTTGGATAGATGTGGCAAGAGAGTGTTATAGAGATCTAATTATGACTCCACACAGGGGATACCCCTTAGCTATCGGCGGTATATTCCATCCCATCAACACCTTCTTTTTAAGAAAAAATAATTTTATCAACAATATTAAACTGATTCATATTCAATTTAAACTAAGTGGTCTTAACTTCTTCATGAGATTTACTTCCTTTAGGAACAACTTCTATCATTCCAATATTTAAATACATGTCTTTTTTATCTACCACAATAAGTAAATGAGGAGCTTCTTTTCTATTAAGTTGTTCAACTTTCTCCTGTCTATCCCAGTAACCTTGTTGATTGATTTGATTGTAATAGGTTGTGATAGGATTTTCAACTAATATAGCTCCACTATCTATTGACTAAACAACCTTAATTTTTTTTTAATAATGCCCATGAATCTGAATAACATATTGTCTTGCAAAATATCCATCCTTTGACTTATCAGTTACAAGCATCAAATATTTTTCCTAGGAACATGTTGACCTCTTTATCCTTGCTTCCTCAATGAAATCTTCTTCATCTATATTCATCATATCTTCAGTAAATGGCATTTTAGATCCACTATCAAGCTTGGTCATGGTAACTATTTATGTCTATGCTTGTCCTTTCTTTGAAACTCCTTATGATTTCTTAGAGCATAAGTTAGAAATCTTGAGTGCAATCTCCCACAAGTCATATTTTCAAACTGGAAAAAAAGTCTGTTAAGTTATGGTATGTTCTATGCTTATAACAGTTTACTTCTTTTCCTTATTATATTCCAAAGATTAGCAATCACACGTACATAAAGTAAAGTGCAGATAGAACATTAAACGATCGACAGAAAACAAGCCAAGACAAGAGACACAAGATGTGGTGGCTAGCCAGGGACAAACCCCACAATGTGTGGGGAAACCCTTTGATCAAATCTTCTTTTATCTTCAATAATTTAGCAGAGAGATATAGTACAATAAATCTGATTCATATCAGCAGTAGCAAACCCTAGATCAATAGCATCAACATTAGCGGCTTCATTATCAAACTAGGGCAGATGATATCTTGCAAACCGTTCGTCGGATTGACTTCATTCCACCACCAAAAGTTGCGGCTTTCAGAGAAGGTTCAGATGAACCTACAGTGTAGTTCCAAAGAAGAGATCTTCTAGGACACGTAGGTCAATCTTTACTTCTGCAGTTGCAACTTTAGTTTCAGCAGTTTTTGGCTTCAAACTAGGGCAGTCGATATCTTGCAAATCGTTCATCGGATTGACTTCATTCCACCACCAAAAGTTGCGGCTTTCAAAGGAGGTTCAGATGAACCTATAGTGCAATTCCAAATAGGAGATCTTCTAGGCCACGCAAGTCAATCTTTACTTCTGCAGTTGCAGCTTCAAATGCAATAGCTTCCGGCTTCACATGTGTGAGAGAGAGACCCATTTCAGCGCAGTAGAGAAGAGACTCATTTCTGCGTAGTAGAGAGAGAGAGATGTGATGAGATGAGTGAGTCCAAATGAGGAAAAGTCCTCTTATATTTATACACAACGTTGGTGGGTGAATAGATGCGACTGTTGGGCTTCTGAGCCTACATGAGTTGTAGGTCGGCTTGATAATAATTCCATAATCAAAATAAATTCATATCTCCATGAATACTTATTGGAATTGGATGATCTTTATATCAATCCTACACCTCTTGATGAGAGGAATCTAATAAAAATATTATCAGCCATGAATAAGATGACCCACATGAAGTTTTTCCCTGGTTGCCAATTTTAACAAAATCAAACACTCCAGCAATCAAATTTTGTGAAAATTTTATTGCAGAATTCCAACAATAAATTTGCCAGCCCAACGAAATTGTGGCATTGGTATACTATATAGTGTCAATCTAATAACCTGCAATTGGGATAAGGGTTGCCATTCCAATATAGAGACGTGTACCATTGAATGATGAAGTATTAAGGAATGGTCGAAGCAAAATCGAGCTGTGTACCGTGAATGAAGTATTGAGCAGAAAATTCTCCATCAATTTTCCCATGTACACTAACAATTTACCAATTCTCCATCAATTTGAATCTGACATGGAAGAATACGAAATCCATGTACTTATGATGAGAATTTAGTCCATCAGAGAATAACTATTGAGGTTTTAGTGAGAAGGAGTAACCAACATCTTAACGGTAAAAATGTAAAACCCTAGATCCCATCAAAAGTGCAAAAAACATCAGATCCATGACTAATTGATACTCATAATCATTTTCTATTTATGAATACAATATATAAATTTCATGTATCTCATGTTTGAAAAAAAAAAGTTGAGTTAAGGGACACAAATTCCAAGGAATGGGGATGGTTACTTGCTTGGGATGTTGAGTTTCCTTGGAGCAGGAAAATCTAGACAACTTCATGAAAACCATTAATGGTTGGTTGGTGAGCTTAATGGTCTAGTGTTTTTTGAATTAAAGGATTTGAAGAAGAGGACATAGACCAATATTTACTTGGAGTACTTGAAAATCAAATAGGATGAGAAATTAATGAGTTATGGGTTGTGTAGGCAGCTGGAAAATCAAGGAAGTCAATGAAGGCACATTGGGAGACAATCTAAAAAAGATAGATGTAGAAAACAACAGGAAGGGGTACACTCGATGACATAGAACAACAAGGGAGAGAGTAGGAAAATAGAGGAAGGGACAAAAAAAACTTCAAGCAACATATCCATGAGGAGCAAACTATCACTATTAAAGAGGAGAAAAACACATTGACAACAACAAAAAAGGAAAACATCTAGGCATATATTCGGACTAGAGAACTGAAGATATCTACATTGTGGAGAACCTCTCGCACATTGGAAACATGCTGAGAATATTCACGCATACATATTTTGGTTTAGCAATAGGAGAATGAGGAGGGATTCTCTATAGGTGAGGATAAGTTTCAAGATGGCCTTGGGGATGGTGGGTGGAGATGGTGTTCTATAGAGTTCCTTGACAACCTGGGGTGGATATTTACTCAAATTCTTGGTAAGGTAACTTCTTGATTCCTCCTTTGAATGTTTCTTTTGGCTTGGCAGTGGGTTATGGATTCCCCTCAATGGGTGGAACCAATGCACTACATTTCTTTAAGGTTGAGATGAAGTGATATGGATCTCTTCATCTACCGAAAGTAACCAATAACTTTTACTTTTGTGAGATTAGCAGAATTGCATAGGAAATACTATGAAAAGCCACATGTGCATACTATAAAGAAGGGGAAACATAAAGACGACCATCAAATCATGAACAAAAACACATTGATAATGAAGTTCACCTAGTGTGGGTTACATCTCTGAGCCCTGGTGTTAAGAGTGGGGAGGTCGCTTCATTAAATGTTGAAAGATGATGATGAGTACATACTACATTCTTTGTCATTACAATGATAAATTCCCTCAATCAGAGTGGCATGTATCTGCATGAGATGCTCTTAGGAACTCTCACTCATATGGGCAAATTCCCTCAACACGAGTGGCATGTCTCTCCACAAGACGTCCTCCTATGGGAGCTCTCACTCAAATGGGTTCTCGTTCAGCATGAAAAGCTAATAAATTCTCACATGACATGGCATAAAAGTATCCCTCAACATAATGATAATTAGGGATCTCAGCAACGAAAACATCATCTCAGGAAATCAAAAGAAAGATATGACATAACTACATCATATCCCTCCACTTTCGGGGATGGCTAAAAAATGCAAAGCTCAACTTCTCAAATGGAGATCACTGTTGAATTCGTGGGGTGAAATCGTGTCAAATGACTACAAAATTGACATCATTTTGTCTCTGTCAAAAATTAACCTCCAAGGGAATCTTTTAGATTCCTCAACATTCGACGAAGATTGAT
The DNA here is from genome assembly GCA_031772625.1 of Pinus tabuliformis. Taxonomy (NCBI): domain Eukaryota; kingdom Viridiplantae; phylum Streptophyta; class Pinopsida; order Pinales; family Pinaceae; genus Pinus; species Pinus tabuliformis. The sequence continues at coordinate 190,263,492 of CM062816.1, forward strand.
TTTTGTTGTCTGTATGTATTTTTGCTGCACTGATGGGGAAACAGACCACATGGTTGGACTCTTGGTGAGAAAACATGAAAAATTGACTATAAAATTGTCAAAATATGACACTGGCACCTCTAGCCCTCTAAGGGAATCTTTTTGCAATCTTGTGGATTCCCCCGCTCAAAGTTTCATTTCCCGGGCCACTCCTAGTTCCGTCGGTCCTCCACCGTCGGCCCTCCCATACGTTAAGCAATTGAAATGGGCTATATAAATATATGAGGGCATATATACCAACAAAATTGTTGGCTCAGTTGGTTGGCGGTTTGGAGTTAAGCATTTTGGTTGGGGGAGGTCCTGTGGTCAAACGCGCAGGCCTCCCCATTTGGTGTGTCTGTGTTATATTTATATACACCAAAAAATGGCATGCTTATCAGTGGTTATGGCGTGGTTACATAACATGGCATATGTGATATGAGATTAATTTTAGCACAGTTTGAGTTCGGCCGATGGTTATATTAAACATGGAATTTGTTTTGGTTTGGTGGTTTTCCACCGGTGGATCGGTCGACTGTTAAGTCGGGCAGGTTTGACACCCAATGAAACATGTATGCTATGTTTGTCGTGGGTGGGGTCTGGGTTACCCGCAGCCCCAACCCACCATATGTTGTATCATATGTGACTAATGGTAGGGGTGGCAACCCGCCACCCCAAATTCATATTTTTTTTTTTAATTTTTTATATATCAATAGTTCAAATTTTCCCTCTGAAAAATAAGGGTCAGTGGGAAAATTAAGTAGGCAACAAATTCGCCCGTTCTGGTGGACAGATTCTGTGCATAGGGTCACTGCCAAATTGTTGCCTCGTTAAGACTGCCACTTGGCCAAGTTTGTTGAGATTTTTGACCGCGAATATCTTGAGCAAATGAATTCGGATTTGAGTGTTGTTCACACCATTGGAATTAGGACGAAGAGCACTATGAGCTAGTCTTAGTTTCATTTTAATTCGATGACTTTTATTTTTGAGCTATTCTGAGCCACTTATGAATTCTAAGCATTCCTCGAGCCACCTAGATCATTCCTCCCCACTGAGGATCTTTTGGTCCTCCAAAAGCATGAACATAATCTGCAATTTTCGTGTTATATTGTATGCACGACAAGTGTCGTGACAAGTCACTCTTCATTCTCCTTCACCCTTGTTCTTTGGAGCCATAAGTGATGAACCGACACCTGCATCTTTTGCAAACCTGTAGTACAATATTTTCATTGAACTACATGCTTAATTACATGAACAATCATGACCTAAACATCCCCATACTTTCCACGAGTTTATAAGACACACTATGCGATAAACTTTACATCATAATAGAAATCAGTTCCCCATCTATCAATAAAAATCCAAAACATCATTGTTGCTTTAATAAGCAATGGAAAACACATCATCACTTTTACATTTATGTCACAACACATGATTTAAAAAATGCGGCCATGAAAAGCTACCATTACTAGTAAAACCATCTCTCACTCATCAAAGTGAATGGGTCATCATCCTAGAGCTGATTCGCTTATTGAAAAATCTTTCCACCTAGTTCCTGCATAAGCGCTTTATCCTTGAGACACTACTTTGGATGGAGCCTCCAACATATCTCTTTGATGTTCACCTCTGTTGCAATGAATGCAAAAAGTATTCTTCCTCCAGACTTGCTTAACCTTCTTCCTTCCTTAATGTGAAGAAGGCCTTTCACTCCTCATCCTCTTTCTTAGTTCCATTCTCTTCCAGAACTCAACAACCACATGATTATGTAAACCACACAAACTACATAGTTTTCTATGCCATGATTTCCGTTCATCATTAACATTCTTGTAATCAAAATGAACTTTAGAATACTAAGACCTGTTATACCTCTCTCAATTGTCTCTGTTGTGATACTAGCGAAGAGAGATTTCTTTAGATCTTCTGTTGCAATGTATGTTGTCACGGGAGCATTGTGATGTGTTCTAATCATCCTCTTTCCTCGATGGTTTCGACAATGTTTTTGAAGCTTCTGCTAGCTTTGAGCACTCTCCTTCAGTGTATCCCAAACCTGCAAATCGAGGTCTTTGTACAACCTCCAATGGCTGAGTCATTCCTTCTCCATTAACACCAAGTCCTACTCCTTTATCCCCATCTTGGTAAGGAGTGTCATGCTAGTTCTTGAAATGGGTACCTCCATGTTTCCAATAGAAATATTGTCATGTGAAAACGAAACTGAAGAGCGATCAACATTGTTTACCTCAGTTGTCAATTCTAAAATAGGTGATAATGGCTTCACCAAGTCTTCGTTGCGATTCAATTTCCGCAAGGCCTCTTCTGTGGTTTGTAACTGAAGCTGCAATATCTTCTTCTCCTCTTTTTCTTCTCGTAGAAGTAGCCTCAACTCAACATTCTCTGCTTGAAGGCTCTGAATGGTTTCCTCATCTGAATGATGAGAAGACGATGAAGAAGATCAATGTTCACTTGAGGGGGTATTTGGAGCATCGTCCACTACTCTTTGTTTCTCCTGTTCCTCTCTTGCCATCTTCTCCTCATAATTTGCATACATTATGTCCACCATGCGTGCCATCCTGAGGAGGTCCTCATAGAGATATTATTTTTTCTCAATTTTTTTTCTTGTTGCACGTGCTATCATTCACACTTGCAATTCACATCAATGAGAAGACCGCTCTGATACCAAACTTGATCTGGATCTCTTTAGCTACCATAATTAACCAAGATATTTTACTTCTATGATGTTAGCAGAATTTCATATGAAAGAGTATGAAAATCCACATGTGCATACTGTAAAGAAGTGAAACATAAAGACGACCATCAAATCGTGAACACAAACATATTGATAATGGAGTTTACCCAATGTTGGTCATGTCTCTGAACCCTCATGTCAAGTGTGGAGAGGCCGCTTCATTAAATTTTTAAAGATGATGATGAGTATATAGTACATTCTTTGTCATTACAAGGATGAATTCCCTCAATCAGAGTGGCATGTCTCTCCACGAGACACTCTCAGGAACTCTCACTCTTATGGGAAAATTACCTCAACAAGAGTGGCATGTCTCTCCACAAGACATCCTCCTATAGGAGCTATCACTCAAATGGGCCCTTCTTCAGCATGATAAGCTAATAAATTCTCACTTGATGTGGCATACAAGTATCTCTCAACATAATGATAATTAGGGATCTCAACAACAAAAACATAATCTCCACAAATCAGAAGAAAGACATGACATAATTACATCATATACCTCCACTTTTGGGGATGACCGAAAAAATTCAAAGCTCAGCTGCTGAAACAGACATCACCACCGAATTTGTAGTGAAAAATTGTGTCAAATGGATAGAAAATTGACATCATTATGTGTTTGTAAAAAATCAGCCTCCAAGAAAATCTTTTAGATTCCTCAAGATTCTACCAATATTATTTGTTGTTGTCTACCTGAATTTATGCTACACAGATGGGGAAATAGACGAAACGGTTAGAATCCTGGCAAGAAAATGTGCAAAAATGACTATAAAATCGTACAAATATGACACTAGCACCTCTAGCTCTCTTAGGGAATCTTTTTGCAATCTCGGGGATTCCCCTGCTCAAGGTTCCACTACTTTGGTCGCTCCTGGTTCCACCTCTCCTCCACTGTTGGTCCTCCCGTTGAGCAATTGGAATGGGTTTATACAAATATGTGAGGGTGAATATACCAACAAAATAGTTGGCTCAGTTGGTTAGCGGTTCCAAGTTAGGCATTTCGGTTTGGGGAGGTCCCAGGGTCAAACTCGCGAGCCTCCACGTTTGCACGTCCATGTTATATTTTTAAACTCCAAAAAATGGCATGCTTTTTGGTGGTTATGGCACGATTACATAACATGGCATATGTGATATGCGGTTACATTTAACAAGGCTTGAGTTCAGTCGATGATTATACTAAATATGGCATTTGTTTTGGTTTTTTGTTGTTCTGTCAGCAGACCATCCGACTATTAAGCCGAGCGGGTTAGAGACCCGATGAAAAATGTATGCTATGGTTGTCATGGGTGGGGCCTAGGTCATGTGCGGCCCTGACCCACCATATTTTATATCATATGTGATTGTTGGCGGGGGTCACAGGGGTGGCAACCTGCCACCCCAAATTCATATTTATTTTTATTTTTTATATAACAATAGTTCAAATTTTCTTGCCAAAAAGTAAGTGTCATTGGGAAAATTAATTAAGCAACAAATTCATCTGTTCTGGCAGCCGAATTTTGTGTGCCAGGTTGCTGCCAAATTATTTCCTCGTTAAGACTGCTACTTTGCCAAGTTTGACCAAAACTATGACCGCGAATATCTTGAGCATACGAACTCGGATTGGAGTTTCGTTTGTGCCATTGGAATTAGGACAACAAACACTATGACATGTTCTTGGTGTCACTTCAATCAAATGATTTTGATTTTTGAGCTATTCTGAGCCACTTTGGAATTCTGAGCATTCCTGGAGCCAGGTGGATCATGAAGCCTTTGGATTCACTAAAGGGTACTGGCTATTGAACAACTGAAGGGTGGAGGTAATGGGCCTTTATATTTTCTATGCCTTTGTTGACTTCTATTTGGTTGGGAGTGGAGGTGGGGAAAACCTCTCGTGTACTTGTCTCGATCAATAATTTGTGTTTAATCCCTTCAACAAACCAATGCAATCTCTGAAATTTAGATTAAGGGTGACAACTACAAGTATGGACTAGCTACAACTCGTCTATGGTTGGATGGAGAGTTCATGTCTCTAACTTAGCTTCCCATATTTTTTCTTAATCCAAGATAATTTTCTTCATGTGTAACACCTTCCATGAAAAAATTATGTTAATATTGCTAAGTTTATTTGTATTATTCGCATGGAATGTATGTTATGATATTGTGTTCATTTTGTATTACTACATAAACTGGGTAGAGTCTCTTGTGGTTAAAGGAATGAAGTAATGATCATTGTCTTCATATGGCTGAGATTCTGCATTGTTATCCTTAATGCAGGGTGAGGAGACATGTAAATGGATATGGAAAATCACCTTAACGTTTTGTATACATCTGACAAGGGATGTGCAGTCGCTATAATAAAACATTGGGCACCATTATATAAATTAATATTAATCTAATTGATATTTGAACTTGACTAATGAGAAGGGTAATGGTAGCTCAAATTCATGTTGGCTAGTATAGGAGGACTTGTGTCACACTCACAGTGACAAAATATTCATTAGTACCATTGACATGATGCGCTGTATAGACCTCGCTATAATGGACATAAGAATGCCTGGAAACTTAAACACAGTCATTGTAATCCATGGAAAAATATATGTAATTATACGCATCTATGAGTGCGTTTGAATTAACATTGTGTTGTTCAAACTTGAGCTTAATGCCTTACATATTTTATTAGGATTAAGCGCATACTAAACTTGTGATGTTATAGTCTTACATGCAGTGCATTGTGTTTTGCAATGAAACTGTAATATTATTTGGCCCATAGGAACTGTAATTTAAACTAAATCAATATTTTTGGTGTTATAGACAAATCAAAGAATAGAATTTGTTTCCGAAGTAGTTATGCTTCTTCTTCTTCTTCTCTTCCATTTTAATTAAATTCATTAATTAAAAATGTGTCGTATGAACAACTTCCATATGAAATGAATTATGGGTTTTTGGGCATGTGGTATTGATAATCTATGCTATTGGCCCATGGTATTATATTAGAGTTGTTAGATTACAAATTAAGAATCTCCATCAGAAAGTGGGGTTGAAATCTCCATGATTAAGAATCTTGTTACATAATTTTTAAAAATGTGTATATGTTTAACTTACATATTAATTATTTTTATATTTGATGATGATGATAATAATAATAATAATAATAATTTTAAATAAATTTGTAATTTAATTAATTTTTATGATTATTTTAATTTTAACAACTATGATGAAGTAAGTTTTTTTTTTCTTATTATGAATTGATGGTTATTGACATTTACCATCCATTTAATTTATTTTGCTATTCTAGTCTGAGTAGTAACTATGGAAAGATATCTATATGTGTGTCTGCCTCAACAAATACCTTCTAACAAATAAAAGTCAATTTAGTGATAGGCCAATATAGGAGAACATGATTATGAGCTTGTTATCTTGGACTGTTCCTTGATATTTTCTTGTTCCCCAATAGTTATGTTTATATTCGAGAGGATAGTGTGGGTATGGTTTGTGGCTTGGGATCCACACTGCCTATATGGACCCTAGCCAACTACTATTTTCGATGGTGAAAATATTCTCTTAATTGATCAATGGTTAGGATTGATTAGGTTATTGGTAGGGTAACTACCCTACCAAGCCCCGTTATTATTGTCTCATTGTGTTGTAGCGCCTGTTGTCAAAATGAGCTCTGCAATTTTCTTTCAAACTCTACTGTATCTAAGGGGGATTTTACCCTTTTCTTAATTGAATTATTGTCAAATTTTAGTTGGTTTGACTTAAATAACCATCTAGGTCCAAATATGATCGCATGCATGCTTTTGGCGTGGCACTCTTTTGCATACTTGTTAATTTTCCAAGGAGATTTTGTCATTTTCTTGTTTTTCATTTGGATTTTTACTTTAACCAACCTTAAAACCATTTGAACAAAAGAACCATTACAAAATAGAATGTAACCACGCCCACAGTGCCAAGGATAGCTCCACCTTGGATGCATCATGCTCGTCCATGAATGCCAACCCATCTGTCACAAAGCGCAAGTCCCCTAGGCATAATTTTCGCCACCAAACTCCATGACATCAACCCATGAAACAACAACCACCATCTTCAAAACCTTCCACAATGAGGGTCCTAGAAAAATGAAACCCACACTAGCCAAAAAGCATCAGAGTTTGGAAAAAATATCTTATGCCAGCCAAAAAAAGGTAGGGCCACTATCTTTTTATGTCGTCATAATCCCAATGAAGATAAGACAACACATTTCCAACCAAAAACCAAATAGGGTGCCTATAGAAGGAGCTAGACCCCATCAAACACCACACAAACTTGCTACTCATTATCAAATGAACACACATTTTTCGGGACACAGGCATTAGAACCTAGAGGGTCTCTGCCAACACCCCCACCTAAATCGCAAGGAACGTGGCTCTACATGCACTTTAGGCGTGCGTCCATTCTATCCACACATAACCTCAAATTTGTCAGCATCCTTTTGACCTCTTCCAATGAGGTGAAGATGTGGTATTTCTTGACCTGTTTGTCTCTCAAAACTAAACCCAAGAGTGACTTCATTTACCAATGAAGTGCAATTGTGTTTAAGTATTGTTCTTTCCTTCCTACAATGTGCCCTAGGTCTAGCACCCATCCTACCAAGTCATCGAGGAGCTTTGAGTCTAACATGGACTAGCTTTCCTCCCCACCCTTTATCTCTATTTCTCTTATCCATTGGCGAGTTTCTAGTGGAATAACGTTAAAGTAAGTTCGCACAGAGGCATTAGCCAAGAGCCTTTCTCGTGTGGTAGATTTCAACTTTTTTGCCTTTGCCTCGACAACATCTCCAAGTCTTGACTAGGAAAATCTAATTCTCTAAATGGGTTTCCCCCTCCTACAAAAGGAGACATAGACATACTCAAATCCCACCCAACCAAGCCTAGACACCAACACACCAACTCATCGCAATAACCCCAAACAAAAAGACTGCATTTTGACGAAAAATTGCCCTAGTAGGCAGAAGATGACACCAATTCAAGCACTGACTTACTTCCCTCCACCACCCCAGGACTCTAGTGCAACAATGACCTCGCACACAAATAGCTTCCTTCAAACCCCTCTTACATGACTAGACTCGACCACTAAATAAAGCTACCCAAAACCAAAACAAACACAAAATCCCCAAGGATTCTACTAACTGCACTTCTAAGCAGACACCGATCTGGACTTCCAAAAGCTCATAACAATTCCATAGAAATACACAACTTCAAAGAGCACCTAATAGCGACATTGAAATATTTAATAGTGACATTGAGATATAGTGATGAACTTCCAACTATGCATCCCTCAAATAATGCAACTTACAAAGGCAACAAACAGATAACAGAAAGGGCATTGAGTAGAATATGTAATTGAAGGAGTCGAATCCATTGCCGGACTTGAGAAGAGAATGCTAGAGAAATCCCAAATCGTCAATGTACACTTATATTTCTAGATGACCATATGTTATGGATGTCGATGATTTCCTTAACCATCCCACTGAGTGAGTGATAGCGTTGGTACCTTTTCCTTGTTCTCCCATAGCGCCGAAAGTTCCTTATGCACAAAAGAGAGGGGTGGGCCTGAGATAGCCACATAAGGGTTTCTAATAAGAGATTACAATTTTTCTCAGAAAATAATGGAAATTTTAGTAAAGATTTTGACAAAATTTTGCTGAAATTTTTGGAAATCTGGGAATTTCGGTAAAGATTTTGACAAAATCTTACTGAAATTTTTGGAAATCTGGGTTACTTGATGGTGCTGAAGCCATTTCCACCATAAAAAAAACCTTCAAACCCTCCAGTGATGCTTTTCCAATAACTTGCAATCAGGATAAACATAGAATGTCGTTGCTACTGCAATCAAATAAGAGAAGTTTAAAGTGCTCTGAAAATAATGGAAATTTCAGTAAAGATTTTGATAAAATCTTGCTAAAATATTTAGAAATCTGGATTACCTGGTCAAGCTTTAGATTTTTAGATGCCCTAAAATTTTTTTGATGGTGTTGAATACCTTTCCAACAACCTGCCACTGGAATAACATATCATACCATACCATGCTGTTGCAACAACCTGCCATTAGAATACCGTACCGTACGGTACCATACCATACCGTTGCTGCTGCAATCGGGATAAACATATCATGCGGTTGCTGATTGAAATCTAAAAAGTGTGGTGCTAGATTTGTTGATGGAGACGGTTATGTATTATTATACGTTTGTTGATGGAGACGGTTATGTATTATTATAGCCTTCCCATGAAACTTCTACGCTCGCAGGGAATTTTAGTGGTGGGTAGGTAAGTTAGTTGATTCAATGTCCTCAAATCATTTTCTATATTAATGGGGCATTTGAATTTTTGTCATCGAAACTGAACCTTTGATCTTTTCTCCCCAAGGGAAAATGAGGATGCCGCACGGTCCCCGTAGGAGAGATCGGCAAAGACGGCGAAAATTAAAAAAAATACCAAGAATTCTGACACGGTCACGGGCGTTGGTGGGTAATGATCCGCGTTATCTCCGTTTCACACAATTTTAATCTGAGGCGGCCGGCCGCGTCGTGAAGAGTGCGTCACTCAGTACTCTTGCTTCGACGGAGACTGAAATTAAAAGTTGGAAAATTAAGATCAGCATATGGCTTCTTAATGTCAATACAGGCGGCATTCATGACTGGGTCATTCACTCTTGGCTTGGCTTGGGTGGGGAGACTTGTATTAAAATCGGAAATGGCATATGGCCGCTACGTTATAAAAGGAAAAGGAAGAACGTTCAAAATTCATTCTTCATCGAACTACTCAGTGCAGCATCATCTATCATTTAAGCATCGAATTATCGTAAGGAAGAAAAGAAAAGAAAAGAGTTGCAGGCATGGAATCCTTTCCGGCGTTAGCCCTTGCAGTACTGGTGATCTTGTCATACGCGAATAGTATTGTTATTGTGCGCGCAGGTGATCCAGATCCTTTACAAGACATTTGCGTCGCTGATTTAAAGAGCAAAGGTATAAATTTGCATTTGATGATGTGTATTTCTATTTCTGATGCGTTTGCGATCAATACTGTGATCATCTAAATGTTGTTTTAATTTGATTTATGATGCAGTTATTGTGAACGGATTCCCGTGCAAGGATGCGGCCATGGTTACAGCAAAGGACTTCTTGTTGAGGGGCCTAGATAAAGCGGGAGATACAAGTAACATGTTGGGATTTAACGTAACGCCAGCCTCTGTCATGGAGCTACCAGGCCTGAACACCTTAGGAATCTCCATGGTTCGGATTGATTTCGCTACTCCTCTCGGCCTCGATCCCCCTCACATACATCCGCGGGCCACCGAAATCTTGGTGGTCATCGAGGGTACTCTCTCAGTTGGTTTCATCACCACTAACAACACATTGATCGCCACAAAGCTTGAGAAGGGAGACGTGTTTGTGTTCCCCAAAGGCCTTGTGCATTTCCAACTCAACATTGGCTCTGTCAACGCAGTGGCCATCTCTGGACTGAGCAGCCAGAATCCAGGAACTCAGCTGGTTGCCAACGCACTGTTCGGGGCCTCTCCCCCTGTTGATGCCTCCGTTCTTGCCAGAGCTTTCCAGATCGATGCCAAGCTCGTCCACCGTCTCCAAAACAAATTCAAGTCCTCCTCCTGATCTCATCTCATGACGTCGTCACTTCTCGTCAGAATAGATTTGGTCTTTCGTTGTTCAATTCAGTTCAGTTGGATAATGAAATTCATTCGATTTGGACACCCTCTCTCCATCGTCATATTTACTCCACTTATTTTTGTTCTCCTATGCATGAATTAGACATTCAATATAATTCTCTACCAGGGACAAGACGTGGTTCAATTGGTTTATCTAGTTGACGTTCAATTTGTTTATCTTGTTGTTATGTTTGAGCACATTATGAAAAGTTAACTAAACCTCAATTCGAGGAACAAATATCTTGCAAGTGTTTCGTGCTCTTGTCCTCCCTAGGTCATCTGCTTTTCCCGGCTCTCTGTACTGCATGGAACATCAAGGTTGCGGGGAAGCGTTGATAAGGTTATATACGTAATGTTTGTGGATATGCAACACACTCCGATTTTTGTGTATTTAATATTTTAAATCTTAAATATATAATTTTAAAATTCAAACGAAATGGTAGGTCTAATAAAATGTTTATTTGATAGCAGTAAATTGGTATTCTATTTGCTTTAAGAAATTTATGTACCTCATAAATTACTTTTAATATTGATATTCTATTTTACCTAACGAATTATTTTATTCATGTGTAATTATTTTGGATTACTTATAATGAATGATCAGTGTGGTTTTTTTCTTTCCCATCATTAATTTGCTTTATAATTTATTTGTCAAATTAACAACATGGCCTTTGGAGTTTGAAATAAATATATTGACATGTAATAGGTGTAGACAAAAGTGCTATACTTCACAAGTTCATTCTGTACCACATGGATTTTATGAACAAATGGATTGATTTGTATGATAAAAAGAGAGAAAAAGTGTTAGAAGCAAGGAGACATTTTAAGAGATCGAACCCAAGGAATACACCATTTCTATTGATCTATAAGAGGATTGGGGCAAAAATTGCACACTAGAATGGGTTACTGAACAAATTCAAAATCAAATAGAAGATGTAGATATAGATTCAAACAAAACAATAGATGAACTCAACATGTCTAGAGGATGTGAAAGAAAGGTACAATTGGAATCTTACAGAATGTTGTTTCCTTACAATTTTGACACTATTAACTATATTAATATTCGTCATTATATTTGTTTTAACTGAAATAAATAGTCTTTCATAGGCAAGGAAATATCAAACAATGTGGGCATATGCTCGACATTATCATGTAGAATGTGTAGATGTAAAGAGATGATCCTCTGATTATGGCATCATGGTTGACTTCAAGAAATCCAGTTGATCAAGCTCAAAAGATAAGAATATTAATGAAGGGAATCTACAATATCTTGGGAAAATACAAGAAATTATTGGGTTGGACTAGTACCGCTCTTTTAAATGTTGTATTTTTAAGTCTAGATGGTATGAAGCATTTTAGAGGACACAAAATCATGATATCCATAGTGGATTTTTTTCTATAGATTCCTCAAAGTTCCTACTAGAGGATAAGGTCTTTACATACACATAGTAGTCTTTATTTTCTCAAATTCCCAACCTTTTCCTCATCGTGATGAGATAATTTATACAAATTTACAAAATATCCACTTTTACATTCTTTGGGAAAAAACCCCAATATTAGCAACAAATATGATAAATTTGCAATCTGTTGTAGAAATCCCAAGATTGTCTATGAGACGTCATGATCAGTTGAAGTAGAAGATTCCTCCAATGCAATCCATTTCTCACTAAATGAAGTTATCCTCTTCCAGATGGTTGTTGATGGGAATGATGTTGTTATCATCTCTTTATACATAGTATCCAATTCTGTGTGAAAAGCATATGAGATCGGTGGTAAATCATTGACGACTCTTCTTATTTGATTAAGAAGATTAAAATATTTTTCTTAAAGGTCGAAAATGTTTTGACCCGTTAGATTAGAAGAAGTATGATTGAATTATGATGTGTCATTCCTCTTTTCTTGAAACTTGACCTGATACTCTTCATCTGGGATAAGCACTCCTTGATCATTCCAGAAGCTTGGTAGACCCTACACAAAAAGATCCTGGAAGATATCTTTAAAATATGATACTATTCCTAACATATAATTTTCTTTTCCTATCACATCCTTTATTAAGCCATCTTTCACAATATACTTTCTAGCTTGAAAGACAAGGTCGGCCCTGTCCTATATTCCTGAAAAAACCAATTGAGATTTGGTCCTTGTGTTAAGAAATCTTACAACATTTATGGCTTTCATAGGTTTGTCTCCTAGATCCTTCTAAAAAATGGAAGCCTAAGTCAAACAAGAATTTGCCAATTCTTTTTCATCTTCAACCTATGCAAAATAATCCTTCAATCTTTTAAGTTCCAAAGCAAGATGGTTCCAAATAACATATTTAGTATCAATCAAACTGAGCTTCATTGAATTTAATCCTACCTTTAATTCTTTTTGTTTAGCCAGAGCTTCCTCAAGGGCCTTTATTTTATGTTCATTATCTTGCTCTAATTTAGTGAATTCCTTGTTTAATTTTATACACTCCATATTTTTAACTGTCAAGTTTTCCAATTCTTTAGATAATACAATATCAAGATCAACTCCTCAGAGATGTTCAAATTGTGATTTTGAAAGTATTTGAACTTCTTGATTTAACTCTTCAAATTGATTGCTTAATACTCCAATGGTTCCTTTAACATCTTGTAATTCTCTTTCCAAGTCCTCCTTTTCCTGAAGTACTATAGGAAGCTTTGGAGTTTGAGGATGAGTTTTGAGCTTTTTCTTTGGGACTTGGATTTTTGTATCTTTTGCTTCTAGTAAATTTGAAATTTCAACATTACTTTTAGCATCATTATAAAGTTCCATAATCTTTCTTTCTAATTCATCTTTTCCTAGTTGCAAAGATTTATTTTTTGTCTTCTATGACTTCAATTGATTCTCTAATTTATTCATAGTTGATTGAAATTTTTATTTTTTAATGGACTCATTAACCAAACCTGTACAAATGAGCCGACTTATTGTTTCAGCTACTACAACAACACCCAAACTTTGGGCATATTCAAAATTTCAGATCCCCCCTCCTCTTGCCTCAACTCATTAGGGGTATGAACGGATCTCAAATTGGTCACTCTCCCCATGACTCATTCCTATCAATCCCTATTGATGTACCCCACTCAAGTGATGCATATTGCATTCATTTATCGTGTTTCATCGTGTATATGGATCTTGTGATTGTATTAGGGTTTTAGGGTTTTCATTTCCTTACTAATGCATTAGAAATCTCAAGTGCGCTCAACCCCTTATTTCTCTACCATGTGCATTTTAATAAAGTGAAGACATCTTGTGTCAATGGCCATGGCATCACCCAAGCTTCACTAGGTTTTGTAAAATGCCACCTTTCCCATAAATATTTGAAACCCTAGATTGACATGATTAACGATTCAACCTTGCTTTGCATGAATTCCCACCCTCTGGATGCATGTCCACAAGTACTTATAGGAACTCTCTCTATAAGTGTGGCATCCCCTTGGGCATCACAAATATCAAAGTTACCTACAATTAATAGGCCCATTGAAGTGTTAGAACCTTAAATTGGTTTCTTAATTTAAATATCTTTTGTTCAACCAATGTAATTTATGACACCTTACTTTGGTGATTTGTAGCGTATTTCTTCATTTCTTATCCTATTTTATGTTGTCATATGCAAAGCACTTGATAATAAAATAATTTTCTATTTTGTTTTCTTTGCAGGTGCTTAAACAAAGCAGTGTTGTATATAATAATAAAGTATCACATTAAACCATGTGTTGTGAGGGCACCTTTTGGGAAGAAATTTCGTCTAAACATGAAGAATGAGACCTTTATTATACGAGACAAGACACACTTTCAATGCGTGGCATGTAACCAGTTTATGCTTTGTTGGAAGGAAGGGGTAAGTGATATATTATACATCCTTGTTGTATGTGTGCACATCACAAGAGAAGTGATATACCAACACACAAAAGGAGTACCTACGATAGTGCTGGACCATAAAGGGAAGGTTTTATCGACAACTTTATGGCGTTGACCACATCAGTCAAGCATATAAGTCTCTTACCAAGCCTAGCGGTCACAACAATGTTTAACGAATCTGACAACAAACTTGAAATTGAACAATTTTCATTCAATTTATTAATTTTACATTCGATAATCAGATGTGGTAAAAATCATCATGTCTACCAAAGAATGAGGCAGTATGTGACACAATTGGAGATGTGGATGTTATGGAATACATAATAGAGGACCGATTAAGTGGAATACCCTAGTGAAAGCTAAATCAAGAACTTGAGTATTGGACAATGCACCTAATTTTTTCATTTATCATTTAATTGACAATTTACCATATGCTAGCCATGCTAATGTTGTGTTATGAAATAGGCATTAGAAACTCTAATGGCCTATGAAGTCTATGCGACAAGAGTCAAATTGAAATATATCATCCCCGTGTATATATGATGTGAAAATTCTTTAGGGGAGCTATATTGAAGGAAGTTTTAGTGATAATATTTCATTTACAATTAGAACTGCTAATGCCAGAACAACTGCTTTGATCTGGAGCATGTACATTAGACCGAAGGATAAAAATTGACAAACGTCTAATTTGAGGGTGCTTTGACAGCCCATGCAATAAATATTGAGATTTGTATTCTTGTTGAGGGAGATGTGGCCCATTATTAAGCATTTTCAGAGTGTGGATGCATAGTTGGAAATTTTCATCTTTATTGAATGTGGAAAGCATCTCTTGAGCATTGTTTTATACAGGGATGGAATTTGACGGGCAAATTGCCCATCATAGGGTGATTTTCCCATCAAATACCTTTAAAAAAATTGCAAAACCGTCAACATTCTTTGTTGAAGTTGTGAAAACGGGTAAGAAAGTGTGAAGACCGACAAATTTAACGTGTGAACCTGGTTTGAAATTCCAACCCTGGTTTTATGAGTAGGAAAAGGACATTGTCACAAAGCACGAAAGGTGTTTCATTAGTCACTTGCAGAGACTTTGACAGTAAGTCCACTGGGTGCATCGAATGTGGTGGTACACCTAGCATGGAGGATTGTGACTGGCGTCGAATCTGGGTTTGAATTAATGGAGAACACAAGCAAAAGGAATGTCAACAAGCCAACACCATGAAATTAAGGCTATACAAAGAATGCATGTGACGTTGGCAGAAGATTTCTATTGTTTTTAGATTTGTAGACTGGGGCCAAGATTTAAGTAATATGGAAAAGAGGCCTCAATTTAGGCATGGGTTTCTCACACTTTCAAGGCTCTTTTGCTCAGTCAAAGGATGAAAGATGTGATTTTGTGTCGTGGATCATGTTGTGGATCACTTACGTACAATTTGATGCAATTGGGCCTGAAAATGAATTGACAAAATGTGAACTTAATCACAACAAGAAACAGTTTGCAAGCCACGTTTAAGCATAAGTCACAACTCTTGAGTGTAATCCCCCATAAGTCATATTTTCAAACTAGAAATTTCTCAAGGGACACATACCCACTCGAAGGTCGTAATTTTATACGTAAGTCGTAAACTCGCAAGTGATAACCCTAGATAGAAATTGAAAATGTGATCAGTTTGTAAGTTGTGACCATGTGACTTTCATAGGTCATAATTGATCCAGGTGGATATTGGTGGCCACCTGCCAAGTCCACCTGGACCCCCACCATTGTTCCTCTCAACATTTTCAGTTTCCTTAATTATAGCGCAGTTTACTATTTTTAGCAGTTTTTCGGGTCCTAAACTTCCGGAGCCGTTTTGAGGCCCTAAACGACGTTTTTTGGGAAATCTAGCTCTGCGATTTTTTAGATAAAAAATCGTCTTTTCCGTTGTATTCCTCATAGAGATCTTTCCAACGGGCTATCATGCGCGTAAAACGGAGATCGTATGCCAAAGTTACGACCCCGGGAAGTTGATGTACCAATTTACCCAAACGGGGCCCATAGTTTGGCGTTTCATCTTCTAGGGTTAGGTTTTGGAATGTTAAGGGTTTTCCATTGTTTCTCAACAATAAATAGGCCTTCGAGCCTCAGTGTAAGACAGTTCAGAGGCATGTAGCCAACACATCTCTTCTCAGAGATAAGCTACCATCGCCCTAGCTGGGTTATTTCTATTTCTATTTGTAAGCATTTTTCAGTATTTTACAGTAATGAAATGAAGTATTATTTCCGTTGCATATCTGTATTTATGGTTATCTCTGTATTTTATTGCGTTCCTGTTTAAATCCGGATCAGTGGTATCAGAGCGGTCTGTTTTTTTCTCTATTTTTCTTTGCATGTCCCCAACGAGGTCGGGATATAAGAAGTTAGGGCTTGAACTGGTCGAACCTTTGCGAGACCAGCCTCGCAAATCCCGACGACCTCCCATGGCGGATGAGAAGAAAGACGAGGGGGCAGGAGATCCTATCAAAATCTTGCTCGAAGAAGCCCTCGAGCGACAACGGAACGCGATGATGGATAGTTTTGCCCAGATCCTTCAGCGGCTACCTAGAGGCGACGCATCGGCTTCCAACAGCTACTTTGGAAATGCCACGCCCTTTAAGGTAAAAGTTAATTTTGAAATCCCCATATTCGAGGGTCAGATAGACACGGATGCCGTAGATAAATGGTTAAATCTGCTAGAGGGTTATTTTTCTGTTCATGAATTTTCGAGTCGGGAAAAGATTGTTTTTGCTCTTCTCAAAGCAGCCCCCCACGTCAAAGACTGGTGGGAAACCTACTGCGAACAGAAGGATGAAAATACCGGCTCACTATTTTCAGCCGCACCCACTTGGAATTCATTCCGAGATGCCATCAAGGAGCAGTACTACCCTGTCGGAAGCTATGAGGATGAATACATAAAGTGGACCACGCTGCGACAGGGAAGGGACCAAGACGTGCCGGAGTTCACCAATCTTTTCCATACCCTTCACACAAAGTTGGGAATCAAGGATACAGAGCAGCATTTGATACTCAAATATCGCGGCTGCCTGCATAAGTACATCCAGGAAGAAATAGAATTCCTGAACATCTCCTCGCTTGGCACAACATATCGATATGCCGTCAGGATCGAGTAGAAGTTTAAACAAAGGAAGCGAGACTTTGGATCTGCGAATCAGAAGCAAGGGAAAGGTGCCCCTAAACCACAGAACAAAGGACAAAGCCAAGGCGGGGCAGCCCAAGACAACCCGCCAAAGCTGCAAGCAAAGAACAGTGTCGCGAAGCCGAAAAAGGACATGGGAAAATGGTGTGAGTTCCATAAGAGCTCCACTCACAACACAAGTGAGTGTCGGGTCAAGCGGTCACTGGTGGCTGACCTAAAGGTTTCAGAATCAGATGCATGTTCCGACTCTGAGTCAGAACCCGACAAGGGGAATGAAAAAGGGAAGCAGATCATTGATGCAGATCCCAACACCACTGTTGCTACCGCCAAGGTCCAGAAAAATGAACCCGAAGATCCAGAGGAGGAGGAGCGTCTCTTCCACTCCCAGATGTGGGTAAAGGGCTCCCCACTACACTTCATTGTCGATAGCGGGAGCCAAAAGAACCTCATTTCGGCAGAGGTCGTGAAGCGGTTGGGCTTACCAACCACAGCACATCCACAACCATACACCATCGGGTGGCTTCACCAAGGACGAGATCTTCATGTGAGCCAGCAGTGTCGCCTTCCATACAACATCAAGCCCTTCACGGATGAGGTATTGTGTGACATTTCTCCTCTTGAAGTTTGTGATATATTATTAGGGCAACCATACTTGTGGAAGCGACATGCTGTGTATGAATCAAGGCCCCGTGCTGTTATTATTACATTGGGAAACAAGTTGTACAGGATACCAGAGGTAGCACCATCTACCGCCATCTCTTTGATTATTGCAAAACAATGCAATAAGCTCATTTCCAAAATTGGGAAATTTGTTTTCCTGATGATACGCCCTCAAGGAAAGAAGAAGACGGTGGCCACAGCCTCCAGGCAGGGCCTTCTGCACGACAACTACAGATGGACAAGGTCGTGGAGGAATACGAGGACATCTTCACCTCCCCCGCAGGGGTCCCTCTGCACTGTCAGGTCAAGCACTCCATCGATCTGACCCCAGGTGCGCCGCTACCCAATGGACCAATTTATCGGCGCTCCGTTCTGGAGAATGATGAAATCAAGAGGCAGATTCAGGAGCTGCTGCAGAAAGGTCACATCCATCCGAGTTCATCGCCTTGTGGGAGCCCGATCGTGTTGGTACAGAAGAAGGATGGGACTTGGAGACTATGTATTGACTATCGGGCGCTGAACAAGATCACTATCCGTAATAGGTACCCGATCCCACGGATTGATGACCTCTTGGACCAACTAAAAGGGGCAAAATATTTTAGCAAGATCGATCTAAAGTCAGGATATCACCAGGTACCAATCGAACCCTCTGATGTGTTGAAGACTGCCTTCAAAGCCAAGGAGGGCCTTTTCGAATGGTTGGTTATGCCTTTTGGATTGACGAATGCTCCTGCAACCTTCATGAGGCTAATGGATGACATCTTGCGGCCATTCACCAACTCATTTGTAGTGGTATACTTGGATGACATTCTGATCTTCAGCCAGAGTTGGGAAGAGCACCTCCACCACATCCGACAGGTTCTCCAAACACTGCGGCAACACAAGCTATGTGCCAATTTGGAGAAATGCACTTTGGCATGACCCAGGTTCAGTATCTAGGATACATTATTGATGAACAGGGGGTGCATGTGGATCCAGCCAAGATCCAAGTCATTCGGGATTGGCCATCTCCAACCACTCTGACAGAGCTCCACAGCTTTCTAGGTCTTGCCAACTTCTACCGCAGATTCGTGTTGGGGTTCTCTCATATCACTTGGCCCTTGAGTCAAGTCACTAAGGGAGGAGCGAAAGCAAAGTTCTTTTGGTCTGAATCTCAACAGAAGGCATTCATAGAGTTGAAAGATTGCCTCTGCACGGCACCAGTGCTTGCATTACCAGATTTACAACAACCATTTGAGGTCGAGACAGATGCCTCTGACTATGCTATTGGGGCAGTCCTTACTCAACATGGGCATCCAGTGGCATATCACAGTGAAACACTTTCACAGTCCGGAAGTATCCCACTTATGATGAAGAGATGTATTCCATTGTGCAGTCCTGCCGACAATGGAAGCTTGGGGAAGGAAACGGTCATCCGCACAGACCACCGACCCCTCCAGTTCATACAGACCTAAGGGAAATTGCAGAATGATCGTCATCAGAAGTGGTCTACATACCTGCAGCAGTTCCATTTGAATATCAAATATAAGAAGGGTAGCACCAATAATGTTGCAGATTGCCTCAGTTGACCACCGATCATGGCGTTAACCACTGTGCTCAACTCTTGTGGGCACGAGACTTCTGATTGGCCACTTCTCTACAAAAGCGACCCAGAATTTGGCCACACATACCAGACACTCTTGGAGGGTCGGCATGTTCCAGAATTTCACCTCTAGGATGCCCTGTTATGCCACCTGGGTCACCTTTGTGTTCCTTCAAGCGAGCGTGCCAAGATCATTTGGGAAGCACACTATAGTCGAACTGCTAGGCATTTCGGGGTCGAGAAAACGATGGCAGTACTGCAAACGTATTTCTATTGGCCGAATCTTCGACAAGATGTCGAGAAGTATATCAGATCATGTACTGCTTGTGCCATTGCCAAACCGACCATTAAGAAGCAAGGCCTCTATAACCCGCTGCCTACCCCTAGTCGACCTTGGGAATCCATCTCCATGGATTACATGTCAGGCCTTCCTTCCACTAAGCATGGAAATGATTGTGTTTTTGTGGTCATCGATAGGTTCTCGAAGATGGCCATTATGGCAGCCTGCAAGAAGAATATCACAGCAGAAGCCACTGCTAAACTCTTCTTCGAACGAGTGTGGGTGCACTTTGGGATCCCATAGTTTATCATCTCAGATCGGGATAGCCAGTTCCTCAGTACATTTTGGTCCAGCGTCTGGTCAATGCTAGACACCAAACTCACTAAATCCACAGCTTTCCATCCTCAAACTGATGGCCAAACAGAGGTTGTCAATAGGATGATTGTACACATTCTGCGCATGTACAACTCAAAGCATCCACGCACATGGGACGAGAGCCTCCCCTATGTTCAACACAGCTACAACCGAGTTCTTCATAGCTCGAGTGGCCATAGCCCTTTTTAGGTGGGCTTGGGATTCTAGCCACTATGCCCCATTGATGTGGCCATGCCACTTGCAGCTACTCACACAGATTCAACTCATGTCCAGTCCGAAACAGACAAGGCAACCAGCTTCATTGAACACATCCAACATATTCGCTAGCAGGTCCATGACATTCTAGAGAAATTAAATGCCAAGTACAAGCAGCGACATGATCAACATCGGGTGCCACACAAGTTTCAGGTGGGCGACAAAGTCTGGTTGCATTTGCAAAAGGAACGCCTTACTGGAGCCTATCAGAAACTGAGACCACTCCGATATGGTCCCTACACCATTACTAAGGCTGTGGGAGACAATGCATTTGAACTCAACATTCCCCCATTCCTTGGCCTGCACCCAGTGTTCAATGTGGATCGCCTGCGGCCATACTTTCCACCATTGCTAGATACATCCGACATTGCAGAACAGCTCACACCCACAGAATTAAATCCAGATTGCATGGAACAAGCTGCAACTGATCGAATCATGGACACACAGATCAAGAATACTCGCCAACAGAATATTCAACTGTATCGAGTTGTCAAAGCAGGCCAACTCCTTCACAATGGCAAGTGGCTCACCAGGGACCAAGTTCAGCAAAAGTTTCCCCATCTCATGGAGGAACTCAACGCAATGGGGACCATTGCTTCCTAAGGGGGGAGGAATGATCCAGGTGGATATTGGTGGCCACCTGCCAAGTCCACCTGGACCCCCACCATTGTTCCTCTCAACATTTTCAGTTTCCTTAATTATAGCGCAGTTTACTATTTTTAGCAGTTTTTCGGGTCCTAAACTTCCGGAGCCGTTTTGAGGCCCTAAATGACGTTTTTTGGGAAATCTAGCGAGTTTTTAGGTAAAAAATTGTCTTTTCCGTTGTAGTCCTCAGAGAGATCTTTCCAACGGGCTATCATGCGCGTAAAACGGAGATCGTATGCCAAAGTTACGACCCCGGGAAGTTGATGTACCAATTTACCCAAACGGGGCCCATAGTTTGGCGTTTCATCTTCTAGGGTTAGGTTTTGGAATGTTAAGGGTTTTCCATTGTTTCTCAACAATAAATAGGCCTTCGAGCCTCAGTGTAAGACAGTTCAGAGGCATGTAGCCGACACATCTCTTCTTAGAGATAAGCTACCATCGCCCTAGCTGGGTTATTTCTATTTCTATTTGTAAGCATTTTTAAGTATTTTACAGTAATGAAATGAAGTATTATTTCCGCTGCATATCTGTCTTTATGGTTATCTCTGTATTTTATTGCGTTCCTGTTTAAATCCGGATCAATAATCCATCCCGCAAGTTGCAAATTGCACTCAAGAACCTTAAAGAAATAACTAGGATTGTGAATTATTTGTATTATGACTTTGTGACCCCTCTCCAAGTCACTAGATCACAAAACTGCACTCAGAAGATCCCATGAACTCTCCAATTCTCTCTTCTGCGACCATGCAACTTTTTTTCAAGTCACAAGATTGCAATGGAAACCCCATCACCATGACCTAAAATGTGACCCCAAATACATTGCGACTATGTGACCTCCCTTGCCTATAAAAATGCGATGGGAGAAATATTGCAATTCGCGAAATCACATTTCAGAGCTCCAACCACTACAAGAAAAAAGGATATTGGTGAGGGTTGAAAAATGTCACCATAAGCTCATTGGTGACAGTCAAAAGATCCTTTGTCACCAAAAACTGAATGTCACCAAAGGTGGCATCGCCAAAAGTATAGGTGTTGTGATGACATTGAAGGTCCATCACCACTAATGATTTATAACGACAGATAATGATCGTCGCCATTTCATATGAGCAATGGTGACAGACCTTAGCCTCTTTCACCAAAAAATTGAACGTCACCAAAGGTGACATCACCAAAAATACGTGTTGTGGTGACATTCAAGCTCTCTCACAAATAATGATTATAGTGACGAATAGTGACGTCGCCATTTCATATGACCAACAATGATTTATTTTGATGGACCTTTCATGGTCGTCACTATTAATGCATATATATATGGTGATGTTCATTGACCGTACACAAAGGCCGCATCGCCAAACGTATAGGTGTTGTGGTGACTTTCAAGGTCAATCACGAATAATGATTATAATGACAAATAGTGACTGTCACCATTTCATATGAACAACAATGATTTATGGTGATGGACCTTTCATGGTCCTCACTATATATATATATATATATATATGCATGCTAGCATTAGTTGACTGTCACCATTTCATATTTTATTGAGGGTCGAAAAATGTCACCATAAGTTCATTAGTAATGGTCAAGAGAGCCTCTATCACCAAAAACTAATCGTCGCCATTCCATATGAATATCAGGCACAATGGAATCGAACCACCAGCCTCCTTCTTGTAAAGTAGGTGCTTTTCCATTGAGCTAGCACCCTGTAAATAATTAGACTTTAAAAAATTAGACATTGAAACTTTATAACTTGTAAATTCTACAACTTTCAATAAATTATGAAAAATTGTAAAAGGCTTGGCAAATATTTTACTAAACAAGCAAAATAGCATTGAAGTTGTGGGTCCCTACAAAATGGTTATGGAAGTTATGAAAAGTGGGTGGAGGGAAAAATAGTTATGTATAAGATACTCAATATGTTTAAATTAATATTCAATTAGAAGTGAAACTTTGAAGACATTTATAGCCTATAAATGACCTATAATTATGAAAATGTAAAATCTGCAATTACACCAAAGATTGATTTATCACCTTCTGAATCATGTAAATTTGTTGTGACAACATAAAAATCTGCCTCTAAAACACTGATTTGCAAGCCAAAAAGTAAAAGACAATGAGTATATATGATGCAATTATGAATAATGAGCCTACTGGCTATGGGATCTAGAAAACTAATTGAGAGTGCTTCTTGTGATTAATTAATTCAATATGTCAAAATATAATGATCCTAAAATGTAACCACTAAACAGATGTTAAAATTGTAAGCCCAAAGTTTGGCTAATATCCATTACACCAACAAAATATCCAAGGGGCATTCAAACACTTCCAAATCCACACCAAGCATGAGTATCCAAAGATGCAATTGCATGGATACAAGGAAAGCACTCTCTACTTCTCATTGATAACTATGTCCTCCCACAAGTACTTAAACTAGCAAAGGGGTGTGAAGACAAGAACCTCAAAGCAAAAAAACTACGCAATACAATAATACACTTCATCCCCCCTCTACCTTTATAAAATAAATCTAGGGGAATAACAAAAAGATCCATAGAGAATAGGATTAGAGTGAAAAAAATAAAGATGACGAGAAAAAAAATAACCAACAATGAAAACTACTAATTTGAACATGTGTCCACGTTTGCTCAAATATTAAAGGAAAAAAAGAATCCAACATGACTGATTATGCACTTGATAAAATGACATTTATTTCTTTAGTAAAAAGGAAGAAAATCCCAACCTCTTTTCTATTGTCCTCTAGAATAAGTCCTGTATGTATGGCATTGGGGTTTTGTGCTACACTCTATGCTTACTCTCCAACATTAAAATAAGAGTTCCCAAATTTGTTTATAAATGTTTGATTTGTTTGAGTTTGGGCCAAACCTAGTCAAATCTTGTCAAGTTTGGCCAAGATGCAATGAGCTTAATTATGTTTGCCTAAGCTAGTCAACAAGCTTGACCCAGGATTTTGAAAAGGAAGTTTGATAGAGATGACTTCTCTGACATATTTTAACAAATTTCCCCTTTTTGTATGTCTCAAAGAGAGAATTTGAACTAGCCTCCTCTTACCACAATGTGGCTAGATAAGTGAGACAAATCAGAACCAATGGTATCCACTAAGAGATTGTGAGTGAAAGGCATTCATTATGCCAAAAGATGCTCAAAACTTGCATCTGACTTCAACCATTGTTTTTTGTGTTGTTGCATCCATAAGCACAAACGCACTTTTGTCATCAAAGAAGCTTGAACACTGATATGGGAAATTTTAGCACCTCACTTTTACCAACTAGGCAAGCCACTATTTCGGAATTTATTTTAATTGTGGAGTTTTATGCCAATTTTCTATTGGGTAAATCCAAATCAGTCTTCTTTTTAGACTTTGCCCAATGTTTCCTGGGTCCATGTCTTGTGACTGTGCTCTCCACCAGGATATAAAATTTTGAAAACTAATCTCTTTGAATCAAAAACTTGTACCATAATATAAATAGGCAACTCATGTCTTCCAATTCAGAGGTTACCCTGATTGAAGATCCCTCTCCACATTTTGGTCTAGATATGAAGTTATACATGTTAACGAGGATTGGTCATAGAGTTTACAACACTTGAGAAACCTTTTAAAGGGTGGTCCCAATTTGAATTCATAGGGAAGATATTTTAGTTCATTTAACATTGAAAGATAATGTTTCTGGCATGTAAATCAAGCAATGCTAAATCAATTTTTAAATTTTGGCACATGTTCAAGAAAGTAGTAACTTTTGTAAATAATAAATACTAAATACTAAATATCAAGTATTGTGGGTTAATGATGAGAACAAAGATACCAGAAAGAAAAAAAAGGAAAGAAGAACAATGATGATCATGTTTGATAAAGTTGGTGTTCACATGGGGTAAGTGGTAACTCAGAATAAAAAGGAAGCAAGCAAGCAGCAGAGCATTGGAAATATGGTAGAAGAAGATATGGCCTGGTCCGAACCCCCGCATCTCCTCAAAACCTAGATTTCTCCACCGTCCTCATAAGCTTCGTAGGTTTATTCTAGCGTAAGGAGCCATAGGGAACCTAGGGTATTGACTACCTGTTGGTTGATGGTTCGATTCCCAAACAAAATACACACCCCTGCCGGTGAATTTTGGAGGGTTTCGATGACAAATTATCATGCAGGTGCCTTGTCAAAGGGCACAAGTCTAATCACTACTCCTGGAGGTGATGACAGTTTCTTCTGTCCCAATATCAAGATGGAGCACAAGTTGCCTTATACCAATGGCTACCATTTGGATAAAAATAATTATTCATATTCAGAACTCTTTAACCTAGATTCTATATGGAATTATCAGGTACCACAAGATAATGATGATGATCCAAATAATTACACTAGCAGTAGTCAAGATGAGAGTAATGGAATTAAAGGTTGTGACACAATGCTTGCACAAATAAATGGTGGTGGGGCTAAGAGGCCATCAAATTTACCATCAGAGATGGATTTAAAAAGAAAATTGTACCATGTTGAAACAGAGGTTGGTTATAAATCATCTACACAGAAAGATGCAGATAGAAATGATGAAGATGATAATGACTTTGAGAAGCACATATCAGAGGAATATTATCAGAACATGCTTGGGGAACATGCACTAAAGTTCAAGAAAGCCAATAAGTTGAAAGCAGCAGTAGCAGTTGTTTCCTGCATAGGTTCCTCCACTGCAAAGCGTACTTCAAATGGGAAGCATTGGAAATTAAGCCATGGTTCTCAGATGGTTCTAAGAGATGATATGACTCCACATGTATTAGACATTCCTGCTTTGTCAAGTCCTCATATAGATGATGTGGTCCAGAATCTGGGGAATTACAACCATCTTGACATTGCTCCTAAACATGGTCCTCATGCATCAACATCTGGTTTATTGGAGATAGAAGAGGGAGTTTCTTTTAAAATTCCATAAGTTTATGACAAATTAACACCATCTCTTAATTTACCAAATTTTACAGATGTTCAAATAGAGGAGATTTTTTTGAAGGGTAGGCTAGATTTTAGATCTTTCTCTTCCATGATGGCTACTGATAAAAGGATTATACATAAAAACTGTGATGGAATGGGAGAAACTTCCACAAAGTATGAGACTCTTTAAGGTGGGTTGAAAGTGTTATCATCATCATGTGACTCAAGCCAAAAGTTTTGTCTGCAAGTATTTGATTCTGATTTGGAAGCATTGCCAACACAACAGGAATCATTATACATTCAAAGGTTGATTATGTCTGAAACAGGTAAATTACAAGTTTTTTATGTGAAGGTATTGGAGAAAGGGGGTAGCTATGAGATTATTGAACACAAGCTACCAAAGAAGCATCCCACACAAAGAAGCATCGATCATAGGGGGTAGCTATGATCAATCTGTGTTTGAAAGGGAGGATGCTGAGAAAATTGCAAAGAACTGTGCCAACATTGTCAAAAGAAAGTTGCCAAAACACCATAAAACTTTCTCATTATATCATATAAAATAATCAAACGATGCTAAAAAGTTTGCAGAATATTTCCAAAAGGAGGTGAAAGCTAGATTTGCATGGTCCTTGAAGTTGAAGAAGGTTGCATCAATGTGCACTAGGAAATTAGCTCGAGATATACTGTTAGTCTGGAAAAAAGAATACAAACAGGGTGAAATCTGGAAAAAGGAACAGAGGGGTGCAACAAAAGCTTTGAAGCATGAGGAAGAGCTTAGACAAGGTAAAAGATAACAACAGAGGCTAAACTTTTTACTTTCACAAACAAAGCCTTACAATCATTTCATGCAGAATAAAACAACTTCTCAGCGTACTGAACCTTCAATGCTAGTTGTTGGAGCCTCTACTGCCGAAGATGTGGGTCAAAAAATAGATGATGTGAAATCGATGGAGGAAGAAGATCTAGAAGAAACTACATTTAAATAAGAAGCCATTAGAGTTGCAAAGAACATAGACTCTGAACAGACAAAATTAAAATAAATGAGTGCATTTGATTACGAGTGTTTAAAATTTCGTGGGGCTGATAACCTAACACTAGAGGGTGTGGTTGAAGGTTCTAGCAACATGGATTTGCTCAACGCTTCCTCAATGCTTCTTACCTTATCGGTGCAAACACCAAAAATGTTCACTGGTATTCTAAAACAGTACTAACTCAAGGGTCTTCAATGGTTTGTAATTGGTTATGAACATGGACTGAATGTCATCCTAGCTGATGAAATGGGTTTAGGAAAGACCATTCAAGCAATGGCATTGTTAACTCATTTAACTGAGGAAAAGAACATATGGGGAACATTTCTTGTGGTTGCACCTGACCGATGAAATTGGAAGGTTTTTTCCTGATTTGATATCTCTCCCTTACTAGGGTAATGAATGGATTGTACTTCAAAAAAAAAAAAATCCTAAAAGACTTTATCGAAGGGAAGCAAGTTTTCATATACTTGTTACAAGATACCAGCTCCTTGTAACTGCTAAGAAATAATTAAGGCGAGTTAAATGGCAGTATATGGTTTTACATGAAGCTCAAGTGATTAAGAGTTCAAACAGAATACGGTGGAAAACACTCTTGGGTTTCAACTGTCGAAATTGCCTTTTGCTTACAGGAACACCCATTCAAAATAAGATGGCAGAACTTTGGGCACTGCTTTATTTTGTCATGCCAACATTGTTTGATAGCCATGATAAATTCAATGAATGGTTCTCCAAAGGCATAGAAAACCATGTAGATCATGGAGGCAATTTGCATGAACACTAACTTAATCAACTACATGCTATCCAAGAAAGATGTGATCACCGAAATGACTAATAAAAATGAAGTAACTATGAACTACACATTGCACTCTCGCCAGCAAGCCTTTTATCAGGCTATCCAGAATAAGATTTATGTAGCCAAATTACTTGGTAGTGCATGAGGTCATATAAAATACAAAAAGGTTGAAAACCTCATGAAAATTTTTATTCAGTTGTGGAAGGTATGCAATCATCCAGAGTTATTTGAAAGGAATGAAGGGTGCATGTTTATATACTTCGAACAAATTGGGAATTCACTTTTACCACCACCTTTTGATGAACTGGAAGATATACACTATGTTGGAATTCGAAATCTTATCTCATATAAGATTCCCAAGCTAGTCTACAGAGAGGGTATTAAGATCTAACCCATGTTCTATTCTGGATCAGTTTAGGGGTTTTGGTAGAGATTTTTGAACAACTTGTTTAATGTCTATTTGCCTGAAAATATTCATTCATCAATTTTTCCATGGAAAGCAGAGGGGGGTCTACTTTTCCTGCTAAAAGTGGCAACTTTGGGTTTTCTCGTATAATTGACCTCTCGCCAGCTGAGGTTGCTTTTCTTTCTACAAGTTCAGTTGTGGAACGGATGCTTTATTCTTTAGCGAAATGGGATTGCCAATTTTTAGACTAAATTATTTAAGGCTTCATGGAAACTAAGAAGGATATCTTGCAGTATGATCATATTGAAGAATACAAACTAAGAGCTTTCAGTAGATTGTTGATGTTGGCAACACGTGCAGAGTCAATATTTTGGAGAAGAAAGTATGTACTGGTCCTGGAAGTGTACAATATGAAGGATTAGTCATCTCCAATGAAGACCATTTTCTTAATAATATTGGATTGTTAAAATCTGTTTATTCATTCATTATTCCAATTCAAGCTCCCATGATTGATGTCATCTGCTTAGACATGGTTTTTCATATCAGGATGCAGAAGAACTTCATCATCCATTGATGAAAAAGCTACTTGTTGGTTTTGCTCGTACATCCAAGTTCAATGGTTCTACAAAACCTCGGGATCCTCATTATTTGATTAAATAAAGACTCAGATTTATTCTCTGAATAAACATTTCTTTAGCTTACAAATAGAATATTCGGATCTTCACCTCCTTTGCAAAGCTTTGATCTTGCAAAAATGCTTACAGATTCTGGGAAGCTACAGACATTAGATGCTTTGCTGAAATGCCTCCATGTTGAAAACCATTGAATTCTCATGTTTGCTCAAATGACTAAAATTCTCAATATTCTTGAGGACTGCATGAATTACAGGAAGTACAAATATCTTTGTTTGGATGGATCTTCAACCATAATGGATCGTCATGACATGGTCAGATATTCCAAAACAAGCAAGATATATTTTTCCTTTTGTTGAGCAGAAGAGCTAGGGGCCTGGGAATCAATCTCACAGCTGTTGATATTGTTATATTTTATGAAAGTGATTGGAATCCAACTTTGGACTTATAGGCCATGGACAGGGCACATCAGCTAGGACAAACAAAGGAAGTCACAGTGTACAGACTTATTTTCAAGGAGACTGTCGAAGAGAAATTTTTTTAAAATGCTAGTCAAAAAAATATTGTTCAGCGACTTGTTATGATGGGGGGTCATGCACAAGGTAATTTACTACATGCTGAAGACATTTCCTTGTTGCTGGATGATGCTTAGCTTGAGTAGAAGATAAAGGACAAAGGATATATGTAGGGTAAGGATAGGTAGAGAAAGATAAAGAGCATGTCCAGCACAGCAAAAGCTATTCAGACCAATGTTGAAGGTGATGCTTATTTAGAGGATTCTGTAGTATCACAAGAGAATTCTATTGAACTAGATACTGGAAAGGCAGGAACTAGAAAGAGAAAATTTAATTCGAAGAGGAAGCCATCTTCAAAACCTAAAAATGCACAGGAAACTATGAAGGATTCAAAGGTACCTCTAGAACAAATTGATCCTAAACATTTGAGAATAGATAATGATTCTAAACAGAAAGGAAGACCTGGGAAGAGAATGAAGAAGAGTTCAAATGATGTCTCACAACCAGGCATACCTATTGAGAAAGTTGGAGAGTCTACATAATCCCCTTCTTTTGTTAATACAGGTAATATTGATGCCAATGCAGAAATTGAAGAAGAAAATTCTTCTCACAGCTGGTCTTCTCCAAGATAGAAGCCCATTTGTTGGGTTTATCTTTAACAAGCATTGCAATGCTATTGGTACTAGATGATCACAATGGCCTTGGTCTTATCCAACAAGAAGCATCTGATGGCAATAATTTGTACAGGTATGATCAGTAGTAGAAAGTGGTAGACTGCTATGATTCATATTCATTCTACCTTTTGGTCCTTTGAAACTACTATGTAGTGATACACATATGCCCTATTCTCAAGGTTCTTAAGCTAACGTAACTCCCATGCTCTCAGATTCAAATTATGCACAAAAAACTTGAAGCAGGATATTTTTTGGCATATGAGAGGTTTGAGAGCTATCTGAGGTTGGTTCAATGTATTTTATGTTCTATAATGTTCTTCAAATTTCCTATGAAACAAAGTTGAAGTCGACTTAAAAACAACACTAGCCTTTGTGAGTGAATCATGGAAGCAGAAAAATATTTACAGAGGAGTATCACTTATAAAAAAGTGTACAAGTAAAGGTCATGAATGCCTTCCAAATAAGAGGAAATACAAGTATACAGGGACTAGACATGCTGTAACGGGAGTTAGAGAAATTACATCCGACAAATTCCTTTGAAAATAGCAGTTATTCTTATTCATGGTATGTTCAATCAATCAAATGAGGGCATATTTTAACTAGGGATGACAGTAACAAGAGAGATATAGTAAACATGTTAATAGATAAATAGAAAATCTTGCAATATATGTATCTCCAATGTGGACATTATATGGGTATAGATATTAGCAACCTTTTTCATACATTACTCAAGACCCATTTCGTGGGAATTAAAAGACATACTATTCAACATTGTGAGGTCATAGAACCTGTAACACACCCTTGCTAAAATAAAGTTATGAAAAGGTATAAAGGCCGCAGGATGGAATATAAAAAAGAGTCACTACACAGTTGCAATAAATGAAGTAGAATGGTCAGGTATTTGGCCTTCCAAATTCTACAAATCCCAGAAGCAGAGATTTGTTGACCAGCAATGAAAATCTATGTGAGCTCTAGCACAGTAGATTTAGTCTCCTAAACTATGGTTCCCTACCTCTTTTGAACAAAATTATGGTTGGATTCCATGGCTTCAAGGTCAAGGAGATAGAGAGGCATGTAAGGGATGTACTCTCAATAATCATGCCAAGGTTTGCTTTCCAAGCAGCAAGCATTTATTTCAAGGGATTATTGATTTAGTTCATTCAGATATCTGTGATCCATGTCATCAACTTTGTACAAAGGTAATATTCTGGTTTTAGCCACCAAAAGTAATCACCAAATATTTGAACCTTGATTCTAATCAAGTGTTGGTCAAAAGAGTCAAGGATGGTGGATTTTACAAACTGCTAACAAATCCAATGAAGCACAGAGATTTGTTGACTAGTAGTGGCAATCTATGTGAGTTCTATTTTGGCTTGTATGGGCCTGACCCAGGTTCAGAGGTGATTTAGCCAAACAAATCCCGGTACTACTGGCCCTTTTAGCAACAGTCCGTGGAGCGCGGACTGAGGTCTCACCCAAAGTAGTATGGGAGGGTGCTAGAAACAGGTTTCCGCACCCTGGGGATGTCTGATGAGCTCCGGTGGTCCGCGGTTTGACCTGGCACGCACGTCGCTACGCGCATCTATTAGTCCCTCGCAACCTCTGATGCTTCCTTCGCATAGCCCTACTCGGGGCGTGATCCATATTATTATCCATGTTCCTTACTATTAACATGTTGTTCTCTGATTACTTAACTTATCTATGTAAGTCTAGTGATATTTAACAGTATATTCAGCATTCATATAAGTGCACGCGATAAGAAAAACAGTATAAATGCATAGAACATAATACAAAAGTAGATACATAGAAATTGGAATCAACTTCTCTTTATTATTCTTCATTCAAGGTTACAGACTCGACATCGCCCTGCGCACTCAACTGCAGGGGTCCACGCACTCAGTTGCGCTAGGCCTCTATGGACTCAGCTGCAGACCCTATTCCTACTACTATGACCCAATGCACTTAGACTCTTACTCTATGCTCGAACAATTCGTATTCATCTATATTTCGTTCCCTATCTTTACAACTTAGAGCCTCGCTCTATTTATACAATCCCATGGTCCGTGGACCATGGGTAGGCCGACATGACATTACATTACATTAAAAAACTTAGGGTGGACAAACCTATGACTCAACCTATACTTCACACCTGCAATTCGCGGAGTCTTACAATACATTTGACGAAAACTTGGGCTTTGAGCCCCAAAACATGTTGTGGGGGGATTCCATGCCCAACAGGCCCCCAACAAAAACATTGTGACTCGCCCTCGAGTCACTCTGTCGACGCGGCGATCTTAGCATGGAGTCCCTCCAACTGGTCCCGAATGACCTAAATGTCGGTAGCGCGCTGAGCGACTGCCTGGTGTACCTATTACATTCTTGCTTCTGAATCATCTGTGTATGAATTCTGTCTTTACCTTGGTACCAACATCTGCAGCGTGTGTTTATAGTTCCACACCCTTGTCTAGTTCCTGGGGTCGTGAAGACTGTGCTTCGACTGGTTAGTCAGATATCCGACCCACCCATGTAGGGCTTCAAGCGACTGCCGTTTACTTTCCCTGGAAAGGGTTCTCCATTTAGTTTGACTAGCTAGACTGTGCCTCCATCCATGACCTCCTTAACCATGTATGGTCCCAGGCAGTGCATTCGAAAGTTTCCCGAAAATTTTTCAAACTTACTGTCATACAACAGCACTAAGTCGTTTACCTTGAAGGTGCGCGACTTGATATGGCAGTCATGCCAAGCCTTTTCATGTTGCTTTTGTACTTGCTGATGAAATCCAACCAGAAACTGTTCTTCCTCAGGTTCTTCTAATTGCGCGAGCCTTTCTTCCAGAGCTTCGTGGTCTGTCATGCCTGTAAGCGCTGCTATTTGTAGACTAGGTACGATGTATTCCATCGCCATGATAGCTTATGTGCCATAGACTAACCAGAAAGGTGTCTGTCCCATCAATTTCTTGCACGTTGTCCTGTAAGCCCATAATACGACAGGTATGCGCAGGTCCCAGTTGTTTCGTTGTGCGATACATACTTTAGTTAGTGCAGCCTCCAATATTTTGTTGAATGCCTCTACTGTCCCATTAGCTTGTGGGTGGTACGGTGTACTTTTTTGATGATACACTTGGAACTCTT
Organism: Pinus tabuliformis; assembly: GCA_031772625.1. NCBI lineage: Eukaryota > Viridiplantae > Streptophyta > Pinopsida > Pinales > Pinaceae > Pinus > Pinus tabuliformis. Next base: position 190,296,874 of record CM062816.1, read on the forward strand.
CTATGAGTGCGCTAATGGTTTCATTCAGGAAATGTGTTCCATGATCACTCATTAAGATTTCCGGACAGCCAAATCGTGTCAACACATTTTTGAACAAAAACATCGCAGTCGTAGCGATCGTGCAGTCTTTGACTGGCTGCGCTTCCACCCATCATGTCAGGTACTCCATTGCAGTGATGATGTAGCGCATGCTCGTCTTTCCCTAACGTTTGATCGGTCCCACAATGTCAATTTCCCATTTTTCAAATGGCTGCAGTGTCATTTGTGGATTTAATGGCATCTCATCCCTTCGTAATGGTTTTCCAGTCCTTTGACATTTATCGCAGGTTTTTCAGTGCGCTTTTGAATCCTGGTGCAGGGTTGGGCACCATAACCCTGTGAGAAGAATCTTCTGTGCAGTTGCACGTCCTGCATAGTGTCCTCCTGCATCGCCCCCATGGGCTTCTGCGAGGATCTGACCTCGTTCAAATTCAGGTACGTATCTTCGCAATATCTCATCGTTGCCCATTTGTAGAGGTGCCCCACGATGATAGAAAAGTCCGCTGCGCACACCACCAATTCCTTCTTCTGTTGGACTGAGTATTCCTTCAGTGCAGTCCCTGTCGTTAGAAAATGGATTATATCTTCGAAGTGTTCGTCCACGATGCACACTGCAAAGAGTTGTGCATCAGGTAGCCCCTCCTCCAAATTTGTTGGTTCCTCACTCGTCTCAATTCGTGACAAGTGATCTAGTCCTACATTTAGTCGTCTCGGCTTGACTATGACCTCAAAATCATGTTCTTGAAACAGTAAGAGCCATTTGCATATGCGCCCCCCCAACACAGGCTTATTCATCAGGTATTTCAACGCAGAATGGTCGATATACATCTTGAAATGTCCTCCAAGTAAATAGTGTCGGTATTTTTAGAGCGCGTACACCATTGCCAACCCCTCACGCTTGGTGGTAGAATAGTTCTTTTCTACTTTGGACAATCTTCGACTTGAAAACGCGATCAGGTGATCCACACCCTCTGCGCCCTCCTGTGTGAGTACGCCTCCCAGCACAATACACGACACATCAACATGTACATGAAATTCCACATCCCATTTTGGGAAGACTAGGATTGGAGCGGAGGCCAGTTTCCCCTTTAGGACATCCAAACTCTTCATGCAATAATCATTCCAGCAATATGTAACATCCTTTTTCAATAGCTTTTCCATCGGCACTGTTATTTGGGCATAACTTTTGATGAACTTCCTATAGTATCCAGTGTGTCCCAAAGTAGCACGCAATTGCTTAACACTTCGTAGTGCTTCCAAATTTAGAATAATGGCAATCTTCGCAGGGTCCACCATCAGTCCTTGTTTGCAGACTACATGTCCCAGTAGGCTTCCAAAGGGAATGAGGAATGTGCACTTCTTAAGGTTCAGCGCAATCTGGTGTTGGCGGCAAGTATCCAACATCAAGCGTAAGCTTGCTACACGGTGCTTAACTAATCCAAAGACAGTCCAATCATACAAATAGACCTCCAAGAACTTGTGGATGTATTCTTTGAATGCAGCCACAACGATGCGTGGAAATATAGTTGGCACGTTCTTCAGTCCAAACGGCATAACGGTGTATTGAAAGAAGCCCCATTCTGTTGCGAAGGTTGTTTTGCTCCTATCTTCCGGTGCGATCTTGATCTAATGGTACCCTGAGAACCCATCCGTGAATGAGTATGCTTCCTAACCGCCAACATTCTCCAGGACTTCATATGTGAATGGTGTTGGGAATGGATTGTGTACACATGTGTCATTCAGCTTCCTGAGGTCCACACATATTCTTATTCCGCCCTTCTATTTTTTCTCCTGTACTACCACAGGACTCACCCAACCGGATTCTTCCACTGGTTCAATAATTCCGGCTGCGAGTATTTTGTCTAATTTTTCACGGACCTTTTCTTTATACTTCAGATTCAAGCGGTAAGGCCGCTGCTTAACTGGCTTCGCGTCAGGTTTCAGGGTGATCTTCATCATCCCTAAGTAGCCAACGATCCCTTTTAAGTCCGTAATTTTGATCGAGAAGAAGTCTTGGTATTCGCGGAGTAACTCAGCAACCTTATCCATAGTGGCATCATCCCAATAGTCCCTAAGCGTTGCGTACTTCGGCTTCACCTCTATTCCAATGTTGACCTGCTTTGTCTTTGGTGGCGTGGTGATGTCGGGGTCTTCAAGTGATGGTCCTTGAATCTCATGACAGCCTTCCGTTTCTGAAATGTTAATATTTCGTGGGTCCTAATCATCCTCCTCAACATTTACGTTGTAACAATAGCTCAACTGTGTCACCCATTCTGGCTGAAGTACTTCCATTGACTCCTGGGGTATTTTGAAGATAGCTACTTTTACTGCCTGTAGCGCATCGTCAACAGTATCTGACCAACGATCTTCAAATGTGAAAGTTAACAAAAATCCCTCGCGCAAGACATCCCATTCGCTCGTACCATGGTAGAGCTCCATCTCAGTATACCAATTCATGGGTATGACATCCAGGGTATGATAGAATAAATGTACCCATTCAGGCTGTGGCTCTTCCCCATAGACCTTGGTCCATTTCGCGAGGTGTGTGCGTGGATCATCTCGTCCATCATATTTGTCTACTAGCTGTATCTGTGGTTTCCCAAATCATAGGCGCATCATTCTTTTGCATCCGCGCCAGTCCTCAAAACTTCCTTGATGCATACCCCACCATCATGTGGGCATTGCGCATAGTGCTCACTTCATAGCATCGAACCGCTGGTGTTCTGGTACTGCGCTTTCAAATTTGTTGAGGAATTCATCCACTGCTGTCAACCCATCATATGTAGGCAGATCCCTTGCCTCTGTGGTCACGCAGCACAGTGATCTAACCATCATGTTGCAATTAAGCGTTGTTACTTTGTGCAACTGATTATGCCATTGCTCTATCTCTTCATCTAAATCTGAAGTGCAAGAGCTTTCGCACTCCCACGAAATCCTTCCATCTGCGATCGGATTCACCCAATCCTCTTCTCGTGCTGTTATCTTGTAAATACAATTGAGATCATCATCACTATCATCGTCGTGAGTAGCGTAGGATAGGGATTACTATCATCGACAATATTTATCACTTCAAAATCTGCCTGCGTGCTCGCACCTTCAATATCTACTGTCACCCCTTGCAATCTTCCCATGGGCAAGATCTTTTGTTGGTTCACCATTCATAACTGAATAGGAGACCACTATAGTGCGGGTCTACCCATGTGTTCCCATATTTGTTTTGGCAGTACATTCGTGTCCGATCTGAGATCCAAGATTACCTGATCCATTTCATATTCGCTGATTTGCACAGTCAACCTCATTTCCCTTCCTATGCACAATGCATACTTTCCAAGTTTCCAGACCATGCACGGTTCTCCTGACCTCGCACGCCTAGTGATAAGTTCCTATAGTCCTTTTACTGCCTTGTTGTCACGTAGCAGTTTCATGCATGTCTCCAGAAAGGTAGTGAGCACTGAAGGATCCATCCCTCGTTCTAGTTGATCCTTACTACCTGAAGTGGAGGCCTCCGTGAAGCTCTTCTTAGCTTCCATGAATGTCTCCTTCGCGGTTCTAAATCAAATTCAGGTTCCTTTGTAGGAGCCTTACGAACCCACGTACTTTCTTCTAACTACTTACCTTTATCATCACCAGTGGTCATAGGTCTTCTTTGTGTGGCTCAGACCTCATTATCTGCAAATTTTGAGTTAGAGGGGGCTGAAGTACCCCTTTTTTGCGCTATCTTGCTATCAATGTAGGGAAGTCTGCTGCCTCATGATCAAATTGAGTACAGTACAAACATGATGTCCTTGTCGGGTTTGTACAATCGTGGGCATAGTGCCTAGCCCTCCACAATTGTAACAAATTAGTCGTCTGTGACCCCTTCCTGGTCCCATTCCACCTTGACCTCGACCGCACCCTGAAATCCAGCGCATGCCATTCCTACATTTGGGTTGAGGGCTCGTGTTTCAGTTTGCACTGTGTAGGCAGGAATCTGATCCATCATTAGTTTGTAGCTTCTGCAAGTGCGTTCATCATGGCCTACCGACCTACAAAAATTACAAAACAATTGTTGGGATGTCTGTGTATACTTCTGCAATAGATGACAATTATTCGTAGTGTGTTTTCCTCCTATATGATAGATCGCGCACCATAATGCAGGCGCCATGCTTGGTCCTGCTTGTGTCATAGGTCTTAACGGCATCGGCCCTCCTCCTGCCAAATAATTCACGAACAGTGGACAGTGGTCCTTGTCATGCCCCTAGCCTTTGCATTTTATGCACCATACCTCCTCGCGCGCCTCTGGCTGAGGTGTCCTGTCCTGTTTCAAACTCTACATCTCTAGACATAGATTTTGCAGCTGTGCGTAGATTTGTTGGACTCCTAGACCAGGGTCTTGTATAGGGGTGTCATGCAATCTCATTGCCATCTCCAAATATTCGGCCTGGGTGAATTTTTTTTCTATGACATTGTCGTCCTTAAGTGTGATGTTAGTGATCAGCTACAAACCATGTGCGGTGTTGTCCATCTGTCAATGTCATGTTGGCTTCGCGAATAATACCCGTGAGTCTTTGGTCCAAATCCCAGGGGGTCTCGTCTGAGAGCATCGCGATCTCCTTAAACCCGATGATTGATTGTGTTTCCGATTTTGGCCTGCTAAATTCCTTGTTCAACACAGTCTGGATTTCTGTGATTCCTGCGTTTGGATAGTCATTAGAATTCTTGATGTACCATGTTAATGCATGATCCTGCAATGCGCTTACCAACGTAGCCTTTTTGATATTCTCATCCATGACTCCTTGTGCTTCCCATACCGCTCTTACCACGAACCAGAATTGGTCTGAATCTTCATTCCCTACTCCTCTGAATACCAGCAGTTTGATCGCACTCGCCATACTGAACTGTGGTGGTGGTGGAGGTAGGGTGGGTGGAGATGGAGGTGAGGAGGGTGAGATGGGTGGCGGTGTAGGTGGAGGTGGTAAGCGTGGAATTTGTTGCCTTATCAGATTGATCGCGCTTCTCGGAGAGATTTTCACAAGCTCTTCCTCGCTTTAGATCTTCCCACTTCGTGTAGTCCCAAACATTAATTCATTCGCATAACCCGCTTTTCACACAATAGCATCTTAATCCAAGTGTTCAAATATTTAATATACTTACCTCGCGGTCCCTTGAGGAAATGTCGTTTCGCCTCACTGTAGCTGACGATCGTATCTACTGCGAACTCAGTTATAAATCCTCCTATAATTCCTTCGAGCCAATGGTCCACAGCTTGCACGATCTTATCTCCTGACGCTTCTAGTCTGCGCACTAATTTCAGAGTCCACGCGATTGGTTTGTCGAGCCTAAACCTTCCCTGACTGCCCGCTAGCTTCAGTATCCACTCATACAGCTCAGAAGGAAAGGATGCAAAGAAAATTTCGTGGATTTTCATATAGAAGTAGCACTCCAACCACTATTTCTTAGATACTCACAGATTTTTGCTTTCCTGCGCCATGAACTTGTGAATATTCTTGTCCAACCACCCTTCAATTTCTTTCTTTGTTGGATTCCAGTGGCACGACATTAGACATCCCTTATGTAGATATTGGTCCTGGCAACAGAACCATTTTTTGGCTTGTATGGGCCTAACCTAGGTTCAGAGGTGATTTAGCCAAACAAATCCCGGTACTACTGGCCCTTTCGGAAACAGTCCACGGAGCGCAGACTGAGGTCTCATCCGAAGTAGTATGGGAGGGTGCTAGAACCAGGTTTCTGCACCCTGGGGATGTCTGATGAGCTCTAGTGGTCTGCGGTTTGACCCAGTGCGCATGTCGCTACGCACATCTATTAGTCCCCCTCCGATGCTGCCTTCGCGCAGCCCTACTCGGGGCGCGATCCATATTATTATCCACATTCCTTACTATTAACCTATTTTTCTCTGATTACTTAACTTATCTGTGTAAGTCTAGTGATATTTAATAGTATATTCAGCATTCATATAAGTGTGCATGATAAGAAAAACAATATAAATTCATAGAATGTAATACAAAAGCAGATACACGGAAATTGGAATCAACTTCTTTTTATTATTCTTCTTTCAAGGTTATATACTCAACACCACCCTGGGCACTCAGCTGTAGGGGTCCACGCACTCATCTGCGGACTCTACTAGGCCTCTGCGCACTCAGCTGCAGAGCCTCGTCCTACTACTATGACCCAATACACTTAGACTCTTACTCTATGCTCAAACCATTCATATTCATCTATCTCCCATTCCCTATCTTTACAACTTAGAGCCTCGCTCTCTTTATACAATCCCATGGTCTGCGAACCATGGGTAGGCCGACATGACATTACATTACATTACAAAACTTAGGGCGGACAACCATATGACTCAACCTATACTTTGTGCTCCGTGCCCGAAATTCATGGAGTCTTACAACACATTTGACCAAAACTTGGGCTTTGAGCCCCAAAACATGCTGTGGGTGGATTCCATGCCCAACACTCTAGCACAAAATATTTAGTCTCTTAGACTATGGATCCCTACTTATTTTGAGGAAAATGGCAGATGGATTCCTTGATTTCAAGGTCTTGGAGAGAGAGGTGTGCAAGGAATGTGCAACCGATAAGCATGTCAAGGTTTCTTTCCTAAACAGAAAGTGTAGATCTAGAGGGATCTTGATTTAGTCAATTTAGATGTTTGTGATCCATGTCATAAAGTTTACAGACGGGTGATATTTATTATGTTACTTTCATTGATGATTTTTCCAAGAAAACTTAAATATATTTTAGGAAGACCAAAGATGGGGCCTTCAGCAGGTTCCAAGAGTTCATAGTTCTTGTTGAGAACCAATCATTTAGGATAATCAAGGTACTAGGATTGCATTATGGAGGCATGTATACCTCTAATGAATTTGATTCCTTTTTGCTAAAAGGCATGGATCAAGAGAGAGATGACAATACTATAAAATTTGCAAAAGAATGGTGTTGTTGAGTGGAAGAACAAGTCTATAGTAGAGACTACTAAATCTATGGTTCATGACTTAGATTTGTCCATGTTCATTTGGGCAGAAGCTTGCTATATTGCAATATACATACTAAATAGATGTCCATACAAGGTGTTGATGGAAAACACTCCCAAGGAAGCCTTCACAAGGGAGAAACCATATGTTTTTCATTTCAATTTGTTTGAGAGACTACTTTATATTCATGTTCCATACGAGTAGAGGATGAAGCTTGAACCCTCCAACTTGGAGGGTATTTTAGTTGGCTACAATGAGTCCTCTAAAGCTTACAAGATCTATGTTCCTTATTAAAGGAAGATAATAGTAAGCTAAGATGTGAAGCTAGATAACAATACATGGACTTCCAAGTTCCAAGATCACCCAATATTAATTAAGGAAAAGACAACACTTCCTACCCATTGTGTTGATCTGTGTGTTTCAAGGAGACCAGGTGCAATTTAGATATGTTCTAGCATATGAATAGATATTTTTTTGCCTTCCCGTATAGCCAAGAAGCCTAGGTGGATTACACAGACACTGAAGGAGGAAACAGAGAAGGATGGTGCTTCATCTACTTCCATTTAGGTAAGCCATCCTCCTAAAAGGTTCCCTAGTTATGTTGCATTGATGTCTTCCATTATTGATATAAAAATTTCTAGTTATGAGGAAGCAACAATAAAGCAGGTGTGGCAGGATGCCATGGTGGAGTGCAAATCCATCATGAAGAATGATGTATACAATATGGGAGATAATGTCAATACCAAAAAAACAATGGTGGATTCCAGGTGTTTGGTGTTATGTTAACAGTGAAGCCTCTAGACACATCCCCAAAAAAATCACCTCTCTTAACTAGAAAGAACAAGATAACAATATGAAGTGGAGTTTGGTGACAATGGAAAGTACCCAATATTTGTATTTGGATCCATTCCATTACATGTGCCAAATGGATAAATATTGTAACAACATGATGTATGTATGACTAAAAAATTTCCCTTTGGATTCTTGTCTAGCAGATTTTAAGTAGAGGGTTGTTTTTTACCATAAAAAAGTAATCAATGAAAATCTAAACCTTGATTCGAATCAAGTGCTGACTAAAGGAGTCAAGGAGGGTGTCCTTGACAAACTCCTAGCAATTCCCAGAAGTAGAGAGATTTTTTTACTAGTAATGAAAATTTATGTGAGCTCTAGCACAGTGGATTTAGTCTCCTAAACTATGGTTCCCTACCTCTTTTGAACAAAATTATGGTTATATTCCATGACTTCAAGGTCAAGGAGATAGGGAGGCATGCAAGGGATGTGCACTCAACAAGCATGCCAAGGTTTCCTTCCCAAGAAGCAAGTATATATTTGAAGGGATTATTGATTTAGTTCATTTAGATATATGTGATCCATGTCATCAACTTTGTACAGAGGTAATATTCTAGTTTTAGCCACCAAAAAGTAATCATCAAACATTTGAACCTTGATTCTAATCAAGTGTTGGCCAAAAGAGACAAGGAGGGTAGCCTTTACAAACTGCTAGCAAATCCAATGAAGCACAGAGATTTGTTGACCAGTAGTGACAATCTATGTGAGCTCTAGCACAAAATATTTAGTCTCTTAGACTATGGATCCCTACTTATTTTGAGGAAAATGGTGGATGGATTCCTTGACTTCAAGGTCTAGGAGAGAGAGGTGTGCAAGGAATGTGCAGTTGATAAGCATGTCAAGGTTGCTTTCCTAAATAGAAAGTATAGATCTAGAGGGATTCTTGATTTAGTCCATTCATATGTTTGTGATCCATGTCATCAACTTTACAGACATGTGATATTTATTATGTTACTTTCATTGATGATTTTTCAAAGAAAACTTAAATATATTTTAGGAAGACCAAAGATGGGGCCTTCAGCAAGTTCCAAGAGTTCATAGCTCTTGTTGAGAACCAATCATTTAGGATAATCAAGGTACTAGGATTGCATTATGGAGGCATGTATACCTCTAATGAATTTGATTCCTTTTTTATAAAAGGCATGGATCAAGAGAGAGATGACAATACTGTAAAATTTGCAAAAGAATGGCGTTGATGATCAGAAGGACAAGTCTATAATAGAGACTGTTAAATCTATGGTTCATGACTTAGATTTTCCCATGTTCATTTGGGTAGAAGCTTGCTATATTGCAATCTACATACTAAATAGATGTCCATACAAGGTGTTGATGGAAAAAAATCCCAAGGAAGACTTCACAAGGGAGAAACCATATGTTTTTCATTTCAATGTTTTTAATAGTCTACTTTATATTCATGTTCCATAGGAGTAGAGGATGAATCTTGAACCCTCCAACTTGGAGGGTATTTTAGTTGGGTACAATGAGTCCTCTAAAACTTACAATATCTATGTTCCTTCTCAAAGGAAGATATTAGTAAGCTAAGATGTGAAGCTAGATAACGATACATGGATTTCGAAGTTCCAAGAGAGCCCAATATTAATTAAGGAGAAGACAACACTTCATACCTATTGTGTTGATTTGAATGTTTCAAGGAGACCAGGTGAAATTCAGATAAGTTCCACCATAGGAATATATAATTTTTTTTTCCTTCCCGTATAACTAAGAAGCCTAGGTGGCTTACAAAGGCACTGCAGGAGGAAATAGAGAAGGATGGTGCTTCATCTACTTCCATTTAGGTAAGCCATCCTCCTAAATGGTTCACTAGTTATGTTTCATTGATGTCTTCTGTGGAGTACTGAAGAAGGTATGTTTTATCCTCATGAGTATTTATTCTGTCTAATCTGCTCTTCTTTTATCATCATTCTCAAACCCTGATGATGGATCCCATTTTGGATTTGAAACGTTGGTATAAAAATGTTCATACTGTGGATTCTCCGGTCAATGATTCAAAAGGTATGTTTTATTGATTATTTTGTCATCTTTTCTTTAAAAACTCATAATCCCTTTGCATCATGAACTAGGTAAATAATAAGAAATTATGGCAAAATCTATGAGATTTGTATGTAACACAAAATAACTAATAATCGCCATTTTCTTATGCAGAAAAAGGGAAAAGAAAAATATTGTCGTCCCAAGGAAAAAGACAGGGTAGAGTTAATTGCTAGTGGCAGGAAACCATATGCAGACAAGGCGATCCAAACTGAAGTGTATCAGCCAAGGAAAGGAAAAGGAGATATCGAATCGGCGCAAGAGAACAAAGGGATAACTGGAATTAATAGTTTGGCGAATCCTTCAGGATCCTTTGATACTTAGGGATCGCAATCTTAACTATTTTTGCATAATTGATATCTCCGCTTGGCTGTTATAAAAAGGGGCAGCACTGCTAGCCCAAGGGACCGGTTGTTGTTACTCTTATGTAATTTCTCATTGTATCTAAAACTTTGATCATCGACTCTCGTTGAGAAGTGATCCACTGTAACTTTGTTTGGATGCTTTAATATAAATCTGGTTGCTGTTCCATATTTGATCCTAGAATAATCTCAAGCAGTGTATCCCTGGAGGCTAAGGGCCTGGCCCTGGTGGAACACTTGCTCTTGTACCATTATCTTTAATTCGTGCGTGGTTTTCACTATCAGCTTTGATCGGTAATCTGGTGTGTTTTGTTATTTTATATCGCAACTATGTTATATTTACAATATCGTTCTCTGTAACAAGAATGTCGTATTGTTCATTCTGACTTTATAACGCATTGTTGTTCCTTTAAATCATTGATGTAACATTACTGTTCTTTACATAATGCTATTGCTGTTCAATTACAAAGTAACCGGGCTGTAACAGTCTTAAGTTGGTATTACTATATTCATCTATGGTTTATACTTAATTACGATTGTTGTTCAATTGACATTGTTGTTCCATTACAAATTGTGATCGTTATCCTTTATAACTGAGATTAATATTTGTGGTATCGGAGTCAGATTACTGTTTCTCTCAATATCAAGGTGTGTTGTGTGTGTTATTTATTTTGGTTTACTGTACATTCACAATTGGCTCTAAGCGTTGTTCTATATTTCATTGCTAATTGGTTGTCGTTCTATTTCCATTTGTTGTTTGATTTATTCTTAGAGTAAGGATTTCTCTCTGATTTCTGTAGGATACAATTGCTGCCTTTATTTCCTTAGAGTAAGGTTTCGCTGTTTATCAAGACTAGTTGTTGTTCCATTTCCTAGTTGTTGTTTCAATTATAGTTGTTGTTCCATTTCCTGTTATTTGCATTGCCATTGCGTTGAACGATCTGAAACTGTAGTGAGCATTGACATTCATTGTCTAGTTCCCAGGTTGATGATCTGTTCCTTGATTGTCTTCAGTTACATCAGTTTACAGAGGGATGAGTTATTGTTACTGTACCCTTGACTGATAATTTACTTAGTCTTCTGAATGCATGATTTAAGTCTTAAAGTGCTTTGTTGTAAGTAGATCTTATTTTAAGCATCTGTTTACTCTTGTATTTTCTTGAGCACTATACTACTAGCATTACTCTGACAAATGACCGCCTCAAACTGAGTACACTCTTTGAGATAACAAATCGTTCTTGGATTGATAAGTTAATGTGAGGTAAATAGAGGTGAAAAAGACCCTTTTTACAGTTCGACATTTTTGTGCCGTTGCGGGGGAAGAGTGTAGCCGTTTGTTTCTTTTCCAGAGTAGTGTGAGAACCTGTTAGGAAAGAACTGGGTTTTAAAAACGAAAGGTAAGAACCTACGTGTGGAGTATGTAATAGCCCTACTCTCCTACCCACTTTCCTATAGATTTGTTGTTATTTTGTTTGGGTAGAACTTAGCAATTGATTTGAGTGCATGACTAAGCAGAAAAAGCCTGAAAAGAATCCCAAACCTCTACCCAAGCTCGATAAAGCTAAGGGGCCGGTGACCCTTGGCCGATCGACCTTTATAGACAAAATCCTTAAAAAAGCATAATCTCAGCCTTCAGTAGGACCTAGAAAAGTTGCTTCTAGACAGCCTACTAGTTCCCTTCAGGCCATAGGATCACCATCTGTAGCCTTTGCTGACGTGCATAGTCAAACCGAAGAGCAAGATTTCAAGAAATTGAAAATTCTAGCCCAAAATCATTGCAAGAAGGGAACCTTAGCAATCTTTGTGAACGAAGAGGAGAAACAGAAGAAACTGAAGAACCAAAATCTCCTCTTGGGGTAATACAGCCATTAAGCAGCCCAGATAAGGGAAGTGCTGCAATAATCATTTATAACAAAGTTGAAAAAAATTCAAGAACCTGAACCCTCCCAGACATTAGACACTCTCATCATCCCAGATAAAGGAAGTGTTGTTAAGGCCATTCCCGTTAGAGCCATTCCCCCTCGACAACCTAGAAATACCCTCCTAGGCATCCCAGAAGGTTATTGGCATATATTTGACTAAATGGCCCAGAACCAGCCAAACACTCAAGCCTCTACATTGCAATACCCCATTGTGGATACTGCAGCTAATGCACCTATGAAAGCAATTCCTCTTCAGCATATTCCTACATTCCATGGCCTTACATCAGAAGATCCAGATGCATTTTTATTCGAATTTGACGTGATGTGTAGAGGATATGACTATACCACTGACCCCTAGAAACTGAAATTATTTCCCTCCACATTAAAAGGGGTTGCTCTAAGATGGTTCATGGGATTAGGTGGTGGTGTTATAAATAACTGGAACCAAATGAAAGAGTCTTTTATAGAAAAATATCAGGACTATTGCAGGTCTAGAGAGTTAAAAGATGAAATATTTCAAATGGTAGCTAGACCAAATGAAACATTAGAAGAATATGTAGAGCATTTCCAGTACAAGCTTCAAATATCTCCTTATGCATTATTACCGTTACCTGATAATGTATTAAAAACAACATTAATTAGGGGAATGAAGGAACAATGGATTGAAACAATAAATATTATGGGAAAAGGAGATATTTATCAGGAAAATTTTGCTAATGTTATTAATTTATGTATCAGGAGCTCGAGAGGCAGCACAAGACTAAAACTAGCAGAACATGATCGGTTTGCAAGAGCTAACAGAACTTCGGCAGAAGGAGTAACTCGTGCAGAAATTGGAAATTTATTAGAAAATTTAAAAACTGACATATTGGGGACACTGACAACACAACTTGATATTATGCAGGCCAAACAAAAGCAAGTAGAAGCAGAACAAAATTTGGCAATCTTCTATCCTAGATGCAGAAATAAACACAGCCATAAAGAGTGTCCATTAGATGCAGTCCAAGTTTGTGCCATTTGTACAAAAGACCACTCCACAAAGAGCTGCCCCTCACTTCCTAGATTGAAAGCAGTATACAAGGAAGCAAAAGAAGAGCCAGAATCGGTGTATCTACTTAATCAGCGTCGTCAATGGCAGCCGCGACAATCATGTACAAACCCAGCTTCTTCTTTTTAGCCTCCACAATATCATGCTCAAAAATATAATACAATGTGGCAAAATCAACCTCCCTTCCCGAATTGGTGACAACGATCATTTCCTTCATCATCTCCATGGCCGAATCAAGCAAGCCAACCCAATTGGCCAAATTTTCCCTATACCCCACCATATTGGCAAAACAATGCATATCCAGCACAATGGGCTCCTCCTACCTCACAGAGTCAAGCCTGGTAGACAAACTGGCAAAGACCGATGAATCAACTAGTAGGAACCATCCCACTCCCTCAACCTACACTGCCAGCATTACAACAAAACCCCTAGCCTAACTTAAGACCGCAACTCCCAGCCCAATCCAACCCCAATCCAAATAATAGACTGGTCCAATCCATTCAAATAATTGAGACACCAGAGATAGGAACCGATCTAAGGGAGTGTAATGATCTTCAATTAAGATCTAGGTGTATCATTGAAAAAAAGTGAGATAAAACAGCTCAAGTTGAAAATCAATTACCTTTGGAACAACTGCCACAAGAGGAGGAAATGACCAGACAACAAATTCATAATCCAAAAATCACATCCTCTCCTCCATTCCCAGAACGCCTAATTATACCTCGACCTATACAATACTCTGATTTTGTCATTCTGGGAGAACTACAAAACTTGTACATAAAAATCCCACTCCTCCAAGCCATTCAAGACATTCTGATATATGCAAAGACTATCAAAGAGCTATGTATAAAGAAACCAAGGAGGAAAATAACAAGCAACTCAAAAGTCCAAGTAGTTGGCACTCTATCCGATTTATTATCAGGGAAAGAAACACCTGTTAAATACGAGACCCAGGAAATCCAATAGCAACCATACAAATCAATGGAAAAACCTTCTCAAATGCCTTAGTTTATCTAGGAGCTGCAATTAATATCTTAACAACCACTACTTGCCGAAAACTGGGCATTACATCAGTAGAACCGACCTCCACTTTATTAGAACAGGCTGACCGATCTGTGGTTCGGCTAGAAGGCACACTACATGATGTCATGGTATCCATTGACTCTTGGGAGTATCTAGCCGATTTTCTGATAATAAACCCCAAAAACTGACTTGATGGACATCCGTTGATTTTAGGCAGACCTTGACTTGCAACTACCGATGCTTATATTGGCTGCCGACAAGGCAGTATGACCATAGCTAGGGGGGAAATATCAAGAATCTAGCTTTATATCCCCCAGTGCAGCCAAGTGTCACAATAATAAAAACTATCAAGCATCTTGTATCATAACCGAAAATATTAGATCTCCATTAACCATAGAAGAGGCCCTCGATTTCAAAGACCAAACAGAAGATGATGCCATTAACAATTTTATTAGCGAAACTGAAACCGGATCCCGTATACAATGTCACATGATAGAAGTAGCATTTGATAATGAATTAGAAGAAGATCCTCTTAAAGATACGCATGATCAAACAATACCTACTACCTCTGTCTCAAATAGTAAAATTGTAGAAATTGACCCAGGAAAGACTTTAAACATTAATGCCAACCTGACTCCCGAACAAGAAGAGAAGCTCATCCAACTACTAAGGAAATACAAAGAAGCATTTGCATGGGACTCTCCAGATGAAAGGAATTGATCCCCAGTTATGTACACACCACATTTACATAGAAAAATATGTGAGACCTATTCACCAACCACAAAAGAGACGCAATCCTCACCTAAAAGACATTGTAAAAGCTGAACTTCAAAAACTTTTAGATGTGAACTTCATCTACCCTATCTCCGATAGTAAATGGGTCTCTCCACTTGTCGTGGTACCAAAGAAGAATGGGAAGTGGAGGATTTGTGTAGATTATAGAGAACTAAATAAAGCAACACAAAAATACCACTTTCCCCTTCCATTCATTAACCAAGTATTAGACACTCTGGCAGGAAAGAAATTCTTTTCTTTCTTAGATGGCTTCAGTGGATACAATCAGATTCAGATTGCCCCTGAAGACCAAGACAAAACCACTTTTACTTGTCCTTGGGGAACATTTGCCTACAGAGTTTTACCTTTTGGCTTATGCAATGCTCCTGCCACATTTCAAAGGGCTATCCTCAGCATCTTTTCAGATTTAATAAATGAAGGACTCGAAGTATACATGGATGATTTTACACCATACGGAGACGATTTTGACCCAGCATTGGACACACTGGAAAAAGTTCTCCATCACTGCATTGCCACTAGGCTCTGTCCGAGCCATGAAAAATGTTATATGATGATGATTGAAGGACTTATTCTAGGCCATTATATTTCAACGGCTGGCATACAGGTAGGCCCAGCCAAAATTCAAATAATTTTACTAATTCCCACTCCCACCACTCAAACAGAGGTACACATTTTTCTTGGATTTTCTGGTTACTATAGAAGATTTATAGAACTTTTTTCGCATATTGCTGCACCTCTATATGCATTGACAGGTAATGTTGACTTTCTTTGGACAGAAAAATGTGACCGTGCTTTCCAGGATCTGAAGAGGCTTGTGTCAATAGCCCCAGTCCTTAGAGGACCAAATTGGGACCTGCCATTTCAAATTTCATCAGATGCCTCAGATACAGCTATTAGAACAGTCCTTGGGCAGGAAGAAGATAAAAAACCATATGCAATTTATTATATTAGCAAGAATTTATCCCCTGCTGAATTGAATTATATCGTTACTGAAAAGGAATTTCTAGCTGTAATACATGCTGTCAATAAGTTTAGGCATTACATTACTGGATATCCTGTTATCTTGTATACAGATCACTTTGCCATAAAGTATTTATAAAATAAACCAATCACAAATGGTAGAATAACCAGATGGCTGATTTTATTGCAGGAATTTGATATCACAATCAAGGACCGCCCTGGAAAAGAAAATCCTATAGCTGACTTTCTCTCACGGATGCCCAAACCTGTGGATGCAGCAGTAGTTGAAGATCAATTTCCAGATGAGCATTTGTTCGTTGTCACTGTTAAAACACCCTGATATGTTGATGTTGCGAATCACTTAGCAGTAGGCAAATTACCGAAACATCTGACCCCCAATGAACGAAAACAGATTGTCCAGCGAAGTGCTCGATTTTCCTGGATTGGGGGCTACCTATTCCATACAGGAGTAGATATGCACATCAGGAGATGCGTCCGAGAGGATGAAATTTTTGACATTTTGAAAGCTTGTCACGACGGACCATGTGGCGGACACTTTGTTGATCAGAGAACTGGACATAAGGTGCTGCAAATAGGTTATTATTGGCCTACAATATTCAAAGATGCAAAGAAGTTCGTTCAAGCTTGTGACGGTTGCCAAAGAACAGGATGCCTTAGTCAGTCTGACGAAATGCCCTTGAATCCACAGCTAGTTATTGAACCATTGGAGCGATGGGCACTTGATTTTGTTGGTCCAATTAACCCATCCTCGAACCAGAAAACATATATTCTGGTGGCAACAAAATATGTCAGCAAATGGGTTGAAGCAGAGGCATTGCCGAGAGCTACAGAGCATTCCGTCATATAGTCCCTGTTCCATATATTTGTGCGATATGGGCTTCCAAGAGACATAATTACATATGGTGGACCACAGTTTGCTAGTAATAAGATTGCCGCAATAATAAAAAACTATCATATCCAGCATAAAATTACTACTCCATACCACCCACAGGCAAACGGTCTAGTAGAAAGCAGCAATAAAGTAATAGAAGCAATCTTGACAAAAACCATTGCGTCACATAGACGCGATTGGGCTGCAAGATTACCAGAAGCCTTGTGGGCTTACAGATCAACATGGAGAAGCACTACTGGCTATTCACCATACCAATTGGTATTCAGAAAGGAACCCATTTTTCCCATAGAATTAGAAATCCAAACATTGCAAACAACACAAGAAGTTGGTCTAGATCTAAACGAGGCACAAATTAATAGATTACAGCAGATCAATGAGCTAGATGAGATCAGGCTCTCTGCCCTTCAACACACTGCATTAATCCAACAGCAGCGAGCTAAATGGCATGACGCTCTCATTAAAAAGAAAGTCTTTCACGAAGGAGATTGGGCGCTCTTATACGATTCCAGGTTTCAGGATTTTCCTGGGAAGCTTCAGACTCGTTGGCTGGGGCCATACGAAATCCAAAAGTGACATGATAGTGGCACCCTTACCCTAATCACCATTGACGGATCTGGACATACCTTCAAGGCAAACAGCCACCGAGTTCAACTATACCGCAAACCACTTACTCGGGAATCCTTCTACCAGCAACTCCGCAAAGACTCCGACATGCAAATTTTGGTGGAGGAAGAGAAATCTTCCTCACCTCTGGTTCATTAAAGTGATTTAACTGTTTTTACATTTTGTACATAATTCTTTTGCTTTGTTAGCATAAATTATTCTCTGTACATATTGTTTTTGCACTTTGTTGTTTCTTTCGAAGAATCAACAATTCTATTGTTTTTGTTGTTTCTCGTAGAAGGAACAACACCTTCACTATCTTGCTGATTCCTTTCTTTCAGCTTGCATTTTTCTGTTGTTCCTTTTTCAAAAGGGACAACACTGTTGTTTTTGCTATTCCTTTTCCAAAGGAACAACATTTGTGTGCACTTTTTTTTTTGTTGTTCCTTTTCCAAAGGAACATCACTTTCGTTTTGTTGTTCCTCTTCCGAAAAAACAACACTTTTTGTATTGGCTGTTCCTTTTTCACTTTACTGTTCCTTTTCCAAAGGAACGACACTTGCATTTTTGCTGTTTCTTTTCCAAAGGAACAACACTTTTGTTTTTTTGTTGTTCCTTTTCCAAAGGAACAACACTTTTGGTTTTTGCTATTCCTTTTCCAAAGGAACGGAAATTGCGTTTTTGCTGTTCCTTTTCCGAAGGAACAACACTTTTGTTTTTATGCTGTTCCTTTTCCAAAGGAACAACACTTTTGGTTTTTGTTGTTCCTTTTCCAAAGGAACAGCACTTGTGTTTTTTGCTGTTCCTTTTCCAAAGGAACAACACTTTTGTTTTTTGTTGTTCCTTTTCCAAAGGAACAACACTTGTGTTTTTTGTTGTTCCTTTTCCAAAGGAACAACACTTTTGGGGTTTGTTGTTCCTTCTCCAAAGGAACGACAATGGCATTTTCTGCTGTTCCTTTTCCAAAGGAACAACACTTGTACTTTTTTCTCTTCCTTTTTGAAATAACAACATTCTCGTATTCCTTTTATTGATGCTTGTTCTCCTTGCTGTTCCAATTAAAGGACAGTTGCCGTTCTTCTCAATATATGATAATTTCGAGTCTTTTTGGAGCACAACTATACACTTATGCAATGGATACAAAACTAGAGCATACTGAAATCAGTAAATCATATGAAATCGCTATTTTTACAGGAAATTGCTTTGAATTGATAAGAGGAAAGAGGAAAGGACACAATTATCCATCACTTTTGCTGTCATTATCCTACTAATACTGATATGATTGCTTATCTTTATCATGGTGGTTCTTTTTTTTTAAATTCCCATAATCTTCTTTCATCATTATTAAGGAATAAGAACAAAGGGTATATTTTTCTATTGAGATGTTAAGACTTCTTCCACCATTCCAAATCTTAAGGAGTGTTGAACCACCCTTTATGTATACATAGGAAAGTACTTTATAAAAAGGAAAAAAAAAAGAAAAAATATGTGAATGACTTACTTAACGCAGTTGAATCCCAAAAAATGATATCTAATATAATGCACTGCGTAAACCCCCATACTTAAATTCAAAAAGAGTCAAGGGATCTCTACTTGAATGGTTCATGAGGCACAATACTTTCTAAGGTTTTGCAAATGGGGTGGCAAGCTAAGTGGGCTTGATTGTGGGGAAAACTCCACAGTTAAGCGCGCTTGAGCCAGAGGAGATCTGGGATGGGTGACCTCCTGGGAAGTCCTGGTTACCAGGTGCAAGCCCCGGAAGTGATGATTGATGCTACGTGATTCATTTCACTAGTTTCAATCCCACTTCTTCACCCCTGTGAGCATCACCTGATGCAATGAGTGCTAAGTGAACTATTCAAAAATCATAAGAAATTAGTCAGTTACGACTACCTCTCATGGAAATGGTCATATGTGAATGACTTACTTAACGCAGTTGAATCCCAAAAATGATATCTAAAATAAAAGAAAAAATGTTTATATAACTTATGGGTTGTCAAATGCAAGATAGGGGGTCTCATCAAGAACCAACCTACCATGATCATAAGGAAGGAAGTGAAGTGGCATTCCCACTATGGCCACCACACCAAGGATATGATCCAAGAGGCACATCAGAAAAAATAAAGAGTCCTTGGAACAGGAGGTCCCATCACGAGCCAGCCTGCCTACCTTTCACTCCTTCCTGGTGAATGGCATTATGGTTTAATTGGTTACCAAGCTAGCATAATGGCCTCCATTTTGACATTGTACAACACTTCTTAAGCATACACAAAGAATCATGGTTCAATGGGTGAAACAAACAACTCTGTCAAGGTTATGGACACCTGTCAGCAGCAGAGCTCTGTTAATGGTATTGAAGTCACATTCCTTATACACCAATAGTAATCATTAACACCCTTCTTTGTCTTATACCTTTGTAATATGTCACATAAGATTATGTATATCATTTCCCCGAACCATTAAATACATGAAAATCTATTACAACCAATCATGATGGAAAAGGTTGATAATGACCGCATCGAACTTTTTGTGCACGTCAGCTGTCCTATCCTCCTAGCCTCGCATCATATCATAGCATTCTCTTATTTGTTAAGTGATCCTACTATACACCTTGATTTCAGAAATCTACTCCTTTTGTAAAACATGGCATTTCGGCATACGCTGTTCCTTTATGACTTTGTACTATGGCAAGTCGGCACGCCGCTCCCTCATTTGACGGCTGAGGGCGGCCTATCACATTGCAGGGGGGAGGTAGGTGACCTCATAATTTATTGGTATACGTGTCAGACTATTATTCAGAAAACTGTTTACTTGGAAATAGCAAGGCTCAATGGTATATTGTTTTTCAATCTGCATGGCTTGTTGTTCCTAAGCCATTTATGTATTATGCTTTGTAGCAATTAGTAAGTAACCCAGGATTTGAGTGAGCCCTGCTGTTTCATTATTTCCTTTGTATTTCTAACAGTTTGAACAACCTGTTGTTCCATTTCCATCTCTACGTTTTTACAGTGAGCTAAAGCATGGGAGGAAGATCAATTCGGAGAGAACCACTGGTATTGATAGTTTCTGATGCTGCACGAGAAATCCTGGCAAGGGCAGGATGGCTAATTTATCTTAATCGTGTACAGGAATCCAATGAGACCGTAGCAATAAAATTCTTCTAAAACTTGCAAGAATATCACTCCACAGTAAGGGGGAGACACATAGCAGTCACCGATGACGTAATTGTAGAGGTCTCGGGACTGCCAGCCACTGGACCTATGTGGACTCTAAAGAAGGAGAGACTGCGAAAGATCATGAAGATCTTCCAAGATGAAGGCCAGAACCTGACAGTCAGAGGAAAGGGAGTCCTACCGGCAGCATTGGGCAAGCCGTGGGCAGAATTGGCGAAGATCATCCAGAGCTACATCACCTTTGAAGGCAGGAAAGATGTGGTAAGACCATGACACCTTAAACTCTTAGCTGTATTAAAATAGAAATGCTCTGTGAACTTACCTGCATTTTTAAATTCATTACTTCATGATGTCGCCCGAAGTATGAGGAAATCACAACATGTAGAATCGGTAGTAAATCACCATGGGCTGATACGACTAATAGTTAGCCACAGTCTTGCTCAGCAACAGAGTATCTTGGAAGAGCTAATTGCCATGATATAAAGGGGACTGACTATGCCGGCCCCAAAACGTAAGCATGCTACCAGTACACCAGATAGACCATTGAAACGGAGGAAATCAGTCAGATTGGCACGGATTAGAGGGAGGCTGGAAAATTCCCAAGGGGATACTGGCCAACCAATGGAGATAGACGATTCAGGGGATAAGCAACCCCCGCAATTGGAAGGAGAAGAGAATGAGAAAGGATTGGAAGGAAATGAGGAAGGAGAAACGGAGGAAGAGGCCGAGCAGCCTAGGCAGGAGGAGGTAGAAACCCGGTCCTTCATTAGCTGGACCGAGGGATAGTTAAACCAGTGGTGCGGAGTCCCTTCCCTCAGGTTCGCCTTCAGGTTCACCCTACAAAGTGAGCGATTCATTGTGGCCAAGCAAAGTTAGGGAATACATTGGTGCCAAACAACAGTGAGGTATGACATGGATCTCGCTTAGATAAAGTAAAGTGCCCTAAAGAAGGATAGTTCCCATCTGCCAGAGCAACATGAAGATAGCCCATTGCAAAATCCATTGCAAGAGGATGAATTGGCCAAAATTCTGGCCAATATGGGTGAATATGCCCAACCTCTCAGCTCGCTAGGCCTCCATATTGAAGAAGAACCAAAAGAGCATTCTGCTCAGGACAAAAATGCACCTGAAGAATTACGTGACATAGAAGTAGAAGAAGAGAATCATCCTGTTCATGATGAAAGTATGACAGGAGAGAAAAGTGATACAGAGGAGGAAAAATCTGTTCCCAGCCAGACTACACTGGAAGATATCCAGGAAGAAGAAGGGGTGGAAAAAGAAGTCACCTAGGAAATAACAGAGCTAGCTAGGGTTTTTACTTCTGAGTAACCTGAACAAAACAGCAAAGGAGCACCCAAAGAAGAAAACTAGGGAATTGGCCAAGGTGACAGCCCAGGCCCAACTAAACAGACAACTGTTCTTTCTAAGAAAACAGAAGAAATTAGAAGACTATGAAAAGAACAACAAAGATTACTGAATGTGATAGCACGACTTCGACAACAAATCAGGGTTTTGAAAATGAGAAAGAGAGCAAAAGGGAATTCGGGGGTAAGACATGCAACCACTCTAGTAAGACCCCCCAAGAAGAGGGTTCGAAGGACCCACGTCCAACCTGTTGTTCAAAACCATGTTGAAGAACAGTCTGTTGTTCAAAACACTGTTGAAGAACAGTCTGCCGTTCAAAACCCTGTTGAAGTGCAGACTGTCGTTCAAAAGCAAAAGGAACAGCATTCAACTGTTGCCCATGTTGAAGTGCAAATAGATGATATATCGGCCTGTGACAAAGAAGTTCAGACAGAGGCACAGTCCTCTGAAGGAATGCAGACTATAAACACAAGGCGACGCAATAAGAAGATTCAAGTAAATCTTCCACTTGCCACTACTACATGGGACAATGATCCGAGGACAGTAACCCTATGAAAGGGTTTGATGCAAGCTCACCAAGTAGTATAAAAACTCACAGAACAAACAGTTTCTCGAGAAAAGTATGAAGAATTACAACAACAGCTAAGGAATGTCAATCTATCTGAAAGCCAGGCTTTTGAAGGATGGCGAAAGGAAGAAGAGAAAGTCGCAAAGGTAACTCATAGGTTAGATGTAGTTATCAAGCAGATGGATACCTTATGCTCTTTGTACACTGACGTCCTAGCATGTAGAGCCCCTGCTAAGAATTATGCCTTGTTTTTAATGGAATGATATTTGTAATTGAAAATTAAGGCTGTCAAAGTAGGAGCCCCTATACAAATTAATACTATTGATGATTTTATAAATTGTTGTAAGCACTATGGAGTAAAGGTTCAAATACTACTGTGTGAATTCTATCTGCATAACCTCGTGTTAGATCAAGATACAGAGCAAAACCCCGCCCTTTCATTGGGGATATCTAACTGCAGGCATTTGTTTCATTTGGAGTTAATCAAATCAAATGGCTTAAAGCCTATAATGCCTTCCAAAGACAAGAAAACAGATTAGACTTATGGGTAAGAGCTGAGCCTAGAGATCCATTGCAGTTATGGAATAAACACAGGAGTCTCATGAGGACTGTGGGCATGATTGAAGCATTAGGACCCATTCATACAGCAATCAATTGGCAAGGGATAGAATACTTCTTTACCATCAAGGACCTTGCCATTGCAGCTGCTAAATTTCGATATCAGACCTCTAATCCGAATATCCAACTCAGGGAACCATTTAATTATGAAAACTTTAAGTTAGCCGTTGATCGCTTGAGCCTCTATGGTGAACTTATCTTGAGGGCAGGGCCATCTTGGTTAGGATATAGGTTCAGGAGTCTGATTATTTGGCACCCTGCACCTGGGTACCAAGCCCTGTATGAGATGCCTGAGGGCCAGACAGACCATCTTTTTGAACACCTAGTTAGGCATCATGGCTGTAGACCACCACATGAGATCCCGTCTCCAGCTTACTCTCTCACTGCCTTACATGTCAACTACAATGTTTTCATGAGGGCATGAAAAAGAGTAAGCAGGGGGGTGTGTGGAGTACTGAAGAAGGTATGTTTTATTGATTATTTTGTCATCTTTTCTTTAAAAACTCATAATCCCTTTGCATCATGAACTAGGTAAATAATAAGAAATTATGGAAAAATCTATGAGATTTGTATGTAACGCAAAATAACTAATAATTGCCATTTTCTTATGCAAAAAAAGGGAAAAACGAAAGATTGTCGTCCCAAGGAAAAAGACAGGGCAGAGTTAACTGCTATCCCTGTGGCAGGAAACCATATGCAGACAAGGCGATCCAAACTGAAGCGTATCAACCAAGGAAAGGAAAAGGAGATATTGAATCAGCGCAAGAGAACAAAGGGATAACTGGAATTAATAGTTTGGCGAATCCCTCAAGATCCTTTGATCCTGAGGGATCACAATCTTAACTATTTTTGCATCATTGATATCTCTGCTCGGCTGTTATAAAAAGGGGCAGCACTGCTAGCCCAAGGGACCAGTTGTTGTTACTCTTATGTAATTTCTTGTTGTATCTAAAACTTTGATCATTGACTCTCGTTGAGAAGTGATCCATTGTAACTTTGTTTGGATGATTTAATATAAATCTGGTTGTTGTTCCATCTTTGATCCTGGAATAATCTCAAGCGGTGTATCCCTAAAGGCTAAGGGCCCTGACCCTGGTGGAACACTTTCTCTTTTACCATTATCTTTAATTCGTGCATGGTTTTCACTATCAGCTTTGATCAGTAATTTGGTGTGTTTTGTTATTTTATATCGCAACTCTGTTATATTTACAATATCGTTCTCTGTAACAAGAATGTCGTATTGTTCATTCTGACTTTATAATGCATTGGTGTTCGTTTAAATCATTGATGTAACATTATTGTTCTTTACAGAATGCTATCGCTATTCAATTACAGAGTAACCAGGCTGTAACAGTCTTAAGTTGGTATTACTGCATTCATCTATGGTTTATACTTTATTACAATTGTTGTTCAATTGACATTATTGTTCCATTACGAATTGCGACCGTTATCCTTTATAACTGAGATTAATATTTGTGGAATTGGAGTTAGATTACTGTTTTTCTCAATATCAAGGTGTGCTATGTGTGTTATTTATTTCGGTTTACTGTACATTCACAATTGGCTCTAAGCGTTGTTCTATATTTCATTGCTAATTGGTTGTCGTTCTATTTCCATTTGCTAGCCGATTTATTCTTAGAGTAAGGATTTCTCTCTGATTTCTGTTGGATACGATTGCTGCCTTTATTTCCTTAGAGTAAGGTTTCGTTGTTTATCCAGACTAGTTTTTGTTTCAATTATAGTTGTTGTTCCATTTCCTGTTATTTGCATTGCCATTGCGTTGAACGATCTGAAACTGTAGTGAGCATTGACATTCGTTGTCTAGTTCCTAGGTTGATGATCTGTTCCTTGATTGTCTTCAGTTACATCAGTTTATAGAGGGATGAGTTATTGTTACTATACCCTTGACTGATAGTTTATGATTTAAGTCTTAAAGTGCTTCGCTGTAAGTAGATCTGATTTTAAGCATCCATTTACTCTTGTATTTTCTTGAGCACTATACTACTAGCATTACTATGACAAATGACCGCCTCAAAATGAGTACACTCTTTGAGATAACAAATCGTTCCTGGATTGATAAGTTAATGTGAGGTAAATAGAGGTGAAAAAGACCCTTTTTACGGTTCGACATCTTCCATTATTGATATAAAAATTTCTAGTTATGAGGAAGCAACAATAAAGCAAATGTGGCAAGATGCCATGGTGGAGTGAATATCCATCATGAAGAATAATTTATACAATATGGGAGATAGTGTCAATACAAACAAAAATAAAGGTGGATTCCAGGAGTTAAGTTTCATATTAACAGTGAAGCCTCTAGACACATCCCTAAACAAATCATCTCTCTAACTAGAAAGAACAATATGAAAGTTGAGTTCGGTGACAATGGAATTCACCCAATAGTTGGATTTGGATCCATCCCATTATGATGTAGGAGCATCTGACCATGCTTAATCAAAATTTAAATTTAATGTTGTGAAAGGGGAAATGTGGACATTCATTGTAAACCGGGGCAAATTCTATTTAAACAAAGCTAAATTGGTGGAATTGATAAGTCTCTAGAAGACTTGATTAAATGTAATTATCTGCCATGTACGTGTATAGAGAGATTTAGGGGTTTGATTGAGCGATTTGTGGGAGGAAATCGTGGATCCTAGATGATCCATGCTTTTGTAATTTCCTATATAAGAGAGTCTGTGTTGTGTGGAAGAGGGATAGAGAGGATACAATGTAGCCACAGGGCAATTTGTAAGTTAAGGCCGTGAGGCCTTAACCTGTAATCGAGTTCTGTATATATTTGAAATATACATTTTATTATACATCTGCGTGTTATCTGAGTTTTGTGTGACTGTGCCTTTATATATAAGTTGTTTCCTGTAAAGTTGATAAATTGTGTGTGTGAGTGTAAGGGACGAAGTTCCTATGAACTTCGCCTTAGATAAAGTATGGCAGAGATAAAGTGTGTTGTAATACAAGTTTCATCGATAAGAAAATGAGAGAGTCGTTGGATTGAGAACAGATCAACGGATGAGAGGTGTTCAAATGAAATTGGAGTCGATTGAACAACACAGCGGAAACTGTCAAATCAGCCTCATCGACAGATAATAATGACGGAAGAGGAATGGCAGATATTAAGCACTAACCATTTATTAAGTTGAGTTTATTTAAGTTCCATATTGAGCATGTGGGTGATTTCCAAAGATGGGAAGTGGTATCTCACGTGTCCTAAAGGTGGGAAGTTGTATTTCTAAATTCTACGCGATTAACCTTAGTGGTTGACACGTAGCACGGAAAACAACTTTTCTCGCGTGCTTTCAGAGTATTAACCATCATGCTAGTTGGAGCGCGAGATTGCGTGATATCCGTTAGATCAAGAAGGAGTAGATCAACGGTAGAGATTTTCCAGGCTAGTTGGCGAGCGGTGACGCGATAACCGTCCGATGGGAGAAGATCCACGATGATCGTGCAGGAACTTACAAGCAAGTTACTTCAGCTAGCAGACCCGATAAACTCATTAAAAAGAGTTTACAGTTTCGAGTGATCGGACCATCCGTTGAATGGGTGATCGGATGCATATCGCTTCCGAAAGTGTGTGCAGGTTAACATTTGATTCAGATGCGATAAGGTTTTGTTCAATGGGATTAAAACCTCGTTGAGTTCCAGCCATCAAGACCATTCATTGGTTGATTGTTCGGGTTTTGTTATGAAGCCCGCTAGTTAAAAATTCTTCTGATGTATACGTGGGCCCATAACCCACAGGTCCATGTGCGAAATTTGTAAAGATATAGCTTTGTTGTATCAAAGCAGCTAAGCTGTCATCATTTTGGTATCAGAGCAGAAGAAGATTCTGCATTCAAAAGGAGGTACAATTATGTTGAATATTGGTGAGTTTATGGTCTTATATTGTCATACAGATAGCGGCAGAAGAAAGTGAGAAGATTGCAACAACCTAGAGCTAGGAGTGCTCAAATGGTTCCAAAGAAGAGAGAACCAGAGAGATGTCGAAAGACTAAGCTCATAGGAGAGAATCCTGGTGAGGTATCATGTAGCAAGGAGGACTTACTATTGCAGAGGTTTTGTTGTGGCTCACGGAAAGATCATAAAGGAAATTCCACAGAGGATGTGGGTAGAATTGCTAAGGGATGGAGAAGGCATATGACCAGGAGGTCATAAAATTTTGTACCTTGGGAGTTTGATGCAGGAGCATCTGACCACGCTTAATCAAAATTTAAATTTAAATCTGTGAAAGGGGAAACGTGGACAATCATTGTAAACCAAGGCAAATTCTATTTAAAAAGAGCTAAATTGGTGGAACTGGTAAGTCTCTAGAAGACTTGATTAAATGTAATTATCTACCATGTATACGTATAGAGAGATTTAGGGGTTTGATTGAGCGATTTTTGGGAGGAAATCGTGGATCCTAGATGATCCATGCTTTTGTAATTTCCTATATAAGAGATTTTGTGTTGTGTGGAAGAGGGATAGAGAAGATACAATGTAGCCGCAGGGAAATTTGTGAGTTAAGGTCGTGAGGCCTTAGCCTGTAATCGAGTTCTGTATATATTTGAAATATACGTGTTATTATACATCTTTGTGTTATCTGAGTTTTGTGTGTCTGTGCCTTTATATATACGTTGTTTCCTGTAAAGTTGATAAATTGCGTGTGTGAGTGTAAGGGATGAAGTTCCTATGAACTTCACCTTGGATAAAGTATGGTAGAGATAAAGTGTGTTGTAATACGAGTTTCATCAATAAGCAAATGGGATAGCCATTGGATTGAGAATAGATCAACGGATGAGAGGTGTTCAATAAAAAATGGAGTCGATTGAACAACACAGCGGAAACTGTCGAATTGGCCTGATCGACAGATAATAATGACAGAAGAGGAATGGCGGAGATTAAATGCTAACCCTTTATTAAGCTGAGTTTCTTTAAGTTCCATATTGAACACGTGGGCGGTTTCCAAAGACGGGAAGTGGTATCTCGTGCGCCCTAAAGGTGGGAAGCTGTATTTCTAAATTCTACTTGATTAACCTTAGCAATTGACACGTAGCACGAGAAAACAACTTTTCTCATGTGCTTCTGGAGTATTAACCGTCATGCTAGATGGAGCACGAGCTTGCGCGATATCCATCAGATCAAGCAGGAGCAGATCGATGGTAGAGATTGTCCAGGCTAGTTGGCGAGCGGTGACGCGATAACCGTCCGATGGGAGAAGATCCACAGTGATTGCACGGGAACTTGCAAGCAAGTTACTTCGGCTAGTGGACACTATAAACTTACTAAAAATATTTTACATTTTTGAGAGATCGGACCATCCGTTGAATGGGTGATCAGATGCATATCGCTTTTGAAAGTGCGCACAGGTTAACATTTGATTCAGACACGATAAGGTTTTTTTCAACGGGATTAAAACCTCGTTGAGTCCCGGCCATCAAGACCGTTTGTTGGTTGATTGTTTGGGTTTTGTTATGAAGCCCACTGGTTAAAAATGCTTCCAATGTATATGTGGGCCCACAACCCACATGTCCAAGTGAAATTTTTTTAAAGATACAGCTTTTCTGTATCAAAGAAACTAAGTTGTCATCACATTACATGTGCCAAACAGAGAAATATTGAATCCACATGTGGTATGTATGACTAAAAAAATTCCTTTTGGTTTCTTGTCTAGCAGATTTGAAGTAGAGGGTTTTTTTTTACCATCAAAAAGTAATCATTGAAAATCTAAACCTTGATTCAAATATAGCATTGACTAAAGAAGTCAAGGAGGGTGGCCTTTACAGACTCCTAGCAAATCTTAGAACCAGAGAGATTTATTGACCAATAATGAAAATATATGTGAGCTCTAACATAGTAGATTTAGTCTCCTAAACTATGGTTCCCTACCTCTTTTGAACAAAATGATGGTTGGATTCCATGATTTCAAGGTCAAGGAGATAGAAAGGAATGCAAGGGATGTCCACTCAACAAGCATGCCAAGATTTCCTTCCCAAGAAGCAAGCATATATTTCAAGAAATTATTGATTTAGTTCATTTAGATATCTATGATCCATGTCATCGACCTTGTAGGGAGGTAATATTTTGGTTTTAGCCAGCAAAAAGTAATCATCAAATGTTTGAACCTTGATTCTAATCAAGTGTTGGCCAAAAGAGTCAAGGAGGGTGGCCTTTACACACTGCTAGCAAATCCAATGAAGCACAGAGAGGTGTTGACCAGTAGTGACAATCTATGTGAGGTCTAGCACAAAATATGTAATCTCTTAGACCATGGATCCCTACTTATTTTGAGGAAAATTGTGGATGGATTCCTTGACTTCAAGGTCTAGGAGAGAGAGGTGTGCAAGGAATATGCAGTCGATAAGCATGTGAAGGTTGCTTTCCTAAACATAAAGTATCAATCTAGAGGGATTCTTGATTTAGTCCATAAAGATGTATGTGATCCATGTCATCAACTTTACAAACAAGTGATATTTATTATGTTACTTCCACTAATGATTTTTCCAAGAAAAATTAAATATATTTTAGGAATACCAAAGATGGGGCCTTCAATAAGTTCCAAGAGTGTTCTTATCTATTATTGAGAACCAATCATTTAGGATAATCAAGGTACTAGGATTGCATTATGGAGGTATGGATACTTCTAATGACTTTGATTCCTTTTTTCCAAAAGGCATGGATCAAGAGAGAGATGACAATATTGTAAAATTTGCAAAAGGATGGCTTTTGTTGAGCGGAAGAACAAGTCTATAGTAGAGACTGCTAAATCTATGGTTCATGACTTAGATTTGCCCATGTTTATTTGGGAAAAAGCTTGCTATATTGCAATCTACATACTAAATAGATGTCCAT
Organism: Pinus tabuliformis; assembly: GCA_031772625.1. Taxonomy (NCBI): domain Eukaryota; kingdom Viridiplantae; phylum Streptophyta; class Pinopsida; order Pinales; family Pinaceae; genus Pinus; species Pinus tabuliformis. The sequence continues at coordinate 190,326,990 of CM062816.1, forward strand.
ACAAGGTGTTGATGGAAAAAGCTCCCAAGGAAGACTTCAGAAGGGAGAACCCGTATTTTTTTCATTTCAATGTGTTTGAGAGTCTACTTTATATTCATGTTCCATAGGAGTAGAGGATGAAGCTTGAACCCTCCAACTTGGAGGGTATTTTAGTTGGATACAATGAGTCTTTTAAAGCTTACAAGATCTATGTTCCTTCTCAAAGGAATATGGTAGTAAGCTAAGATGTGAATCTAGATAACGATACATGGACTTCCAAGTTCCAAAAGCACCCAATATTAATTAAGGAGAAGACAACACTTCCTACCCGTTGTGTTGATCCATGTGTTTCAAGGAGACCAGGAGCAATTCAGATAGGTTCTAGCATAGGAATAGATATTGTTCTACCTTCTCGTATAACCAACAAACCCAGGTGGTTTACACAGACACTGTAGGAGGAAACGGAGAAGGATGGTGCTTCATCTACTTCCATTTAGGTAAGCCATACTCCTAAAAGGTTCCCTAGTTATGTTGCATTGATGTCTTCCATTATTGATATAAAAATTTCTAGTTCTGAGGAAGAAACAATAAAGCAGGTGTGGCACGATGCCATGGTGGAGTACAAATCCATCATGAAGAATGATGTATACAATATGGGTGATAGTGTTAATACAAAAAAAAACAATGGTGGATTCCAGGTGTTTGGTGTTATATTAACAGTGAAGCCTCTAGACAATGGAGTCTCGATGTATTCTGGCCTTGATGGATGAAGGCACAACTAGTGAGTAAATTGGATAGCCAAGATTTAGTGGCCAGATGGACTTGGAGCATTTATAGAGGCAGGAGATACAGATCAGGAGATAAAGGACCGAGCAGGTACAGGGTACGACTGAGATGAGCTGAGAGAGCATGCGACATCCAGATGGTTAGAGTATCTTGTTGAGGATAGATTGGTTGTCGATGGACTGACACCAAGTCCCAGTTTTGTATCTTGTACTAGTGGATGTATTGAGGTCATTATCCCTAGTATGGGAGCCCTAAACTCTTGTATTATATGTTTTTTTATATAACGAAGTTGGGTTATTATAAAAAATTGTAAGAAGATGTCCATATTTTGTGCATGTGTGATTTACTGTTGTTTATATTCCACTGTGCAAAGTAGTATAATTGAGATTCTTGGTTTGGTAGTGTTAGAGATTTTAAGACTCTATCCTAGACCCAAGATTGTGGAAATTCAACATGGTATTAAATCATATATGAACTACTTTGAGGGACAATGAAGTAACTCAGAGAGATTTGTGGTTGTCTAGATCATGGGGCAGAGGCTTCAGCTAAAGACATGGAGATGTGGTCTCGATAGACTACATGATGAGATGGGCTGGGAATTTTGGTGGATCGGTGGTGAACCTGGTGCAATTTAGTATGTTGTGTTGTTGGGACATCTCAAGGATTTCTTTGGCATGGACGAGATTAGGTTAATTGAGATGGCTTCATGTGATGGACTGCAAGTTGGAAGGCTAGAGTCTTCATCGGATCATGATGTTGCATGTCCGAGATTGGTGGGATATGCATGATTGGTATTTGATCCAGGAGGTTGATTCCTTGTAGGACTGAGCCAATGGATATCATGTAGGCTCAGAGGGAGCAGCGCCTATGGAGGTTTTGGATCTTCAGGTTCAGAGGTGATGAGGCAAAGTCACTAACGAGATTGTCGAATTCATTTTATAGGGTATGCGGAAATGATGAATGCGAAATGGGCTAGTGTCGCCAGATGATGATGGTTACTTTCTAGTCTTGGCAATACCTCCCTCGCTAAGAGGGAGTGTTGATTTTTGTGTAGCTTGGGAGGTACTCCAATCCCTAGTGTTTGAGGGTTGGAGGTCAAAGCACCACAAGTAGAATTGTGGGCTTAGAACCCAAGCCTAGGGTTTTGCACCCATAGACGTTTGGGCCAAAACCATGATGATTCTTCGACATTTGATGGATGAGGATGATATCTCTCAGCGAGACAATTCTAACGCAATGAGAATCATTTGATTTTGAGTTTTCGTTGAGGAGTTATGAATTTTTTAAGTCTAATGTTGGGTTGGCACCATATGAGTTAAGATCGGCTTAAGTTTAGTAAGCCTCCTTGACAGTTGGACAGCCCTAGAGTGACGTTGGAAGGAGCCCCTCTTTTGGATATAAATATAGGGTGATATGTGAGGTTATTACACATCCAAAGAGAGCAACATTAAGGCAACATTAAGAAGGAGGGACAACAACTCAGTGAAGAGGGAGATACCTATGTTTTGATGCAGGAGAGGAGGACAAAACAACGTGAGAGCTTAGGGTTAGTTTGGCTACTTCTTTGACTGCATGGAGGATTGTATCATGCCATAGCAAGGCTGAGTAAGGAAAGGTGGGAACGCAAGTGAAAGGAGAAGGGATTGGGCATGTTTCAAGGTTCAATTAATGGTGGACAGTCCCAAATCTAGGTTGTCGTGGACCTGTAGATGGATATTTAGGGAAGCCGCAATACTTGAAGGAAGACCAAGGCTTGTTTGGAGGCTAGGACAACATCAAACTGCCTTGGCCTCTCAAGGAGGGACATCCCCACTTAGGGGAAGTTTTATGGGCTAGTTGACATGGGTTCTCATGCTAGAACAGGCCAAGGAGATCACAGACCTATGGAGACTAGGCCGCAGACTTATGATGGCTATTTGGAGGGCTAAACAAGCATAATTTGGGTGTTGTAGATCCCTATCAAGACAAGGAGTGGCAGAGGCTTGTATATCTGAGGAGGTTATAGTCTTTGGTGGAGGTTTTGATCTCAAATGGTAGGTTTTTATGGTCTATGAGGATGCCCTAACCAGTGACCAGACATCAGTCCATGAATAGTAGATGAAAGGTATGCTATTTCTCTAGTTTTTCCTTGTGTTGAGTCACAGTTTGTGACTAGTATTCAATTGGTTAGTTTGCATCCCGTGGGAGCCATTTGTTGGAGTTTCCTTGGGCATCAAGGAACTCCAACTACAATAAGATTGCACAGTTGATGGTATCCTAGGAGAGGACAAGTTGTTGATGCCCATATTTCTGTAATATCTCCTCTATTGCAAAGAAAATGGCAGAATGGTGGATTCGTGGGAAGCCATGTGTAAGGGTCTTCCAAGTGTGGGCATGCCCTAACTAAGTGAAAATGCTATAGTGTGGAATTGGTCTCTCGTGGACTGTTGGAGGGTAGTGTGAGAGAAGACCAAGTGTGGACATGATTGGGCACTTATAGTCTACTGGAGAACAACATGATAGTGTCCAAGTTGGAGCCTAGTGAGCAACACCTTGATGGACAAAGGTGGTTGCAAGAGAGGCAATTGTTGAGCTCAAGGTTTTGATCAACCAGGGAAAGTTTGTGGAGCCCGAGACTTGCGTGTGTAGAAATACTTCTACAACAGGTGATGGGCAAACCTCCTAGTCCATGTTCATTGTGGAAGATGGACATCTTACAGTGATAGGTGGTAGCCCTCTATGCCCTATGTTGGTCTTCATCGGTGCAATGCAAGAAAACCATAGTGGGTTGAATTTTGTGCATCTGTGATTTACTGTTGTTTATATTCTGTTGTGAAAAGTAGTATCATTAAGATTATTAGTTTGGTAGCATCAGAGAATTTAAAACTCTATCCTAGACCCAAGATCATGGAAATTCAATATTTCTCTCTCCTCTCTCTCCACTATGGGAGACTATTTGTACACATTTATGAGCTCTTTAGTGGAGGAACTAATGCTTTGACCCTTTCTTGACCCTCATATGTGGGAAAGAATAGGGTTTATTGGCCAAAAGGAGTAAGACACTCTTGTGTTTGACTATTTTGACCCTCAAGCGTGGGAAAGGGTTGGAGTGCACCACCTAACATCTAAGAGAGGTCCACACATGTGAAGAAGTCAGTTGGGAGTTAATTATTTACCGCTTGTATTGAGCACACCATTTCATGATGGCACATGATTTTGTAATGATGGCTTAGGAGGCCTCTCTTCCTATAATAGGATAGCAATCCTCTCATTTGTACATGGTTTCAAATGGAATAAAACTATCATTTTCTCACTATTGGTATGAAATTTTTCATGTCTCTTAAGAATTTAGTGCCAAGTTAGAAATAGAAAGGATTTTAGGCATGCACATTACATTGACGGAAGGAGCTAGTGCAACATCAACAAATGCAAGTAAGATATGGAGTGTTCTTATATTGTTTCATTGTGAAAATATTTAAGCTAAATTTTGAGTATTGGGGTTGACTATTTTCAGAATTTAATTCTTTACTTCAGATTTGAGCTTAGAAATTTTAATTTTTTTAGTTTCATTACTTACACTAGATCTAATACTAGTCTAGCCTCTCTTTGATTTCCATACAACCAGCTTCCCAGAGTGGTGTTTTCCAAGAATTCACCGGGGAATGTGTAGAAACTTCATAAATAAAGAGACATGTATATCAACATGATCATGTCACATCACCTTGTAACCTGGACTTGTGTAATCTGAGCCCAGGGTGTTTTGCTCCAAACGACCCAATCAAAGTACAAATCCTAACATGTCAATGAATGTGTTGAAGTCGAACATGCTAGAAAGTCGCTTGATTACCGGTCAATGATGTGAACCGTTAGCAAGCACGAGAGAAACCACCAATAATGAAAATGGCTCTCAAGGTACTAGAAGCATAGTTCAAGGAATGCGAATAAAGGAACTGAAGTCGAACACCCATGAAATAACCCGATCGAAATCCAGTGATGTGAACTTGTCATCGAGTGTGAAGAACTTATCATTAGGGCATGCAAGCTCTAATGTACTGGAAGGGAGTCTCTCGACCAACTTCCTGATAATGAGTTGAAGTCGACAGGGAGTGACCGTGTTGAAGGAGGGCCATGACGTATCCCACATCATCGACACAAGACAAAGGGATGCAAATGAGTTCAGATAATACAGAGAATCAAGAGTAAGTGTAACTGTAGAGGGACTAACTCTTGAACATATCAACGACACGACTCCGGAGTTTGGAAGCTTTTGGATCCATAGGATTGTTGGTCATGATGATGTGGCAGAGATCAAATGGAAGGAAAAAATTGAACGGCCCAACCCACGAAGGTCAATGATGAAAAGGAGGATATCCCAACCTGACACGAAGTAGAAAGTGTCATGTTCAAGAGTGAGCTGCCGACACGACTAATAAAATTTCTAATTTTCCCCCACCATTTCTGGCAGGTACTCCAATTATTATTTATTGCAAGCTTGAAGGGGATAACATGTGCTTTCACTATAAGTTCATCCTTCAGACAAATCCGACCTGGTAAGTTTAATGAGCCTTAGGAAGGAGAAGCTCACGTTCGTCATTGCGACGAATCCAATGTCGTTTAATGTTTTAACGAGTCTGATGAAGGTGTAACTCGGTATCTTTTTCATGTTTAGAGAGTTTGAAAAAGACACGGAAAAAAAAACTCCACATGGTCCCTTTTCATACATTTGTGTCTCTCGAGCCTGAAAAGGTAGAAAACTATACTTGAGAGAACCACTGGACCATTTTAGTCAAGGAGTACCTTTTTCGTAAATAGTTTATCCCAACCCGAATAAGGGGTAAACTTCATTTCGCTGCCTTTAATGAGTTCAAAATGACAAGATCTCGACAATATTTTCGTGTTTAAAGAGTTGGAAAAGAGCTTAAAATAGGACCCCCCATTTTTATTCTCTTTTACGAGTAAAAAGGGAAAAATACTCGGCGATCTTTTCATTTGAGTTTTACAAGTCGATAAAAGAGCTTAAACGTGATTCATCCTAGAGGAACGAGTGGTATAAAGGGTAGCAACTAGTTCCGACAATGGATGAACTGCTCAAAACATGTAATGGTCAAGAGGTTGGCTAATAAAACTACTCATTGCTAAGGTTCCTCAGGAAAGGAAAAAACAACCAAGTGAAAGCATATGATTGGCCAAAGAGATGGTGGTGATGGAATAAAACAACCAAGGCCCATCTAGCAGAAATCAGCTGATTAAAATGGCAATCACGAGATGTAAATCGAGTATGGGTTCATTTTTACACAAGCTTGAACCATGGATAACTTTTCTTGGATTTAGTTTCATGTTTACACAAGCTTGAAACAAAAAACTATTCTTGAGATAATTTTGCATGCCCCCGACATAATGACTCAATTCGAGGTACATGCCCCCCAAGCTTCATTTCATTCAACTTGGTGAATGGAATGAAGGTTCACTTTCGAGATCCAGGAAAGAATCAATTGGGATTTTATGATATCTAAATCAAAGATTCGATTTGGAAAACGGAGGTGCTTCATTTTTTAATGAGGTTGACACAGTAAAAAAAACTATCCTCGAGACCCTCATTTCATTTTTTAATGAGCTTGACACAAGACAAGGAACTATGTTCGGACATTTGTTTCAATTTTTTTTTAACGATGTTGATGTAGGAAGAAACTGTCCTCGAACTCCTTGACTCATTTTTTAACGAGCTTGACACAAGACAAGGAACTATGTTTGGACATCTGTTTCATTTTTTTAATGAGGTTGATATAGGAAGAAACTATCCTCGGACTCCTTGATTCATTTTTTAATGAGCTTGACACAAGACAAGGAACTATGCTCTGACCCATTGTTTCATTTTTTAAGGAGCTTTACACAAGACAAGGAACTATGCTCCAAAATCTGTTTCATTTTTTAACGAGGTTGATACAGGATCAAACCATCCTCGCATGCTATTTCATTTTTTTATGAGCTTGACATAGAAAAAGAACTATCCTCGTGACCCTTGTTTCATTTTTTAATGAGGTTGACACAAGACCAGGAACTATCCTCGTGACGTTTATTCATGACCCATAAGAGAACATGGCTCCCAAGAGTTCTTCACTAGACAGAAGAATCACGCTCTGGGAGGAATACATGTCATTTGGTACCAAAGACCAATCGGGTTCCAATGCCCCCAGTACATAATGTACAATACCATCTGTGAGATCATCAGCAGATGCGGAGATGGAATGGGTAGACACATAATTGACATGTGGAGGGGAAGGTACTGCTTGCAAACAAGAGCTGATAGGGGACGATGGTTGCAAAGGAGGCACCTGGTGACCAATGAATGACAGTTGATCAATAGTCACAATTCTCCCTTCGTGCGGAAAACAAACCACACAGAAAAGTGAAGAAACAAGAGCTCCCATGACATAAACATAGTCGCATCCAAGGAGAGGATTGAAATCTAAGGGACCTTGGACTACCATCACATCTATATAGACGATCTTTCCTCCCAAATTAATAGGGAATTTTGGAAGAACCCGCAAGGGTTGACTAGTTCCTCTGTTGAAAGCCAACAAATTTTGAGTGATAGGCACAAGTAGTGGGGAGCCCAAGGCTTGCCAAGTAGTAGAATACATGATGCTAACAGACGTTCCTTCATCTAATATAGTGCCATGTACTATCATATTATAGGCTTGTACTGTGATCTGGAAAGGCACATAAGATGGGAGGCAGAAAGTAGTCAATTGACTCCAGTCAAAAAACACGACAGAACTACTTGGTGGGGGTATCATATGATTGCCCCCATGCTCTACAGGAATAGAAGAAAGACTCCCCTGAACAACCAAGATGGGAGGGTCACTCTTTGATTCATGATAATCTGAGGAGACGAGAAGAACATGAGTAGTATGATTACCACTCTCTTCTAGAACAGAGTGAGCAATTGGTGGCAGAACCAAGTCGACACTCTTTTCGACCAATGGTTGGTCGGGAACAGACACAAGAGAGTTTCACTCAGGAAGAGTAGGACGGGCAAGAGATGAATCCAAGTCAATCTCTCTACCAACTGGGAGAGGGTCAGAAGAAAGCCTTTGATAACCAACAAGAAGTTGATGTTGAGGAGCTGCAAGGTTTTCCAAAACTTAGGAAGATTTATGCATAAGAGGACAAAGGTGAGGAAGATTATCTCCTTCACATAACCCATAGGGGAATCTAATCTTTGCTTTCTTCTCACCACCACTAATCGAGGGTGCAACATCGAAATGATCTCCAAAGGTTGATGGGGATGGTCGATCCATATTTTGAGACCAAACCTCTAAGACTCTGGGAATGCCAGGATAGTCTCGAAGGAGATGGTCACCCTTACACAACTTGTAAGGGAATTTGACCTTTCATGGAGGATCGAAAGGTTTGTTGACAGGAAGTGAATTTAGAGAAATAGCTACATGGTTGGCCTCTCACTTATTTGACTTCTTCTTCTTCATCTTATGCTTCTTCTTCTTAGCCTTCTGGTTACTAGATTTGAAACCTTCACCAGGTGAAGTAGAAGAGGAGGGTGAAGAAATGGGGGAAGTAGGTGAGGGGTCAACCTTAGAATCATTTTTATGTGATTCGAATGAAGGAGATGTTTGGATAGGAGTCAGGATGCTCAGGACCATCGAGGTCGAAAACAACCAGACAGGTAGACCAATGGTTAACCTAGGAAGGGACAACGTCACCATATAAGGAGCACTAGCGTTTCCAAAAGAGGGAAAAGGACCAGGATTCCCATCCGAGGGAAATCCTTGACTGGTATACTAGTTAGCACCAGTATTGCAGCAATAATGCTGCAGCTCCTGGGGCTTCCTACTTTAATTTTATCAACCTGGTAGTTTGTAACAAACTTGGAAGCGACAGTGTTGTATGCACAAGTACTAGTTCTTACTGCAGGTTGTCACTTGGTCAGCTGGCGCAAGATCACTAGGAGCTCAAGCCAACTTCTATGAATTCCAAAAGAAGCTTTAAATGTGATGAAAGAAAGCTAACTCTACAGAGGCTATTCTACTTGCAGAAAGAGAAAGAAGATTGGAATGTAAAGTAAAACCTAGCAAACCCTAATTTACCAACTAACCCTAATTTTGTAGAAAGAGAGATGAAAACCTATGAAATGAATACCATTACTTACTGAGGAGGTAAACTACACCCATTCAAGCTATTTCTAGAAGGAAATGAGGAAAAATTGTTTTTTTTGGATTTTTATGAATTTTATGTGACATTGTTGTGCATGTAATTTATTCGTTTGTGGATGTGGCAAAATTAGGTGGTGATGGAGGGTGACTTTTGGATTTGCAAAGATGTAGGAAGGTATGGATGGGTCCTAAGAGGCCTCTGGCAACCTTCTAGAGGCTTCCCCTACAATCAGACCTCAAAAAGTCACTTACAGGAAATTCTACAGGAGGCTGCAGGGGATCTACAGGAGGGTGCCGAGGGCTGTTTTAGAGGTTTTAAAGGTGGAAAAAATGGTGGAAAATGGTAGCTGAAGACTAGAGGGATGTGTTAAGGTGTTTGAAGCTCATCAAGGGCAATTGGGGAAGAAAATTATGGTTGGATTTGTTCAAGAGATGAGAGGAAAGCTTATGAGAAAAGTGCAGAAATTAGGGCAGAGTTGTGGGGGGCTGTGAATGACCTGTGAAACATGTAGCAAAAGGGATGGTGATGGCTAATTTATTGACTTATTATGAGCAGAGATGTACTGTAAGAGAGCTGCAAATCAAACACTGAAATTGAGCAAGAAAAGAACTAGTTGCACAAAAAACAGAACTGTATCTCATGTTAACCTAAATTCTGATCTAGGAAAATAAAATGTTGAACAATGCTATATGGAAAGGAAAGAATGGAAAGATATTTATTGTAGAAATAGAAATGAGTATGGAAAAATGGATTTGAAGCAAAGCATTAACCTCTAAATCAAACTATAACACTAGAAATTGCATGGAGGAAGCAAAACTGTGTTTTTATGGTAGCAAGAGTGTCTTGACCTCAGCTCATGGTCCCAAAGGGAGGAAAGGAGGTCAAGGCTCTGTTGATGGCCTTTTTTAATCTTTTCCTATCACGATTTAACCTACTTCAACAAACTAAAATGGAAATAGCTATGTAAATCACCAAAAAGAAACCTGTTTTACTAAGGAAGAAATCTATCTAACAACAACTAATTCATGAACTGCAACAAAATATATAAATACAAAACAAGAGGTGTTGGGAAGCTTGGGTTGGGCCCTAACCCAAGAGCTTCAGCCCTCTGAAAGAACTCAGTGCTGGCTCATAAAATCCATTATCAAAATAATAGTCACACTACATCAATTGTTCACAAAAGTAAGCTCGAAATGAGCTGAGCAAGAGCTGCAACAAAAGTGTGAAAATTTGACTAACTCCCAACTAAACTACTGAGGCCCTAAGCCCTTCTATTTATACAATTGGAGCCTCCAACAACTCTCCTAAAATCAAGGAGGCTTGGATCCCAAGACTAGAGATAGACAGCAGTTCTTCTTCACTTGCTCGATTGCCCTTTTGATGCATTGATGTGGCTACTTGTGCTCCGAGCCTTCTGAAGGAGGATTCGAAGTAGGGGGACACCCCCCTACAAATCCTCTCCCTTGTTTTCCTCGAATATTGGCTGCCAAATGCTCATTAAACCTTTGACTTTGTCTCAAAATTGACCAAAAATCTGCATAAAGCACACATTAGACTTCATGGCATAATGACTAACCCAATTCACTCTATTAGCATAAATATAATAAAAAACATGCAATAAACTAATGATAATGGTGGATTAAGTTGAGTTAGGAGGCAAAATGAGCCCATATAATTACCCATTTATGGGGCTCATCATCACCCCCCTACTGAATGTGTTGCTCATCCTCTGAGCAACTAGTCCATCTCTTCATCTTTGATGGCCCTGATGGCCTCCCTGACATCCCATGCCTCTGATGTGAGATCCTCTTCCCTATCATGGAATCTAGCCTTTCTGTCCACCTCTTCCCACTGTTGTCTTTCTTCTTCCTCCTTTGTGCCCTCTAGCAGTCCTAGCAGCAGTGGGGGACTCAACTTGAGGCCAATCCAATGGGCCTTCAAGCTTTGCATAGAGTGCTTGTACAGTGGCACTCTCCTCAATGCTTCCTTCATCCTGTTTGGGGAGTGATACTCCCTGATCTGTAGGCTGTGTGGCAGTGTGTTCCACCTTCTCATGCAGGCATGAATGTAGTCATCTCCAAGCAATCTCTCCATGTCCTCAAAATGTGCAATAGCTTGGGCCTGATCATTGATGTACTTAGGGGCACTTTGAGGATCAGCTGCAAGTTGTTGGTGTGTGCTAATGAGAGCCATAGGGTCTAATGGCTCTGCACTAATCATCATGGGCTCATTCTGTTCTTTTTCCATCAACTTCTTGATTTTTGTTGTGCTTTTCTCCTCATGACTCATCCAAGATCCCATGGCCATCAGCTGCAAGTCCCCCAACCTAGCATTGGGGTCCCATAGGTTCATATCAGTGAGGGCCATGTTATGCAAATAAAACTCTGCCAACTTTGCCTTGTCCTCTACTGAATTGTGATCACATAGATCCATGAACTGTCTATAATCCTGAAAAGGCATGGTGCCTCTCTGTGCCAGAGTCTTGATCTAGAACTGTAGCCACTGGTCTTTGAGGTATACTCCATATGATTTGGCTGGTTGTCTGCACTGTAGTGCCTCCATAGCCCAGCTGGCCATGCATGCTAGTTGTGGTTCCCTTTCTTGTAGTTTTTTCCTTAACATTTCATTTTCTGCTTCCAAGTGAGATCTTCTTATTGCTTCTGTATGTCTTACAGTGCTCGATTCCTTACCCATCTCTCTCAACTTGTTCTCCATGTGTCCAATGTCCTCCGCCCCTTTAGACTTGGCAATCTGCATCCATCTATGGCTCCTTACCCTTTCTTTTTCTAGTTCAAAGAAAAGTGGGACTGCGAATTTCTGTGGAATAATTTTTCCTCCTTCAAGAAGGTTGTAATAGGAGCCTAAACTAGGTTGGGGGTCAGGTTCTGGTATCTCTACTGCCTTATCCTTCCCTTTGGTCTGCTCTTCTGCCTTTTTCTCCAGTTTCTCAGTCTCATGTAGCTTTGTTAGGGTCTCCTGTAGAGCAGTATGTGCCTCCTGTAGGACTATTTTTGAGTCCTGTAGTTTTATTTTTTCCTTCCAAGTGGAAGATCTAGGACTCCCTCCTCTTTCATAAGTAATGGGGGTTTTGGATGGAGATTCTTCCTTTTTGGCAGTAGGAGAATCTTCGATTACAATAGTCACTATTGAAGATGGTTGTGGTTTTCCTATTTTTATCCTTGTGTTTTTTCGAGCCCTGAAATACATTGATGGTTGCCTTTTTCTTTTTTGCTTGGGCTTAACTAGGGTGCTGAGTGCAGAAAGAACAGCTGTTGCTTCCCTTTCTAGTGTCTCAGGAGACACTTCTGTCTTCTTTGCCCCTTTTTCTTCTTCTTTTGTCTTTTCTGCCTTTGCTAGCTTTGTTTCCTCTAGCCCTGTTTTGGTTTCCTTCTCATCTTGTTTAGTTTCTTCCTTCTCTGCTTTAGTCTTTCTCTTCTCTGATTTAGTCTTTTTCCTTTCTGTTTTAGTCTTTTTCTCTTCTATCCTGGGTTCCTTCTTCTCTTCTTTGGTCTTTTTCTCTCGTGTTTCAGTCTTTCCCTTCTCTATTTCAGTTTTTTCCTTCTCTGTTTCAGTTTCTTCTTTCTTTGTTTTGGTGTCTTCTTCCTCTGTTTTCTCCTCAGTTTCCTCCTCTTCTTCTTCTTGTTGTTACTCCCCCTCACTTTCAGAAGGACTGTGGTCATATGTGAGGGCCTTTATATCATCTTCCCTTGTCATATTTCTGAATATTTCCCAGGCTATTGGGATTGTGAAGGTGTGGAGGGCTTCTTCCACCAGCAATTAATTAGTCCATGGTGAGCCAATTGGTCTGGAACTCCCGCATTCAATTTAATGCTGGAATCTATAAGGGACTGTAGGAGAAAATAGGGAATACTGAGTTTTTGGGGTGTGGGAATATCCATGCCATATCTCAGCTCATGCAAAAGTCTGAAATGGTAACCATAAACTATGCTATACCTCCCTTCACAGGAAATGTACTTGCTAATTTAGTAACTGACCTCATCCCAAGGGTAAGGTATGCTTGTCCTCCTGATGCCATTTTTGTCCTCTACAAAATGCTCATTTGGTTGGAAGAAGGTTTTCTTGGAAACTTGACCCAGTGGCTTCTCTTCTTTGCTCCAGGGTAATCCAAGTGGAAGACTGGTAACCCTACTGATAAAATTTTGGGTGATTTCCATGGTGAGACCCCTGAAAGTAATAGTTCCATGGGTCTTTGAGTGGGGTACCAAGGAAAGGGAAAACTCCTGAGTCATTTCTTCATCATACCCTCAAAGTTTTTCGAAAAATGGCATCCAATTGGCTCTAGTAAAAATGGCTACCACCTCGGGATGTTCATGGAGCCTGAATGAATTTAGGGGTTCCTTCCTCATGAATCCCCCTATCATTATGTTTATACTCTTTTGGAATACCTCAGGTGGAGAAGGAGACATCAATTTTTCAAAAACAGGAAACAGCGAAAAAAACTGTGTTTTTCTTTAAGAAACAGGCAGACTTTTTAATGCAATTCTTCTTCTTTTTTAGGCTTAATTCTTACCTATAATTGCATCACTCCTTGTTTATATGAATATCCAAGGTGGGTTTGTACAGAGCCTACCTCTTCAGGCCCGAATTTGGACAAAAATCTCGTGTTTGCTCCTGTAAAACTGCTTACTAGCCCTCCTGTAGAAATGGCTGGAGGTTCTCCTGTAGAACCTGTTATTGCTTCCTGTAAAACCCGATAAGAGGAGTTCTGAAAATGACAGATAGCGATGGTTTTGTGTTGATGGAGGTGGTAGGGAGCTCGCTGAAGTTGCAGGGACGATGATAAAATGGAAACAAAGGTGGTGAATAAGTTCGACAGAGAGTACTTATGCTTACTGGAGATATTTCTTGCAATGATGTGAGGTGGAAAAAAAGGTATGTTGCCATTATTCGGACCGTTGGTCCCCACCGCTGTGTCATCATAAGTCTTCATGCCTTCTGCCTGCAATCACTTCCCATCATTTGCGTTGGAGTTTAAACATCCGCCACTACCTGTCTTTTTGGATTTTTCTGTGAGTTGACTAGGCACATGTGCGTGGGATCTCCGGATGAGCGCAGTCTAACTGGATGAGGGTGGCCAGTTAACTAGCCAACTTTCTGGTTTAATCCCAACCATTCCATTCATTCATGCAGTTTTCGAATTATACGGATGTAATAGAGGAGAGGGTTAGACACTTACCTGCAGGTCGAATGCTCGTGCTACGGTGCTGCTAAAATATGTTGCTGATGCATGCCTGTATCCCTTCTGTTGTATGCTCTTTGCTTCTTGATATGTGGTTTTAGTGTCAGTCTTTGCAGCCTTCCTCCAGTGATCAAACATGATCTTACAAAGTGATTTTAAGGAGTTAAGGTCAAATTTTGTCATTTCAGTGAGTCTTCAAGCAAAATTTGGTCACTAGGTATTAGGTCTAGGGTTTGCTTTTACTACTTTCAAAGTTGTCCAAATGTTGGTCCATGTCACCATTAAGCTAAGTGTACCATCATTCAGAGGGTTGTCATAATCATGCCAGGTTCCAATGGGTCATTTTACACCTTGTTCATGCTTCAGTTGTGCCTAGGTAAGGTTCATTTCCCTCTCCTAGGGTTTTGAAGGCAATTTCTCTTGGATAGTCAAATCATCAGCAAAACTTGTATCCTGATGTTCATACACCTTCCCCTATCCTTAATGTTCATACAGCGATCAAGCCCAAAAACTTCAAAAATTTTCTCCAAAATCGCCCAATATGCTTGGATCATCATTTGTACAAGTAGGTTGAGCTTCTCTCATAGCTTTTCATCCAAATTTGATGGTTGTTTGATGGTATTTGTTGCATGGTGAATGTTTAAAGAAAACAAACCCTACCTCTCTCTCCAAAACAACAGTATTAGGGTTTTGTGTTAATTTTTTATGGCTGCCAAGTTATCCCCTCACCTCAATCACTCCCTACTCCATTTTCCCTTGATTTCCCTATTCCCCAAATTCACTAATCCCCTCTCCCTATTCCCAAAGCCCCAAACTCAAACTCCCAAACCCTATGTCTGATACTAAAAACTCCAAAACTACTCCCTAACCCCTATTCCCTTGATTAAACCCTACCCCCAACAGGGTGCTCCCATTCCGGTTTTTGAAAGAAGCCTACGCAGGATGAGTGCCCTTCAGGAGGCCAAGACACTGATTTCATACTCATCGATGATGATGTGAACTATCCTAACTCAAAACTGAGGGAGATTATTGAGGAGCAGAAGGCCGAGATAGATGCATTGACCAACAAGTTGCAGGGAGGTCAATGGGTCATAAACTATTTGGAGTAGCGAAACAAACAATTGGATGATCAACATACAGTCATGGAGTTGCAAAACATCCGTGAAGACTGGCACGCCGCCCAAAGAAGCCTAAATGAGATGACACCCATTCAGCAGGAGATAGAGGCTGATCGAGAGATTTGGCTTGAGATGGTCAAAATTGATCTTGAGAAGCTGTTGGCGAAGGCAAACAAGGACAAGGACATGCTCAGGCACATGAAAAACCATTATTGGGCACAAACTCATGTTTGCAAAGCGAGGATCAAAATCCTGAAGAAAAGACTAAGGAGGGCACTAAAACGACGCAAAAGGCATAATAGGCTCCGAACCTTGGCCGAAGATTCTTTGGCTAAGCATGATACTTCATGATGGACCTTCAGTCCAAATTTTAGCATATTTGGAGAAAATTTTGTCAATTTTGAATTTTTTGGCTTCAAAACAAAGTTTCCTGCCCAACGCGTAGCGCCACTTGGCGCGCGCTTATAATTGGGAGATCCTCTGGAGGAAAACTTTGCATTTCTGGATTTGTTATGAAAATTTATGCATGATCATGAATTACCTAAGGATTTCATCAAGTTCTGGGTTGCCTAAAGGGTCAAAAACACACAAAAAATGACCTCTCTGCCACCTTTTGCACCCACAGGAAGCAGTGTTGGGAGATTGGATTTTTGGAGGGGAAAATGGACACCAAATCTAGAAATTCCACTTGGGTTGGAAAGTAGACAGGCAGGTCTTTCCAACGAGCTATCATGAGCTCAATTTGGACTTCGGGAAGGCCCTAAAAATTAGCCTCAAATTTGTGTTATGCATACAGGTTTCAGGCGCGACGCATAGGGAAATTTGGCCTATTTTTCACTCAGCAGCTCAGAATTTCGCCTAGTTTTGACTAGTTTCACTTTTTCATGTAACTATTGATTTATCTTGATGTAAATTTACGACTTTGATGTAATTTTGGCACATTTTTACTCATCCATGTAGATTCATTCACTAAAAAGTGAAAAGATAGTGAATGAATCAGTTTCCTTTTATATAGAGGCAAGTTGTTTCATTGCCTATTTTTCAGTTCCTTGTTTAGATATGGTTGAAACAACTCCTAGAATGATGAGCTCGACCCCTAGAGGCATGGGAAGGAGTTAGGCTTGTTTATATAATGTAATTTCCCAGTCATTTTCAGGGTTGGACACTTGGGATTGCTTGGCATTCCATTGTACATTTGATTTCTGCATTTTTGGCAAAGGAAAGACCAGGGTTTGCAGCACTTTTTGGGATCCTTGTGGCTCTGTGTTTTGATGGTGTTCTTCTCTATGTAATTTGTGAGTTCACTGATATTTATGTGTACCATTTCCTTTCTCTTTTGCTTCTGAAATTAAACAAATGAGTGACAAAGGTAGAATTCATTAGCTTGCTATGCTCTGCCTTATAGTTTTGTTTAATTTTCAATGTTTTCTCCAGTTTGAAGAGGATTCTTGATACCCTCTTGCCCTCTTCATCTTCTCACCAGTCTGAGCCCTCCATCTTTACAAATCAAAGCATCAAAACGATTGCCTTTCTTTCCCCAATCAGAACTCTGCAAAACTGGCCTTCATCCCCGGACCCAAATTTGCCTTTCCCTTGATTCCAACAAAACCCCCAAAAAATCAAATAAAATCCTTGCACTTCATACCTAGCCTAAAATCAGAAGATATTTCAGTCATCTCAAGCCCCCATAGATCATAATTTGGTGAGATTGACCCAAAGAGAGCCCTCTCCTGACCTGGTAGGGCTAGCTACCAGGCTGAGCATGGTTTGATGTTGGCCCTGGATCCTACCTTTTCAGCCTGAGGTAAATCTAGGCTCTAACATAGTGGCGACCATACTAGGGAAGAAATTGTTTGTTTGTTAGTGTTCTTCATTTTATAGACTACAAACGGAGCCTGAAGTTATGCCAAGAAGCCTTCGAACTGTACATTGCTTTGCGAGTGCATAAGTAGATAAAAGTTGCTTTAGTCAATCTCTAGTCTAGTCTTATAAGCTGAACATCTGACTTGAAAATTGCCCCAGTACATGTATCAAGTTTAGATCTGATTGTTGATGTGTTATCGGGAAATCTAGTGTCTATGCAGAGCTGCTAGTCCCACTAAGACGGGTAGCTATCTTAGAAACAAACAGATTAAAGCTACTTTCACTTTCCTTTATGAGAAGTAGATAGGAGAAGATCAAAGAATACCAACCTCAATCCTTCACTCGGTTCTTTGCTTGTTCCTTCTCCTCACTGACTGGTCTTTGCCTCTTCCCCTTCGACCACTCCGCTTCAAAGAGTACCTGTAAAGTCAAAGCAGCATAATACCTTCAATGTGCAGAGATCTACAATCATAAGAAATATAGGATCAGATATATATTGACCACACAAATGCATATACTATCAAACATACAAGAATGTGGAGGAAAACGAGAATAGCTTTATTGATATAAAGATTAGAAGAGAGGATTACAACACATTGATCTGACCCAGCGTCATCCTCCCAGCATGAAAGCCCTTCTTCACCTCATGAAAAGCTTAGATCACCCAACATTATGATGTTCCACCAGGAAACCAATAGCACTTCCTTACAAGATTCAAAATTCCATCCTCTGAATCTCTTGGATGAGGCATCCATATATAGATGATTGCAGGGAGGTGAGTCAGCTTGTGGGACTTTGATTAGTGTCTTCTCTCTGATATTTCTTGATTCCACTTGGAGATTGATGGTCTCTTACTCATCCCTGGGTGAATTCAAAGAGGCAAGTGTCACAAGAGAAGTCTCTAGAAGATTCCATGATCATCCACCTCGCAAACTATCTCTGCCATTTGTCCATTCTCACCCATCACACCCTACAGAAGGGCTTTCCAGTATACATCGCACTTTTTACACTGGGCAGGTGAGATGCATCGTACCCTTAGCACTAAGCAACCTGTATGGTCTAGTTTTGACCAATTTTGAGCAGTTTCCTGTGGAGAACTTCTGGGAGATGATGTAATCAGCTGACCTTGTTCCTTTAGGGCATGAAACAACACTTTTAGGGACTCAAGAGCCCTTGTTTTATGGACATATATGATTGGGTTTGCAGTGCCCAAAAATTTCTATAACAGTTGCCCCCTAAAGCATGAGGTCGTTAATCTTTTGATGTCGGGTGAAATGCTTTATCATGAGGATCCGAGGTTTTTCGAACTGGAAGGCGACCTGTAATAAGATGCAATACAATACATTATCTTCATAATATTTTCATGATCTAGCTGAGGTGGGCATTCCCATGCTCAACTTTATAAATTCATTTTCATGTACATAGGACAGACAACCGTCTGTGTGGCAGATTGGTGATTATGATAGAGCCATCATCTTTTGATTCGGATGGCAGACTGATGATTCTGACAGAGCCATCATCTTTTGATTCAGATGATCATCTGTGCAGCAATGATGTACATTTGATATCTTTATTTTCCTGAATATATCGCAGCCTGGATGGATGAAACTAGATCCGGGGTCTTCAAACTCGTCCAATCTTCGCCCGAAGTAAAAGTCGATCCATGTGAAAAATGTTCTGGAGTCGAACATGGAAAGACATCGGCTGATTACCAGCCAATGATGTAAGCTGTTAACAGGCGTGAGAGGAATCACCGATAATGATGATGACCCTCAAGGTACGATAGTACAATTCATGTGGTGTGAAAATGGGACTTGGCGTCAAACACCACGCAAAATCTCTCGGTCGAAGGCCATTGATGTAAACCTATCGCCGAAAGTGAGAAACTTGTCATTGAGGCATGCAAGCTTCAAAGTACTGAAAGGGTTGTTCCTAGGTCGACTTCTTGGATAATGAGCTGATGTTGACAAGAAGTGACCCATCATAGGAGGGCCTTAATGAATCCCACATCTATGACATGGAATGGAGAAAATGATTTTTTGGAGGTGAAAACGATCTGATGATACAGGGTTCAAGGTGGTGGTCATGAAAGAATGATGCGTAAAGGTATTGCAGCGGATGAGACACAAGATGGGTTGGTGAATTATATGATCAACTTCTCTTGAACATATCAACGACACTTGGAATAGATTGGTAGCGTTAACTCCAAAGATGGATGGTACGATGGACCAATGGTAATATGATCGGTGAACAGAATAACCCAACCCGACTCAGACATGGAGTGAAAGTGTCGCGTTCAAGAGCGACTTTGCTACCAATAAAGTTTCTTCAAGTTTTCTTCCCAATTTTTCCCCAGTCATCGCTGACCAGTACCTCTTTATTTTTATCAAGCTTGAGGAGGATAACATATGCTTGTTCTATAATTTGCCCTCCGGGCAAACCCGTCGCTATGTTTTAACGAGCCTAGCGACAGTGAAACTCGTTCTTGTCTATATGGACAAGTTTGTCACTATTGGTTTTAACGAGTTTAACGACAAAGATAACTCAGTCCTTTTCAATTTTAGAGAGTCTAAAAGGGACGTAAAGGAAACTCCAATAATCCTTTTTCGTTATATAATCCCTTAAGTCCGAAAAAGTATAAAATAATACGAAAGGGATGAATTTTCGATAATTTTAACGAGCCGAACAAAACAAGCGCTTGATATTTTTGTGTAATAATCCCTCAGGTCCAAAAAGATTAAAATTTAAAGGAGGGATAGCACTCTCGGTAGCTTTAACGAGCTGGGGAGGCCAACTGCTCGACAATATTTTCATATTTTACGAGTCAAATGAAAAGAGCTTAAAGGAGACTCGTTTTTTGAGGAACGAGTGATAATTTTAGGTAGCAGCTGATTCCAAGTAAGGTTTGGAATTTTCCAATCACGGCAGTGTCACAAGGATGGCTAACATGATCACTCTTCGCAACTGTTCCTCAAAAAGGGGTAAACAATCAAATGGAGGTGAACGATCGGCTAAAACAGAGTGGAGGTGATGATGAGAACACGACCAAGGCTCAAAAGCCGATGATAATGCATTCACAATGGTTATTTACTGGAAATTGGTTCATTTTTTAATGAGCTTAAACTTTGGGGGAAACATTTGCTCATTGCTTAGGTTTAATTTTTAACGAGCTTGAACTTCACATAAAAACTACTCGTGCCAGTCGTATAATAAGGATGTCTCATCGATAGATTCCATTTTTATGGAGCTTGCACCTTTCGAAGCTTTGCTCTGTATCCTTCCTTTATGTAAGCTAGGAATGACCAATCCTACGAGTTTAAAGGGTTTGAGAACCTAGAAACTAAGAAAATAAATGGTCGCTCTTCGCTTGCACACAAAAAGGTTTGCATGCCCCCAGGTATAGTGAAGTAGAGTTTCGAGGTTACCCCTCAATTTGCAAACAAAACATTTTCTTTTTCAAGAAAGGCCTACCTTTTATAGGTTACCCCTCAATTTGCAAACAAAACATTTGTTCTATCAGGAAAGGCATACCTTCTAACGGAGGTATCTTATCCGGTCTAATCCCATTTTCCCATACAGACAGGTGTCGGACCAGTCATATATCCTTCGCTAAAACCTACTCTATACCCAGAGTTTTCCTGCCGGAGCAAACTAGGGCGCATGCCCCCTAGGTTTCAGTCACGACCCCCCGAATTACTCGCATTCTTCAGGTGGACGAACTGGAGATTGATGAGACATTCCTTGCATGAAAAGGCCATTTAGGGATGGAATTTGACTATTAGCTATGTGTGAGCCAGGGAACGAAAGCTGGTCTACGAGCTGGACCACTCGGCCTTCATACGGAAAACACATTACTCGAAAGAGTGAGGAGACAATGGCTCCCATGAAATAAATATAGTCACACCCAAGGAGTAGATTATTGTCTAGAGGTCCTTGGACTACCATTACGTTCATATAAATGATTTTCCTTCTCAACGTTATAGGCACATTGGGGAGGATCCCTAACAGTCGACTGGTTGCTTTGTCGAAGCCTGTCAGATTTCTCATCTCAGGCAAAAGCAATGGCAAACCAAGCGCTTTCCAAGTAGTTGAGGAAAGAATACTCATAGAAGCCCCTTCATCTATGATGGTACCGACCATGACCATTTTGTAAGCTTGTACAATGATTCGGAATGGTACACTAGCCGATAAACGGGGTCTACCTAGTAGATTCCAATCGAAGGAAACGACTAGGTTACTTGGAGGTGGGACCGAATAGATGGCCGGATATGACTCTAACGAACTTCCTTCCTATGGTAAAGGAACAAGTAGATTGCTCCCATGTTCCTCGGAGTCTGTGTTTACCAAAAGAATTTGAACGGTGTCGTTCTCATTCTCTTCGGATATTGTATCATCTGAAGATGGACCTTCCGAAGACAAGACCGGGTCGACTGCAGCCTCAACCTTTTGACTTTCATCTGGTATGGATTCAACAGGTTTATCTTCAATGATAGATGCTTCGACCGACCACAATGGTGTGTCAGTCGGATTTTCAACTAGTGATGGACTCGCCAAGAGTTTCTTGTATCCAGGAGGAAGCCATAGCGGTGAAGTAGGACGGTTATCCAAGACTCTTTTTAGCTTCATCTAGGAAGGGACAGTGGTGGACGACGTGATCGCCTTCACACAGTTTACGAGGAAATTTACATTTCCTTTTCTGTCCAAATGCTTCTCTTTCACTAGTTGATGATGTACTTTCAACATGATCTTCAGAGTTTGATGACACCAGATTGTGCAAACGAGGAGACCAGTCCCTTAAGATCTGAGGGATGCAAGGACAATCTCGATGATAGTGGTCTCCTTTGCAAATGACACATGGAGATTTAGGCTTGGATGGTGCGGTGTGTGGATTTTCACTAGACGATGCCTGGTTACCCCTTTTTGCCTTTGGCTCCTTCTTCTTCTTCTCTTTCTTCTCCTTCCCCTTCTTCTCCTTCTTAGTTACTTGATTTTTGGCTTTACCAGCGTCATCAAGTGAAGAGGAAGGAGGAGAGGGAGAATCAGACAAAGTAGAAGGTTGGGGGGTAACTTTAGTATCATCTAGTTGCTGACTCAATTGTTCAGGAATCACGGTGTTCTGAATGACGGAGGTTGAGAAGAGCCATATTGGCAAGCCAGTCGTCAATCCTGGAAGTGACAATGTGGCCATATGAGGTGCATCAACATCTTCCCAAGAGGAGAAAGGACTAGGATTTCCGCCAAGGGGAAATCCTTGGTTGGTGGACTCCATTTTCCTCAACCTAAGACCAACACGGGAATAGTAATATTGTTCCGATTAAAATAAATTTTAGACGCTTTGACACAACTTGTTTTTTCAATTTTTAAGAGTTGAGAAAAAACAAAAGATGACTCTAGTCGCCTTCGATTTTTAATGACCCTGAAGTGACAAGTGCTCAGATGGACCTTTTCCTTTAAGGAGCCTGAAAAGGAACGAAAGAGACTACTCTGGAAATCTAGACAAAGGGACCAAACCAATCGCAAAACTACAGAATACTTTTTACAGTACGACAGTCAATCTTCCCGAATGCTGTGTTCAGTGCATTGCGATCAATAGGGCAGTAGACACGGCTTCCTATGGATAAAGGATATAGCCTATTGTGGTCTCTCAATATATACTCGACGGTACGGGGGAGCACAAGTCTATACTGGCACTTGTCATCTCAAAGAGGAGGAATCACCCAACCAACAATGAAAGCGATAGTTACTAGGCTTTACGACGCTGGAATATGTCTCTAGCCTAGACTTCTAGATGTTGTGCGTTAGGTTCCAAAGTGTTTTTATGTTCATTGAATTTATTTTACAGTTGATCTTTCTTAAGAAATTTGCCTTTCAGGTTCACCGTGTGATGTAGATATACAATTCCTAAAATGCAATCTAAGATGATAAACAATCGTTTAATCTTCTTTTTGCAATGAAAATCCTAGCTACTAAGGAAAGAGAGATGATATTCTTTCAACATAGAGCAGAGAGCACACACTAGATGCACTGTCCTAAATCAAACCAACAAGCAGTCTAAATGCAAATGCACATGCATGTATTTGTTTTCAGCCTTCTTAATGTGTGAATGACAAGAAGAATGCTAAGTACAAATCTAAATTATATTTTCAAAGCGACAGTACTAACAAATTTCTCTTCAAAACGAAAGGATGATAATGAAGACAATTTGTGACTTTGAATTGAAAACTGCTTTCGACACCTGAAAAACTACTAATTCAAATCAAATACAAGAGTAACTGTATAATCGACCATCAAGAACAATAGAATTCTTTTCTTTGACTGAAAACGACACTTGCGACACTTCCAAATCAAAAGACGACAGTTTGATTATGTTACTTTTTGTAAAAGAGAACTGTAAATGGCGCACAATACATAAAAACATTCAAAATTCTTTGTACTATGGAGGCTAAATCATGCAAAGGAAGGAAGTTCCCACAGTGGTATACTGATCACAAAAAGCAAAACTCCTGAATAAAGCTAAAGAGAGAGAACACAGAAACCAAAATCTGAGAGCAAAAGAGGTCTTATCTGATCGGCGCACCTACAACACTGGGAAAATGCGACGTAGTGCACCTACTGCACATAGGAGGTGTGATGCATCCAAATTCCCAAGAGGAGAAAGTGCGATGGTCCAGGGACGAGACTTCACCTTGGTTCTTGGTCATAGTTTGCAGCTTAGTTCAGGGATTTAGGCCGAGCTAATGATAGTCAGTAAATAGAAATCACAGGGGCTGATCTAATGAGGTTACTAGAGCCACCACTAGGGCAATTAGGATGTTTGCAAATCGATTGTTCAGTTTATAAACAAAACCCGGAGATAGACTGAAGCAGCATTGATCTACTTTGCACTTGCATAGCAAATGCAGTTCGAAGGCTAGCTGGCTTAACTTCAGGCTCTGTCTGTAAGTTTATAAAGCAAACAAGTATAGACAAGCAAACAAGCTATTCGCTCCCCAGTGGAGTCGCCATTTTGTTATCGGGAAATCTAGTGTCTATGCAGAGCTACTAGTCCCACTAAGACGGGTAGCTATCTTAGAAACAAACAGATTAAAGCTACTTTCGCTTTCCTTTATGAGAAGTAGATAGGAGAAGATCAAGGAATACCAACCTCAATCCTTCACTCGGTTCTTTGCTTGTTCCTTCTCCTCATCGACCGGTCTTTGCCGCTTCCCCCTCGACCACTCCGCTTCAAAGAGTACCTGTAAAGTCAAAGCAGCATAATACCTTCAAAGTGCAGAGATCTACAATCATAAGAAATATAGGACCAGATATATATTGACCACACAAATGCATATACTATCAGACATACAAGAATGTGGAGGAAAACGAGAATAGCTTTATTGATATAAAGATTAGAAGAGAGGATTACAACCCATTGATCTGACCCAGCGTCATCCTCCCAGCATGAAAGCCCTTCTTCACCTCATGAAAAGCTTAGATCACCCAAAACTATGATGTTCCACCAGGAAACCAACAACACTTCCTTACAAGATTCAAAATTCCAGCCTCCGGATCTCTGGGATGAGGGATCCATATATAGATGATTGCAAGGAGGTGAGTCAGCTTTTGGGACTTTGATTAGTGTCTTCTCTCTGATAGTTCTTGATTCCACTTGGAGATTGATGGTCTCTTACTCATCCCAGGGCGAATTCAGAGAGGCAAGTGTCACAAGAGAAGTTTCTGGAAGATTCCATGATCATCCACCTCGCAAACTGTCTCTGCCATTTGTCCATTCTCACCCATCACAAGCTATAGAAGGGATTTCCAGTATGCATCGCACTTTTTACACTGGGCAGGTGAGATGCATCGCACCCTTAGCACTGAGCAACCTATATGGTCCAGTTTTGACCAATTTTGAGCAGTTTCCTGTGGAGAACTTCTAGGAGATGTTGTAATCAGCTGACCTTGTTCCTTTAGGACATGAAACAACACTTTTAGGGACTCAGGAGCCCTTGGTTTATGGACATATATGATTGGAGTGCCCAAAAATGTCTATAACATGATGGTGGACAACGATCAGACATAGCGAGGCTGAAATCATTCACCTAGCGATTCGAAATCATTTTCGAGATCAGATCCAAAGACTCCACTAGAGGATGCACCCGGCCAGTAGAAACATGAAAGGACAATATGGACAGATCAGGTATTCAAGTTGGAATTTCATCCAAGACATTTTGTTCTTTGTTCTAAATTATTTCTTCTCTTTTCCCGAGAATGTCAAGAAGGCTTTCCAAAGTATATTGTATTTGAAAAAAGATCCTTGGCTTGCATTTGATTCCTTCCCTTTGAAGATTGTGAATACCAAAGATTTGCATGCCTTTGAGGTTGATCAAGACCATTTTTCTAAATCTTGTGATGACCATCTTCAAACTGATGAACCTCAAGAGACCAACACTGATTCTATACTTTCTGTACATACCCCACTACCTTGTAAAATCCCAGATCGATATAAGCCTTTGATTTTACCTCCTATATCCCATGCTTTCCCTAAAAATCATGACCTATATCTACCAAGATTTGATGGTGAACGCGACAACATCACTGCTGAGAGACATGTTCTGAATTTTGAGTCTTTTCTTGATCTTTTTGAAGTTGATGAAGAAGATGTTAGTATTAGGCTTTTTGCTCTTTCTTTGCAAGGCAAAGTCAAGAGTTGGTTCAAAACCCTTCCTGATGCGAGCATCTCAGATTTCCAGCAGTTTGTCAAAGTTTTCCTCGATAGGTGGATGATCAGACAAAACCCTTTCTTGATTATAGAAGAGTATAACCAGCTGTAAAGATTGCCAGGGGAGACAGTACAATAATTTTCTACCAGATTTAACCAAGTTTATTATTTGATGCCGGTTAATATAAGACCTCCTCCTGGATCCGCTCTCTTGCACTACTCAGGTGCCTTTGATCCGGAAATGGAGTTTTAGCTGAGAGAAAGGAACCTTGCAACACTTGAAGAGATGAAAAATAGTGCAGTAGATGTAGAGACTCATTTGCTGATCCGAAGGGCAAAGTTGAAGGAAGAAGAGATGAAAAACACAGATTCGGCAAAATCAACATCTCTAGAGGTAAAGCTTGACATTTTGGTAAGTGGAATGGAAGAGATGATGCAAAGGATCATCACAAGGAATGAGTATAGTGTTCAAGCCCATCGCTCGCTGATTGAAGAAGAACAAATGGCTGCTCCAAAACATTTTTTTTCTTACCCCAGTTGTCATAGATCTGATAACGATTGTTTTATAGATCATCTTGGAGAAGAGAGATTTGTTAATATGACATGTATGCTTGATGATGTCTTTTATACTAACAATTTGCCTTAGTTTGATCAGTATGATGATGATTATGTTCTCCAAACCGAAGCTAGTCATGCAGACAAATCAACAGCTAGTTTGTGGGAGGAAGAAGTTCACTTTCAATGGCTCAAATACACTGATCAACTGATGCATATCAGCTATGATAGTGATGAGGAAAGTGCAACAAATTTTGAAGTAAGTGAAGGATCTTTTCCTTTTTGTTTTGCTTTGTTTCAGTTCATCAGAGACAACATTCATGCAATCAGAAGTCAATTGTCGATAAGTCTTGATCTGAAACTTTTTGAGGGCGATGAAAACCTTGTTCAAGACTTCTCATATCCATATTTGCAGCCCCCAAATGCCATTGATTGTCAAGCTGCAGATGAAGATTTGGAAGCTGGCACATATGATCAAATGATACAAGATGATTCTGTACCATTTTGTTTTGAATCATTTCAGTTTCTGAGGGGAAAACTGCATAGTATATCTTCAAATGAGCAACCTGTAGAAAGTCATGCAATCTCATCGGAACCAATAGAAAATGGGTTGCAGTAGCCTTTACATGTTTTTCACGATCCAATAGCTGATGTGTTGGATAATGTCTGCAGTCAAAGTCCTTCTCCTATCTGTGAGCCTGAAAAAAGTATTGATACAAACTTGATCCGACAGCCGATTTCTTTGTCATTTTCAGCAGGTGTCTTATCACAAAGCCCATATCAAATTTTGCATTCATGGTATGAAGAGAAGAGAAGTAATCCATTGGATGAGCTAAGTCCCAATGTGCATGAACTTCAAGATCCTTATGCAGTGTTGTTGGAGGTGGGTAGAGAGTCCATATCATTCAATGGATCTATTTCCAAGTTTTCATGGGAGTTTCCTTTCAGTAGTTCTCTCTTGTTGTTCATAAGCGAGCACTTGCGGAGAATTCAAACAGCAGCCATAATACTTACTTGGTTGCATTGGTTGTTTCATTTCACTTGATCAGGTGATCAATGAAACTGTTAGAATAGGTTGTATTGAATAAGCTCCATTTTGAGCATATTTTCCAGTTTGTCAGTTGTGTTTAAGTATCGAGTCAGTTTTTAGTTGAGTGAGAGTTAGTTTGTGTCATTAAGTCATTAGTTTTCAGTCATGCATTTCAGCTTGAGTTTTTTGACTCCATTTCCCAATGGATAAGGCATTGGTCTACTCTCCCAAAGATTTGTCGTTCTTGGCACCTCCAAGGAGCTACCATCCCCATTGGAGCCAATGTTAGTTTCAGTCTTTGCAGCCTTCCTCCAGTGATCAAACATGATCTTAAAAATTGATTTTAAGGTGTTAAGGTCAAATTTTGTCATTTCAGTGAGTCTTCAAGCAAAATTTGGTCACTAGGTATTAGGTCTAGGGTTTGCTTTTACTCCTGTCAAAGTTGTCCAAATGTTGGTCCATGTCACCATTCAGCTAAGTGTACCATCATTCAGAGGGTTGTCATCATCATGCCAGGTTCCAATGGGTCATTTTACACCTTGTTCATGCTTTAGTTGTGCCTAGGTAAGGTTCATTTCCCTCTCCTAGGGTTTTGAAGGCAATTTCTCTTGGATGGTCAAATAATCAGCAAAAATTATATCCTGATGTTCATACACCTTCCCCTATCCTTAATGTACCTTATTAAACACTTCCCATCACTGAGATCCCCCAAATTCCTCATTTTTCCACAAACCCTAGTTTCTTGCTACAACTTAACAATTTTCTAGACTAGGCCTGTGTTTTGCCCTTTTGGACCCCTTCCCCTCACTCAATCTTTGAAATTCCACTTTCCCCTACTTCCTAACAACCTTCCCTACTTCCAAAAATTTTATCAAGAATTTAGAAGCCCCTTATCCCCTCCATTTCGCTTCATTTCGACAAATCCCCTGTTCCACACATCGGGATAGGTTTTACTCAAATGATGTTTCTGAGCAAGAAAAGATGAATTTTTAAAAAATAAGAGAGGTTTTTGTCCATAATAGGCCAAGGAGGAAAATTATCATTCATGGTTTACACAGGTGTCGTGGTTTTAGAGAAATCTCAAAAATATAGTTGCCTCGGGAGAATTGATGCACCTCTGAAGTGACCTTGGGAAAATCAAGTTTTCTCCTAGTTTGGTTAGCCAAATGACTTTCTTGATGCGTCAAAATATAACTAGACACAAATATCTTTCCAATGAGCTATCATGAGCTCAATTTTGAGTTGAGGAAGCCCTTCAAAAGTTGACTGCAACAGCACTTTGCCTTTAGGCAGCCTCATTTTGCACATTTTGACCAATCTTGGGAGATTTGATTTTTGATAGGAAAAATGAACTCCAAATTGAAAAATTCTAGTTGGGTTGGAAATTAGACTCAAATACCTTTCCAACGAGCTATCTCGTGCCTAATTTGGACACCAGGAAGGCCTCCAAAAGTCTCCTGGAAAAAGTGTGACGCATTGGGCAGGTGGCGCGGCGCACATAACTGGCGCGACGCATTGGGCTGCAATTTCCAGTGCAAATTTACACTGGCGCGACGCATAGAGAAGGTGCGGTGTGTTGGGTTTGATGCATGGTGCATATAGCTAGCAAGCCCAAAAACTTAAAAATATTCTCCAAAATCGCCCAATATGCTTGGATCATCATTTGTACAAGTAGGTTGAGCTTCTCTCATAGTTTTTCATCCAAATTTGATGGGTTTTTGATGGTATTTGTTGCATGGTGAATGTTTAAAGAAAACAAAACCCTACCTCTCTCTCCAAAACAACAGTATTAGGGTTTTGTGTTAATTTTTTGTGGCTGCCAAGTTATCCCCTCAGCTCAATCACTCCCTACTCCATTTTCCCTTGATTTCCCTATTCCCCAAATTCACTAATCCCCTCTCCCTATTCCCAAAGCCCCAAAATCAAACTCCCAAACCCTATGTCCCATACTAAAAACTCCCAAACTACTCCCTAACCCTTGTTCCCTTGATTAAACCCTACCCCCAGCAGGGTGTTCCCATTCCGGTTTTTGAAAGAAGCCTATGTAGGATGAGTGCCCTTTAGGAGGCCAAGACACTGATTTCATACTCATCGATGATGATGTGAACTCTCCTAGCTCAAAACTGAGGGAGATTATTCATGAGCAGAAGGCCGAGATAGATGCATTGACCGACAAGTTGGAGAGAGGTCAATGGGTCATAAACTATTTGGAGCAGCGAAACAAACAATTGGAGAATCAGCATACAGTCATGGAGTTGCAAAACATCTGTGAAGACCGGCAGGCTGCCCAAAGAAGCCTAAATGAGATGACACCCATTCAGCAGGAGATAGAGGTTGATCGAGAGATTTGGCTTGAGAGGGTCAACATTCATCTTGAGAAGCTGTTGGCGAAGGCAAACAAGGACAAGGACATGCTCAGGCACATGAAAAACCATTATTGGGCACGAACTCATGTTTGCAAAGCGAGGATCAAAATCCTGAAGGCAAGACTAAGGAGGGCACTAAAACGACGCAAAAGGCATAATAGGCTCCGAATCTTGGCCGAAGCTTCTTTGGCTGAGCATGATACTTGATGATGGACCTTCAGTCCAAATTTCAGCAAATTTGGAGAAAATTTTGTCAATTTTGAATTTTTTGGCTGAGCATGATACTTGATGATGGACCTTCAGTCCAAATTTCAGCAAATTTGGAGAAAATTTTGTCAATTTTGAATTTTTTGGCTTCAAAACAGATTTTCCTGCCCAACGCGTAGCGCCACTTGGCGCACGCTTATAATTGGGAGATCCTCTGGAGGAAAACTTTGCATTTCTGGATTTGTTATGAAAAGTTATGCATGCTCATGAATTACCTAAGGATTTCATCAAGTTCTGGGTTGCCTAAAGGGTAAAAAACACACAAAAAATGACCTCTCTGCCACCTTTTGCACCCACAGGAAGAAGTGTTGTAAGATTGGATTTTTGGAGGGGCAAATGGACACCAAATCCATAAATTCCACTTGGGTTGGAAAGTAGATAGGCAGGGCTTTCCAACGAGCTATCATGAGCTCAATTTGGACTTCGGGAAGGCCCTCAAAATTAGCCTCAAAGTTGTGTTACGCATACAGGTTTCAGGCGCAGCGCATAGGGAAATTTGGCCTATTTTTCACTCAGCAGCTCAGAATTTCGCCTAGTTTTGACTAGTTTCACTTTTTCATGTAACTCTTGATTTATCTTGATGTAAATTCATGACTTTGATGTAATTTTGGCACATTGTTACTCATCCATGTAGATTCATTCACTAAAAAGTGAAAAGATAGTGAATGAATCAGTTTCCTTTTATATAGAGGCAAGTTGTTTCATTGCCTATTTTTCAGTTCCTTGTTTAGATATGGTTGAAACAGCTCCTAGAATGATGAGCTCGACCCCTAGAGGCATGGGAAGGAGTTAGGCTTGTCTATATCATGTAATTTCTCAGTCATTTTCAGGGTTGGACACTTGGGATTGCTTGGCACTCCATTGTACATTTGATTTCTGCATTTTTGGGAAAGGAAAGACCAGGGTTTGCAACACTTTTTGGGATCCTTGTGGCTCTATGTTTTGATGGTGTTCTTCTCTATGTAATTTGTGAGTTCACTAATATTTATGTGTATGATTTCCTTTCTCTTTTGCTTCTGAAATTAAACAAATGAGTAACAAAGGTAGAATTCATTAGCTTGTTGTGCTCTGCCTTATAGTTTTGTTTAATTTTCAATGTTTTCTCCAGTTTGAAGAGGATTCTTGATACCCTCTCGCCCTCTTCAGCTTCTCACCAGTCTGAGCCCTCCATCTTTACAAATCAAAGCATCAAAACAATTGTCTTTCTTGCCCAATCAAAACTCTGCAAAATTGGCCTTCATCCCCGGACCCAAATTTGCCTTTCCCTTGATTCCAACAAAACCACCAAAAAATCAAATCAAATCCTTGCACTTCATACCTAACCTAAAATCAGAAGATATTTCAGTCATCTCAAGTCCCCATAGATCATAATTTGCTGAGATTGACCTGGAGAGAGCCCTCTCCTGACCTGGTAGGGCTAGCTACCAGGCTGAGCATGGTTTGATGTTGGCCCTGGATCCTACCTTTTTAGCCTGAGGTAAATCTAGGCTCTAACATGTGGCTCAGTTGCTTTGTACAGGTTCCCTTTAGTTGAATCTTGCCTCAGACATCTTCTGCATTCCTGTGGCTGCACCTATTTTGCTACTGGAGCTTGATTTTAAGGGAATCAGCTGCTACAGGAAATCCTACAGGAGCTCCTGTAGCTGCTTCTCCCTCTAAAATTTTTAGCTGATGCTTGTGCTGGGAGATGTGAGGATGCTACTAAGGACACTGATAGCAATGGAAAGGGATTTGGTAAGCTGCAGGTGAGTTTCTAAGGTGTTGTTCTTTTTATTTCCTTTATTTAAAAAAAAAACTGGTTTCTGTGTTTTTTCTGCAGGAAGGAAAGAAATCAATGGAAATGAGGTGGTGTAGGTGTGGGATGGAGGGTTAGGATAGTGGATAGCTGTAGGATGGCCTATAGGCTCTCTATGAAAATTCTCAGCTCTTCAACTATTTTGTAAGCTTCATTTCGATCTCTCTGTGATTTCTACAGGGGCCTCCTGTAGAACACATAGGGCTTCCTGTAGGATGCACAGTCTTTAGAAAAAACACAGAGAGGTGGAGAAAAAAATCAGAAATGATGGAGAAGAGTATAGAGGATGTGTAATAGGCTTTGGGGCATGTCCCCTTGCTTCCTATGGTCCATTTGTAACGTGCAATGCATTTTAAAAGTCAATTTCCTCTTCCTTTTTTCTCTGTTTTTTCTTTTTTTGAAAAGACAACTAGGGTGCCTCCAGAAGGTTTTCACCCTATTTGCCTGCCCTGGTTGCCTCCAAGGGAGGTTTTCACCCAGGGATCTTATTCTCTCTCTTTTTTTTTTTTTTGTCATCACTGGGCTGCCTCAAAAGAGGTTTTCAACCCAATCATGGGACTCAAGCGCCTCATAGAGGTTTTCACCTGAGTCATTATTTTTTTTATTTTTTTCAGTGAGTGGGTCAAGTGGAGGCTGAGACTTGCTCCACTACCAACACTATTTTATTCATATCTTCAAGGAATTCTCGCTTGGAGATGGGCTTCTTGTAAATTTTTAACCTATGCCCATTGAAAACACGGGGATGGCTTCCTCATCAATGGTTCTGATCAAAATTGAACCATTGTCATTGAATTTTTCTACAGTGTAGGGTCCTAGCTGTTAGTGTCAGTCCTTCCAGCCTTCCTCCAGTGATCAAATATTCTCTTACAAAGTGGTCTCAGAGTGTCAAGGTCAAATTTTGTCATTTCAGTGAGTCTTCAAGCAAAATTTGGTCACTAGGCATTAGGTCTAGGGTTTGCTTTCACTCCTTTAAAAGTTGCCCAAATGTCAGTCTATGTCACTATTCAGATGAGTGTATCATCATTCAGAGGGTTGTCATCATCATGTCAGGTTCCATTGGGTCATTTTACACCTTGTTCATGCTTCAGTTGCGCCTAGGTAAGGTTCATTTCCCTCTCCTAGGGTTTTGAATCTAATTTCTCTTGGACGGTCAAATCATCGAAAAAACTTGTATCCTGATGTTCATACACCTTCCCCTATCCTTAAAGTACCTTATCAAATGCTTTCCATCACTGAGATCCCCCAAATTCCTCATTTTCGGGCAAACCCTAGTTTCTTGCTACAACTTGGCAATTTTCTAGGTTGGGCCTGTGTTTTGCCCTTTTGGACCCCTTTCCCTCACTCAATTTCTGATATTCCACTTTCCCCTACTTCCTAACATCCCTCCCTACTTCCCAAAATTTCCTCAAGAATTTAGAAGCTCCCTATCCCCTTTGTTTCGCTTCATTTCAACAAATCTCTTGTTCCGCACATCGGGATAGGTTTCACTCAAATGATGTTTCTGAGCAATCCAAGATGAAATTTGGAAAAATGAGAGTGGTTTTTGTCCAAAACCGGCCAAGGAAGAAAAATCTCCTTCACTTTTTACACAGGTGTCATGGTTTTAGAGAAATGTCAAAAATACCGTTGCCTCGGGAGAATTGAATGCACCTCTGAAGTGACCTTGGGAAAATCAAGTTTTCTCCTAGCTTGGTTGGCCAAATGACTTTCTTGATAAGACAAAAGATAACTAGACACAAAGAGATTTCCAATGAGCTATCATGAACTCAATTTGGAGTTGAGGAAGGCATTCAAAAGTTGACTGTAACAGCACTCTGCCTTTAGGCAGCCTCATTTGGCACATTTTTACTAGTCTTGGGAGATTTGATTTTTGACAAGGTAATTGAACTCAAAATTGAAAAATTATAATTGGGTTGGAAATTAGACTCAAATACCTTTCCAACGAGCTATCCTGTGCCTGATTTAGACACCGGGAAGGCATCCAAAAGTCTCCTACAAAAAGGTGCTATGCATAGGCTATATGCGTCGTGCCTTCCATATGCGTCGCGCCAGTGTATTTTTGCACTGAGAAATGAAGCTATATGCGCCGCGCCTTCCATATGCGCCGCACCATCAAAAACTTCACAAACTTGCTCCAAATCACCCGAAACCTGTGGATCATCACTTGTTCAAGTAGGTTAACCCTCTGTTATTGCTTTTTATCCAAATTTGATGGTGTTTGTGTATGGTGAGTGTTCAAAAGAAACCAAACCCTACCTTTGAAATTTCTCAAAGCAAATTGCTGCTTAGGGTTTCAAACTGTTGTTTTGTTACCAAGTCCATCCTTTATTCCCTCACCACTCCCTTATTCCATTTTTCTCTTGATTTCCCTATCCCTAAACTCACATATCCCTAAAAAGTTCACTAATCCCATATCCCAAATCTCATTTCTCAAAATTTCACATGCAAATTCCCAAACCCTAGTTACACATTCCTAAACCCTAATCGTTATCTCAAAATCTAAATACTATTCCTTAAACCCCTTATTCCCCATATCTAAAAATGACATCAAGGCTGTCTCTGCCAATGAAGCAAGGAAATCAATTTTAATCAAACACCATCCTCTGTTCTTCAAGGCAATGATCCATTGTTGACAAAGGCACCTTCAGCGACGAATCAGTTGCATGTACAGCTAAGAAATCAGTTTGAGGCATGAAATCAAAACTTTATGCAAACACAATTAGGCAATCAAATGCAATCTCCATCTGGTTCACATGTAGAGTTAGCTAGTCAGGGGCAGTCACAAAGTAATAACCAATTTCTTACTCAATTCACACAACAGGCACACTCATCTTTCAAGGACAGCCTTTAGGCCAGATACAGTCTTCTGCCTCTAGTCAAATTTTGCCTCAGATATCGGGTTGCCATTCTCAGAATATTAATTACTTGGGCAAGCAAATTTATGATCAAGGTATTCCAAAGTAGATTAATTATCAACCTTCAAATCAAAGTGATATCTTAGTCAAGCTCCTTGAATCAAATGGGGCAGAAAAGTTTTCTAGGCACTCTACAAAGTGAGATGAGTGATATGAGGTCAAAGAGACTGCTGAACAGGGTCGATAGGGACAAAGCATTGCTGAGACACATGGCTTTCCACTACATGGCGTGGAACAAGGTCTGCGAGGCACAGATAAGGAATCTAAAGGTGAAATTGAAGAAGGCAATCAAAAAGCAAAAGAGGCAAAAAGTGCACGATCGACTCCAAATCTTGGCCAAAGCCTCTTTGGCTGAGCATGGTAATTGATTGAGGACCCCCAACCCAAATTTCAAGAAATTTGGAGAAAATTTTGTCAATTTTGAAATTTTTGGCACAAAAAACAGGCTTTTTCTCTATATGCGTCGCGCCACTTGCGCGACGCTTAGGATTGGGAGCTCCAAATTACAAATGGCTTGCAGTTTTTGATTTTTCATGAGAAATCGTGAATTTTGGTACTTGGAAAAGAAATTTGGGCAAGTTCTGGGCCCCCAAAAGGTAAAAAAAAATGCAAAAAATGACATCACTGCCCCTATTTTGACACACAGGAAGTAGTCATGTGAGGATGCACTTTTGGAGAGGAAAATGGACACAAAATTGGAAAATTCCACTGGGGTTGGAAAGTAGAAAGGCAGGGCTTTCCAACAAGCCAACATGAGCTCAATTTTGACTTCAGCAAGTGCCTTAAAATCAGCACCAAAGTAGCGCGGCGCATATAGATTTTTTTGCCCAATTTTTCATCTTTCAGCTCAGAAATTTGGCCAGTTTGACTAGTTTTGATTTGTGATGTAATTTTTGACTTCTTTTGATGTAATTGATTGAACATGATGTAATTTTGACACTTATTTACTTGTTCTAGAAGATTCATTCACCAAAGAGTGAAAATTTAATGAATGAATCAGTTTCCTACCTTATAGAGGCAAGTTGTTTTGACTGCCTAGATTTTAGTGGTTTGTTTAGAATTGGTTGAAACAACTCCTAGAATGATGATCTCAACCCATAGAGGCAAGGGAAGAGGTTGGATTGCCTATATTATGTAATTTCTAAGTCATTTTCATGGTTGGACTCTTGGGAAAAGCTTGACACTCTATTGTACATTCACTTCTGCATTTTTGGCAAAGGAAAGACCAGGGTTTTGCAGCACTATTTGGGATCCATGTGGTTTTATGTGTTGATGGTGTGCTTCTTTCAGTAATTGTAATTTTTTATGTGTATCATTTTCCTTCTCTCATCTTCTGCAATTGAACAAATGAAGTGTTAAGGTAGAATCCATAGATTGTTATGCTCTACCTTTGAATTTGTTTGATTTTCCATGTTTTCATCTGTTTAAGGAGAATCCTTGAAAGCTTCTTGCTCTCCTTAGCTTCTCACCAGTCAGATCTAGCCATTCATTCTCTTTAAAAGCATCAAGACGATCGCCTACCTTGCCCCAAGTAGACCTCTGCAAAAACTGTGTCTCATCCCCGCACCCAAAATTGCCTTTCCCTTTGATTCAACAAAAACCTTAAAAAATCAACCTGAAACTCCTTGTATTTCATACCTAGCCTAAGATCAATTGCCAATTTAGTCATCTCGAGCCTCATTGATCACCTTTTGCCGAGATTGACCCGGAGAGAGCCCTCTCCTGTCCTCGTAGGGCTAGCTACGAGGCTGAGCGTGGTTTGATGTGGACCTAGAACCTTGTCTTTTCAGCCTGAGACAAATCTAGGCTCTAACATAGTGGCGACCATACTGGGGAAGAAAATGGTTTGCTTGTTGATGTCATTTGTTTTATAGCTACAGACGGAGCCTGAAGTTATGCCAGGTAGCCTTCGAAACGCTTTTGCTTTGCATTAGCGGAAGTAGATAAACGCTGCTTCAGTCAATCTCCGGTCTAGCTTGTAATGTGACATCTAACTTGTTAATTGCCCCAGTACCTGTATCAAGTTCAGATCTGATTGTTGATGGTGGACAACGATCAGACACCGCAAGGCTGAAATCATTCACCTGGTGACTTCATTCACTGAAAAATCCAGAGATCAATGCTTCATGGTGACTCCATTGCAGGAAGATTAGTAGCTTTGAGCTTTTCAAGATGGATCGGGTTGCAAGAAGATACGCTCCCATGAGCCGAGATCACATTCCAGGTTTTCCAAATAAAATGCCCAAGGTAGATTGGTCAAAGAATTTGCCTATGTTCAGAAATGTGGATGGTAATGACGCTGCTCTTCATCTGGTGAAATTTCACATTCATGTGCATAAATTAAATATCGACTTTCCTGAAGACTGTTTGATGAAGATGTTTATGGCTACTCTGGAAAATGAAGCCCGATCTTGGTATGAAAGTTTTCCATCTGCTTCTATTTACTGTTTAAAGGATTTTCATACCATGTTCTTTGAAAAGTATAAAGAATATTATCCATCCTTGATTTTAGTTCAGAACTGTTGTAGCCATGTTCATAGTTTTATTGAAAATCTTGAGAATTTTTATGGGGATAATGAATTGATGGACGGAGAAATCATGGAGGCTCTGTATGAGAATCCATTTCAGCAACATGAAGAGAACCTAGAGGATTCCCATCAAGATGCTCAGGAAACTTTGCAGCAGGATCAAGATCTTGGTACAATGGAAAATAATGAAAGTGAAGGTTTTGTTTCAGATCTGTCCATAGAAGAAGACGATATGCAGGAAAGTCAAGTTTCGATTTCAGAAGGTGATAAAATCAAGACAGCTATTTCAGATCTAGATTCAGATAGTGACGATCAAGAATACCTTGTGCTGAATCCCATGAAGGAGAGCTCTGCCGTTGAGATTGTTCTCAGTTCATTAGAACACAGCCTTCATGAGGAGGTAATCCAGTCAGTTCATGAAAAACAAAATGAGATCTTTGTTCGAGTAAGTGATAAGTATTCT
Source organism: Pinus tabuliformis (assembly GCA_031772625.1). NCBI lineage: Eukaryota > Viridiplantae > Streptophyta > Pinopsida > Pinales > Pinaceae > Pinus > Pinus tabuliformis. The sequence goes on from CM062816.1 coordinate 190,364,707, forward strand.
TTCAATAATTCAGTGATAAATGATAATTTGATTGCCATGTCATATGAAGACAATTACTGTTTGAGCAAAAGAAAACAAAAAGCATTATCTCCTTTGTCTGAAGATGAGATAGATCAACTCTTGAAAGGTCATGTTATAGCCCAAGCTAAAGCAGATTTGCAGTGCACACATGGTCAAGAAAGTGTTGGTGAAACTTCTTCCTCTTTTGAAAACGATGACAGTCTTGTAATTAGTTTTATAGATCAGAAAACAGATAATATTTTCTTTCACAAAGATGATAAGGCTGTCATGTTTGATAATCTTGAAGATTGTTTTTTGTTTACGAATAACCTAGACTATGAAGTTGAGGAATATGAGCTTGAGAGAGACAATATTCTAGGATTTCTCATGGTCAAGGAACCTACAGCTAACACTCAGATGGCAGAAGCACATACCTCTCTGTGCATTCCTATCCCTCGGAAATCAATTGTTCTTTCAGATCATAATGGAGGGAGTACTTGTATTTTTGCAGCTAGATCTCAAGATAAGCCAGTGCTTCAGAATTTTCAAGATCCCTTCGGCATTCTTCTGCAAGCATTAGAAAAGATAAATATTGCCTGGTTCATTATCATAAGCTTTGGTTTCAGTGGTTATTTTGAGTTTCCTACAGGTTCATCGTTCCACCTGCTCGAGAAAAGTGAGAGCAGAAATTTGGTATGTAGCCATCTGCTGGATTGGTTACATTGGAAAGCTCATTACACATGATTGTACATTTTTCATTAGTATGCAGGTGGTTGTCATCATGATTTAAAATCTTGATGGACTGCTGCCCTTCAATAAGCTTTGTAAGTTCTTGTTTTAGTTAAGTCAGTCATGAGTCATTTGTGAGTCAGTTTTCAGTCATGTTGGTTTCATAATTGTGTCGGCTTGAGTCAGGTTTCAGTCAATAAATGAGTCAAAGTCTTGTGTTGTTTACCGAAATAATAGACTCCATAGCCCAATGGACGAAGGCACTGTCTAGCTCTCCCAAAGATATGTTGTTCTTGGCACCTCCAAGGAGCTACCATCCCCATTGGAGCCAATGTTAGTGTCAGTCTTTCCAGCCTTCCTCCAGTGATCAAATATGCTCTTACAAAGTGGTCTCAGAGTGTCAAGGTCAAGTTTTGTCATTTCAGTGAGTCTTCCAGCAAAATTTGGTCACTAGGCATTAGGTCTAGGGTTTGCTTTCACTCCTTTCAAAGTTGCCCAAATGTCAGTGTATGTCACTATTCAGCTGATTTTATCATCATTCAGAGGGTTGTCATCATCATGTCAGGTTCCATTGGGTCATTTTACACCTTGTTCATGCTTCAGTTGCACCTAGGTAAGGTTCATTTCCCTCTCCTAGGGTTTTGAAACTAATTTCTCTTGGATGGTCAAATCATCGGCAAAACTTGTATCCTGATGTTCATACACCTTCCCCTATCCTTAAAGTACCTTATCAAATGCTTCCCATCACTGATATCCCCCAAATTCCTCATTTTCGCGCAAACCCTAGTTTCTTGCTACAACCTCCCAATTTTCTAGGTTGGGCTTGTGTTTTTCCCTTTTGGACCCCTTCCCCTCACTCAATTTCTGATATTCCACTTTCCCCTACTTCCTAACATCCCTTCCTACTTCCCAAAATTTCCTCAAGAATTAAGAAGCTACCTATCAACTTCGTTTCGCTTCATTTCGACAAATCTCTTGTTCGCACATTGGGATAGGTTTCACTCAAATGATGTTTCTGAGCAATCAAAGATGAATTTTGGAAAACTGAGAGAGGTTTTTGTCCAAAATAGGCCAAGGAAGAAAAACATCCTTCACTGTTTACACAGGTGTCATCGTTTTAGAGAAATGTCAAAAATACCGTTGCCTCAGGAGAACTGAATGCACCTCTGAAGTGACCTTGGGAAAATCAAGTTTTCTCCTAGCTTGGTTGGCCAAATGACTTTCTTGATAAGTCAAACTATAACTAAACACAAATAGCTTTCCAATGAGCTATCATGAGCTCAATTTGGAGTTGAGGAAGGCATTCAAAAGTTGACTGTAACAGCACTCTACCTTTAGGCAGCCTCATTTGGCACATTTTGAGCCGTCTTGGGAGATTTTATTTGTGACAGGATAAAAGAACTCCAAATTGAAAAATTATAATTGGGTTGGAAAGTAGACTCAAATACCTTTCCAACGAGCTATCCTGCGCCTGATTTAGACACCGGGAAGGCCTCCAAAAGTGTCCTACGAAAAGGTGCTACGCACAGGCTATATGCGCCGCGCCTTCCATATGCGTCGCGCCAGTATATTTTTGCACTGAGAAAGGAAGCTATATGCGCCGCGCCTTCCATATGTGTCGTGCATTCCATATGTTCCGCGCCATCAACAACTTCACAAACTTGCTCCAAATCGCCCGAAACCTGTGGATCATCACTTGTTCAAGTAGGTTAACCCTTTGTTATTGCTTTTTATCCAAATTTGATGGTGGTTTGATGGTGTTTGTGTATGGTGAGTGTTCAAAAGAAACCAAACCCTACCTTTGAAATTTCTCAAAGCAAATTGCTGCTTAGGGTTTCAAACTGTTGTTTTGTTACCAAGTCCATCCTTTATTCCCTCACCACTCCCTTATTCCATTTTTCTCTTGATTTCCCTATCCCTAAACTCACATATCCCTAAAAAGTTCACTAATCCCATATCCCAAATCTCATTTCTCAAAATTTCACATGCAAATTCCCAAACCCTAGTTACACATTCCTAAACCCTAATCGTTATCTCAAAATCTAATTACTATTCCTTAAACCCCTTATTCCCCATATCCAAAAATGACATCAAGGCTATCTCTGCCAATGAAGCAAGGAAATCAATTTTAATCAAACACCACCCTCTGTTCTTCAAGGCAATGATCCATTGTTGACAAAGGCACCTTCAGCCATGAATCAGTTGCATGTACAGCTAAGAAATCAGTTTGAGGCATGAAATCAAAGCTTGATGCAAACACAATTAGGCAATCAAATGCAATCTCCATCTGGTTCACATGTAGAGTTAGCTAGTCAGGGGCAGTCACAAAGTAATAACCAATTTCTTACTCAATTCACACAACAGGCACACTCATCTTTCAAGGACAGCCTTTAGGCTAGATACAGTCTTCTGCCTCTAGTCAAATTTTGCCTCAGATATCAGGTTTCCATTCTTAGAATATTAATTACTTGGGCCAGCAAATTTATGATCAAGGTATTCCAAAGAAGATTAATTATCAGCCTTCAAATCAAAGTGATATCTCAGTCAAGCTCCTTGAATCAAATGGGACAGAAAAGTTTTCCAGGCACTCTACAAAGTGAGATGAGTGATATGAGGTCAAAGAGATTGTTGAACAGGGCCGATAGGGACAAAGAATTGCTGAGACACATGGCTTTCCACTACATGGCGCGGAACAAGGTCTGCGAGGCACGGATAAGGAATCTAAAGGCAAAATTGAAGAAGGCAATCAAAAGGCAAAAGAGATAAAAAGTGCACGATCGACTCCAAATCTTGGCCGAAGCCTCTTTGGCTGAGCATGGTAATTGATTGGGGACCCCCAACCCAAATTTCAAGAAATTTGGAGAAAATTTTGTCAATTTTGAAATTTTTGGCACAAAAAACAGGCTTTTTCTCTATATGCGCCGCGCCACTTGCGCGGCGCTTAGGATTGGGAGCTCCAAATTACAAATGGCTTGCAGTTTTGGATTTTTCATGAGAAATCATGAATTTTGGTACTTGGACAAGAAATTTGGGCAAGTTCTGGGCCCCAAAAAGGTCAAAAAACATGCAAAAAATGACCTTACTGCCCCTATTTTGACACACAGGAAGCAGTCTTGGGAGAATGCACTTTTGGAGAGGAAAATGGACACCAAATTGGAAAATTCCACTTGGGTTGGAAAGTAGACAGGCAGTGCTTTCCAACAAGCCAACCTGAGCTCAATTTGGACTTCAGCAAGTGCCTCAAAATCAGTAGCAAAGTAGCGTGGTGCATATAGAAATCAGCGCGGCACATATAGATTTTTTGCCCAATTTTTCATCTTTCAGCTCAGAAATTCGGCCAGTTTGACTAGTTTTGATTTGTGATATAATTTTTGACTTATTTTGATGTAATTGATTAAACATGATGTAATTTTGACACTTAGTTACTTGTTCTAGAAGATTCATTCACCAAAGAGTGAAAATTTAATGAATGAATCAGTTTCCTACCTTATAGAGCCAAGTTGTTTTGGCTGCCTAGATTTTAGTGCTTTGTTTAGAATTGATTCAAACAGCTCCTAGAATGATGATCTTGACCCCTAGAGGAAAGGGAAGAGGTTGGCTTGCCTATATTATGTAATTTCTAGGTCATTTTCATGGTTGGACTCTTGGGAAAAGCTTAACACTCTATTGTACATTCACTTCTGCATTTTTGGCAAAGGAAAGACCAGGGTTTTGTAGCACTATTTGGGATCCATGTGGTTTTATGTGTTGATGGTGTGCTTCTTTCAGTAATTGTAAGTTGTTATGTGTATCATTTTCCTTCTCTCATCTTCTACAATTGAACAAATGAAGTGTTAAGGTAGAATCCATAGATTGTTATGCTCTGCCTTTGAATTTGTTTGATTTTCCATGTTTTCATCTGTTTAAGGAGAATCCTTGAAAGCTTCTTGCTCTCCTTAGCTTCTCACCAGTCAGATCTAGCCATTCATTCTCTTTAAAAGCATCAAGACGATCACCTACCTTGCCCCAAGTAGACCTCTGCAAAAACTGTATCTCATCTCCACACCCAAAATTGCCTTTCCCTTTGATTCAACAAAAACCTTAAAAAATCAACCTCAAACTCCTTGTATTTCATACCTAGCCTAAGATCAATTGCCAATTTAGTCATCTCGAGCCTCATTGATCACCTTTTGTCGAGATTGACCCGGAGAGAGCCCTCTCCTGTCCTCGTAGGGCTAGCTACGAGGCTGAGCGTGGTTTGATGTGGACTTAGAACCTTGTCTTTTCAGCCTGAGACAAATCTAGGCTCTAACACTAACCATCTTGTCCTCAGCTTGCCTTTGAAATATTTATACCTTAAGTCATAGAGCAGCGCCCAATCTCCTTCTTGGAATTAGTTCTCCTTGATATTTTTGTCATTCCATATCTTCCTTTGAAGCTGGACTACCTCTGTGTGGAGAAGGGCCTGCAATCTCTGTTCGTCCAATCCATTAAGCTAGAGTAACCTTTCCCTTTGTGCATAGCTGAGATCTAGGTCCAGTTGAGCTGCCATCCTTAGTGTATTGTATTCAAATTCTATTGACAACAAAGCCTTCTTCCCATAGACCAGTTCATAGGGTGTGAACCCTTTGGTGGTCTTCCATGTGGTGTTGTAGGCCCAGGTGGCCTCAACCAATCTATCTGCCCAATCTTTTTACTGCTACTCACTACCTTGGTTAGAATTCCTTCCAAAGCACTATTAGTGACTTCCACCTATCCATTTGCTTGTGGATGGTAAGGGGTGAAAGTTTTGTGCTTTACTTTATGATGTGTGAGCAGGTCTTCAACCAAATTGGAAGTGAACTGACTTCCTTCATATGTAACAAGTTCTGTAACCAGTTCTCTTGGATACCCAAACTTATAGAAGATGTTCTCTCTTAAAAACTCAATTACTTTTTCTTATGTTGCTGTCTTGATTGCATTTCTCTCTGCCCATTTTGTTAGATAATCGGTGCACACAATGATGTATTGTTTATGTTTTTAAGGAGGGTTGATAGGACCCACAAAGTCCATGCCCCACTTCTCAAATGGCTCAAAAGTCACTTGAGGCTGCATGGGCATCTCATCCTTTAGAGTAGGTTTCCCCATCCTTTGGAACCGATCATAATGGTTGATATATCTCTTCACGTCTTGATGAAGAGTGGGCCAATAGTAACCTACTTGCAAAAGTTTTTTAGGTAGTCCTCTTTGCTGCAAAATGGCCTCCACAAGGCCCGTCATGATAGGTCAGGAGAATGTCAAAAACCTCCTCCTCCGTGACACATCTTCTCAAGATCTGATCTGGGCCAAGTTTGAAGAGATTGCCCCCAATCCAGGTGAAATGGGTGCTTTTTCTCATGATCTTGCTCTTCTCTTTTGAGGAAAGGTGTGGTGGGAATTGTGCTGAAACCAAGTAATTTACTATATCAGCAAATCATGGGAATAGTACTATGATAGAAAATAGATGCTCATCTAGCATTTGATCATCCATCATTCCTTCCTCACCTGTAGGAAAATTTACTCTAGACAAAAAGTCAACAACAACATTTTCCTTACCAGGCTTATCAACAATGGTTAAATCAAACTGCTACAATAAAAGAAACTATCTAATAATGCAAGAATTTACATTTGGTTTGTTCATTAGATACCTAATTGCAGCATGATCGGTGTGTACAAAATTTTGATAACCTGTGATGTAATGTCTTAATTTATTTAAAGAATGTACTACAGCTAGGAGTTCTTTCTTGGTTACCGTGTAATTTAACTCTGCCTTTGACAAATTTTTACTTAAAAAGTATATGGCATAAGGTAACTTTTCATCAACTTTCCCTAAGGCTGCTCCTATTGCTTTGTTCGAGGCATCTGTGTGAATGTGGAAAGGTAGGGCCCAGTTTGGGCCTCTCAAAATTAGGGTGGTAACAAGTTTAGTTTTCAAGGTATCTAGGGCTTCATGACAAGTTTCAGTCCATATGAACTCAACATCTTTTCCCAAAAGACCAAACAATGGAGAGGCTAACTTACTGAAATCTTTAATGAATCTTCTGTAATATCCTGCCAAACCTAGTAAACTTTGGACATATCTCACCTTTTGAGGAGGTGGGACCCTTTGGATGATGGCAATTTTGTTGGGGTCCACCTGCAATCCTTGTTGAGATATTGGATGACCTAGCACGGTCCCTTCAGTCATCAAGAATTCACATTTTTCCGAACTAAGGGACAGGTTCATTTCAATACACTTTTCCAAAACTTTTCCTAGGTTAGATAAAGCTTCCTGGAAGTTAGAACCATAAGGAGTAAAATCATCCATATATATTTCCACTACATCATGAACCAGTTCAGAAAATATACTCAATACTGCATTCTGTAAAGTGGTGGGAGCATTGCACAAACCAAAAGGAAGGACCCGATATGCAAAGCTACCCCAAAGACAAGTGAAACGAGTCTTATCGTGGTCTTCCGGGCTAATTTGGATCTGATTGTACCCGCTGAACCCATCTAGGAAGGAGAAAAAAAAAATTCATGCCAGCCCATCTAACACTTGATCTATGAAAGGCAAAGGAAAATGGTCCTTCTTAGTGGCCTTTTTTAGTTCCCGATAATCAACACAGATTCTCCACTTACCATTTTTCTTTGGAACTAGCACCAAAGGAGAGACCCATTCACTGTCATGAGATGGGGTAGATGAATCCTGCATCCAGTAACTTTTGCAATTATTCCTTGACAATGTCTTTAAGGGTTGCATTCATCCTCCTTTGAGGCTGCCTGACTGGTTTGCAATCTTCCTTAATGTAAATGTGATGAGTGCAAATTGAAGGGAGCACTCCCTTCATCTCCTTATAGCTTCAGGCGAAGGCATCTAAATGGTTTCTCAATAAGCTACACAGTTCCTTCTCCTGGGAGGTGGATATGGATGAGTTGATTTTCAAGGTTCTTTCTGGGCCGAACTCTATGTTCTTAACACAGAGAGAGGTCGGGTCGGCCACACAGACATCAACTAAGGGATTGTCGTGGGTTTCTTTCACTAGATATTCTAATGGAAAACTACAGGGGGGTGGATTCTGAATTAAATTTTCAATGATATCATCCTCATTTTGTTGTTTCCCCCTCATAATAGTTTCTATTGCACACAGTGGTGCAAAATAGACTTCATACTCATTCTCATCCTCCAACCAGAGAGGTAGATCACTCTAGCAAAGGTTGGGCAGGAGGGTATAGGATTAGCCGACTGGGCATATGCCCATTCTTGATTGTCATGTTCCCAGCTTGACAGCTGATGTAGGCATCTACAGTAGCCAACCAGGGTCTTCCCAGGATGAGAGGATACCCAGTGAGCTTTGTCTTCAGCTGAGAACTACGAAATCAGCTGAGTACTCCCAAGAATCAATGGAGACCATCACATCCTCCACAATCCCCTCAAGGGTCACGGTGGAGTGGTCTACTAACTGCAGTATTGTTGTGGTCTTTCTCAGGTAGCCCTGGAGTTTGATCTTGAGCATGGTGTCCTTGGTCATCACATTAATGGCAGCTCTGAGATCAATCAAGGTATGTGGGATCATGGTGTCATTAATGTGGACATCAACTACTGGGCTTCCAGGGTCTAAATATTTTGGATAGATTACCTGCCCCAACATTACGTCAGACAATTTTCCTATGACATTGATGGTTGGGGCATCTCTCTTGCACCTGCCTGGATGCCTGAAGCACTTCTCTTTGATCATCTTATTGTATATCGGCACATCCTTTATGGCTTGGAGAAGTGATATCTTTACACATAATTGTTTCAATTCTCCCAGAAGTTCAGTCTCTTCTGGGGTAGGTTCGGTTATCGGGATAATCTCTCAAGAAAGGGTGGAATTGCTTTTGGTTCACTTTCCTCTTTATCTCCCTCATCCTCCTTAGGGGGAGGCTGGCTATCTGGGAGAACCTTCCCAAATCGCAGTTTAATCTCCTGAATCTCCACAGCATAGGTTGGGCATGATGGTTCCCCACTATATACTTGCTAAGCCTGTCTATTGTTCGGGTTCGGTTTCAGTTGAGCAGGGATTTGGGGTTGCCTTATTGAAGCAGGAGGCAATGGTTGAGGTTGAGCAGGTGGTGGACGCAAAAGAGCGGGAGGAGAGTTTTACTAGGGCCTCCACCCCTGATGAGATGCATTCCACTAAGGCTGTGGCTGAGCATAGGAGTGAAATGAGTGAGTGGCTGGTTGAGCATGATATTGAGATGGATAGGACCAAGGAGGAGGTGTGGACCAGGAACAATAAGTAGGGGGACCTCAAGAAGGTATGGAAGTGGCTTGAGTGGGGTTGTAGTATGCCTGGGAAGTCCCTTGCATTCCCTGCTGGTAAGGTCTAGGTCCATGTGGTCTCCTTTGGTCCATGAAATAGAGTGGTTCAGTGGCTCCTTCGGCCCCTTGGTATACATCTTTAATTCCGGGCAAGGAAGGGCACTTATCTGTAGAATGATCTTCTTCACAGACTGAACAAACCTATATAGATTTCAGTGGACATTCGTTCCTAGGATGCCTTCTGGTGCACCTAGGACAAAAAATGGCCAAAGCCCTCTCTGCTTCCTCTTGTTTCCTTTTGATATGCAAAGTATCCATTTGCATGGCAAGAGTCTACAACATCTCACTCTTGAAGTCTTCCAGCATGTTTCCAAGTTCACCTTTGAGGGATGAACTGGCTGAGGAGGTACTGGCTATGGGTTGACTCCTCCTACCTCTCTTTCTAGCTGCCCTAGAATGGTTTCTAAAAACAGTATTCATGTCTTCATAAGGTAGTTGGTAGATGTCTCCCCCAGCCAACAAATGGAGGGTGTCTAGAATGTCTTCCGGAATTCCTCCGAGCAAGACCAACTTCAGAGATTCGGGGTCAAGTGTGCACCTTGCCCTTTTATAACTAAGCTGGAACCTCTCTTCATAATCTTCCAAGGATTCATCACTTCCCATGGTCATTCGAAAGATTTCTTCCTTGGTATCTTTTGACCTAAAGTAGTCCCGATATTTGTTATTAAAGGCTTGTTGCATTTGAGCTCAAGTTGTGATGTTGTTGCCAGGTAACCCCATGAACCAGCGCAATGTTGCATCCTTAAGGGTAGAAGGAAACAATTTCAACTTCTTCTCATCTTCTGCATAGTCATAGGTTCGACAGATAACAACAAACTCAAACAAAAAGGTGTCAGGATCTTCCATAGTCAATCCATGGAAGTGAGGTAGGGCTGAAGGGCTTATGTTCTTCATTTTAGTGTCCCCATTGATCTCTCAGATGGGAATGGTACCTTCTAATCTTTCTCCATTCCCCCTATCATTTTTGTTTTCAGCCATTGTCTCAGGAGGGATGGTTTCTTCCTCTTCTTCTCCTATAGGTTCTTCAAATATCTCTGGTTGTTCACCTAAAGGTTCTTCTGGATCACTGCCACCGAAGAAGAGAGAAGGGTGGCTTTGTGATGTGGTGGGGGTGTTGGGTAAGAATTTTCTTGAATTATCTCTATTCCTACAAGGCATGAAAGGAAATCTTTTTTGGTGATTTTTGTTTTTTCTGCTTGTACCTGCAAAACTGAAATTGATTGAACAAACAAATTGCAACTACTAAAATGAACTTGCTGAAAGGAAATTGCAGAATTGAAATGAAAGCAAGGAAATGACTAATCTGGAATGAAAATTGCAGAATTGAAAGGACTAATCTACTTTTGTTGAAATGGAAATTGCAGAATTGAAATGAAAGCAAGGAAATGCAGAAATTGAGAGAAACAACTACTCTACTTTTGCTGAAATGAATTATTTAGCAGAATGTTGCAGTAGAAAATAGAAGAAAAGAAGTAATCACAAAATACTCTAACCCTTCCCCGGCAACGGTGCCAAAAAGTGGTGAGCACCAATATTGCAGCAATAATGCTGCAACTCCTGGGGCTTCCTACTTTACTTTTATCAACTCAGTAGTTCGTAACAAACTTGGAAGCGACGGTGTTGTATGCACAAGTACTAGTTCTTACTACAGGCTGTCACTTGGTCAGCTGGCACAAGATCACTAGGAGCTCAAGCCAACTTCTATGAATTCCAGAAGAATCTTTAAATGTGATTAAAGAAATCTAACTCTACAGAGGCTATTCTACTTGCAAAAAGAGAAAGAAGACTGGAATGTAAAGCAAAACCTAGCAAACCCTAATTTACCAACTAACCCTACTTTTAAAAAAAGAGAGATGAAAACCTATGAAATGAATACCATTACTTACTGAGGAAATAAAATACACCCATTCAAGCTATTTCTAGAAGGAAATGAGGAAAAATTGTCATTTTGGATTTTTATGTATTTTATGTGAAACTGTTGTGCATGTAATTTATTCATTTGTGGATGTGGCAGTGATTAGGTGGCAATGGAGGGAAACTTTGGGATTTGTAGAGGTGTAGGAAGGTGTGGAGGGGTCCTAAGAGGCCTCTGGCAACCTTCTGGAGACTTCCCCTGCAATCAGACCTCCAAAAGTCACTTACAAGAAATTCTACAGGAGGTTGCAGGGGATCTACAGGAGGATCTACAGGAGGGTGCCGAGGGCTATTTTAAAGGTTTTAAAGGTGGAAAAAATGGTGGAAAAGGGTAGCTGAAGACTAGAGGGATGTGTTAAGGTGTTTGAAGCTCATCAAGGGCAATTGGGGAAGAAAATCATGGTTGGATTTTTTCAAGAGACGAGAGGAAAGCTTATGAGAAAAGTGCAGGAATTATGTTAGAGTTGTGGAGGGTTGTGAATGACCTGTGAAACATGTAGCAGAAGGGGTAGTGATGGATTATTTATTGGCTTATTATGAGTAGAGATGTACTATAAAAGAGCTGCAAATCAAACACTGAAACTGAGCAAGAAAAGAACTAGCTACACAAAAAACAGAACTGTATCTCATGTTAACCTAAATTCTGATCTAGGAAAATAAAATGCTGAACAATGCTATATGGAAAGGAAAGCATGGAAAGATATTTATTTCAGAAACATAAATGAGTATGGAAAAATGGATCTGAAGCAAAGCATTAACCTCTAAATCAAACTATAACACTAGAAATTGCATGGAGGAAGCAAAACTGTGTTTTATGGCAGCAAGAGTGTCTTGACCTCAGCTCATGGTACCAAAGGGAGGAAAGGAGGTCAAGGCTCTGTTGATGGCATTTTTGTATCTTTTCCTATCACTATTTAACCTACTTCAGCAAAATGAAATGGAAACAACTATGTAAATCACCAAAAAGAAACCTATTTTACTAAGGAAGAAATCTATCTAACAATAACTAATTCATGAACTGCAACAAAATATATAAATACAAAACAAGAGGTGTTGGGAAGCTTGGGTTGGGCCCTAACCCAAGAGCTTCAGCCCTCTGAAAGAACTCAGTGCTGGCTCAGAAAATATTTCATCTCCATTATCAAAATAATAGTCACACTACATCAACTATTCACAAAAGTAAGCTCGAAATGAGTTGAGCAAGAGCTGCAACAAAAGTGCGAAAATTTGACTAACTCCCAACTAAAATACTAATGCCCTAAGCCCTCCTATTTATACAATTGGATCCTCCAACAGCTCTCCTAAAATCAAGGAGGCTTGGCTCCCAAGACTAGAGATAGACAACAGTTCTTCTTCACTTGCTCGGCTACCCTTTTGATGCATTGATGTTGCTTGTGCTCCAAGCCTTCTGAAGGAGGATTCAAAGTAGGGGGTCATAAATGAGGGGGAAACCCTCCCACAAATCCACTCCCTTGTTTTCCTTGAATATTGGCTGCCAAATTCTCATTAAACCTTTGACTTTGTCTCAAAATTGACCAAAAATCTGCATAAAGCACACATTAGACTTCATAGCATAATGACTAACCCAATTCACTCTATTAGCATAAATATAATAAAAAACATGCAATAAACTAATGAGAATGGTGGATTAAGCTGAGTTAGCAGCAGCAAAATGAGCCCATATAATGACCTATTTATGGAGCTCATTATCACCCCCTACTGAATGTGTTGCTCATCCTCTGAGCAACTAGTCCATCTCGTCATCTTTGATGGCCCTGATGGCCTCCCTGACATCCCATGCCTCTGATGTGAGATCCTCTTCCCTATCATGGACTCCAGCCTTTCTGTCCACCTCTTCCCACTGTTGTCTTTCTTCTTCCTCCTTTGTGCCCTCTAACAGTCCTAGTAGCAGTGGGGGACTCAACTTGAGGCCAATCCAATGGGCCTTCAAGCTTTGCATAGAGTGCTTGTACAGTGGCACTCTCCTCAATGCTTCCTTCATCGTGTTTGGGGAGTGATAATCCCTGATCTGTAGGCTATATGGTAGTGTGTTCCACCTTCTCATGCAAGCATGAATGCAGTCATCTCCAAACAATCTCTCCATGTCCTCAAAATGTGCAATAGCCTGGGCTTAATCACTGATGTACTTAGGGGTACTTTAAGGATTAGCTGCAAGTTGCTGGTGTGTGCTAATGAGAGCCATAGGGTCTGATGGCTCTGCTCTAATCATCAGGGGCTCATTCTATTCTTTTGCCATCAACTTCTTGATTTTTTCTGCCCTTTTCTCCTCATGACTCATCCAAGATGCCATGGCCATCAGCCGCAAGTCACCCAACTTAGCATTGGGGTCCCATAGGTTCATATCAGTGAGGGCCATGTTATGCAAATAAAACTCTACCAAATTTGCCTTGTCCTCTGCTGAACTGTGATCACATAGATCCATGAACATTCTATAACCCTTAAAAGGTATGATGCCTCTCTATGCCAGAGTCTTGATCTAGAAGTGTAGCCACTTGTCTTTGAGGTATACTCCATATGATTTGGCTGGTTGTCTGCACTGTAGTGCCTCCATAGCCCAACTGGCCATGCATGCTAGTTGTGGTTCCCTTTCTTGCAGCTATTTCCTTAACATTTCATTTTCTGCTTCCAAGTGAGATCTTCTGATTGCTTTTGTATGTCTTACAGTGCTTGATTCCTTACCCATCTCTCTCAACTTGTTCTCCATGTGTCCAATGTCCTCCACCCCTTTGGACTTGGCAATCTGCATCCATCTATGGCTCCTTACCCTTTCATTTTCCAGTTCAAAGAAAAGTGGGACTGCGAATTTCTGTGTAATAATTTTTCCTCCTTCAAGAAGGTTGTAATAGGAGCCTAAACTAGGTTGGGGGTCAGGTTCTGGTATCTCTGTTGCCTCATCCTTCCCTTTGGTCTGCTCTTCTACCCTTTTCTCCAATTTCTCAGTCTCATGTAGCTTTGTTAGGGTCTCCTGTAGAGTAGTATGTGCCTCCTGTAGGACTGTTTTTGAGTCCTGTAGTTTTATTTTTTCCTTCCAAGTGGAAGATCTAGGACTCCCTCCTCTTTCATAAGTAATGGGGGTTTTGGATGGAGATTCTTCCTTTTTGGCAGTAGGAGAATCTTGAATTACAATAGGCACTGTTGAAGATGGTTGTGGTTTTCCTATTTTTATCCTTGTGCTTTTTCGAGCCCTGAAATACATTGATGGTTGCCTTTTTCTCTTTTGTTTGGGCTTCACTAGGGTGTTTAGTGTAGCAAGAATAGTTTTTGCTTCCCTTTCTAGTGTCTCAGGAGACACTTCTGTCTTCTTTGCCCCTTTTTCTTCTTATTTTGTCTTTTCTGTCTCTGCTAGCTTTGTTTCCTCTAGCCCTATTTTGGTTTCCTTCTCATCTTGTTTAGTTTCTTCCTTCTCTGCTTTAGTCTTTCTCTTCTCTGATTTAGTCTTTTTCCTTTCTGTTTTAGTCTTTTTCTCTTCTATCCTAGGTTCCTTCTTCTCTATTTTGGTCTTTTTCTCCCGTGTTTCAGTCTTTCCCTTCTCTATTTCAGTTTTTTCCTTCTCTGTTTCCGTTTCTTCCTTCTCTGTTTTGGTGTCTTCTCCCTCTGTTTGCTCCTCAGTTTCCTCCCCTTCTTCTTCTTGTTGTTCCTCCCCCTCACTTTCAGAAGGACTGTGGTCATATGTGAGGGCCTTTATATCATCTTCTCTTGTCATATTTCTGAAGATTTCTCAGGATATTGGGATTGTGAAGGTGTGAAGAGCTTCTTCCACCAGCAATTTAATTAGTCCATGGTGAGCCAATTGGTCTAGACCTCCTACCTTCAATTTAATGTTGGAATCTATAAGGAACTGTAGGAGAAAATAGGGAATACTGAGTTTTTGGGGTGTGGGAATATCCATGCCATATCTCAGCTCATGCAAAAGTCTGAAATGGTAACCATAAACTATGTTATACCTCCCTTCACAGGAAATGTACTTGATAATTTGGTAACTGACCTCATCCCAAGGGTAAGGTATCCTTGTCTTCTTGATGCCATTTTGTCCTCTACAGGATGCTCATTTGGTTGGAAGAAGGTTTTCTTGGCAACTTGACCCAGTGGCTTCTCTTCTTTGCTCCAAGGTAATCCAAGTGGAAGACTAGTAACCCTACTGATAAACTCTAGGGTGATTTCCATGGTGAGACCCCTGAAAGTAATAGTGGCATGGGTCTTTGAGTGGGGTACCAAGGAAAGGGCAAACTCATGAGTCACTTCTTCATCATACCCTTGAAGTTTTTCAAAAAATGGCATCCAATTGGCTCTGGTAAAAATGGCTACTACCTCGGGATGTTCATGGAGCATGAATGAATTTAGGGGTTCCTTCCTCATGAATCCCCCTGTCATTATGTTTATACTCTTTTGGAATACCTCAAGTGGAGAAGGAGACAAGTTTTCAAAAACAGGAAACAGAGAAAAAACCTGTGTTTTTCTTTAAGAAACAGGCAGACTTTTTAATGCAATTCTTCTTCTTTTTCAATCTTAATTCTTCCATAAAATTGCATCACTCCTTGTATATATGAATATCCAAGGTGGGTTTGTACAGAGTCTACCTCTTCAGGCCCAAATTTGGATGAAAATCTGTGTTTCCTCCTGTAAAACTGCTTACTAGTCCTCCTGTAGAAATGGCTGGAGGTTCTCCTGTAGAACCTGTTACTACTTCTTGTAGAACCTAATAAGAGGAGGAGTTCTGAAAATGACAGAGAGCGATGGTTTTGAGACGATGAAGGTGGTAGGGAGCTCACTGCAGTTGTGGGGACGATGATAAAATGGAAACAAAGGTGGTGAATAAGTTCGAGAGAGAGTACTTATGCTTACTGGAGATATTTCCAGCGATGATGTGAGGTGGCAAAAAGGGTACGTTGCCATTATTCGGACCGTTGGTCCCCACTGCTGTGTCATCATGAGTCTTCATGCCTTCTGCCCACAATCACTTCCCATCATTTGCGTTGGAGTTTAAACATCTGCCATTACCTGTCTTTTTGGATTTTTCTATGAGTTGACTAGGCACACGTGCGTGGGATCTTCGGATGAGCGCAGTCGAACTGGATGAGGGTGGCTAGTTAACTGGCCACCTTTCTGGTTTAATCCCAACCATTCCATTCGTTCATGTAGTTTTCGAATTATACATATGTAATAGAGGAGAGGGTTAGACACTTACCTGCAGGTCGAATGCTCGTGCTACGATGTTGCTAGGTTCTGTTGCTGCTGCATGCTCAGATTCCAATGCTGCATGCCTATATCCCTTCTGTTGTATGCTCTTTGCTTCTTGATATGTGGCTCAGTTGCTCTGTACAGGTGCTCTTTAGCTGAATCTTGCTTCAGACATCTTCTGCATTCCTTTGGCTGCACTTATTTTGTTGTTGGAGCTTGATTTTAAGGGGATCAGCTGCTACAAGAAATCCTACAGGAGCTCTTGTAGCTGCTT
The DNA here is from genome assembly GCA_031772625.1 of Pinus tabuliformis. Lineage (NCBI taxonomy): Eukaryota > Viridiplantae > Streptophyta > Pinopsida > Pinales > Pinaceae > Pinus > Pinus tabuliformis. The sequence continues at coordinate 190,381,164 of CM062816.1, forward strand.
CTCCCTCTAAAATTTTTAGCTGATGCTTGTGCTGGGAACTGTGAGGATGCTACTAAGGATAATGATAGCAATGGAAAGGGATTTGGTAAGCTGCAGGTGAGTTGCTAAGGTGTTGTTCTTTTTATTTCCTTTATTTATTTTTTTTAAACTGGTTTCTGTGTTTTTTCTGCAGGAAGGAAAGAAATCAATGGAAATGAGGTGGTGCAGGTGTGGGATGGAGGGTTAGGATGGTGGATAGCTGTAGGATGGCCTACAGGATCTCTATAAAAATTCCCAGCTCTTCAAGTATTTTGTAAACTTCATTTCGAGCTCTCTGTGATTTCCACAGGAGTCTCCTGTATAACACACAGGGCTTCCTGTAGGATGCACAGTCTTTAAAAAAAAACACAGAGAGGCGGAAAAAAAAATCAGAAATGATGGAGAAGAGTATAGAGGATGTGTAATAGGCTTTGTGGCATCTCCTCTTGCTTCCAGTGGTCCATCTGAAACCTGCAATGCATTTTAAAAGTCAATTTCCTCTTCCTTTTTTCTCTGTTTTTTTTTTACAAGACAACTAGGGCACCTCTAGGAGGTTTTCACCCTATTTGCCTACCCTGGGTGCCTCCAAGGGAGGTTTTCGCCCAGGGATCTTATTCTCTCTCTTCTTTTTTTTTCATCACTGGGCCACCTCAAAAGAGGTTTTCAACCCAACGATGGGACTCAAGCGCCTCATAGAGGTTTTCACCTGAGTCCTTATTATTTTTCCTTTTTTTTTTTCACTGAGAGGGTGGAGTAGAGGCTAAGACTTGCTCCACTACCAACACTGTTTTATTCAAATATTCAATGAATTCTCGCTTGGAGAGGGGCTTCTTGTAAATTTTTAACCTATGCCCATTGACAAGCATGGGGATGGATTCCTCATCAATGGTTATGATCAGAACTGAACCATTGTCATTGCATTTTTCTACAGTGTAGGGTCCCAGCCATCTTGTCCTCAGCTTGCCTTTGAAATCTTTATACCTTAAGTCATAGAGCAGTGCCCAATCTCCTTCTTGTAATTGCTTCTCATTGATATTTTTTTCATGCCATATATTCCTTTGAAGCTGGACTACCTCTGTGTGGAAAAGGGCCTGCAATCTCTGTTCATTCAATCCATTAAGTTGGAGTAACCTTTCCCTTTGTGCATGGCTAAGATCTAGGTCTAGCTGAGCTGTCATCCTTATTGTATTGTATTCAAATTCTATTGACAGCAAAGCCTTCTTCCCATAGACTAGTTCATAGGGTGTGAACCCTTTGGTGGTCTTCCATGTGGTGTTGTAGGCCCAGGTGGCCTCAACCAATCTATCTGCCCAATCTTTTCTACTGCTACTCACTACCTTGGTTAGAATTCCTTCCAAAGCACTATTAGTGACTTCCACCTATCCATTTGCTTGTGGATGGTAAGGGGTGAAAGTTTTGTGCTTTACTTTATGATGTGTGAGCAGGTCTTCAACCAAATTGGAAGTGAACTGACTTCCTTCATATGTAACAAGTTCTCTTGGATACCCGAACTTATAGAAGATGTTCTCTCTTGAAAACTCAGTTACTTTTTCTTCTATTGTTGCCTTGATTGCCTTTGTCTCTACCCATTTTGTCAGATAATCAATGCACACAATGATGTATTGTTTCTATTTTGAAGGAGGGTTGATAGGACCCACAAAGTCCATGCCCCACTTCTCAAATGGCTCAAAAGTCACTTGAGGCTGCATGGGCATCTCATCCTTTAGAGTAGGTTTCCCCATCCTTTGGCACTGATCACAATGGCTAATATATCTCATCACATCTTGATGAAGAGTGGGCCAATAGTAACCTGCTTGCAGAATTTTGAAGGCAGTCCTCTTTGCTGCAAAGTGGCCTCCACAAGGCCCGTCATGACAGGTCAGGAGAATGTCAAAAACCTCCTCCTCCGTGACACATCTTCTCAGGATCTGATCAGGGCCAAGTTTGAAGAGATTTCCCCCAATCCAGGTGAAAAGGGTGCTTTTTCTCATGATCTTGCTCTTCTCTTTTGAGGACAGGTGTGGTGGGAATTGTGCTGAAACCAAGTAATTTTCTATATCAACAAACCATGGGGAGAGTACTGTGATAGCAAATAGATGCTCATCTGGCATTTGATCATCCACCATTCCTTCCTCAACTATAGGAAAATTTACTCTAGACAAAAAGTAAGCAACAACATTTTCCTTACCAGGCTTATCAACAATGGTTAAATCAAACTGCTGCAATAAAAGCAACCATCTAATAATGCAAGCATTTACATCTGGTTTGTTCATTAGATACCTAATTGCAGCATGATCAATGTGTACAAAAGTTTGATAACCTGTGATGTAATGTCTTAATTTATTTAAAAGATGTACTACAGCTAGGAGTTCTCTCTCGGTTACTGTGTAGTTTAACTCTGCCTTTGAAAATTTTTTACTTATAAAGTATATGGCATAAGGTAACTTTTCATCAACTTGAACTAAGGCTGCTCTTATTGCTTTATTCGAGGCATTTGTGTGAATGTGGAAAGGTAGGGCCTAGTTTGGGCCTCTCAAAATTGGGGCGGTCACAAGTTTACTTTTCAAGGTATCTAGGGATTCTTGACAGGTTTCAGTCCATATAAACTCAACATCTTTTCCCAAAAGACCAAACAATGGAGAGGCTAACTTACTAAAATCTTTAATGAATCTTCTGTAATATCCCTCCAAACCTAGGAAACTTCATACATCTCTCAATTTTTGAGGAGGTGGGACCCTTCGGATGATAGCAATTTTGTTGGGGTCCACCTGCAATCCTTGTTGAGATATTGCATGACCTAGCATGGTCCCTTCAGTCATCAAGAATTCACATTTTTCCGGACTGAGGAACAGGTTCATTTCAATACACTTGTCCAAAACTTTTCCTAGGTTAAATAAAGCTTCTTGGAAGTTAGAACCATAAGGAGTAAAATCATCCATATATATTTCCACTGCATCATGAACCAATTCAGAAAATATACTCAATACTGCTCTCTGGAAAGTGGCGGGAGCATTGCACAAACCAAAAGGAAGGACCCGATATGCAAAGGTACCCCAAGGACAAGTGAAACTAGTCTTATCTTGGTCTTCCGGGCTAATTTGGATCTGATTGTACCTGTTGAACCCATCTAGGAAGGAGAAATTTTTTTTTCCCGCCAGACCATCTAACACTTGATATATGAAAGGCAAAGGAAAATGGTCCTTTTTAGTGGCCTTGTTCATATCCCGATAATCAACACAGATTCTCCACTAGCACTAGCACCAAAGGAGAGACCCATTCACTGTCAAAGATGGGGTAGATGAATCCTGCATCCAGTAACTTTTGCAATTCTTCCTTGACAATGTCTTTAAGGGCTGCATTCATCCTCCTTTGAGGCTCCCTGACTGGTTTGCAATCTTCCTTAATGTAAATGTGATGAGTACAAACTAAAGGGTGCACTCCCTTCATCTCCTTATAGCTCCAGGCGAAGGCATCTAAATGGTTTCTCAATAAGCTACACAGTTCCTTCTCCTGGGAGGTGGATAGGGATGAGTTGATTTTCAAGGTTCTTTCTGGGCCGAACTCTATGTTCTTAACACGGAGAGAGGTTGAGTCAGCCACACAGACATCATCTAAGGGATTGTCTTGGGTTTCTTTCACTAGATCTTCTAATGGCAAACTACTGGGGGGTGGATTCTGAATTAAACTTTCAATGATATCATCCTCATTTTGCGGTTTCCCCCTCATAACAGTTTCTACTGCACACAGTGGTGCAGAATAGACTTCATCCTCATCCTCCTCCTCCAACCAGAGAGGTAGATCATGTTCTAGCAAAGGTTGGGCAGGAAGGTATAGGATTAGCTGCTTGGACATATGCTCATTCTTGATTATCATGTTCCCAGCTAGACAGCTGATGTAGGCATCTACAGTAGCCAACCAGGGTCTTCCCAAGATGAGAGGATACCCAGTGAGCTTTGCCTTCGACTGGAGAACTCAGAAATCAGCAAGGTACTCCCAAGAATCAATGGAGACCATCACATCCTCCACAATCCCCTCAGGGGTCACGGTGGAGTGGTCTGCTAACTGCAGTACTGTTGTGGTCTTTCTTAGGTAGCCCTGGAGTTTGAGATTGAGCATGATGTCCTTGGTCATCACATTAATGACAGTTCCCAAATCAATCAAGGTATGTGGGATCATGGTGCCATTGATGTGGACATTAACTACTGGGCTTCCAGGGTCTAAATATTTCGGACAGATTACCTGCCCCAACATCAAGTCGGACAGTTGTCCTATGACATTGATTGTTGGGGCATCTCTCTTGCACTTGCCTGGATGCCTAAAGCACTTCTCTTTGATCATCGTATTGTATATTGGCACATCATTTATGGCTTGGAGAAGTGGTATGTTTACACATAATTGTTTCAAATCTCCCAGAATTTCAGTCTCTTCTGGGGTAGGCTAGGTTGTTCCGGATAATCTCTCAGGAAAGGGTGGAATTGCTTTCGGTTCACTTTCCTCTTTATCTTCCTCATCCTCCTTAGGGGGAGGTTGGCTATCTGGGAGAACCTTCCTAGATTGCAAGTTAATCTCTTGAATCTCCACAGCAGAGGTTGGGCATGATGGTTCCCCACTATATACTTGTTGAGCCTATCTGTTGTTCGGGTTGGGTTTAGTTGAGTAGGCATTTGGGGTTGCCTTGGTGGAGTAGGAGGAAATGGTTGAGGTTGAGTAGGTGGTGGAGGCAAAAGAGCGGGAGGAGAGTTTTATTGGGGCCTCCACCCCTGATGAGATGCATTCCACTAAGGCTATGGCTGAGCATAGGAGTGAAATAAGTGAGTGGCTGGTTGAGCATGATATTGAGATGGATGTGACCAAGGAGGAAGTGTGGACCAGGAAGGGTGAGCAGGGGGACCCCAAGAAGGTATGGAAGTGGCTTGATTAGGGTTGTAGTATGCTTGGGAAGTCCCTTGCATTCCTTGCTGGTAAGGTCTAGGTCCATGTGGTCTCCTTTGGTTCATGAAATAGAGTGGTTCAGTGGCTCCTTCGGCCCCTTGGTATACAGCTTTAAGTTCGGGCAAGGAAGGGCACTTATCTGTAGAATGATCTTCTTCACAGACTGAACAAACCTCTATAGAGTTCAATGGACATTCGTTCCTAGGATGCCTTCTGGTGCACCTAGGACAAAAAATGGCCAAAGCCCTCTCTGCTTCCTCTTGTTTCCTTTTGATATGCAAAGTATCCATTTGCATGGCAAGAGTCTGCAACATCTCACTCTTGAAGTCTTCCAGCATGTTTCCAAGTTCACCTTTGAGGGATGAACTGGCTGAGGAGGTACTAGCTATGGGATGACTCCCCTACCTCTCTTTCTAGCTAACCTAGAATGGTTTCTAAAAACAATCTTTATGTCTTCATAAGGTAGTTGGTATATGTCTCCCCCAGCCAACAAATGGAGGGTGTCTAGAAGGTCTTCTAGAATTCCTCCAAGCAGGACCAACTTTAGATATTTAGGGTCAAATGTGCACCTGACCCTTTTATTACTGAGCTGAAACCTCTCTTCATAATCTTCCAAGGATTCATCACTTCCCATGGTCATTCGGAAGATTTCTTCCTTGGTATCTTTTGACCTACAATAGTCCCGATATTTGTTATTAAATGCTTGCTGCATCTGAGCCCAAGTTGTGATGATGTTGCCAGGTAACCCCATGAACCAACGCAATGCTGCATCCTTGAGGGTGGAAGGAAACAATTTCAACTTTTGCTCATCTTCTGCATAGTCATAGGTTCGACAGATAATAGCAAACTCAAACAAAAAGGTGTCAAGATCTTCCGTAGTCAATCCATGGAAGTGAGGTAGGGCTGAAGGGCTTATGTTCTTCATTTTAGTGTCCCCGTTGGTCTCTCGGATGGGAAAGGTACCCTCTAATCTTTCTCCATTCCCCCTATCATTTCCGTTTTCAGCCATTGTCTCAAGAGGGATGGTTTCTTCCTCTTCTTCTCCTATAGGTTCTTCAAATACCTCTGGTTTTTCACCTAAAGGTTCTTCTAAATCACTGCCACCGAAGAAGAGAGAAGGGTGGCTTTGTGATGAGGTGGGGTGTTGGGTAAGAATTTTCTTGAATTGTCTCTATTCCTATGAGGCATGAAAGAAAATCCTTTTTGGTAATTTTTGTTTTTCTACTTGTACTTGCAAAACTGAAATTGATTGAACAAACAAATTGCAACTACTAAAATGAACTTGCTGAAAGGAAATTGCAGAATTGAAATGAAAGCAAGGAAATGACTAATCTGGAATGAAAATTGCAAAATTTAAAGGACTAATCTACTTTTGCTGGAATGGAAATTGCAGCATTGAAATGAAAGCAAGGAAATGTAGAAATTGAGAGAAACAACTACTCTACTTTTGTTCAAATGAACTACTTAGTAGAATGTTGTAGTAGAAAATAGAAGAAAAGTAGTAATCACAAAATACTCTGACGCTTCCCCAGAAACGGTGCCAAAAAGTGGTGAGCATTAGTATTGCAGCAATAATGTTGCAACTCCTAGGGATTCCTACTTTACTTTTATCAACCCGATAGCTCGTAACAAACTTGGAAGCGACGGTGTTGTATGCACAAGTACTAGTTCTTACTGCAGGCTGTCACTTGGTCAGCTGGTGCAAGATCACTAGGAGCTCAGGCCAACTTCTATGAATTCTAGAAGAAGCTTTAAATGTGATGAAAGAAAGCTAACTCTACAAAGGCTATTCTACTTGCAGAAAGATAAAGAAGACTAGAATGTAAAGAAAAACCTAGCAAACCCTAATTTACCAACTAACCCTACTTTTGCAGAAAGAGAGATGAAAACCTATGAAATGAATACCATTACTTTACTGAGGAGGTAAACAACACCCATTCAAGCTATTTCAAGAAGGAAATGAGGAAAAATTGTCTTTTTTGGATTTTTATGTATTTTATGTAATTTATTTGTTTGTGGATGTGGCAATGATTAGGTGGCGATGGAGGGCGAATTTTGGATTTTTAGAGGTTTAGGAAGGTGTGTAGGGGTACTAGGAGGCCTCTGGCAACCTTCTGGAGGCTTCCCCTGCAATCAGACCTCAAAAAGTCACTTACAAGAAATTCTACAGGAGGGTGCAGGGGATCTACAAGAGGGTGCCGAGGGTTGTTTTAGAGGTTTTAAAGGTGGAAAAAATGGTGGAAAAGGGTAGATGAAGACTAGAATGATGTGTTAAGGTGTTTGAAGGTCATCAAGGGAAATTGGGGAAGAAAATGATGCTTGGATTTGTTCAAGACATGAGAGGAAAGCTTATGAGAAAAGTGCAGAAATTAGGGCAGAGTTTTGGAGGGTTGTGAATGACCTGTGAAACATGTAGAAAAAGGGATGGTGATGGCTACTTTATTGGCTTATTATGAGCAGAGATGTACTGTAAGAGAGCTGCAAATCAAACACTGAAACTGAGCAAGAAAAGAACTAACTGCACAAAAAACAGAATTGTATCTCATGTTAACCTAAATTCTAATCTAGAAAAATAAAATGCAAACAATGCTATATGGAAAGGAAAGCATGGAAAGAGATTTATTGCAGAAACAGAAATGAGTATGGTAAAATGGATCTGAAGCAAAGCATTAACCTCTAAATCAAACTATAACACTAGAAATTGCATGGAGGAAGCAAAACTATGTTTTTATGGCAGCAAGAGTGTCTTGACCTTAGCTCATGGTCCCAGAGGAAGGAAAGGAGGTCAAGGCTCTGTTGATGGCCATTTTGTATCTTTTCCTATCACTATTTAACCTACTTCAGCAAACTGAAATGGAAACAGCTATGTAAATCACCAAAAAGAAACCTATTTTACTAAGGAAGAAATCTACCTAACAGCAACTAATTCATGAACTACAACAAAATATATAAATACAAAACAAGAGGTGTTGGGCAGCTTGGGTTGGGCCCTAACCCAAGAGCTTCAGCCCTCTGCAAGAACTTAGTGCTGGCTCAGAAAATATTTCATCTCCATTATCAAAATAATAGTCACACTACATCAACTATTCACAAAAGTAAGCTCGAAATGAGCTGAGCAAGAGCTGCAACAAAAGTATGAAAATTTGACTAACTCCCAACTAAACTACTGAGGCCCTAAGCCCTCCTATTTATGCAACTGGAGCCTCCAACAGCTCTCCTAAAATCAAGGAGGCTTGGCTCCCAAGACTAGAGATAGACAACAGTTCTTCTTCACTTGCTCGGTTGCCCTTTTGATGCATTGATGTGGCTGCTTGTGCTTTGAGCCTTCTGAAGGAGGATTCAAAGTAGGGGGTCATAAATGAGGGGCACGCCCTCCTACAAATCCTCTCCCTTGTTTTCCTCGAATATTGGCTGCCAAATGCTCATTAAACCTTTGACTTTGTCTCAAAATTAACCAAAAATCTGCATAAAGCACACATTAGACTTCATGGCATAATGACTAACCCAATTCACTCTATTAGCATAAATATAATAAAAAACATGCAAAAAACTAATGAGAATGGTGGATTAAGCTGAGTTAGGAGGCAAAATGAGCCCATATAATTACCCATTTATGGGGCTCATCGTAGACTCTGGAAATGTTTCCATTGGAAACTACCCTAAAGAATCACTAAGGAAGATAACTTTAACCAGAAATATTTCATGGGAAGTTAATTTTAAGACACTAAAACAAAACTTTTCCTTTTCATGTTTTAAGAGTCGAGAAAAGGGAAAAAGGTGACACTAGTCACTTTCGAAGTTAACGAACTCAAAAAGACAAGTGCTCGATGATGTTTTAAATTTAAAGATTCAAAAATACCAAAACGACTACTCGGGATAATCTAGGCAAAAGGATTACCAAGTAATCGTGAACTGCATAATACCTCCCGGTGAACCGAGAAGTACAAGCAACAATCTCCCCGAATGTTGTGTTTGTTGTATCACGTTTACAAGGTAGAAGACTTGGCTTCCTACGGATAAAGGATTGCAGACCTAGTGGGGTCTCCCTTTATATACACGACGGTACGGAGAGCACAAATATGTACTAGCATTGTCTAGTGTGGAAGTGAACGACAACTACTAGGTTTAAATATGCCGGAACACGTATCTAGCCTAGACCTTCTAAATGTGATTGTTAGGTTTCAAATGTGCCTTAGGTTAATTCAATAAATTTTAACAGTTGATCTTGAATTAGGTTTCAATTACAAGGTCCTACCGCTGTCAACTGAAAAAACTCTTACATGCAGCTATATGAGAAAGGAAATCTTTTTCTTCAATGAAATTTAACACTAATTGAGAGATAGAGAACACACAATCAATGCAACAATCAAAGAATAAAATCTTTCACTAATAAATCTCCAAAATGCACTGAATCTTCCTATCAAATGCACTTCAATTAGTCCTTTTAACAGTAAAGAGCATTCATTTCTTTTCCAATGCAAATGATGATGCAACTCTAGTCTTCAAAGGTGCTAACTAATGTAACATATTGATTTAGCAAACTAGAATTATGTATTTTTCAATGAAATGAGAAAACAAATCAAACACTTCAATGAAACATTTTCAAAACAATCGAGATCAATGAAATGGAAAGCATGAAAAGGGAATTCCTTCCAAATCAATAATGCAACAATTCAATCAAGAACAAGATGGGCAATGTGATCTATGCTCAAAAAGAGATGCTTAATCAAGAGAAGAATAAAAAAAACTTTTCAAACTTTTTAATTGAGATCAAAGCGCTAAAAGGACTAAAAAATGAAATGCAAGGAGCAGTTAACAAACAACTTGACTTGCTGAGCACACAAACAGCTGAATGGATGATGACCTAGATGCCCTAGGGCCACAAACCATCCAAAGACTCAAAAATAAAGTAAATAGAAGGCAAACCAAACAAGCACACAAACCAAGCCAATGAAGCTTTCCAGTCATGGAGAACGTAAGAAAAACGAGCTAAGAGGCAGAAATGAAGATGGAAAGACACACTGGTTATGATCCAGGAGAAACCATGATCTTCACCTACAGGAATCGGCGCGACTGTTTTTGAGAAACTCGCGATGATCGTCACAACCAGAGCGACTGCCTAACTGGCAACAAGTGCTGATCGGCACGACTGGAGCGACTACCTAACTGGAAACAAGCATTGATCGGCACGACCGAAGCAACTGCCTAACTGACAACAAGTGTTGATCAGCCTAATCGGTGTGACTATTTGGCCAAAAAGAGCGTTGATTGATGGATTCAAGAAAAGAATAAAAAATTTCAAAGGTTAAAACTAAACTTGCCACCGTAAATTTTATGCTCAGAGCAGTAAACCAAGCAAAGCAGAGAACTAAATGGAAATGGTGATACTAGAAAAGTTCATACGAAACCATAAAATTACAATCAATCAAATAGAAGGATTGGCTCCCTAGTGGAGTCGCCAATTTGTGGTGCAGGTAAATTCTTAGTGCAGACACAAACAATTCCTCTAGCCCGTGAAAGCTGGTCTAGCCACAAACAAACAATCTATGGAAAATCTCCTTAAGCTAGAATCAATTAAAAGGTCTTACCTCTTAGAATGTTATTCCATTTGGTAATGATCTTGCCTCCTCACTCCAGCTATCTTCCATTTCCTTCCTTCGAATACCTGAAACAAGCAAAAAAGCAACAACAACAAACGTGATAGCATACAATATTGTATTCAGCCTACTTAATAGGTCAAGGAACATTAAGCCATAAAGATTTAAAATAACACTTCATGTAGGAAATAAATCAATATTTGTATTCATATAATTTAGAAAGAGATTACAACCAATGCCTTGATGTTGCTTGTCTCCTCTAACGTATTCGGGTTCCTACACTTCTGCTAGCATTTCATGAATAGCCCCAACAATGGGATTTTTAAGGCCTCTTCCCTCTAGTCTTAAACCAAACCAAAACACACTATTATCCCTCAAACATACACAAGAAATCTATAAGCTATAGATGTCTTTCTGATCATTCAAACTCACTCCAAAACTAGTTTAGCTTGGGAAAAGAGAGGTTTATATAGCTTGGATGGATGGGAGATGGTTCCTTTCATCATGGGAGGAGGTCTTATATCTTGATTTTGTTCCATCCTAATAGGGGAAAGGAGCCCAAACTGACTTCCTCAGCTCCATTCAGCGCAACCATCTACCAGACTTCTGTTACGAAGCTTCTAGAGTTGGAAGCTTCGACTCCATATTTAAAAAACTTTCCAAAAGAGGATTGGTGCGACTGGAAAAGGGCTCAATCACTCCGTATAGCACTAGGGCTAGTTTTAATCTTTGCAAATTGGCGCAAGGAGGAAACTGGTCAGTAGCGTCAATCTTGTAAACTGGGATAAAAGGAAGATTCTTGGGAAATGATGCAAAGGGGAATTATTCTGCTCATGAAGAGGGACATACTGGGAGTTTCTTCATGATGGGAAAGCATGTCGAGTTCATTGTAGAGGTCCTCCAAGATCATGGACGGGGAGTACAGGGATAGTGACAAAAAGTTGTGTAACAAGGAGAATAGCGACAGGAAAATAAATTTTAATAGGTCCATTTAGATTTTAGAGTAGCCGCCAAATTAGATTTTAATAGGTAGTAAAATCTTATAAAGCAATTGCTATGGTCACTTAGGTTTTCATTAGGTTTATTTTTATTTGAGCAAAAGCAGGTCATATCACATAGAATTTACATCTAATGATGTTGAAGATAAGTAATAATGTTTGTCTAATTAGCGCATCAATGAAAACTATATGACGCCTCTCTAAAATATATGTAAGTATGTTCATATAAGGAGGGAAAATTGATATGTATTTTACACATAATGGAAATATCTATCAATCTTTAAGGAGGTGAAAAATATGCTTAAATTTGTAAATGATGTTATCAATAAACTTAAATAGTTATAGGTAGCCCATTATCTTTTAGGAAGTTCACTTAGAGCATAAAAATACCCTATTAGAAGCTAGCCATAGCTTAGAAGGCCTTCACACGTGTTGTTAAGAGAGACATGGGATAAATTTTGACTAAAGGAAATAAGGGGTACAATAAGATCAATGTATAGCACCTACTCAAATCACAAAGAATATACCCAAACCATCAAGATGACACACTTATATGAGAAAAATTATGAAACACCATGGAACAACTCAGATTAAAACTTATAGCCAAAGCATTAAGAGTTAGAACAGAGTGTTTAAGTGAACACAATAAAAATAGTACACATTGGACATAATATCATATACACATGGATCATACATATCTAGCTAAATGTGGTAGCTAAAGGAAGCTCTTCCTACACCTAGTGTCCTAGATGGCTAAGGCAAGGTGTGATCAAACCAATGATACATACATTAATTACATATAGATTTGTATACCTTAGATGGAAAATGATCAATGTGACAGGAATCGTAGGGGTTGAGATGATAATCTATTAATTTTAGTTAACAATGGTATGTTGTATGCTTAGCACAATTACTTCAATGTTCCTTAAGTAGCCCAATAGCAATTTCAATTTAGATTTCCAGTAGAAATCACATTAACCATTAATCACATTGATAGTAAAAGTAGATAGAACATAAAAAAATATGCAGAAGACAAGCCAAGACAAGAGGACACCAGATTTAGCGGATGCCAGGGAAAAACCCCAATGTTGGGAAAACCCTTTGATCAATTCTTCTTATTATTATATCAAAATTTCAGCAGAGAGAGAGAGTACAAAAGTCAAATTGACTTTCCCAATTCAAAGTCAAAACAGTCCTGTCAATTTATGCAGTCAAACTTCAGCCATAACTAGAAAGTCAACGTTGGTCAAATCAGCAATCAATCATCCTCAGTCAAAACTCGACCTAATGAGGAGGTCAAATTCAACCTAAAATAGCTCGGTCAAACTTGGTGAAAGGAGAGAGAAAAATTGTTATAATTTTCTACGGTCAAATTGCAGTCAACCATGAAGTTAGCGCTAGTCAAACTGCCCATATTCCCTCAATTTTTATGCCCAAAAATGCAGCCTAAGAAGAGAGAAAATATCCTACAAAAATCACAGTCAAATCTGGTCAATAACTCCTTGGTCAACGTTGGTCAAACTTGGTCTGCTGCTTGAAATTTTGGTCCTACAATTTAGTCCAGAAAACACGTCCTTCTTCCACACATGTGAAAGAGACAAGTTGTCCAATAGTTTTATGAACCAATGAGAGAAAGAGAGAAGAATGTGTGAGTGATGATGATGCCAAATGAGGTGTGAGGTCACTTGTATTTATACAATTCACTATGGATGAAGAGACACACATCCATTGGGCTTCTTGAGCCTACATGTTGATGTAGTCGACCTGAACAATTTTTACAAGTGTTCAAAAATCACACTTCCTCTTGTCTAAATGAGATGATCTTTATATCAATTTTGGTCCTCTAGAAAAGAGGAATTTAATGTAATAATCATCTCCATCAAATTATCTATCTCACGGTGGAATTTGACCCTAGTTGCCAATTTTAACACAATCAAAATTTTGAAATATCCTCTAAAAGCCCAAATAGAAAATGGAGTAACAGATCCCATGACATCTAACTTGTGATCTATGGTGGGAAATCCTCAAAGTATCTTCGAAGAAATATGTCTCATTGAGGCTGAGGTCAAGAAGAGGTACGATGCCTCACTAATTTGGTAGTTGAAGAAGTTTTAATCTTGGTTTTTCAATTTGGCCCTAAGTAGGCAAGGCAGCATGGAAGGAGGTGACCCCCTTGGAAGAGTTTTATAGGGGAAGGCCACATAATGCCTTATATAAAGACCTAAATAAAAGGACCTCCCTCATAAAAAGTTATAAACATGTATTTAAAGAATGTAGATAACAACCCATCCAAATGTTGATAAAGACAATAGAACATCCCTTGAATCTCATAATAAATGGGGGCATCTATAGATGAGGTGATCCTTTAATTCTATCTCATGTATATGGAAAAGCTAGCAAATGTTATTAAGAAGATTGAGGAAGGTCATTATGATTAGTTTCAACTTGACGCGAATGTAAACCCACTTTGAATGCACCAAGGGGGATCTGAAGGGTAGCATCTGGTGCTCTTGTGCATATGTGGTTAAACAAAAAAGTCCCCTTTCATTTGCATGAAGTGTTCCTGGTGTTGTAGCATCTATTGTTATTTAAAATTCATTCTGTAATTTTATAAAATAAAAAAATGAACAAAAATAAAAATAAGATATTATATTCTAAACATCAAAAGAGAATGAAAAGTTCAAAGCAGTTATTTATTGATGACGACATTCAAAGCCGATGTAAGGTGGGCCCTGACCCATATTAAAGTATGAGAGGTATCATAAAATCTAAGTGAGCATAAGATTGAGAGGCAAATAAAATGCTCTGCGGGGGAGCAACGAGCATGATTTTTAACTCAGGCTCAACCCTCGTAGTTGACCATGAGATCAAGCTAATTAACCAAGATCTACGACCTGAGATTACTGTGGGGGTTCAAGCCCGATGAATGTCCCGTACACTCCCTACCCCCGCAGCAGGCCACCCTCATCGCTTCACTCTATCTCATCTCCTCCACGACATCCACCACCCTCATCCACTGTTCCCTGTCACCTCACCTATCATTCCATTAATTAATTTCATTAATTACAGTTTTTGCTTCCCCCCCTTTTGATTATTTTATATATAAGAGATTAGCCAAACCCCGTTGTTTTAGTCTTGTTTTAATATTAGGCAGTCTTGCAGCCAGTTCAGCGAATCTGAGTCAGAAATCATGCCAGTAACTGTCATCAGTATCTGTCACCTATAGTCACCATGGCCCAACAAGTAAGTTCCTCATCAGTTATTCATACCCCCTTAATGGATGTTGAACGAGATATTTCTGATACCCTTCGTACAATTAAACATCTTTCGTTATATCAAGAGGTCATTCTGAACCATAAGAAGTCTCTTATATTCATGGCAATGGTTAGGTCAAGTGTTCTAGCCACTTTTGTTCCTAGAACTCATTTATTTCCTGAATTTATTCAATGGCTAGCCTCAAAAATGTACCCCAAGAAATTTTTTGTAATGAATTAGTCTGGGGAAAATGTTTTCCAAGTAACTTCACAGTTAATACACCAAGCTTTGAATTACCCTGTGTCAGGAACTTACACCACATTTACTGAAGAATCCTTGATTTCTTATTATGATAGTATGTCTCCTCAGGAGCTTTCTCATGTCACTTCTTTCTTAGCTCCTAAATCTAGTCAATTCTCCTTAGATGACAATCTTTTCTCTCTCGAAATGTTTGCAGATGACATAAGACCTATGTCGCAAGTAATTTCTAAGATTCTAGGGAAAGAAGACTCCAAGCAGGTAGATAAAGTTGTGCTAGGATTTTTCTCCTTAATGATGAAGCCTGAGATAGTACTAGACATCCCAACATTCTGGGTAGATGCTATCAATACTCAATTTATGACTTTGCCTCTCACTGGTTCTTTCAAATTTCCTTCAGTCGTTACTTATTTATTTTTGTACCAGAATACTAAACATTTCTCTCATTTGGGTTTAAATCTTGTTGATATCAATAAAAAGAAGAAATCAGTGGTATTTTGGACAGACCTAATAAGGGGTGATCTAGGAGATAGTGGTTTATTTGAGTTTATTTCCTTATTTCTTCCAGTGGTGATCCGTAATTGATCTAAGACAATTAATAAGGTATTACAAACTCATGTGCATGGATGTGCCTATGTTACTTTATGCAACGGATCGATAATATTGTGAAGCACACAGGCAATGAAGCAATTAAAGAAAACATAACAGACAAACACATAAACACAAGAAGTTTAATAAGGAGTTCACCCAATACTCCTGGGCTATGTCTCCTGGTCCAGCCTTAAGTGGTGGCCTCTCTATTATGTTTTTAAGCAAAGTTTTACAACAGTGAGCTCAATTTGAGTCTCACACAATAGATATAAATCAATAAGATGGTACTTGGATCCCCCAAGTCTCTGGAGTACACAGACTCTCTTCACTGACTCTAGACCTCTATTGGTCACAGTGGTATGAACCCAAACTGAGACTCATACATGATAGGCATATATAGAGGAGTTCACTTGAACCTCTCAAGTCATCTCTGGAGTACACAGACTCTCTGACTCTCTCTGGCCCTGTCTGACTCGATGCTGCCCTTTCTCAGCAAGTCAGCCCGGCTTCTTATTTCTTCTTTCTACTTTGCTTCACTTACTTACTGCCTGCTCTATCTCTGTCAATTTGTGGCTTTAAATTCGTCGACTTCCTGACTGTTCGTTTCTGCTTCGCGGCTCTCTAGTTCCCCTACCTATGTTCATTTGAATCCCTTTGTTCTGCGTAATCATCGTTGTATAATGCGTCACAGGGAGGTGGCCACCTATTTCATAACGAACTGAGTGTCAGTTCTCTTGGACGTTTTCGAAACGACTGTTTAATCCATTAACTCCAAGAATGCCGGCGAAACACGAATCTCTGCCAACGCATCAAAGTTCAAATCCTTTTACAACTCTGCTTGTTGACCCCGTCAAATCTGGTCATCCATTGGAACGTGTCTCTGCTATTGATCTGGGCCCCCCAAAATCCTATGGTGGTCACTCATATCGGGCAGCTAACTAGCACAATGGTTACCCGTCTGATGTGAACAGTTTTCTCTCTCTTCCGCTGGATGCATGGAAATCACTGTGTGGCATCGTGCGAGACTCGGTTGAAACCAGTTACTACTCGAAGCCCTTCCGATATTCTGCCAGTTTTGTGGAATCCCACTTTCGACGGAACCGAAACAATATCCATTGCATTTTATGATTTTTTGGGTCCGAGTGCTTGTAGCCTTTCCTTCTTTGAGGGGTTTGCCCTACAATATGCGATTAGCGACTTGTGACTTGTCGCTAATCGCATATCAGAAACTACCCTTGTTTCTTGAATTGACCTCCAAATTTGCCAATTTGCAACAACGCGCGTTACCATGGGCCAACGATCTGCACGCTTGACCGACGGTCCTTGTTGCTCCGCGCTGGTCACAAATTGCAACTGTTACGAGGATATCTCCAATAAGCTTGATCTATATAAGACTTTTAATCCTTGGCATGATTTTTAAAGAATTCATGAAAACTTAGAGAGTGTTCTAGGATCCAATTTGGATCACGGCCTTCCCACTGAAAAAGCTTTTGGACCACCAAAAGTTGGTTTTTAAGCATCAATCAAGTGAGGATATAGATTCCTCGCTTGCCCAATTTCTATCCATCTTGCACTGCTTGGTTTTGAACCTTTGAGTCCAATCCTGAGGTACTCAACATCCCCTCTATGGTTGTTCTCACCTTCTTGTCCAAAACTGTATCTTACTTCAATTCATTGAAATGTTCAGGCAACAGATCATCAATAGAAGGCAATTGACTCTGCTCTTCAGGATATTCAATGAATGAAGGTTCAAATAGTCTCAAGCTTTCTGCATTAACCACTGAATAGATGTGCATGTAAGCTGGAAAATCAAGGCGAAAAGCATTCTCACCAATTTTCTCAAGTATTTTGAAAGGTCCATACCTTATTGGCTTCAGCTTCTTACCTTCACCTTGCATTCTACCTTTGCTAATATACAGCCAGACTTGATCACCAACTTGGAAACTATGCTCAATCTGATGCTTATCATGCCTTGCCTTGTATTTGGCTTGCCTCTTTTCCAGTTGTTCCTGTAGTGCCTGGTGAATCTCTTGGATTTGTTCAATAAACTTGGTTGCCTTGTCCACATCACTGTGTCCATCAACCGCTATGTCTTTACCAAAGACAAAATCCAAGGAAGACCTTGGTGTGAAACCAAAACAGGTCTCAAAAGGAGATCTTTGTGTAGAATAATTTTTAGCCCGGTTGTAAGCATGCTGCACATAACATAAATGTTCATCCCAAAGCTTGGGATGCTTGTTGCAATAGCCTCTCAACAACTGGATCACTGTCCTGTTGACCACTTCTGTTTGGCCATCTGTTTTTGGATGAAAGGCTGTGCTCTTCTTCAGTCTGGTGTCCATCAATTCCCACAGACTCGACCAAAATTTCCCAACAAATCGGGAATCTTGATTAGATACAATGGAAGTGGGTAATCAAAAATGAACCCATACATGTTGAAAGAACAACTTTGCTATTTGTTCAGCGGTAATCTGTTTGTTACAAGGTATTAAAATACACATTTTACTGAACCTCTCCACAATAACATATAAATAGTCATGACCTTTTCTAGATTTAGGCAGTCCCCCAACAAATTCCATGGAAATACTTTCCCAAGGATGAGAAGGAACTAGTAGTGGAGTGTACAAGCCTAGTTTTCTATTGATTGGCTTGCTTTTAGCACACATGGTACACCCTCTTATATATCTAGAAACTGTTTCATTCATTTTTGGCCAATAACGAAATCTCTGCAGCTGTGCAACTGTTTTACTTACACCAAAATGACCTGATATCAGGGAAGTATGTGCCTCCCTAATTATCTTTACTCTTTCAGTTTGAGGAATGCATAACTTTCCAAAATTATACAAGATTTAGTCCTTAACATGATAATCCAATTCTTCTACTTGTTTGCCATGACTTAAAGTTGCATATACATATTTAAAATCTATATCTTGAGCATATTGTTCAATGTAGCTTTCATGCAATACTGAGTTACGCTTAAGTATAGTAGATTCATTTATGATTGGTCTGGACAACATATCTGCAACTTTATTGTGTATGCCCTTTTTATATCTGATGACAAGATGAAACTGTTGTAGAAAACCCATCCACCTATAGTGTCTTGATTGCTACAACTTAGTTTGTGAGTGTAAATATTGAAGTGGTTGATGATCAGTATGTATAACTGTCTCTTTGCCCATTAGGTAATGTTTCCAATTTTTTACACTCTGTACTAATGCATACAATTCTTTATCATATGTGGGATAATTAACTATTGCATAATTAGATGTCTCAAAATGATAACATATGGGTTTACCGTGCTGCATCAATACTGCTCCCATGGCATAGTCACTGGCATCTGTTTCAATCTCAAATGGTCTTTGAAGATCGGGCAGTGCTAGTATTGGTGTTGTACTAATATTTTCTTTTAAGATGTCGAAGGCTTTCTACTGTTTGCCTCCTCGCTGAAACACCTTATTCAATCATGTTAAAGCATGTAAGGGAGCTGCAATCAAGGAAAAGTTAGCAATAAACTTTCTCCAATACTGTGTTGCTCCTAGGAAGCTTCTAACTTCTGTAGCAGATTTGGGTTTAGGCCATTTTACAATGACTGCAACCTTAGAGGGATCTATCTTCAATTCACCACCCCCTACAATATGACCCAAATAATTCAAATATGTTTTTCCAAATTCACATTTTGATAACTTAACATAAAGATTTTCTCTTTTCAAAACATCTAGAGTCTGCTTTACATGCTTCAAATGTTCTTCCCATGTTTTACTAAATATAAGAATGTCATCTAGGTATACAATGACAAAATCATCAATAAAAGGCCTCAGTACATCATTCATTACTCTCATGAAAGTAGCAGGAACATTTTTTAAGCCAAAAGGCATAACTATCCACTCATACAATCCCTGCTTCATTTTGAAAGCAATCTTCCATGCATCTTGCTCTTCAACTCTGACCTAATGGTAGCCACTATGCAAGCCCAACTTGGAAAAGTAAACAACTTCTTTTAACTGATCTAATAGATCATCTATGCGAGGAAGGGGATAACAATTTTTTATCGTTATCTTATTCAGTGCTCGATAATCAATGCACATTCTCCATGAGCCATCTTTCTTTCTCACCAAAACAATTGGAGACCCACATGGTGATGTGCTAGGTCTTATGAACCCTTTCTCGAGTAGCTCCTGTACCTGGTTCTTGATTTTTTCATTCTCTAAAGCAGACAACCTGTACATTCCGATGTTAGGAAATGGAGCATCTTGCTACAAATTAATATCATGTACTATTTCTTCTTTGGGTGGTAGACCTTTAGGTTCTTAAAATAGTATATCATATTCTGAAACAACTTTTTCTAAATCAGCTTGTTGTTTAGCATTACAACCCTCAAATACATTGGTTTTATCAAGTTTCTTTTCCTTTACAACCATTAGTAAAAATTGTTTGCATGAATTTACAATTCTTTTCATCTACCCTAAGTTTATGAGAGTTTAATTATTCTTGAGTTTATGAGCTCTTACAATATATTCGATTCCATCTTTAACGAGTTGATACTTGTTTTCAGCTCTATAGAAAATGGCTTTTCTATCGTACAAGTAAGGACTTCCTAAAATAATTCCACATATATCCAGGGGAACAATATCTAACTCAACCTCATCTACAAATGCTGACCCAAAAGAAAACCTAAGTTTACATTGTCTAGTCACTTGTAGTTTTGCTTTATCACGTACTCAACCTAATGGATAAGGCCTCTTGTGAGGTGTGGTTAGTAATCCCAGCTTCTTTACAATTGCTTCAAAAATTAAGTTTACTTGTGAGCCACTATCAAACAAAGTATCAATCTTTTGATGCTTGGAAATAACTCTAATATGAAAAAGCTCATGTCTTTTCCTCTCATTTTCTTCATTATCAGTAGATTGTGTAGAATTACTAGTAGATTCTTCGGAATTTTTACCTTTTATACCGGTGGTTGTGATTGTTGTTTCATCCCCTGATTCTGACCCCAAATCCTTCTAAATAGCTGCAGCAGCCTTCTTCTTTTTGCCATCGTACTTCTTGGGTTTCAGCTCCGGATGCAGGATCCAGCAGTGTTCATCATCATGCCCATCCTTGTTGCAGTGAGTGCATGAAGGTTTGGTCTTTTGTACAGTATTTGTCTTCCTCTCTTTCCATTTCTGCTTTCTCTTTCCCTTGTTCTTGCTTGCAGTGGGTTTTGATGATCCCCCAACTTCTGGGTTCACATTCTTGCCTCTAGCCTCTAGATGTGTAGCCTGAACAGATACCTCATCTATGCTAGTAGGATGGTGTGCTTTAAATAGCTATGTAGACCACCTATATACTTCAGCAGAGTCTAAAGAAATACCTAGAATCAAAGCTCTTTTTCTAAATTCTTGGGTGTAACTTTGTACACTTTGCCCTTTCAATTGGTAAAGAGTTTGCCAACTCATCATAGCTTGTTGCATGTAAGCTAGTGGATAGAATTTATTTTTAATTGCAGAAACAAATTCACTCCAGACAGAAAGAATTTTACCATGCTTATTCATGTCAGCTTGTGTTCTGCCTTCCCACCATACCAAGGCAGTTCCTCCAAGGCGTAGGCTGGCCAGCTGAATCTTACTGTTGTCTGAATCAATGCTCTGCACCCTGCAATATACATCAATCTATCTAATCCAATTATCCAGCTTCTCTGCATTCAACTCTCCATCATATATTGGCAAATCAAATTTAACATCTGATCTAATTAGAGATGCTTTCTTCTTTTTATTTTCAGGACTATCAGGAGGTGTGGGAAGTTTTTCTTCTTTTCCCTTGCCTTTAGAATGGTCATGGAGGAGAGATTCTTCTGCTCCTTTATCTTGTTTGGAGTTTGATGAATCTTCATCTCTACCTTTCTTAAATTCTCTATACATTTCTTCGACCATGGCTCTCATGGTCATGAAGCTGTCCATGAACTGGGGGTTTGTTTCCAAGGGAATTTCTTCTGCCATTTTCCTCCTAGGATAGACTCTTCCAATTTCTAGGTTAGCTTCAACCAACTCTCCTTCTCCTAATTTGAGCTTTGTCCTAGTTAGCATTCAACAAAAAAAATCCAACACAAGCTTGTCTAACCTTAGTAACCTAGAGCTCTGATACCACTTGATCCGTAATTGATCTAAGACAATTAATAAGGTATTACAGACTCATGTGCATGGATGTGCCTATGTTACTTTATGCAACGGATCGATAAGATTGCGAAGCAGATAGGCAATGAAGCAGTTAAAGAAAACATAACAGGCAAACACATAAACACAACAAGTTTAATAAGGAGTTCACCCAATACTCCTGGGCTACGTCTCCTGGTCCGGCCTTCAGTGGTGGCCTCTCTATTACGTTTTCAAGTAGAGTTTTACAACAATGAGCTCAATTTGAGTCTCACACAACAGATATAAATCAGTAAGATGGTACTTGGATCCCCCAAGTCTTTGGAGTACACAGACTCTCTTTACTGACTCTGGACCTCTATTGGTCATAGTGGTATGAGCCCAAACTGAGACTCATACATGACAGGAATATACAGAGGAGTTCACTTGAACCTCTCAAGTCATCTCTAGAGTACACGGACTCTCTGACTCTCTCTGGCTCTATCTGGCTTGATGTTGCCTTTGCTCTGCAGGTTAGCCCAACTTCTTCTTTCTACTTTCTGCTTTGCTTCACTTACTTACAGCCTGATCTATCTCTATCAGTTCGTGGCTTTAAAGTCGTCGACTTCCTGACTGTTCATTTTTGCATCCCGACTCTTTGGTTCCCTTGCCTCTATCTATTTGAATCCCTGTATTCTGCATAATCATCACTGTATAACGCCTCACAGGGAGGTGGCCACCTATTTCATAACGAACTGAGTGTCAATTCTCTTAGATGTTTTTGAAATGACTGTTTAATCCGTTAACTCCAAGAATGCCCGCGAAACACGAATCTCTGCCAATGCATCGGACTTCAAATCCTTTTACAACTCTGCCTGTTGACGCCGTCAAATCCGGTCATCCGTCGGAACGTGTCTCCGCTATTGATCTGGGCCCCCCCAAATCCTATGGTGGTCGCTAAAATCAAGCAGCTAAGTAGCACGATGGTTACCCGTCTGATGTGAACGGTTTTCTCTCTCTTTTGTTGGACGCGTGGCAATCACTGTGTGGCGTCAGGTGGGACTCGGTTGAAACCGTTTACCGCTCAAAGCCCTTCCGATATTCTGTCGGTTTTGTGGAATTCCGCTTTCGATGGAACCGGAACGATATCCGTTGCATTTTATGATTTTTCGAGTCCGAGTGCTTGCGGCCTTTCCTTCTTTGAGGGGTGCTTGTCGCTAATCGCATATCAGAAACTTCTCATGTTTCTTGAATTGACCTTCGATTTGCCAATTTATAATAGTGCATGTTACCATGGTCTGACGGTCTGCGCGCTTGACTGACAGTCCTCGTTGCTCCACGCTAGTCACAAATTGCAGCTGTTATGAGGATATCTCCGATAAGCTTGATCCGTATAGGACTTTTAATCCATGGCATGATTTTTAAAGAGTTCATGAAAACTTAGAGAGTGTTCTAAGATCCAATTTGGACCAAGTGGCTTATAAAATTCTGAATGGAAGCCTACCCCCAACTTTCTTTCCTAAAGCTTAAGAGTGTCTTCAATTGAGTAAGGATGTGAGATGTGGGGATTGGTTCATCTTTGAAGAGCATGCAGAGATTAGGCTTTATGGAGCCTCTATCAAGCCTTATAGGTTACCTAATTTTGTGCCAATGAGGCTTTCTGCCCTTGAATTTATAAGGCAGAGCTTGAATGTTGATCAAGTTCATTTTGTTCCTATGAAGAAAGGCTTCTTCTTCAAGCTGCCTAAAGCAGTGGGACCCTTCATTGTAAACACCAGACAGGCTACCCAGGAAGTTGAAAGATTGTTGAATGATATGTGTCTTTTACAGGAGGTTGAGTGGGCTTATGACCCTCACCAAATTATTTCAAAGAGAAGATTGGAGAATGGCTATTCAGCCTTTATACATGAAAGTATACCTGAGACAGAAAAATTGGCAAATGGAGGCTTGCAAAACACTCAGGGGACAAAGATTGAAACCCCTAGCATTACAGAAAAGGGGGTCAAGAGGGTTATAGAGGAAGTTATTGATCTGGATGAGGAAGAATCTGAAGTAGAAAAAAAGATAAAGCTTCAGGATGCAATGTCTTTGGCTCAACCAGGTTTGATTATTCAGTTAGGAGAGATAGAACGTGCCCCTGCTTCCCCATCCTCCAGAGAACCTGTTCATGATCAGGTTCCTTTAATTCAAAGTATGTTTTCTCAAATAGTTGAGAGAAATCAGAAGATGAAGTTAAATATGGAAGCTCAGGTTGAGTCTTAGGTAACTCCTAAACAAACAAGATTGCTATCTACCATGGATTTGGAGAAGAGTCAACTCAAAATTGCTTTTTCTCATCCTACAGAAATATCAGTGGGATCTTCTAGCAATTTCAAGACTATGAATTTAACTATTGACATCACAAGCTTCCAATGCTTGACAAGGTCAATTTGCATATGCAAACTTGGCAGTTGATTGTAAATGATCTATATAAGACAAATGCAGTAGCTTCCAAGGTAGAGAAAATGCTAAATAAAGTGATTCAGCAGCTGAAGTTGGAGAAAGCTAACTCTAGAGCTTTGAATGCTCAGGTTGACGAGCTAAAGAAGATTATCATTAAAATAGGGGTCAATCCTGATGACCAACCTGTTGTTCAAAAGTTGTTGCAATCTGCTAAATCATAGATTGGAGCTTTGAAAAAGAAGTTGAATCTACCTACAGGTGAGCATCCCTTAGCTGTAGGGATAGCTGATGTGGAAAATGAAAAAGAAAAGCTCCTACAAGATGTGTTGCAGAAGAGTGAAGAAGTGTCTTTACTTAAAGAAACTTTGGACAAGCTACAAAGATAGGTAGACACTCATATTTGTACTGTAGTAATGCCAGCCAACACAAATGATCCAGCAGCACAGGTTCTACAATTGGGAACAGAGCTTAAAATGGCTGAGCATGATGTGAAGAAAGCTCAAAGAGAGTTGGAAACAACTTGCAAACTACTGAATTTAAGTGAAGAAGAAGCGATAAGGGAGAAAGATAATGCCAAGAAATACAGGGAAGATCTCCTTAGGGCTAAAGATGAAATCAAAAGGCTAAAGGAGAAAATGAAGGGCAACATGTCCTTAATTCAAGCCAGAGAAATCCTATGGGATGAAATTATTGAGGTTATCAAGGGTATTTGGGAGTTTCTAGTGATTATATCTGAAGAAAAAACAATAATTCGGGATATGGAGGAGGTGGTCATTAAAAATAAGCAAAAATATCTAGATAGATCAAAGTTTGCAAAGAGGATGATAGACTTCATTAACTCTAAGTCTACTACAGAGTTGAAGGAGCATGACATGCCAGACACAATAACATGTGCAATCGATTTCAATAAAATGATTATCAGAAACATCTACAGGATTACTGCTGAGAAGAAGATAAAGGAGATAAAGGAAGCAATTTCAAAGTTTAACATCTTGTTTGACAAAAGGGTTAGGGCTGGACTTCCTTCTTGCTGGGATCTTTAGGGAAACTTGCTGCCATGGAAAACATATGAGACTTTGCTGGTTGAGGCAAAAAGAAAAGTTGATAACACTCATGAAAGGACAACAATATTAAAAGGAGCCACCATTGTGAATTTCCTGAACAAAGATTTTAAACTTCTCTGGATGGTGAAGACTCTATTTTCTGACAAACCTACTTATGGTAGGATTACAGCTTGCAGAATAGCACTCGACAAGTTAGAGGAAGCACCAAAGTCAAATGTGCCACTATGGAGAAAGTGCAAGGAATGGATGATAGAGCAGAACAAAGATGCATCAGCAGGACCACATACTCAGGCCACAGATCCAAACAGTGAGCAGCAATCACCAATCATACTCTGATTTCTGTCACTTCTTATTTTCTTGTTTTCTTAAGAAGAATGAGGTGTCTTTTACCCTCCATGTAATATTTTGTAATGACCCTTTACCTTAGACAGTTAGGAAGATAGTTAAACAGTTTGACAGTTTTGGTGGTTACCAATTGTTCCATGATGTATAAAAAGAGGCAAAATTATAGAAAATGGGTTGAATTTTGAAGGACTTGGACAAGATACTATTGTATTTTTGATATAAATTGATGATTAATGGAAGAATCAGGAGTTTTCCACACATTGTTGGGTATGATTTTTTAATTTCTCTATTATGTGTCATCATGTGTCTTCTTTTCTTTAAATATGGTAATGAAGTTGTAGGTCTTTGTTTACTTATGTGAATGAAGTTAAAATCCCTTAAAAGAGCGCTCCTATATTTAAAGTTCCTACTTCTACATTTCCTCTAAGTTACAGATAATAGTTTTTGTGAAAAGCAGCATATTGTCTCTAACTTCTCAAAGCATTCTTCACTCAGCATTTATATTCAGCAATCAAATGGCATTCTGAGACTTTCATGTCACCTAAGTATTGAGGGTTAAAAATTAGGTCTTTTAGGTCCTTCATTTGAAAGTATAACATACAATTAAGTGACCACTAAGTGACATAATCAATAAACATTAATGTATTAAGCACAGCCAGGAAATTGGTTTCTTAAGGGACAACACCTGGTACAATTCCATGTTAGAGTCGAGGCCCTGAAAAGATGAAGTCTAAGTACATTGAATGTATTGTCTATAAATAATCTTTCTAAGAAACTGACACAAACATACAATAATTCCATTTACGTTGGAGGTGTAAATCACTTGAATAATTGCTCCCCCACAAAAATTTGTCATGCTTCCTTGTGATGATGCTTCAACCCTATTGGAGAAAAACCTCACAATGTAAAAGGAATTTAAACATGATGTAAATTTAATAGTACCCCACATTCACCCCCTAGCTCACCACTCATGGCTAATTTAAGGTTATTTCAAGCATTGATGTGGATAATATCATTTTATTTTCTCTTATGTATATTATTATACATTGACACAATTGAGTTTAGCGGTTAAGGAATTAAGATTTAGGGGATTTAGGTGTTAGTGGTTAAGGGGTTAGCAGTTAAGGGGTTTAGGTGCTGAAGGGTTAGGAGTTAAGGGTCACAGGTTAAGAGGATAAGGATTTATGGCTTAGGAGTTGGTTCATGGATTATAGGTTAGGGGTTAGTGACTTAAGATTTAATGAGTCAAGGGGTTTATGGGTTATGAATTGTGAGTGTAGGGGTTAAGGGATTATGGATTCAGGGTTAAGGGGATAGGGAATTTAGTGTTTATGGGTTAAGGGCTTGTGGTTTGTGATAATTGGACTCCTAATCCCCTTATCACCACTACTGGGGGTTTCCCTATCAATTTCTCTGGCTACCTTCCCTCTAGGTCCCCTAGACCCTATTAAATTAAGTCTTAATCCCCCTTCTCATTCTCTAATGCTAGGATAAATATCTTAGTAAACCATGTTTTTACCTCTGATTTCTACCATCCATGCTACCCTTGTGTCCCCTTGCCCCGTTCAATACACCATAACATACCACCCCACAACCTTTTTGTTCATGTAATTTCACTTTTCTTAATGATATGAACCCCCAAATTTGATCCCAATGCCCCTACAACTACACCCTTGGGCCCCCTTGGCTAAGGCATTAAAGGACCTCCCATATTAATGTGTTTGAGCGAGAGAGTTGGAGAATCTTCACTTGATAGTGTCCAGTAAGAAGATAAAAATCAAAAACTCAACTTACTCATTTTACAATTCTTCAACAACCTAAGCAGGTAAAATTACTAATCAAATACATATCTTAAGCTGCATTTCAAACTTTTGTGCCTCTTTAGACATTGTGTGTGTGATAGGGAGTGAGTGTGTAAGAATGCACCAAAAACTTTGTTGAGATTGCATATCTCAGCCTTTCTAGCAATTTCTTGAGCATAATAAAATTCCCATCAAATGATGGTTTTCCCATTTGGAATTTCATAGTAGCATCCTTATGTCTATTATGTGGCCATCTAAATGTTGTGTGCTTGCTTTGGTTGGTGAATTTTTGTGTGTAAATTATATAGTAGAATGCAATTTGTAGATTACAAGCATAGACCCATTTTCTTTTCCAAATCACCCAACTAATATTTAAATACCAATGCCACATTCCAAATCTTATTTTCTTTCAACACAACACTAAAATTCATTTTTTGGCTTATTTATTGGATTGCTGCCAAGGAAGATATGCCTGTGCATTATGTTGGTGTCAGTGAGTAATTACAGTGCTATTGTTCCAAGTTCCTTGACAAGAAAATTCATGCATATCCATGTGATATGGTAACAACCAACATTTTTCCCTTTTAAAGGATCCTTATTTATGTTTCATATCATTGTAGCAGTGACAAAGATGTTGCCTTGTTTTCAACAAGCAGAATTGCTCACTGATGATACATAGACAAAATATATTTTACCTCAGAGATGTCCTCTTGCAGGCATGGAATGCTATAGAAATAGTCTTCTAGCAAGAAAGGATCACAAGGACCCTTGATGAGAAGGTTCTTCAATATATGGAAGAATCTTGGAAAGAGTATATTCCACTAAAAGTTTATGGATGCACTCTGGAATATTATGGAAGCAAGCATCAAAGAAGTTTACTAGTTTAGTTGGAGGATGAAGGAATAATTGAAGTATTTTATCATATTGAGAAAGGATCCTCATCATAGAAATTTTCTTCAAAGAAAGAGTCAGTTCATGAAAGAAGTTGACTAGATGACAAAATGAAGGAAAGAGGTATGCACATCTTTAGATAAGAGCTCTTCTTTAGAAAGCAAAAATCATGTATATAGATATATGGGAGGAAAAGTTGGACGTAGAAATATATTTGGAATCATCTGCATGGTGTGTCTTGGTTAAATAATAGATGAAATAAGGACTCTTCCATATGGGTACTCGATGTATAGAAGCATGACAGTTGTGCATAAAACCTGGTGATATTGATCAACATCCAATATGGTCTCTTGAAAAATGAAAATGAGCCATGATAACTTTAGATGGAGATGAAAAGACCTTGATGGATACGATGTTGAAGCTTGCTGATTGATTCGTTTCAGGAACATATTGATTGATGTTTGCAAGTTGAAGAGCATGGAAAAGGGAACTCTGAGTATTATGGGAAAATAAACCAAGTAAAGGGATGTTGATCTAAGAGGAAGCAAGTAGTAGTATTTGATATCATGACTAAAGGCTTTTATGATTTGGTAAGTCTAATATTGATGGTTTTTTTAGATGTGATTTGGCTACATGTTGTAGGATTACATGCTAGAAAGATAACAATTGAGATAACATATCTGCAATTGTTTGGATTAACTCGTAAAAAAGGCAAACTCAAGTCTTGGAAAATCAGAAACCTTAGATGCTTGAGCTAATTCATAACCATATTCTGGAGAAACAAATGACTGAAATTATGCTATGATTGGATGGGTTTGTGGATTACTGTAAATTGGATCAAAATTCTCTTACTCCTACCCATACAAATTCATGCTATGCAACATAGTCCATGGCATATCTTCAATCTGATATGTTCAAAGTCATGTATGATGTAACTATCTAGCATAACTGAACTGTCATTTCCAAGGACCGAAACAAGAAAACTTGTTGATTTCTTAATTAACATAGCTTGCACAACTTCAATAACCAGTTGTCTCTGTTAATCAAATGATGTTTTTATTTATTTACAAGTGAAATACTAACACATTCTAGACAGTTCCAAGGCATGATAGGCACACCAAGATGTGTCACGTGCCAAGGTGTGGAGTGAATGCATGCTAGGGAGTGTGACGGCCAAGTGCCAAGGAAACACAAGGGAGCACTCATTTCAAATGCATGGAAATGAAGTGTCAGCGAGTTCCAAGAGCGCTAAGGAGGGAGTGAAAAGGTATGCTAGCCAGTGCCAAGGTATTACAAGGGAGAAATAGGTCAAAATGCTTGGAAATGAACAAATAAGAGTGTGTGCCAAGCTGTGTTAGCGAATTCTAGGTGTCCCAAGGATGAAGTGTGTTAGGAGAAGTTCAGAATAGGACTTGCCAAAGGAAAGCCTATGGTTGTGATAAGGTGTGTACAAAGTAGTTTCAGACAAAGGGAGAATTTGGGTTGGGCACAACATTGTTTTGTCAATGACTTGGTTGGGTTCCCAAGTCGCAAAAAAAGTAAGGTCATCTATGAGGTTATGACAACTCGGGAGTGCCAAGGTGTTCTAGGGAATGTCAGGAAGTACTAAAACATGCTAGACAGCTCCAAGGCATTTTAGGCATGCCAAGAAGTTCTAGGCGCCAAGATGTGGCGCCAACACATGCTAGGGAGTGTTAGGGCCAAGTTCCAAGGAAACACAAGGGAGCACTAGTTTCAAATGCATGGAAATGAATGAATAAGAGTGTGACAAAGAGTGTTAGTGAGTATGAGGTGTGCTAAGTGTCAGGGAGTGCTAGGATATGCTAGGGAGTGCCAAAGCATGCCAAGAAATGCAGGGGATGCTAACATGTGCGACATAGTGCCAAGGAATTGTTAAGCATGGCAGGTGTTATGGCATGTCAATATGTAAACTTTGTTGCTTAGTTGTGTTACGACCATTGTTGGATGTGAGCATTATATTCGTAACTTGTTAAGTTGTATGAGTTGATGTTCAACACAAGTAGCCTAAGATGATTTATAGGAAGCTCTTAGGTGAACAAGGCATATCTAGTTGTAGTAATTGTAACTTGGTCAGGTTGTTGCTATATTTGAGGCAGGATTTGGTTGGGTTCCCATGTTGCAAAAAATTTAAGGGTAGTTGTGAGGGCATGATAGCTAAGGAGTGCTAGGTGTGCTAAGGAATGAAAATGTGTGATAACACATGCTAGAAAATGTGAATGCATGCCAAGGAGTGTTGGGGAGTGTTAGGACCAGGCACAACATTATTTTTTAAATGACTCGGTTGGTTTCCCAAGTCGCAAAAAAGGTAAGGCTATCTTTAATGGCATGACAACTAGGGAGTTCTAACATGTGCCAAGAAGTGTTAACACATGCTAGACAGTTCCAACGCATGTTAGGCATGTTATTGGGACCTTCGTTTTAAGTTTTTGCAGGAAGACAAGATAAGAACAAGTAGCGGGGACGACCAGTCGAGTTGCAAAGATGACAGCCGAGGGGGGGAACAGGAACCATGAGTGGTCCAGAAGTTGCAAAAAGGTGGCGAGGGCGAACAAGAGAAGTCGAGCACGTAGAGAGAAAAGGCAGCCAAAGGTAGAGTCAGCCAAGAAGGAAATAAGTGGAACTGGAAGTCTAGGTGTGAAGAAGAGGATAAAAGGCAGAAGAAAGGACAAGAAAGGGTTGGTGATTACTAGTTGTTGATGAACCAAGCGAGTCAGGAATCAATGCAGCCTTCCTGAGTTGCAAAAGGTGGGTACACCCTTGCTCTATTGGTCTCTGATCTGTGGGTTGGGTCATTCTTGTTGTTGATGATCAGGCTTCGAGCCTTCTTTACTTATTTATGTATTTCTTTCTATGAAGCATAATGAAAGAGACAATTTGCACCTATGATGTATTGTTGAGTTCTATACTGGTTCTTTAAAATTTTAAAATATATTTCTATATGTTGTATGATTTCCTAAGGTAATGTGAGTAGAATAGTATGGTTGGATTACAGTAGGTGCTTGATTGTTATTAGTTAAGATCAGTTGTGGGTTGTGTTTCCCTTAGTGCCTCATTCTACCCCCTCACACTTCAGTCATGGCACAGCTCGGGCGAGACTCCTTACCCTCTCCGAGTAAGGTGAAAATTTCAGCGTTGTTCTAGACTACATCGGAGCCTTGTTGGCCCCTTGTGCCTGAACCCAGGGTCTCTTCCCTGTTCCCATTTTCATTCCAAGTCATGCTAAGTCATGCAAAGTGCTAAGGCATGCCAAGATGTGCTAGGTGTTAGGGTGTGGCACCAACACATGCTAGGGAGTGTTAGGGAGTGCCAGGAAACATAAGGGAACACTAGTTTCAATTACATGGAAATGAATGAATAAGAGTGTGTGATAGGGAGTGTTAGCAAGTTCCAAGTGTGCTAAGGAGGGAGTGACAAGGTATGCTAGGCAGTGCCAAGGCATGCTATAGTGATATGGAAGCATGCCAAGATGTACCAAGTTCCAAGGTGTGCCAATGTGTGCTAAGGAGTGTTAGTAAGTGATAGGGAACACAAGGGAGCACTAGGTCAAAATGCATGGAAATGAATGAATAAGAGTGTGTGATAGGGAGTGCAACGAGTTCCAGGTGTGTTAAGGAGGGAGTGACATGGTATGATATACAATGTTAAGGCATGCTAGAGTGCGAGGGAAGCATCTAACCAAGTTGTGACAGGTGTCAAGGTGTGCCAACACGTGCTAGGAAGTGTTATAGAGTTCCATGGAAACACAAGGGACCACTAGGTCAAAATAATGCATGGAAATGAATGAATAAGATTTTGTGACAGGAAGTGTCAGTGAGTTCCAGGTGTGTTGAGGGAGTGACAAGATATTCTTTGCAGTGCTAAGGCATGCTAGAGGCTAGGGAAATGATATGCCAAGATGTGCCAAGTGCTAGGGTGTGCCAATGCATGCGAGGGAGTGCCAGGAAGTGCCACGGAAACACAAGGGAGCGCTAGTTTCAAATGCATGGAAATTAATGAATAAGAGTATGTGAGAGTGTTAGTGAGTTCTAGGTGTGTTAAAGAGTGAGTGACAAGGTATGCTAGGTAGTGCCAAGGAATGATAGAATGCAAGGGCGACATGCCAAGATGTATCAGGTGTTAGGGAGTGCCATCGAAACACAAGGAAGAACTAGCTCAAAATGCATGGAAATGAATGAATAAGAGTGTGTGATAGGGAGTGTCGGTGAGTTTTAGGTATGTTAAGGAGGGAGTGGTAAGGTTATATGCTAGGTAGTGCCAAGGAAAGCTAGATTTCCAGGGCATGTCAAGTAGTGCTAGGGAGTGCTAGGGAGTGCCAAATAATACCAAGGAATGTAGAGGGTGGTAACACATGCCACATAGTGCCAAGGTATTGTTAGATGTGCCAGGTGATATGGCATGTCAAGATGTAAACTATGTTGCTCAATTTTTTTATGGCCATGGTTGGATGTGAGCCTTGACATGGTAACTTGTAACTTGTTAAGTTGGATAAGTTGAAATTATACATGATTAGCCTTAGATGAGTTACAGTCATTTCTCAGGCAAACAAGGCATAGTCTATTTGTAGTAACTGTAACTTGGTCAAGTTGTTGTAGTCGAGGCAAGACTTGGTTAGGTTCCCAAGTCCCAAAAAAAGTAAGGGTAGTTGTGAGGGAATTATAGCTAGGGAGTGCCAAGGAATGAAAAGGCATGCTGACACATGTCAAACATTTCCAATGCATGTTGAGGAATCTTAGGGAATCACAAGGGAGAACTAGGTCAAAATACATGGAAATGAATAAATAAGTGTGTGTGCCAAGGAGTGTCAATGAATTGCAGGTGTCTCAAGGACAAAGTGTGTTAGGAGAAGGTAAAAATAGGAATTGTAGGAGGCAAGCCTATGGTTACAATTATAACAGGTTGGTCAAACCAGTTTCAGACAAAGGAAGACTTTGGGTTGGGCACAACATTGTTTTTCCAATGACTCAGTTGGTTTCCCAAGTCACAAAAATAGTAAAGCTATCTATGAGGGCATGATAATTAGGGAGTGCCAAGGTGTGTCAGGGAATGCCAGGAAGTACTAACACATGCTATACAATTCCAAGGAATGTTAGGCATGCTAAGACAAGCCAATTTCTAAGGCATGCCAAGATGTGCATGCGCCAGGTGCCAAGGTGTGGCGTGAATGCATGCTAGGAAGTGTTAGGGCCAAGTGTCAAGGAAACACAAGGGAACACTAGCTTCAAATTCATGGCAATGAAGTGTCAACGAGTTCCAAGTGCGCTAAGGAGGGAGTGACAGGGTATGTTATGCAGTGCCAAGGCATGATAGAGTGCTAGGGAAGTATACCAAGATGTGCCAAGTGCCAAGGTGTGCTAATGTGTGCTAAGGAGTGTTAGGGAGTGCCAAGGAAACATAAGGGAGAACTAGGTCAAAATGCATGAAAATGAATGAATAAGAGTGTGTGACAAGGAGTTTGTATGAGTTCCAAGTGTGCTAAGGAGAGAGTGACATGGTGTTCTAGGATGCGCTAAGTCATACTATATTGCTAGGGCAACATGCAACCAAGATGTGACAAGTGCCAGGATGTGTCAACATGTGGTAGGAAGTGTTAGGGAGTGTTAGGGAAACAAAAGGGTGCACTAGGTCAAATTAATGCATGTAAATGAACAAATAAGAGTTTGTGACATGAAGTGTCAGTGAGATACAGGTGTATTGAGGTAGTAACAAGGTATGGTAGGCAGTGTTAAGGCATGCTAGAGGCTAGGGTAACATTCCAAGATGTGTCAGGTGCTAGGGTGTGCCAATGCATGCCAGGGAGTATTATGGAGTTCCAAGGAAACAAAAGGGATCACTGGTTTCAAATACATGGAAATGAATGAATAAGTGTGTGATAAGGAGTGTTAGTGATTTCTAGGTGTGGTAAGGAGGGAGTGACAAGATACGTTAAGTAGTGCCAAGGAATTCTAGAGTGTTAGGGAAACATGCCAAGATGTGCCAGGTGTCAGGGTGTGCCAATGCGTGCCAGGGAATGTTAGAGAGTGCCATAAAAACACAAGGTAGAACTAGTTCAAAATGCATGGAAATGAAGAGATAAGAGTGTGTGATAGGGAGTGTCAACGAGTTCCAAGTGCTCTAAGGAGGGAGTGATAAGGTTATATGCTAGGCAATGCTAAGGCATGCTAGAGTGCTAGGCCGTGTCAGGGAGTACTAGGGTGTGCTAGGGAGTGCAAAGCATGCCAAGAAATGTAGGGGATGCTAACAGGTGCCACATAGAGCTAAGGGATTGTTAGACGTGCCAGGTGTTATGGCATGTAAAGATTTAAATTGTGTTGCTTAGTTGTTTTATGTCCATGGTTGGACGCAAGCCTTGACTTGGTAACTTGTTAAGTGGGATGAGTTGAGATTGGACATGAGTAACCTAAGATGTGTTATAGGTAGTTCTTAGGTGAACAAGGCATAGTCTAGTTGTAATATCTGAACTTGGTTAAGTTGTTGAGGAAGGACTTGGTTGGGTTCCCAAGTCTTGAAAAAAGTAAGGGTAGTTGTGAGGGCATGATAGATAAGGAGTTTCAGGGCATGCCAAGGAATGAAAAGGTGTGCTAACACATGGCAGACAATTTCAATGGATGTTGAGTATTTTTAGGGAGTGTCAAGGGAAGACAAGGGAGAACTAGGTAAAAATGCTTGGAAATGAACGAATAAGAGTGTGTGCCAAGGAGTGTCAGTGAATTCTAGGTGTCCAAATGATGAAGTGTTTTAGGAGAAGTTCAGAATAGGACTTGCAGGAGGCAATCCTATCGTTATGACAAGGCGTGGACAAAGCAATTTCAAATAAAAGGAGACTTTGGGTTGGGCAGAATATTGCTTTTCTAATGAATTGGTTGGGTTCCCAAGTGGCAAAAAAAGTAAGGCTATCTATGAGGGCATGACAACAAGGGAGTGCCAAGGTGTTCTAGGGATTGTAAGGTTCCCAATTCATGGAAAAATGTAATACTAGCTGTGAGGGCATGACTGCCAAGGTGTGTTAGGGAATGATAGGGCATGCTAACATGTGCTAGACAATACAGAGGCATGTCAAACAAGCTAAGATGTGCCAAGTGCTAAGGCCTACCAAGATATGCAAGGGTGCGACAATGCATGTCAGGGACTGTCAAGGCAACAAAAGGGAGGAACAAGTTAAACTACAAGGAAATGAACACATAATAGGGTTAATAAGCACACCAACACTAGGTGCCAATAGGTGCCAAGTGCCAAGTGTCAATGCATTCTAAGTGCCAAATCTTCCTTTGTTGCTTCTCATCTGCTTTCTAATAATTGATCTCAAATAACTTTAATATTAAACCATGCCAAAGTATACCAAGTCATCTCAACGCATGCCAAACATGCTAAGAATTTCCAAGTGCCAACACGTGCCAAGTGCTAATGTGTGTCAGGGAGTGTGATTCATGCTATGATGTGGCATAGAATGCCGAAGAGTGCTAAGGTGTTCTAGAGAGTGCCAATGAATGTTGAGGAGTGTTAGGGAATACTAGGACAACACAAGGGAGCACTAGGTCAAAATGCATGGAAGTGAATGAAAATGAGGGTGTGTTAGGGAGTGTCAATGAGTGTTAGCTTTCATGCCAAGGAGAGAGTGACAAGGTATGCTAAGCATAGGTAAGGCATGCCAGGGAATATCAGGGCATGTCAAGAAGTGCTATAGTGTGCTAGGTAGTTCCGGGGTATGCTAACATGTTCCAAATAGTGCCAAGGCATGCAAAGACATGTCAAGTGATAAGACATGCTAGGATGTGCACGGTGCCAGAGTATGCCAATATGTGTCAAAGAGTTTCAAGGAAAAAAAAGGAATAACCACGCTAAAATGCAAGTAAATGAACACATAAGAGGGTTAAAAAGTTGGGACTTTATCTTTTTCAAAAGGGGCATGTTAGGCACACTAATAATATGTCCCAATACATGCCAAGTGCCATTGTGTGCCAAGTGCTAATGTATGTCAATGCAATATTATTCCAAGGTGTTCCAGGGCATGCTAGGGACTACAGGGAATCCCAACACATGCTAGGGGAGTTCTATGCTATGCTAGGGCATGCCACCATGTGCTTGGGCATCCTACTCATGGAAAGATGTTCTAGGTACAAAGATGTTCCAGGTACAAAGATGTTCCAAGACATGCGAGGTGCCAAGGAATGTTAGTGTGTTTCAAAGCATGTTAAGGTGTGCCATGAGTGTTGAGGAGTTCTAGGTCTCTCTCATTAATAGAATTTATAGATATTGACTATGTTTTAAATAATATATTTCCTACACACACTAGTGGAAATTTATCTAAATGGAATTTGCTAGAAAATAAACCTAATAGAGATGAATCATGTGTTGACTCATAGGAAAACTATGTTCTTATGACTTGAGGGAAATGATACACACTAATTAATTCTTAACAAATTGACTAACTCTAACCACTATGGCCTTGGACACATAATGAAAATGACTCCACAACAATGATCTTAAATCATTATATTTTGACAAAAAATATAGTTACAGGTACATAGCGTCATCAAAAACTCATTGGAATGATCAATAATGACGAATATTTTTTGTTGTCACCAAAAGTAACCAAAAATATCATTGGTGAGGGTCAAT
Organism: Pinus tabuliformis; assembly: GCA_031772625.1. Classification (NCBI taxonomy): domain Eukaryota; kingdom Viridiplantae; phylum Streptophyta; class Pinopsida; order Pinales; family Pinaceae; genus Pinus; species Pinus tabuliformis. The sequence goes on from CM062816.1 coordinate 190,418,101, forward strand.
AAAATATTGTCACTAGAAGTGTCACTAAAGAGAGAATTAGTGATGGGCCTTTAACGACCATCACCAAAAGTGTCACCTAAGAGAGAATTAGTGACAAGCCTTTAACGACCCTTGCCAAAAGTGTCATTGAAAATGGCTTTGGTGATGGACCTTAAAGGTCCGTCACAGGCATGACCCTCACCAATGACCTTTTTTCGTTTAGTGAACATTGTGTTTGGAAAATGCGACCTTCAATAAACAGAGGTCATGCGACGTCCTCCGTAATAGGAAAGGGTCACTCATTATTTTTTTTCTATTGAAGTGGAATGTGAATTTTCTCCTCATCACGCCCATAGGAGAAAGCACAAAGGTTTGAGTGATCATTAATATTATCGTTTCCACATAAGAGAGGGATTCCTCGGGGCTAATGTTATATGAGGGTCCTCCTTGTCTCCAATAAATTGATCATAGATAGCGCCGGTATCGAAGGTGTTTCCATTTTTAAGAGGAATTTTAGCTTCAAGTTGAGAGATGGGGAACCATGTTGTGGCTAATAAATATGGGAATCCTATCAGCATTAGCATCATAGATAATTTTAAGATATTAAGATACACTCTAAAGAAGGAAACATATTAAATGCTTAAAAGGCAATGCTAGAGAGAAAACACACACTACCTATGTGATGAATATGACTAACATTGCATCATAATGTGTTGAAGAAAGTAAAAGGGTTGTCTAATGTGTGCTACAATGGTCATCACAATGAGGCACATATGGCCATGAAATGATAGAGCGTTATTCAAATCACTCAAGGTGCAATAGGGAGGAAGTATAAGACACGACCATAATATATAATTTTCATTTTATTACAAGTAACTAGTTCAAAGAGTGAGGAATTCGAACCAACTACCAATGTTTTCACCCACTGAATTAATGACATGTGTGACTTACAGATAAAAATCAAAAAGGATGTTGGTGGGCAGGTTAAATTTTGTTAGTGTGGTGCACGACCAAAGATATTCACAATATGTCTAGCATATAAATGTTTCACCTCACATTACAGAATGGTGGAAACAAGTTAAACATATGAAGGTTTGGGCATATTATACAATCTTCACAATTAGGGGCTCGTTACAAGAATACAAAGGTGATATAGTATAATGATAACATAATGCCATATGCATTGGGAGCATAAAAGGTGAGTATTGTAAATAGGAAAAGTTGAGTACATGCATAGGATTTGAACCCTCTGATGAATTAAGACTCTAAAATGAAGGAACACCAGAAGAAAGGACAATCAACATGGGCTATGATCCTCTTAAAGCTCAGAGTGATGGTGCACGGGCCATACTAAATGGACTATATAGGGCCCCAAATTGTGCTTCTCTTTCAATCAATTAATTATGTTTTAATATTTCCCTTTGTTTGTAAATGTCTATGACCCATGTACATTCACTTGCAGGTAGAAGAAAAGAAGCAAGGATGCCAATATATGTGGAGGAATTGGAGCTTCTCATGAGAGGCTGTGCAATTAGGGTTTCCATTAGCAAGTGATATGGCTTCATACAAGTTTACAAAACCATTCAACATGCTCAAAGGCGTGACTTCAAAGCTATATGGAGCAGTAGCCTGTGCAAGTCTCCATGGTTTTGCAATAGCATTGGCAACAAGAACCCAAGGGATTAGTGAAACATTCTCTATTCTCCTCACACTTTCTCTTATATCAATATGTAAATGATCTCATCATGGGGTCAAAATTTATGCCGAGATCGAATGTACTAGGTAGTAGCACGAGAGAGCAGTGTATAAGTTCAAGATTCGTGAGGGTAGATCAAAAGTCACAGTAGGTGAATAGTCACATTACCTCTATAAGTATACCCTCATGCCTCATTTTTAAGGGACTTTTATCACTTGAGTTTAGGCTAGGATTAGATAGTTGATTTGTGTTTGAGAGTTAGAGGCACTCAGCTCTTGGTATCTAATAGAGGGAGCTACAGTGAGGCTAGGGTTTTGCATTCAACAATAGTATGAGCATCCCATGTTCCATTGTTGGGCTTTTAAAAATTGCAAGATATGTACTTGAATTTGTAGCAGCATTAATAATATGTTCTTCATGTTTGGAACTGATTCCCATGCATGCTCATGGTGGTTGTATTGGTTGTTTTATAGTTTCAATATACTTGTATGTGTTATTTCATATATGCAATATGTTATGGACTGATTCATAGTTGTTGCATGTATGTTTTTTTTTGAAACTGTTCTTACCTATTTCTCGCCATGTCAATGATCTATTGTGAACTAATTTGCAATTAACCTCTAGTATTTTCTTATTCATGTATGTTTGGTTGGGTTTTGGCTTACTAATCCTTCTCATGGGATACACTTTCTTATTGTTGATGTGACTTTCTTGTACCTCTTTCTGTAGTTTGTCAATCTTGGGTTGATTTCATTTGATTGTCTGGGAATTTCATTCTTACCCTCACTCTGACACATTTTCATTTGACAACCAATATCCAAAACATTTGTGGTGGCAATTGGGCCCACATACTGGATGGGGCTCCTATCCCAAATGGTATGAGGTTGTAACAACCATGGTTAAATATTCATGTAAAAATATATAAGACCATGTCATGTGACATGCATTCCAAGCTGAATGGTGGGGAAACGGTCCTAGTGGGTGTTCATTCGGTTTATTATGTTTAAGGAAATTGGTAAAGGCAATGGCAAAGGCTTTGGAAAGGCATGAGGCATTTATTGGCATTTTCTTTATCAAAAGAATGGAAATTAGGAGAAAAGGAAGGTGAAAGGTCATAGGTTGCATGTGAGGCGGAAATTGAAGGGAAATAATGGAAAATGAAGAAAATAAAGGCCTCATTGATAAAAAGGCTTCTGAGGATCAGTGGGTAGATTTGGTCAATTTAGTTTTTGGAGCTCTCTCGTCATTCTCTCTCTCTCTCTCATTCTTGGATACTTAGAGTTTCTTGGAGCACTCTTGGAGGGTGTGGCATACTTGGATTTTTGGAGCGAGAAGGAAAAGGAAGAGTGTGAAATCGCAAGAGGACATCGGGATCAGCACCTACAAAGGGTTTTGCTTGCAATTATCGAGTTGCATGTATGTTTTCCTCACTAGTTTTGGCATGCATGGGACATGCATGTGGTTTATTGGTAATGACATTTCATTGGCATCGAGGATGCCTGGGATTAATAGTGGATTGCCTAGCCTTTCCATTTCTTGGATAACCATGGTGATGGTGGATTTGTTTCCCTATTTTGTTTTGGTTGGTTCTCATGGTTCCTTAGCATGGGTTGAGTTATTAGTCCTGGAAGCCCTAGTTGGACAAACGATCTGGAAGCCTTGTAACAACTTGGGTTGAGTTACTATTCCTGGAAGCCTTGGTTGGACAAATGCTAGAGAAGCCCTTGGTGGGTTGAGTTACTAGTCCTAGAAGCCCTGGTTGGACAAACACTCTGGAAACCTAGTAAAAGTTGTGGATTGAGCTAGTAGTCCTGGAAGGCTTGGTCGGAAAAACACTTTGGAAGCCCTAGAAGGCTTTGATAGGGACCAATCTGATGATGGTTTTGTGATGTTCGACCATGAGGTGTAATCGTTGTTTGATGGGTTAATGTGGATGGCCTCTGGAAGCCTTGGATGGTTTTTTATTGATGCATTCTATGAGATCCCACATTCATGCTTGGAATATGGCATGTGGGTGAATGGATGAAGAGATATTTGGCTCAGCCATTCTACGGTTGAGTGGAACGTGGAAGTCCCATTCCGAGTTTGGATTTTGCATCATCAAAATGAGGATATTTCGCCTTGTAATTCTATGAGTATTATACTGGTGATATGTCGTTTATATGGCTATGATTTCATTGATATTTCTGCTGCTATTATGCTAGTTATATATATGTTTTATGGCAGTACCTGTGTATGGATCTCATTATGTGTTTACTGTTAAATGGATGAACAATGTATCTATGACCTAATGGATGAAACGACAGTTGATGTGTTGCGGCATCAATGTTTGTTAGTGATTCTTAGCTAAATATGAGACCGCTATGCTCAGATATTTTATTTACACCTATATATTACATATTCATGATATGTTTGATGAAATTCTTGTCACAACTAGTAGGGGTTCAGTCAAGGTATCATTCAAGTAATTGCAATTGTACTATCATTTCTCTATTATTTTACTATTTTGAAGATGTCATTCAATTCTGGGTAGTGACCTGGCCTCTGGGCCTAAAAGTGGCTCATATCCCAGGGACGTTGGCATAGAACTATGCAAAATAGTCATTAGACGATGGCTTGTGTTGATAGGTGTTTGTCATTGATGTCAACTCAAGCAACACCAGGAGCTACCCCGATCTTCCATGCAAAAATTGACATGTAAATTCATAGAATCTTGTGTCAAGATCCTTCTATATAGATCCCCCTCAATGAGATGTTTCTAAGTATGGGGGATTTACGCAGTGCATTATATTAGATATCATTTTTGGGATTCAACTGTGTTAAGTAAGTCATTCAAACGTATGACCATTTCCATGAGAGGTAGTCGTAACTGACTAATTTCTCATGATTTTTGAATAGTTCACTTAGCACTCATTGCATCGGGTGATGCTCACAGGGGTGAAGAAGTGGGATTGAAACTAGTGAAATGTGGAGAACGAATCACATAGCATCAATCATCACTTCCGGGGCTTGCACCCGGTAACCAGGACTTCCCAGGAGTTCACCCATCCCAGAACTCCTCTGGCTCAAGCGCGCTTAACTGTGGAGTTTTTCCCCGCAATCAAGCCCACTTAGCTTGCTACCCCATTTGCAAAACCTTAGCAAGTATTGTGCCTCATGAACCATTCAAGTAGAGATCCCTTGACTCTTTTTGAATTTAAGTATGGGGGATTTACGCCTCGTGGTTCCTCCTAGTTTGAGAGAAAGTTGAGGTTGAAGTTGAAGGCCCAGTTTTGTGGGTTAAAACCCAAGGGGGTAGAGACATGATAGATTATTCAGCAACTATTGTCAATATATGACAGGTAATCTCACCATAATCTCACCAAATATAAGTTTAATAACTTGAAAATCTAAATATAGTAAACCAATCATTAACTTCATACTCGGGTAGGACCATATGCACTAAGCCAATCATTGACTTCAAAATTTTAGTGGAATTGAAATTTTTTCTAGATAAATATTAATAAGGGTTAGTAATTAATTATATTAAAGGTAATTATGAAAGAATCATCTTAGAAAGCATTTTAAATTAATTTTATCTCATAAAAATTATCTCTCCTACCTTAACAAATATTATCTCTTCCCATAAGGCTCACAGTCTCCCTTCCTTAGCACACAAGACATAAATAAAATTAATATTTTAGTATGTTAATTCCTATTCCCTCTCTAATATCTAATGGTCACCTATAAAGTCCTTTCCTAAACCTTATCGGAAATCCTAGAAATCTATAAAAAGAAGTTTTTTCTTGCCTAATGTGTATGGTAGACAAACGAATGACTCTACGAAATTTATCGATCTGAACTTTTCGGTCAGCCTATAGCAGTATTAACGCGGATATCTTAAGGGATAGGGTTTGGTAACTTTGATTTACTTGGAGATTCAATTTATTGTAGGGTATTCTTGTTATGAGCAGTGAGTGATTAAATAACTCCTCAAAGCATATTTAGGATGGTATTCAAGGGTTTCGGATCTGTAACAAGATATTTTGTTTAAGGCATGAGCAAAACCAATTCTATATTTGTTGACTGTCAAGGAAAGCAAAGTCAATCGGAGCATGTTGTAAGCATCCATGATGCAAGTCTAATTACAGATTTTTATAACAACAAAGGTTATCCTGCAAAAAGGAGAGAAGGATAACAAACCAGTTAACAAATCTATTTACAGTCTTCAACAAATGGACTACAAGGAACAACACACCTAAAGGTCTCGGCACTTAGGAAATTACATTATTTTAGGATAGTGAGGGTATTCAAAGGTTGTTTCAATTCTTGGTCTTCCTTAGGTCCTCATTGAAATACATTTGAACTTATGCAAGAAAATATTCGTGGTACTAGTCTCTAGTTTCGGTAAGTTGTGTTGCATACAATTTGTGTTTGAAACAAGTCTTGGTTCATGTCTTGCATCACGACAATTCTTTTGAGACTCATATTTAAAATTCAAGGTTTGTACATATTTAAATTCCTTTCATTGTGTACTTTAATGATTTTTGTTAGATTAAATTGAGGACTGCACAGTAGTGTGTAGTAGGCTATTTTTGAGTTAAGCTGCAATTGAATTAGTACTTGAAGTTGTGTTCAGTTTGATAGCTATTGTAAGTTATGTCCTAAGTGTGTCTAGACTTCCTTGTCATCATTTTGTCTAAGGCTTATAGCTACAATCTTCACTGGTGTCTAGTCCTGCTTAGAATCTAGGTCAGTGTTGTGGTTTGTTTTGGTTAAGAACTAGTTGAATATGAAGAGTGTAGGCTGCTACAACAAGTCAAGAACAAAAGGGGCATACTCAAAACACAAGGACATCTCAGGAACGTATTGTAATGATTTAATTATGTACTTTCACTATTATTTACTTTCATGTGTATTGCAGACAAAGGTAATTTGAAGGGTATTTTGTTTTTGTTTGGGATTAGGCTTCGTTTGGACTTGCAGATTCAATACAATTTAAGCATCCTCAACTTCTACAAAGAACAGTGACATAAATATAGATCAACCAACGACATCAAGTAAGGAAGCCAGGCACAAGCAATAAAACCGTGAAAATTGAAAAGGAGATCAAGCAATATAGTGAAAGGACAAGAAAGAAAATGACAAAGAGAATAAGCATTCCAGCAGTATCTGCATCAATATCTCTTGTCTTGTAAGGAGTTTGTCCAAGAGTCAGTGTCATTTGTCAAACATTATACATTACTGTAAATGGTCATTATCCCTTGTAATGGAGCCCACATTTGTAAGGATTTTGTGTCATTGCCTAGAGTTGAAGAAGGCAAATTTGTTTCGGGATAAGGGCGTGTGTTGTTATGGGACAAGGGTTCTTGTTTTGTCACGAAATGGGTTAGGTCCTATAGTTGTTGGTCAATCAAAAAAAATTCATTGTAAAATATCATTGTAACGTGGATCATTGTCCCTGGTACAGGAGTCCACACTTCTATTATATTTTTGTCTTTGAAGGGTGGTAGAGTGGTACTAGGCAGGTAAATGAAGTTGCCTCAGGTTGGGTCCTGTAAACACTTCAGGGTGGTAGGGTGGTGCTAGGGTGAGTTGTGGCTTGCTAGGGCGTTGGGGCATCCATTCACCTGACTATTGATAAAACCAGGGCATTGGGGCATCCTTCTAGTGGGATCTAGAGAAGAATGATGTTCTAGAGTTCTAGGAAGTCGTAGATTTATTTTCAGTTGGGGATGAAGATTAAAGAACTTATTAGAAAAGCGTTCGGTGGTTTTTGACTCGGAGGGGGTTTTCCACCTAAAATCTTGTGCCTACTATCTCTATTTGTTCATTGTTGTTTACTGCTCTTACTGGACAATAATAATAATAACTGAAGATTAACTAATGTTATAAAAAGGTTTAATAAAGTGTTAATTGCTAAGAAATACTGATTCACCCCCCCCCCCCCCCCAAGTATTTCCAACAATTGGTATGAGAGCTTGGTTCCTTCGGTAGAAGTTTAACAACTGGAAGGAGATCATCGAGTAAACAAGGAATATAGTTCCTCTATTTAATGGAGATAACTATGCACTTTGGAGTGGAAGGATGCAAGTTCATTTACTTGCGCAAGGATATGAAGTTTGGAAAATTGTCAAGCAGGGCTACCAAGCAACAAAAGAGAAACAAGGTAAGAAAAATATCGTAAATGATGCTAAAGAAAAGGATCTTATTATAAGTGGACTCGCTCTATATGTCTATGTTAAGGTATTCGGTTGTAAAATATCTAAGGAGGTATGGGGCAAGCTTCATAATATATATGCAGGAGACTCGAAGGTCAAGGAAGCAAAACTTCAAATTTACAGAGCTCAATTTGAACAACGAAGGATGAAAGAACATGTGAACATCGCAACTTACTTTCAACGTTTAGATGAAATAACAAATTCCTTAGAAGGATTAGTAGAACTAGTTGATAAGATGGGAAAGTCCTCAGAACTCGTTCATCGAGATTTAATCTTAAGGTTTCGATGTTAGAAGATATATCAGATTTAAGAAACTTGAGTATGGATGAACTACATGGGATACTTACAGCTTATGAAATGAGGATTGAAGAAGAAGATGTCTCATCTAATAAAGAAACTACATTCAGAGCATCCAAGAAAATTATGAAGGGCAAACAAGTATCAAAACCTAGATCTAGTTGTTGCAAAGAGGAAGAAGAAGAAGAAGTAGGACTTTCAGATGAAGAATTTGTGTACATTACAAGGAAGATGGAAGGAGGAACGTGTAAGTATAAAGGAAAACTTCCATTAGTATGTTTTGACTGTGGTGAGATGGGCCATTTTGTTGTTAAGTTCCTTCATAAGAATAAAACATTTACAAAAGGAAATAAAGGTCAAAGAAATTTCAACAGCCAAGGTAGGAAGCAAGGGTTTAAGAAAAAATTCTCCAAGGAAGATAGCTCCTCATCTGAAGAAGAAAGTGACAGGGATGAAGAAAACAAAGAAAGAGTATTATTTATGGCTAATCATAACAAGATGGAAGAATCTGACAAAGAAGAAGATGAAGAAGAAGAATAAATGACTGAAATCTAATTTCAAAACAAAGTTGTCATAATTATAAAAGAACTCAAAGCATAAAGGAAAAATGTTAATTCTCTGGAAACCGAATTGAAGGAGGTAAAGAATCTCAACAAAAGGAATGAAGAAGAAATCATAAACCTCATAGTAAATATAGAAGAAGCCAAAAGAATTGAAGAATCACTCAAGGATGAGTTAAAAGAAAGCAACGAGGCAAGGGAAGAACTAGAAGCCGAAATAGCCTCTCTACGAAAGGACGCAGAAAGGGTAAATTTCCAACAAAACCGTGCAAGTAGCTCTAGAGCATTAGATGAGTTCATAAGTAGTCAAAGGAAAAATTAAAATAAAGGACAAAAGAAAATTAAAAATGACGCAATGCCAAGAAGTAATCAAGAGACTATTCCTCCTCCAAGAAGGAATGAATACAAATGACCATTTAGACAAGATAACTCATTCAGATATGTAAATTCGTTTAATGGTTATTGTTTTTCATGTGCTAAATTTGGACATATGGCTAGGGAATATCAAACATATAATAGGTACAGTTATCAAAGATATTATCAATGGAATCAAAACCCTAGAAGATGGTATCCTATAAGTAGGTTTGCAATATCACAAGACAGGTTTCACTACAACTCTGACAGTAGAGAGTTTACATCGTATGCTCCATTATTCAATACCAACATTGAATGTTACAAATGCAATAAGTATGGTCACATAGCTCAAGATTGCAGGTAAAATATGGAATCCTCCATGAATAAAAACCCTAACCTCAAATATAGGAAATGACAACACATGCAATAAGATCAACAAAATGATAAAGTTTCAGCAGTAATGCTTTTAGGCTTTGTAAGTGCAAAATATCTTGAGGTAGCAACAAGTACATTAGGTAATGACAAGGTTGAGGATGATCCAACTAAAGAGATGGGTAGTACATTATTTTGAAGAATCCATCATGCTAACTCCCTGAATATTGAAGAGGGAGAGTATAAGTAGCAGTAGTGGTACATTTGAAAATCAATCATTGACAGGTTGACATAAAGGAATATTATGGATAGTTTCAGTGGCAAGTAAAGTTAATCCATATTGATAGATAGAATCAATAGTAATAGTTCATGTGAAGCATAGTATGTCAAGTGAGCATTAATAAAAACCATTTCAAAGCTGAAAAGTTGAAATCAAAGTATGGATGGTTTATTTATGGCTTCTAGGCCAGATGTGATGCAGGCAGTTGGGAAAGCTGCAAGATTCCAAGCAGCACCAAAGGAATCCTATGTTATTGCGGTAAAAATTATTTTTTGATATCTTAAGGGAACAACAAAATATGGACTATGGTATCCTAATGGAAATGAGCTAACCATCGAGGCTTATACCGATGCAGATTGGGCAGGAAGTGTTGATGATAGTAAGAGCACTAGTGGATCAGCCTTCTATCTAGGTGGTTATTTTATTTCATGGTTGAGAAAGAAGAAATATTCAATCTCATTATCCATAGCGGAAGTTGAATACATAGTAGCAGCGGTTTAATGTACCCAAGTCCTCTAGATGAAACAAATCTTGAACGATCTTCAAGTAAAGTTTGATGAGCCCATTCTAATTTTCTGTGATAACACCAGTGCCATCAGTATCTCCAAGAATCATATGATGCATTCAAAAACAAAACACATTCAAATCAAGTACCATTTTGTTAGAGAACAGGTTTGCTGAGAAACACATCAAGGTTGAATACATTGGGATGGAAGAATAAATCATTGACATATTTACCAAACCTTTACTGCATGAGGCATTTGAGTATGTTCACCCAAATCTTGGGATTCTCCCAAGTTCCCATTAGACTATTATTTTCTCTATTCAAGTAGATAGGGGGAGCTGAGGTAGATTAGAGATTCGCAGGAGAGGCAACTTGTCAAGGGGAGTTACCCTTTTCCATTGATGTCAAAGGGGGAGAGAAAGAGTTAGGAAGGCTAGAAGCATGATGCCAAGGAGATTTATGATCACGAGGGGAGTACTTGTGTTGCCATAAATGCCAAAGGGGTAGATTGTTGATAGGTGGTTGTCATTGATGTCAACCCAAGCAGCACGAGGAGCTACCCCAATCTTCTATGGAAACTTTGACATGGCAATTCATGGAATATTGCGTCGATATCCTTCTAGATAGATCCCCTCTATGACATGTTTCCGTTGATATATGGTATGCCTCATGTGGTTTGAGAGAAAATTGAGGTTGAAGTTGAAGACCTAGTTTTGTGGGTTAAAACCCTAGTGGGTAGAGACATGATACCTTATTCACCAACAGTTGTCAATATATGATAGGGAATCTCACTGTAATCTCATCACATATAAGTTGAATAACTTGAAAATCCAAAGATAGTAAACCAATCATTGAATTCACACTCGGGTAGGACCATATGCACTAAGCCAATCATTGACTTCAAAATTTTAGTGGAACTGAAAATTTTTCTAGATAAATATTAATAAGGGTAATTATTAAAGCATCATCTTAGAAAGCATGTTAAATTATTTTTGTTTCATAGAAATTATCCCTGCTACCTTAACAAATATTATCTCTTCCCATAAGGCTCATGGTCTCCCTTCCTTAGCACACAAGACATAAATAAAAGTAATATTTTAGTATGTTAATTCCTATTCCCTCTCTAATATCTAATGGTCACCAAAAAATCCCTTTCCTAAACTTAATGGTAATCCTCATAATCTATAAAAATAAGTTTTGTCTTGCCTAATGTGTATGGTATAGAAACAAATGAATTTGTGAAAATTATCAATCTGAACTTTTCGGTCACCCAACAAGAGTATTAGCGCACGTATCTTAAGGGATAGGGTTTGGTAACTTTGATTTTCTTGGAGATTCAATTTATTGTAGGGTATGATTGTTATGAGAAACAAATGATTAAAAGACTCCTCAAAGCATATTTAGGATGGTCTTCAAGGGTTTGAGATCTGTAATAAGATATTTTGCTTAAGGCATGAGCACAGTCAATTTTTGGAGTGAACCTACATCCAAGACTAGAGACTTGGGCATGTAATTTGACTTGAAATTTTGTCACAAAAACTCTATATTTGTTGGCTATCAAGGAAAGTGAAGTCATTTGGAGCATGTTGTAAGCGTCAATGATGCAATTTTAATTACATATTTTTACAATAGCAAAGGTTATCCTGTAAAAATGAGCGAAGGAAGGATAACAAGCCAATTAACAAATCTATCTAGAGTCTTCAAAAAATGGACTACAAGGAACAACACACCTAAAGGTCTCGGCACTTATCAAATTACATTATTTCAAGATAGCGAGGGTATCCAAAGGTTGTTTCAAGTCCCAGTCTTCCACAGGTCCTCATTGAAATACATGTGAACTTTTGCAAGCAAATATTCATGGCACTGGTCTCTAGTTTCGGTAAGTTGGGTTGCATACAATTTGTGTTCAAGTTGTATTTGAAATAAGTCTCAATTCATGTCTTGCATCAGGACAATTTTTTTGTACCTCATATTTAAAATTCAAGGTTTGTACACATTTAAATTACTTTCAATGTGTACTTTAATGACTGTTGTTAGATTAAATTGAGGATTACATAGTGGTGTGTAGTAGGCTTGTTTTGAGTTAAGCTATAGTTGAATTAGTACTGTAAGTTGTGTTCAATTTGATAGCTATTGAAAGTTATGTCCTAAGTGTGTCTACACAGGCTTGTCATCGTTGTGTATAAGGATTATAGCTACAGTCTTCATTGGTGTCTAGTCCTGCTTAAAATCTAGGTCAGTGTCGTGGTTTGTTTTGGTTAAGAACTAGTTGAATAAGAAGAGCGTAGGTTGTTGCAACAAGTCAAGAACAAAAGGGGCATACTTAAAACACAAGCACATCTCATGTACGTATTGTAATGATTTAATTTTGTACTTTCACTATTATGTACTTACATGTGTATTGCAAACAAAGGTAAGTTGAAGGGTATTTTGTTTTTGTTTGGGATTGGGCTTCGTTTCGACTTGTAGGTTCAACACAATTTAAGGATCCTCAACTGCTGTAAATAATGGTGACATAAATATAGATCAACTAGTGACATTAAGTAAGGAAGTCAGGCATAAGCAATAAAACAGTGAAAATTGAAAAGGAGATCAAGCAATAAAGTAGTGAAAGGACAAGAAAGCAAATGACAAGGGTGTTTGTTGTTATTGGACAAGGGTTCTTATTTTTTCATGATAAGGGTTAGGTCCTAGATTTGTTGGTTAATCAAGGAAAATTCATTGTAAATTATCATTGTAACGTGGATCATTATCCCTGGTACGGGAGTCCACACTTCTATTATGTTTTTGTCTTTACAGGGTGGTAGGGTGGTGCTAGGAAGGTGAATGAAGTCACCTACAGGTTGGGGCCTGTAAACACTTCAGGGTGGTAGGGTGGTGCTAGGGTGAGTTGTGGCTTGATAAGGTGTTGGGACATCCATTCAGCTGAATGCTGATAAAACCACGGCATTGGGGCATCCTTCCAGTGGGAGATGGAAAAAAATGCTTTTCTAGAGTTCTGGGAAGTCGTAACTTTCTTTTCAGTTGGGCCTAACGATTAAAGAACTTATTAGAAAAGTGTTTGATGGTTTTTGACCCAAAGGGGGTTTGCCACCTAAAATCTTGTGCATGTTGTCTCTATTTTCTCCTTTTTGTTTACTGCTCTTACTGAACAATAATAATAATAATTGAAGATTAAATAATGCTCTGAAAAGGTTTAATAAAGTGCTAATTTCTAAGAAATATTGATTCACCCCCCTCTCAGTAATTCCAATAGCTTGTAGGCCTATGAGAGCATACAGAGGTCCCTGGACACTAGCATGCCCATAGCATGAGAACGTCCAGAGGTCAAGTGGTCCAAAATCTTAGTGGGACCCAGGGGTCGGTTTTAAGAAAGTTTGGATTGGTTCCTGAGGGTCTGAATGTTGATGTTGAATGTCTGTATGGTGTGTTTCTGTCGGTTCCACTTCCTTAATGTGACTTAGGAGGTCGAATCATATCATAGCGGTCTCTCATCACATGTTTACCCTGGTTGGTCGGTTTCTTGGGTAGATGTGGGAGGAGGGTGTTACAAAGGTCTAATTGGGACTCCACATTGGGAGGCCCCCTAGCTATCGATGGTATATTCCATCCCATCAACACCTGCTTGTTTTAAAAAATCAATTTTATCAACAATATTAAACTGATTCATATTCAATTTGAACTGAGTGGTCTTAACTTCTTCATGAGATTTACTTCCTTTATGAACAATCTTTATCACTGCAATATTTAAATACATGTATTTTTTATCTACCACAATAAGTAAATGAGGAGGATCTTTGCTTTTAAGTTGTTCAACTTTCTCCTGTCTATCCTAGTAACCTTGTTGTTTGATTTCATCGTAATAGGTCATGATAGGATTTTTAACTGATATAGCTCCACTATCTATTGACTGAACAACCTTAACTTTTTTTGAATACTGCTCATGAATCTAAATAACATATTATCTTGCAGAAGATATGCCCTTTGACTTATCAAGTACAAGCATCAAATATTTTTCCTGGGAACATGTTGACATGTTTCTCCTTTCTTCCTCAGTGAAATATTCTTCATCTATAAGCATCATGTCTTCAGTAAATGGCCTTTTAGATCCACTATCAAGCTTGGTCAGGGTAACTATTTATGTCCCTGCTTGTCCTTGCTTTGAAACACCTTATGATTGCTTAGAGCATAAGTCAGAACTCTTGAGTGCAATCCCCCACAAGTCATATTTTCAAATTGGAAAAAAAAATCAAACACTCCAGCAATCGAATTTTTTGAAAATTTTATTGCAGAATTCCAACAATAAATTTGCCAGCACAACGAAATTATGGCGTCGGTATACTATACAGTGTCTTTCCAATAACCTACAATTGGGATAAGGGTTTCCATTCTGATATAGAGACGCGTACCATTTAATGATTAAGTATTAATGAATGGTCGAAGCAAAATTAAGCCGCGTACTAGTGAACAATGAAGTATTGAGGAGAAAATTCTCCATCAATTTACCCGCGTACACTAACAATATACTAATTCTCCATCAATTTGAATCTGACATGGAAGAATACAAAATCCATGTATTTATGATGAGAATTTAGTCCATAAGATAATAAATATTGAGGTTTGAGTGAGAAGGAGTAACCTACATCTTAACAGTGCAACTGTAAAACCCTAGATCCCATCAAAAGTGCCAAAAACATTAGATCCATGACTAATTGATAGTCGCAATCATTTTCTATTTATGAATACATATAGAAATTTCATGTATCTAATGTTTGAAAAAAAATGGTAGATTTAAGGGACACAAATTCCAATGAATGGGGATGGTTACTTGCTTGGGATATTGAGTTTCCTTATAGCAAGAAAATCTAGACAACTTCATGAAAACCACTAAAGGTTGGTTGGTGAGCTTAATGGTCTAGTGTTTTTTTAATTAAAGGAGTTCAAGAAGAGGACATAGACCAATATTTACTTGGAGATTGAAAATCAAATAGGATGAGAAATTAATGAGTTATGGGTTGCGCAGGCAGCTAGAAAATCAAGGAATTCAATGAATGCACATTGGAAGACAATCTAAAAATTATAGATGTAGAAAACAACAGGAAGGGGTACACTCGATGACGTAGAACAACAAGGGAGAGATTAGGAAAATAGAGGAAGGGACAAAAAAAACTACAAGCAGTATATCCATGAGGCGCAAACTATCACTATTAAAGAGGAGAAAAACACATTAGATAACAACAAAAAAGGAAAAAATCTAGGCATATCTTCGAACTAGAGAACTGAAGATATCTACATTGTGGAGAACCTCTGGCACATTGGCAACATGTGAATACATATTTTGGTTGAGCAATAGGAGAATGAGGAGGGATTCTCTATAGGTGAGGATAAGTTTCAAGATGGCCTTGGGGATGGCGGGTGGAGATGGTCTTCTCTAGAGTTCCTTGACAACCTGGAGTGGAGATTTACTCAAATTCTTGGTAAGGGAATTTCTCGATTCCTTCTTTGCATGTTTCTTTTGGCTTGGCAGTGGGTTCTGAATACCCCTCAATGGGTGGAACCAATGTACTACATTTCCTCAAGGTGGATATGATCTATTTTCTTCATTTTCCATTATTTCCCTTCATTTTCCTCCTCACATGAAACCTATGACCTTTCACCTTCCTTTTCTCCTAATTTCAATTATTTTCATAAATAAAATGCCAATAAATGCATCATGCCTTTCCAAAACCTTTTCCATTTCCTTTTCCAATTTCCTTAGCCATAATAAACCAAACCAATACCCATTAGGATGTTCCCCCGACCATTCAACATGGAATATGTGTCCCATCACAGTGGCCTTATGTATATTTTTACATGGAATTTTTACCAAGGTTGTTACATGCAAGTGAGCATTGATAGGTTGGAACAAACTGGTTACACCAAAGCAGATGGGTAGGTTGGGTCTTACAAACCCTCACCTCATAAGTTCATCATACACTATGAATTTGTGGTGGCTCTAGTTTTAGGGTGGTCTACAAGTTTGGAAGTAAATTTGGCTTTGAAATTATATGCCTAGGACTACTCAGGAGGGTCGTTTGTGATTTGAAGGTAAGATCAATAGGTCTGGTATCTAGAATTGGGCATAGGAGGGTAAGGAACTTGTAATAAAATATCTTTTTTGGGAGGTCAGAAGAGGGATGACAACATCCTTTTGGGAAGACTCTTAGAAACAATTTCCACCTTTGGAAGGAAATGAACAGTTATAAGACATAAAACACTTAATGAAAACACAAGGGGTTGTTAAGGTGGTGTTGATGGTCAAAAATGACCTCATCGACAGGTAAGGGAGACCACCTGGTTAGAGCCCCGACTAATCTCTTATTTGTTTAATGTAGTGGTTCCAATTGGTTCAATTTGGTCCAGTTACCCTCTCTCATTTTCTGTTGGCTTATAGTATGTCTATTACTTTCCAATAGAAAAGATAAATCATATACGCCCTCTTGCAGAACTCTTGCAAGAAAGTGATCCTTAAGTTGAATTAATGGCTACCCCAAGCCACTCTAAACTCTGCCCCTGTGTAAGAGGAATTCTAGAATGAAATAATTAAAAGCAAATGCAAATCTACTCTAATATGCAAGTAACAAAAAATAAATCCTAAATCTATCTCGATTGAAAGAAGGATTAGTCCCCTCTCAACCAAGAGAAAGGTAAAAGGAGATTTGGACCAACTTTGAATTTAGAATAAAAATGAAGTCAATAATCCAAGGAAATAGTTCCAAGACTTATTACTAGTTCAAGCAAGTATATGTATTCAACTATCTAATGAATAGTCATCAAATCTCTTGTGCACATACATCCAAATTCAAATAAAATGAATTCAAACTAAAAAAGTATGATTGCATTAAGGAAATAGTTCTCATAAAACAATTATTATAAAAACCATGATAAACTTGACATGAATTTGCTAAATAGTTAACAAGTATTTCGTGTTTATCTATTTGAATACGTTAATTAACTTATTAGATCCTTAATTAAAAGATAGCTTTCAAATTATTTAAACAAGCATATAATTAAATGATTTACAATAGTGCAAAACTTCATAAAACACATACTTATCCGGATCAAGAATTGCATCAAATTTTATTAAATGTAGACCATCAATCAACCTTTATCTCTGACAATAATGTACAAGAATTAAAGATCTAATCAAATCCTTCGAGTACATGAAATCCTCAAAACAATTCATGATAGCATGAAATTTTTAGAGATGAAATACATATCTTCTAATCTCCACAAATCTTGTCCAAACTAGCTAATTATCTACAAAAATGTTTCTCCCTACAATAGTGCAAAAATCCCTCTCTTTGCATAGAATTTCCTCCCCAAGTTTTAGATCTACAACCCCCTTTTTCTGCGTCTCAAAACTGTTATTTAATTACAAAAATGAAAACAAAAAATGGAAAATTGTTGAAGTTGTTGCTGCCAATCCTACATATTCTTCCTTTTTGGGCCCTTCTCATTGCTCCATATCTTCATTACTTCATTTCCTCAACTGCTCTCCTTCCAAAAACAAATCAAAAATAAATTAAATTGCAAATCAAAATCATGAAAATCAAAATTACAGAATTTGGGAAAACAAACTTCTCCAATCAAAATTCAATTAAATAAATAAAAAATCAGAGCTTCTCATTGATCCCTATAAAGATCTTTTTGTTCAAAAGGGACATAATCAAATGGATATACAATCAACAGAAGCTTTGGGCAAATGAACATGCAAAAAAATAGAACTCAAAAAATTAATTTTGATTGCAAATTCGGAGCTTAATGTTTTGCTAATTTGTAGGCTCAGTTAGTGACCAAATCTGGTCATGCAACCACTTCATAAATATTCTCCATGATTTCATATTTCCAACAAACCATCCTAAGCTTCATTTGACCAATTAAAAATCAACTTATAAGTCTCCAAAATTGAAGTGTCAAAATTATCAGCTGGGGAAAAAAATTCTCAAGCCAAAATTAAGAAATTTAACTAAAAATCGAATTCTAGTTAACTTTACAATTAAGATTAATTAATTATAATTAAATTAATTATATACCAATCAAATTAAATTAATTTGATTAATTACAATTTATAAAAATTTAATTAATTAAAAAAATTTGCGCTCGCTCTGCATCTCGCCTGCTTGAAAATTTTCGCGCTCGCTCTGCATCTCTTGGGCTCGGCTCTGCCCTGCCCGATCTGGGCGTGGAGCTCTGCGTCGCCGGAGAGGCCTTTGGTGTGCGGGGCGTTCTGGATTGGTGAGGTTCTGGCTCTCGTGTTAGATTTTGCACCTGTGTTTCGATAGCTCTGGGGGTTGATCTGAGTTGGTGTATGGGGTCCCTGCTTTGACCCCCGCCCCTCAATCCCCGACCATGACGAATGGAGGTGAATCCCTTCCACCTTCAGATCTAGATGCATTCTGATCCCTTGTTGCTGCAGCTGATAAGCGGCCGACCTCGGTCTCGCAACAAAAGTTCGTTAAAAAGGTGGACAACATCCCTACGGTGTCTCTACCGGTAGATGATGCTTGTAGAACAGCGCTAAACCTTGCCGAAAGGGGCCTCATCGGCCAGTTCACAGGGCTATGGCCATCCCCGAAGGCAGTAGATGATTGGGTCAAACGAAACTGGATCCCACTAGTTAAGGAAGGAATAAAAATCCATTTTGTAGGCAAAGGGTTCTTCGTCTTCGTGTTTGACAGCGGGGAAGACCGAAGCTTGATCTTCAGAAACGGGCCTTATTTCATGGGCCCTCAAGGGTTATATTTGAACAAATGGTCTCCAGATTTTGACCCTGCTCAAGATGTGCCCACAGCCGTTCCTGTTTGGGTGCGCCTCCCGCACCTCCCTCTCCACTGCTGGAGTCAGAGCTCGCTACAATCCATTGGCAATGCCCTAGGCAGGTATATTGATCAGGCCTCGAGGAAGGATCAATTCTCCTGCGCACGCATCTGTGTGGAAGTTGATCTGGAGGTCGGGCTCCCTGAAGCCATCAAACTTTCGGTGGTAGACTGGTCGCACATTCAAGAGCTAGATTACGAACAACTACCATTTAAATGTCGACATTGCCATGAATATGGGCATTTTGCAAGATATTGTAAAAAAAAATGAGGAAATTGCAGAGAAAGAAAAAGGCGGGCAGTGGAAGCAAGCAAAGAGAACAGAAAGCAGCAGGCAGAACAACAAAAACAAAGCAAAAGAGACAGGGAACAAAACAGGGCAAGAAGACGCAAGTAATCAAAACAGTGGAAGCAGGGAAGCTAACAGCATTGCAAGAGACAAAAACCCCTTCGAATCTCTTACACCACTGTCAGATCCTCCAGAGACCGAGCATGAAGATCTACCACAGATGAATAATGCAGACAATCAAGGGCCAGGTAACATCCCAAATCCGAACTCTAGCAATACTTCTTCTCCTTCTTATGCTGACATCATAAAACAAAAGAAGAAGAACCTAGAAAACACGAGCTCATCTGATGAGGAAACCTTTGAAAGACCATCAAAAAAAGTGGGAAGAAGAACAAACAAGGAAACTAGGGAAGAAGAATCAGAACGGCAGAAAACCCTAGGCAGTCAAACTACCATTGAAATGACCATCGGGAGAAATACAAGACCAAGGGCGCCCAAGGGAGGAGGCCCCACCCCATCAAGTGGTAAATGATGCAGCTGGTCTCTTGGAACTGTAGGGGACTAGGTAATCCCAATAAGGCAGAGGCTATCAAAGACTTATTGAAGATGGAAACCGCGGACATCCTTATGCTCCAAGAGACCAAAATAGAAGGGGAAACCCTTCTAAACACTAGCATTATGAAATGGAAATACAATTCAGGAAAGGTTGTCAGTGCAAGGGGCTCGGCCGGAGGAATAGGCACATTTTGGTCAAAATACTCCTTCTCACTAGAACGATTGTCTGAGACCCAACATTGGATCTTCATAGAACTGCGCCACACTGCAAGCAACCTCCCCCTTGCTCTGTTTAACTTGTACGTCCCTGTTCATTATGAAGAAAAGAGAGAGTGCTGGAGGACACTCTTGGATTATATAGAGCAGATCAACCCCACAAATATAGTCATAGGCGGTGATCTGAATATAATTCTAGATCCCAAAGAAAAAAGAGGAGGGATTTACTCTAGGGATCCTTTCATCAATACAGTGGGAAATCTGATACTGCAGTGGGACTTAGTTGACTTCAAACCCGTGAAAGGAAAATACACCTGGACTAACAATAGAACTGGAGAAAATCAAATCTCTGCTAGGCTGGATAGATTTCTCATCAGCAGCTCTTTAATGATGGACAACAGAATAGTTTTTTCCAAGATTCTCCCAAAGCTCACATCGGACCATAAGCCAATCCTTTTATGCCTAAAAGAAGAAGAAGATCTAGGCCCCCTCCCATTTCGTTTCAGTCCTCTCTGGGCAGGTAAAGAAGGGTTCTTTGAAACAGTCCAAACAACATGGAGGATAGATGTATTCGGATCCCCAAGCTTTGTGTGGGAACAAAAAATGAAAAACACAAAAAAATCTCTTAAAGATTGGATAAATAAATCCATGCAAACCCCCACTAGGCAGAGGAAGGAGGCAGTTCTTCAGTTGGAAGGAATACAATTCGAAATGGAGGAGAAAGATCCCTCTCCCACAGACTTAGCCAATGAAAAATCTGCCCAAAGGAATGCATATTGTTCTTTTCGAAATGAAGAAGAACATTGGCGCTTAAAGTCTCGAAGTCTGTGGCTTAAATCTAGGGACAGAAATACCACATACTTCCATAGACAGTGCAGGGCTCGCCTCTCACGTAATCATATAGCAGAAATTACCAACACTAGCGGTCAAGTGTATAAAGGATTTTCTCAAATCAAAGAAGCAGTTGTAAACCATTTTCAGAACCTCCTTAGTGCAGAAAGAAATGGGAATGAGTAGGATGCAGTAACGTTTCTCACAACCATTCCAAAACTAGTCAGCTTGGAAGATAATGATTCTCTGATGAGCCCAGTCACGGAAGAAGAGATAACTAATATAGTCTGGTCCATGGAACCAGACAAAGCTCCAGGACCTGACGGATTCTCAGTTCATTTTTATAGAATTTGTTGGGAGATAATCAAATCTGATCTCTTCAGAATGATAAGAGGAATCTTGAGGAAGGCAAAAGTGGGTGGAGGAATAAACTCCACCTTCCTCGCTTTAATCCCCAAGGAAACAAACCCAGGCTCCTTTGATAGATACAGGCCGATCTCACTCTGCAATTCATCCTACAAGATCGTGGCCAAACTACTGGCTAACAGAATTAAGCCCCTTCTCCAAAAGCTCATCTCTCCGGCCCAAGGAGGATTTGTGAAAGGCAGACAAATCCTGGACAATGTCATTCAAATCCAAGAAGCCCTCCACTCCAGTCAAACACGGAAAGAACAAGGTATGATTATCAAATTGGATATGTGTAATGCTTTTGATAGAGTTAATCGTTCTTTCCTGTTCAGGGTTCTTGCAGCCTTTGGATTCAATCAGGAATTCATAAACCTCATCAAAGCTTGCATTGAAAACATCTGGATCGCCCCAATGGTGAATGGTAGACCAGCAAAGTTCTTTTTAGCCACCAGGGGACTGAGGCAGGGCTGCCCTCTTTCTCCTTTTCTCTACATTCTGATGGTTGATTCACTAAGCAGAAAGCTGACATGGGAGAAACAAATTGGTTCCATACCTGGGATAAGAATTGTGCAAGGCATAGCCCGAGTGAATCATGCGCTCTTTGCTGATGATTCACTCCTGCTCGGGGGTGCTTCCATGAGAATTGTTAACTCCTTCAAGACCATTCTCCAAAAGTATTGCAGCATCTTCGGAGCGTTAATCAGTGAGAGGAAAAGTGTTGTTTATGGATGGAATACAGATCAACAAACAATTGAAAGGATTGCCAGCGAATTGGGGTTCAAAGGTTATGCAGCGTGGGAGGAGGTGATTTCAAAGTTCAAAAAAAAGATTGCAGCGTGGGGTGGCGTTTGGCTCACCACAGGCGGCAAGCTCACTCTTATTCGATCTGTGCTTTCAGCTTTGCCTACATTCCAAGCCTCTCTGCTGATGGCTCCAAGACAAATCGCAGATCAAATCTCGTGTCTAATGTGGAATTTTCTGTGGAATGGTGGGAAGGGAAACATCAATCGATTTCATCTAATTAATTGGGAAACAGTGAAGTGTCCCATTGCCGAAGGCGGACTCCAAATTCATGACCCCCAGCAAGAAAATCTAGCCTTGGGCTGTAAGCTTCTGTGGCAGCTATTAACCGAGCCTACGCATCCTGTCAGCCAGCTCTTAAAACTCAAGTATCTCAAAAATCAGTCGATCACCTCCTTCAATCCAGCGCTTTCTCCTAGAGGAACGCAGGCTTGGAGGCTCTGCTATAAAGGGATCGATTTCTTTAGAACACATTTGTATAAAATTTCAGGGAACAGCAAAAATATATTGCTGTGGAGAGATCGAATCATGGGTCACCCTCCACTTTCAGCTATTAATGAAATTGTAGATTTAAGAGCTTGGTTAAGTTCAAAAGGAATCCAGAAAATCGAGGATATAGCAGAGTGGGATAACAAAGGCAATTGGCAGTGCTGGACATTGCCTAACATTCCAGCACATTTAAAAAATCAGTTAAATACTCTCACAGATGCAATTACAGACTTTACACCTGTGCATAAGGACGAGGAAGACTCACGGGGATGGGGAAAAACAGGGGTGTACACAGCCAGACAAGGATACTTACAGATGCAAGGCAAAAAGGACTCTCCGCACCCGAAAACAGTGTGGAATCAGATCTGGGAAAACTTTAGCATCCCCAAGATCAATTTCTTCTTTTGGACTTTGTTCCACAACAAAATCCTGACTGGAGATAATCTGTGCAGAAGAAACATAGCTAGTCCTCATCGATGTGTGTTCTGCAAAAATGCATTGGAAACCTCAATCCACATGTTCATCGATTGTGAGTATGCACAGAAGGCCTGGACTAGCTTCTTGATAGGTCTGAATGTGAGACCCCCAGCACATTGTTCGATCACAGACATGTTCTCGTCTTAGAAAGCTCGATACCCCTCCAACATCGCTGACAAATCTCTTTGGCATAAGGTGTGGATTGCAGCTCCAAAATATGTTTGCTGGAAGTTGTGGCTTGCCCGGAACGAAATTGTCTTCAACCAAAAAGAAATGACTGCAGATAATGCAGCGGAGCAGGCCAAGAAACTTCTATTAGAAACTCTGAGACACTCCATTGTCAAAGATAGCTCCCTTCGAAATGAAGAAAGGGCATGGCTGGATGGCTTCTCCCCCATGCCGAGACCTTCAGCAATCATTCGCCCAAATCATAAGGAAAATTGGCAGATTCGAGACACCTTGGATAGTTTCCAGAAGTGGTGGAAATCACAAGGAAAATGCACTATCTTCTTTGACGGAGCCTCGAAAGGCAATCCAGGCAGGTCAGGAGCAAGGGGGGTTATTTACTTCCCGAATGGGAGAAAAGAGGACTTCAGCTGGGGACTTGGGCTTAAAACCAACAATCAGGCCGAAGTTCTCAGTCTTTTAAAAGCTTGTCAACTGGCCAGAAAAGGAAACCCAAGGGAAATCTTAGTCTTTGGAGACTCAGAATTGCTGATAAAATCTCTAATAAACAAGAAAGGGCTCAAGGATCCAGCGCTAAACAAACAGCTTACAAGAGTGAACAGACTCCTGAAGGACTTCTCCTCAGCTCAAATCTTCCATATCCTCAGAGAATTAAACACAGAAGCAGACAGACTGGCAAACACAGGATGTACTCTAGAAAAGAGCATGATCAACATAAATGCAGGAGCATCGAATATGGCAACTATTCCCTAAATGGGCAAGGCGTTCTTGTAAAAGCAGAGAATTGTATTGTTTGAAACAGTGAATTGTAATGCTTGATCTGGCTTCGGCCATCCATCTCTATAAATAAAAATACCCGTTTCAGTTTAAAAAAAAAGAAAAATTTAATTAATTAAAATAATTTTAAAATATAAATTAATTTAAATTAAAATAATTTAATTTAATATAAAACACAACACAATGAGTGGCTATTCGCTCCATCGAATGGGCCTTAGTGGCTTTTGGGAACTCTTATTAAGAGTCCCGAAATTTCATATGAGGAGGGATAAGGAGGTTTATAATACATTGAGTGATAAGGGAAAAGGTATTTCTGATGTTTATTTCAGGAGGTTTTATAAACGAAGTTACGAAAAATATGAACGAGGTGATGGTGAGATGAGGCAGAGGGGAGTTATAAGGAGTGGTGATTTCGGGGGAGTTATAAGGAGTGGTGATTTCGGGGACAAAATAAAATAGAGTTCTGAAATTTAAATGCTTCGAGGTCCCGATGGGAAGAGGGGGCATCGGAGGTCAGAAGCCTCGGGGAAAAATAAAATTTTGGGAGCTTTTAAAAAGGGTTCTGAAACCTTAATGTATATCGGGGGTTTTGAATTTTGGAGGAGAATTTAAATAGGTCCTGAAATATATAGGTGTCGATATGACGAGAGGTATCAAATAAGGAGGAGGAGAGGAGGGCCACGTGGAGTGTGACTTTCACTCCTTTGTATAAATTATAGTCACTCTTTGGTGTCTGGCTTGGCTGTGACCTTAAAAATGGATATTATTATTATTATTATTATTATAATAATAAGTCTTGACCTTATGAAAATTACGGCTATTTGAGCTTTTTGGGATTTCGGAAGTTTTAGGAATTGAAATATAAGTTAGTTTCCGAAATTGGGAAAAAAATTAATTGTTTTATAATTTTGGTTTGATTCTGTAGGATTAGTAGTAAAAAATTAATTAATTACAAAAATTAATTAAAATTAATGTTTACAATTAATAATTAATTAATTTACAAAAATTAAATAATATATATTTTTTAGTTGTGGCAGAAAAAAATCGCCGAATTTTAGATAAACATCATTTACAAATTGTGAATCCAAATGAGATGAAACAAGTATCGATAGAAATCTAGTTAAAAACCGAACGCAATAAAGTGAATATAATAGAAATCCAAATAAAATAAAAATCTTACAAAGTTTTCAGACACTTAACCGAAAGAAAATATTAAAAGACGATTTAGCCAAAATTTACGAAAAGGTTCCCCATTATTATTATAAAATAATAAGTGAAAAATGGAGGTCTTGTGATTTCCCCACAACAATGGCGACACACTGGGAAGAATCAATTATCTCTGGTTAAAATATGATGAATTTATTTTTGCCCAAGGGTTAAAAGTGAGGAATTCTATTAAAATGTCAGACTATAAAACATTTCGCATATGTCCCAAATTAATAGATCAAGCAATATAAATTCAAAAAAAGAATAAGTACCCAATGTAAACTGAGTCTAAATTTATGAATCTGAATTTTGGGAATATTTAATATTTAAGATTACCTCGTATGAGTGATAGAAGAAGATACAGATAGGAATTTTTGGTAAAGCATATATCCATCGATATGAATGATCTCTAACATTGCTTCGCTACCAATGAACCTTGTCAGTACCTTGACGAAGTTGTCTTTTATGGCATACAAGCATGGCCCCGCTGCTAGCGAGCGTCCATAGCCCCAATGGGTTTACTTGTATTTCTCATGCTTCCCCTTTTGATCACCCTTTTGATAAGCACATTTGCGAGCTAAGTTATGATGTACCTAAGTGAAAGAGGTGGAATGGTAAAAGACACTTAAGCAACTGGATATAATACTTCCATAATGTTGACTCCCATATCTTTCCCTACGACTAGCGTTCATAGGCTTTTATAAAGTGGAGTGATGGGATGGATCCATTGAGTTAAACTAAGGTCAATTCTTTCCTTAAAAAGAGAACTATATTACTTAGAAAGGATGTGTGTTCCTCCATGGAAAATATTTAAGGGAAGAGGGATTTAGGATTCCATAAAAAATTCCCTTGAAGATAAATGAAACCCATTGAAATAGACGGAGTAAAAATTTCTCATGTCTTCCAACCAATGTTGGGTGAGAAGAATTTATTCTACATAAATATTGGTGGAATCACGAAAATCAAACCATAACCAATAGCAAAATGGAAAAGAAATCTAAATTGAAGTGAAAGAAGAAATCAGCAAACTCCAAAAATGTCAAAATGAGGAAAGGAAAAGCTGAAAGAAAAGCCCAAATTTAAAGAAAAACCCTAACAAGACTAATTATAATATGTCTCAACAAAAGAGTAAAATAATAGAAGCATGTGTGTGTTCGTCCCATGTTAAGATTTTAATCAATTTTATCTTGCAGAGTTATAAGTAATGAATCTCTCGAACCGTAAAGGGAATAGCAGTCGTGAGGTGAAATTAAGCCAAATGAGAAATCTCTGCCTGGTACAAATTTTCTAGTTTCAAAACAAATCTTGCATGAGAATATATGAATGAT
Source organism: Pinus tabuliformis (assembly GCA_031772625.1). Lineage (NCBI taxonomy): Eukaryota > Viridiplantae > Streptophyta > Pinopsida > Pinales > Pinaceae > Pinus > Pinus tabuliformis. Next base: position 190,444,765 of record CM062816.1, read on the forward strand.
TTTAAACAAAAACAAGGCTTGTGAAGCAAATTCAAAGTTCAGGGACTCCCCAATTTAGCTAATTTGATGAACATCATTACTACTCTCTAAGACTCAAAAGCAAACAACAAGAAGAATGGGTTTCCAATCTGAGTTGGTAGGGGTGTGAAGAAAATCATGAAGACCTGCAAAATAGATGTTTAAGATCAGCAAGACTAAAAACAAAATTGAAACATAGAAAAAGGATAAAAATGGGAATATGTAATTTTCCATTGGAGAATTTCGTCAAATTTTACATAAGAGATATCGATTTTCTCCGTCAAAAGATAACCTCCTCTTTTAATTGGAATTAAAAGCATGAAGAAGTGGATTTCAATGCAGTTTTCATTGGCCCAAAATCATAACTTATTAAAGTTAAACTAAATCAAGTAGTAAAGCTAGGAAAAATAATTATTTATGTTCAAGGAATCCGAAGCAAATAAAATTCATCAAAAATGAAAATGAAGATGTGTTTCTCTATGAATTGCAGTGGCAATTGTTCTCTTTGTCAAATTTGATTTTATATTAGCCCCAAAATATTCATGCAATCTCAAGAAATCAATTCAAAGTCCCAAATAATGTAACAGTGGTTTGTGAGTATATATATGAAGAGGACTTGAATTAATGCATATCGTTGAAGTGGAGTGACATATTACTAAATCAGAATTAAAAATCAAAATTGACCATTGACCCATTACCTTTGTATATCTCTTGTTTGCTTACCAATTTGTTGTGTTGAATGCTTTGAAATGACAATTACACAGTTAATCTCAACAAACAATATGAAGCAATAAAAATATGATTATTCACATTAGCCAAGCAAGCAAGAATCCAGGTGAAAGGAGATAAGTGGAGCCCAAATCATGTAAATATGAACCAGGTGAAAATGACATCACTCGGAAATCGGGTTCTCGGAAAGACTTAAAATGGGATTTGTAAAATGTTTCGTGATTTAGAGGTCCTGAGATAATCAAAGAAAATTAAATTTGAATCGTTTATGCTTTCAAGGCCCATAAAATCACATTTAAATATATTAAGTGAAATTATGGAAAGCCACGTGAATTTGCCACATCAGATTTCGGGATGGAAATATCAAACAGTAATTTAAAATGGACATACGATATTACAATCCTCCAATATGGAAAGATCCAAAGTATGATGTATTGAAGGTAAGAGCTTCGATAAACAAGGCTTTTGAAATAAAAATTCCCCAATAGACGAAACTCTGATAAACCAAGCTTTCGCTATTAAAACATTTTCGGCGGAATTAGTTTTTGGAGGTTTAATTAAATCTCACTTACGATATTGGAAGTCGCAATATAAGAACATTTCATAACTTCATAAATAAAATTTATGATATCAAAAATGTTTGATAGTAAAGGATTTTAATGTATCACATGGGAATATTACCTTTTCGGTACATCAGGCATTCAAATATTGGAGATAAAAAATTTCGTAATATTTTATAAAATAGATCCGATATAATATGGACCCGAGAGTCCGAGAAACCTGCAAATTCGAAGCCACGAAGAAAATATCTCAGAAAATTTGTTCTCTAGAAATAAAACAAAAAACAGAGGATCGTGATTCCTCAGATTTACAAGATAGAGACTCTGAATAATCTCAAGAGAATGAAATGTGACTAAAGTGGATGTAGGATAAATGAGTGCAGGGCAAAGGTTCAACTCAACCTGGCAAATGTAAGATTTAGAATAAACAAAGGTAAAATCAAAGACACGAGAACTTGCTGCAAAATTTTGTGATTTTACTTTGCTTATTAATATTTAAAATGCAAGAAGTTGTAAGCAAATCTGAACAAAAAGGATCCAAACATGTTATTTCAGTTGCATCAATGAGAGGCGGAATATGATTATTGACTCATTTTACGAAAATAAAAAGAATCACCAATAAAGAGTACAAAAATTCTGATGATAATGTAAATGCTTCGCTGAACATGTTTGTGACTTCAAATATGCTAGTTTCTTGCTTTATTCTTCTACCTGTATTATTAAAGGGGAACTAAATAGAAAACAACAAACTAACTAAATCAAAACTACTCCTAATTGAATGGAAGGAAACATGACTAAGAATAGTCATACTTCCAATGTAACCATTCAAGCATTATATTTCTTGCATGTATGTGCATATCAAACATCAGTAATAAAAATACAATTATAATAAAACCAATAGAAATAAATATGAATACAATATGTACACTAATTACCAACATATTTATAAGAAAAGAGTTTATTTACAATCACCTTCTCTTGAAAATTTTTCTCTAACCAAATCTCTATGGGATCATAAAAATAAGGATAAGTAGTTGATATAGAATGGAAGAGTTTGTATGAAAGAGGAGATGAACAACCATGAAACAGGGCATTAGACAAGTATTAGCAATATTCTATGAAAATGAAGCTTCCAAACAACTTTGAAATGGATCAGTGAAGTGTGGATGGAGGCTTAGTGCATATGTCAAAAGATCTTCAATTTGGTTAGACAACTGGTCATATTGGATCAATGCACTCACAAGTGTTGATTATTGTTGAAGATGCACTCTAGAAGAAAAAGTAAGTTGATAAAATATGACCATCAAATGGAATTTGAAGATCAAAATCTCTTAATGGACATAATCTAAGTCTTGCAATTCTTCTTCACATTCTAACAATGCACACTACGAATTTTCAACACTTAACTGCTTAATATGCCAGGAAATGACACCTAACAAATGAAAAATTCAAACAGAAAACAAATCTAAAAACAAAATAGATGAAAGAAAAATAATGAAATCAACTCGTAATTTACACTATTGCTACAATTAATGTTACAACACAACTGAGAGTGATTTAAACTAATTTCCTTCTCACAAGCACTAGCCACAATAATACAATTAGGATGGTCATTGTATCAACTTGTGAAAGAGGAAAGATGCATGACTATAAATAGGAATGAAAACTTAATCATCATAAGAATCATAAATTGGGATGGATGCTTGAATGCTAAAATCATGAAAATGATTAATTGTTTGAAAATGAGAATTTATTAAAACAATTTCTGAATTAGAGTTTTCTTCATTCTCAAATATGATTTGACTTTGATCATGAAGATTTAATGAAAAGTAAGATAAATCAACATCCTCAATATCAAAGTAATCATGATAAATGGCTTCACAACATTGACTAGAATTCTCTTCATTCTCATACGATGATTCAAAACAAGAAGGAATATTAAGCACATGTTCATCAATGTCAAAAGAATAATCAATAATTGTCTCTCTACCTTGATAAAACTAACAAGCAATTCATTTATATCAGCCTCTTATTTTTATGGAAAAAAATTAAGGCAAAAAGGGGATAGATTACTATCAACAAAAATATCAAGATAAAGATATAAATGAGAATTAGAAGCAATGAACCTGAGAATATGTTTGTTTTCATAATCTTGTGTGTTTACTCCATTACAAATTTCAGATTCTTGATCATTCATTTGTCTACTTATGCTTTTTTGAAAATTGTCACTTGGCTGCCTTGCCTTTTGTATTTGATCAACATGATAAAATTCAGAAATTTCTATAGTTGAATGTACATTATTATAGTCTTCAATTTATACTTGTGCTTGTTGATTTATTAACTGATTTTTTGAATTTATTTCATATTGATTTTCAGATTTTAAGGCAATTATTTCTTCAATTTTGTTGTTGGTATCTTCTTGTAGTTTATTATCAAAATATTCCAAGCTTTGTGTGTGTTTCATTAACATGTTGGAGTGCATCAAAGTGATTATCAATGTTGTAGGAAATGTGCACCAAATGAAGAAATTTAGCATACATGGCAGAGGCAACTTCATCCTGATTAGTATGCACCTCCATATCGGAATTTTCGATCATGTTAATAGAAGTTGAAGAAGATTCATCAAATATTGAAATTGTTTCCTATGGATTAGGAATGCAAGGGAACAAACATATTCAAGCCATTTTATCAATTCAATATCTGAAGGTTTATCTTCAACTTTGAATCTTAAGAAAATTAATCGAAATCTAACAATAAAATTAATGAAATATTCATTTCCAAACCTTCGTAAATCTTCAAGTTCATCACATACATGTTCATAATCATAACCGTTAAATTAAAAAAAGAAAATGTGATAAATAGATCCAAACTTTGAATAGAGGCAACTGGAAGAGATTAATACCATCTTTTGTCTTTTCTCAAGGAAGAATAAGTCCTCCTTCTAGCGTCAAAAATGTTGATGGTAAAAAATGACCTCATCAACATGTAAGGGAGGCCACTTGGTCAGAGCCCCAACTAAGCTCTTGTCCGTTTAATGTAGTGGTTCCAATCGGTTCAATTGGGTCCAATTAACCTCTCTCATTTCTGTTGGCTTATATTATGTCTATTACTTGCCAATAGAAAAGAGAAATCAGATATTCCCTCTTACAGAGCTCTTGCAAGAAAGTGATGCTTAATCTGAATTAATGGTTCAACCAAGACACTATAAACCTTTCCCCTGTGTAAGAGGACTTCTAGAATGCAATAATTAAAACTAAATGCAGATCTACTCTAATATGCAAGTAACAAAAAATAAATTATAAATCTATCTCAATTGAAAGAAGGATTAGTCCCCCTCTCAACCAAGAGCAAGGTAAAAAGAGATTTGGACCAGCTTTGAATTTGGAATAAAAATGAAGTCAATAAGCCAAGGAAATAGTTCCAAGACTTATTACTAGTTCAAGCAAGTATATGTATTTAGTTATCTGATGAATAGTCATGAGATCTCTCGTGCACATACATCCAAATTCAAATAAAATGAATTCAAACTAAAAAAATATGATTGCATTAAGGAAATAGTTCTCATAAAACAATCATTATTAAAACCAAGATAAACTTGACATGAATTTGCTAAATAGTTAACAAGTATGTCATGTTTATCTATTTGAATTTGTTATTTAATTTGACAGTAATTATATCCATCATTAAAATATAGATTTCAAATTATTTAAACAAGCATATAATTAAATGAATTTACAACAGTGCAAAACTTCAAAAACCACATATTAATCTAGATCAAGAATTGCATCAAATTTTATTAAATGCAAGCCATCAATTAGCCTCTATCTCTGACAATAGTGTACAATAATTGAAGATCTGATCAAAGCCTTTGAGTGCATTAAATTCTCAGAAAATTTCATGATATCATGAAATTTTTAGAGCTGAAATACATCTCTTTTAATCTCCACAAATCTAGTCCAAATTAGTTAATTCCCTGCGAAAATTTTGCTCCCTACAATAGTACAAAAATATCTCTCTTTGCAAAGAATTTCCTCCCCAAGTTTAAAATCTGGAACCCCTTTTTTCCGTTTCTCAAAATTGTTATTTAATTGGAAAAATGAAAACTAAAAATGGAGAATTGTTGAAGTTGTTGCTGCCAATCCTGCATATTCTTCCTTGTTGGTCCCTTCTCATTGCTCCATATCTTCTTTGCTTCATCTCCTCAACTGATCTCCTACAAAAAAACCAATCAAAAATAAATTAAATTGCAAATCAAAATCAAAATTACAAAATCTGGGAAAACAAACTTCTCCAATCAAAATTCAATTAAATAAATAAATAAAAAGAAATCATAGCTTCCCATTGATCCCTGTAAATATATTGTTGGTCAAAAAGGACAAAATCGAATGTATCTGCAACCAATAGAAGCTTTGGGCAAATGAAAATGCAAAAAATAGAACTCAGAAAATTAGTTTTGATTGCAAATTCAGAGCTTAATTTTCTGCTAATTTTAAGGCTCGTTTAATGACCAAATCTGGTCATCCAACCACTTCAGAAATATTCTCCATGATTTTATCTTTCTAAGGAGTTGTTTTGGGCCTTATTGGCCAAGTAAAACTCAACTTATGAGTCGCCAAAGTTGTAGCATAATTCTAGATAAAATTATGCCCAAGCCAAAATTATAAAATTTAATTAAAAATCTAATCCTAATTAATTGTACAATTAAATTTAATTAATTATTAATTAATTGCAATTAAATTAATTGATGATGATGATGATGATGTTTAACGTCCGCTGAGACCAAACATTGGTCTATCGGACCTAAAGAAACAAATTATTTATTTTGATTTAAGATTTTATTCCTATGCTCAAAAAGCTTGGAGAGAAGCCTCCCAAGCTCACTATAATTTTGACATTGTAAAAGGCTAGGAAGGTGAGTATTGTAACAAAGATTGTGAAATTGAGATCTAATGTGGTTGTACGCGGGGCACTCTAAGAGGAAGTGGTTTTCATCCTCAATGTTCCTATTCTCACATATATGGCAGATCCTTTCCATCCATGGTGTTTTAGGAACTGCCCAACAACCTGTTCACTATGGAGCTCATGAGAATTCGTTCTAATCTTTGCTATATTAATTTTCTTGTTTGAGCTAGTTAAATTAGAGAGATACTTTTGATCTTCTAGGGTGGGGTTGATGACCTTCTTATAATAACTTAATTTTCTTTTAGTTGCTAAATCTTTCTCACACCACATTTTTTCTTTGAACTTAGAAGTAACAATATCTTTAATGTTATTTATGTTTTTCAATGCATCATTCTCATTGATCTCCCAATAGTTTAACCAAGCCCTTGTGTTTTTATGCCACCCCCGATTGAGCCTTAGGTGGTTTTGGCTGGAATTTAAAGCTAGTGTAGGAAGTCTATGATCGTCTATGTTATTGAGTTTGTGCTTGTACAACAGACACCTAATCATAGCTAGGCTCTCAATAGGGGAAAGACCTTCTTCTATAAGGAGAATAGGATAAGGTGTATTACTTTTAATTTTCAGGTTATAAGTTATAAAACGCTTCTAGATTTGCTCAATCTTTCTCCATGATTCTCTGGAGATGCTGCAACCCCAAACCTCACAGCCATATAAGATAACAGGAGTGACTAAAGTTTCAAAGAGGAACTTCTTTTTATCCCACATTATGAGGTTTGTTGTTTTACGCTTATTTTCAAGACCAAAATAAGCTTTCCACCCCCCATTAATCCTTTTCTCAATGCTATGGTTCCAGTTGAGCTTGCAATGAATATCAATTCCTAGGTACTTGTAACAATACACTTCCTCCAAGTTATTATTGTCATACATAAAATTAGCGTAAGTGTCCTTCTTGGATTTGATAATCATAACTTTTGTTTTGTCAATGTTAACAGTCATACCCATGGTAGTGCAGAAATCCTTAAGAAGCCTGAGTTGCTTATCAAGATCAGATGGGCACCTTGCGAAAAGAACAATATCGTCAGCATAGAGAAGAAGGATAATGACTATCCCAGCTAAGATCGTGCCATCACATCCTGCTTCCTCTAAATAGCCTTCGATCTTATTGATGTAAATTCCAAATAGGGTAGGGGAGAGGGGGCAACCTTGTTTAACTCCGATGTTACACTTAATATCTTTCGACCACCCCTCATTGCTCTTTAGCTTGGCAATTACATCCTCGTATAACCTTATAGCGACAGCTCTCAACTCGAGAGGAACCTTTAGCTCTTCTAATCTGTTCCAAAGGTTGTATCTAGGAACCATATCAAAAGCCTTTCTAAAGTCCACAAAGCAACAAAATAAATTGGATTTATCATTACGACATTCCTCCACAATGATAAGCGTAACGAGGTGGTCTGTTGTTGATTGATGCCTTCTTGTTGAGTGCAGGGCACAATCCAGCTTGTCTTGCTGAGGACTGAAACTGTTCAATGTGCAGTTTCAGTTAGCAATGACTGCGACCTAGAAAATTGCATTTGCACAATTCCCACGGCCAGTAGGGAACTAACTCTCAGAATTGCGCAGAGCAAGCTTGGAGGCCAGTGTTAGGCCAACTCTACACAATTTCTGGGAGGAATGTGGAGCCTTCGCTCTCATAAATGCACAATGCAAGTTAGGCAAGTTAAGGTCCACCTAAGGTAGCCCAGACTCACTGATGAGCGACTGAAAACATAAAAAATTGAATGCATGGCGAAGCTGAGTGCATACAAGAGAGAATGATCATGCATGAAAACAATGAGTGCAGGATTCAAGAAATAGGAAAACAAGCAAGTGTGTAAAGCGAGTCGCCGCAACGATGACCGTCAATGCATAAACAATGCCATGCATGCGACAATAGTGAGATGCAATGGAAAACTTGAAACAATGCTTCTACAAGCTAACATGCATTAAAACAACATCAGGTGTTCATTGAAACCAATAAAACATGACTCACACAAACCGAAATAAAAAATAAAGCGACAAAAAAAACAGCAAAAGACATGAAAAGCGGACTTACCCAGAAAAAGTTGAGATAAGTGTGTCAAATGCTCCTAGATGCGATGTGGGATGTCAGAGATCCAAGATAGATGTGAAGTGTTGAATAAATAGTTTTGATAAGATTGATGCTTATGATGTGCATGCCGCAAATCTAGGAAAAGGAAACACTTGGCGGGAGGTTTCTAAAACAGCTTTTGCATGTAACCTCCTGCTACTAAAAATGGATCCCTAAAATCTAGGGATGCTTTTTTTATTTCTTATTTTTACCTTTTTAAGAAAAAACACATGCATGAAAATAAATATAGGTCAGTCCTGGAGGGAATCGGTCAACTTGGGAGCACATGCAACGGACTACAAGCCTTGGAGTGACTTTTGCGCAGTTTCTGGGTTGAGCTGGTCTGGCTATCCCTAAGGCTCTGCGCTATTTCTAGACTGAAGCCCTTGCTGTCAGCTAGAATTGCGCAATTTTTTAGAGGAATCCCAATGATGGGTTGCTCTGAAAATTTCCAGAGGGAAGGCTGCCTGGTTTTTCTGCGTATTTCTAGTGAACAGCAAGCAACCTAGATGGTTTGTGAAAGTTTGGAGAGGAAGGTTGGTCCCCCTCCATATTTAAGCAATTTTCCAAGTGAGCATCACAAGAAGAAAATGAGAAAGCTCTAGAATGTCAGTCTACGAGAGGGAGGAAAATAAGCTGGCAAGCAGAGGTTAGTAAGCTACTGAAACTCAACTGAACCATATGTACTTGGATAGTGCAAGACATGTTGCTAAGGATGGTTGGCAGGAAGGCTCCAAAATGAAGCTAAGGAAAAATTTTGGAGGGTGGTTGTAGCCGCTACAACACTTGGTGATACACTGATAGAACTCCAACTCTTTGAATGGACCTTGTTTTGTGAAAATAAAGTCTAACTCCTCTGGAAGTATTGTTTGATGCTTTGATCATCATGGTTTACCACACTAGCTTGATTGAAATATGTAGCACCTTCCATGCTCTTGATCAGTCCACACACATTCCAAGCCAAATCGAAACAATTTTTTGATTGGGGATGAGGGGTATATTGGTACAAAAGAAGTATGACTTTCAAAGTTTAAGTTTCATCTCTATTTTTGCTCCACTACCAGCAGGCCTAGATAGTACCCCAACGGAGTCACGCAGGAACACAAGCATTGCTCCGCTACCAACGAGCCTAGTCAGTACTCCAGTGGAGTTACTTGCATCACCTCTTTGTGCAGGAAGCCTTTCTCTTCTTTCGCCTTATTCATTTTTTTCAAAATTTTCCACATTTTCATTTTTTCCTTTTTTCTAGAACTGTGCATAGGCACTTATTTATTTCTGAGGCAGAAGAGGGATCCCGACTTATTGAGAGAAAAATAGGTTGTTCCTTTAAAGAAATATTTTATTTATACCTTTGACATACTTTGAAGGTTTCCCCCTCACCTTACTCTACTAGACTGGGTTGACAAGGATTAACCCAAAACAACCGACTAGAGTAGGTGGTACTAGTTAGCATGCGAGCATTGTGTTTTCACCAAGGTTCACTTCAAACAAAACATATTTTCCATTGGTGTATCATTGACTAAAGACAAAAATTTCTATATAAAGAGAGAAGACAATCGATAACCAAGTATCGATAGTTGTACAAATCCTCTTGTACTTTACCTTGCTTGTTTCAAGAGTTTATCACGGTTTCATGCAAAACTAACCTACAGGCATAAACAAGTAGACAAATGAAAGAGAAAAGAGTAGAAGTAAATGTGAAAGCAAAGAAAGTACACAAAGCAAGCATACAAGCAAACAAACAAACAAAGTAAGAAAGCCAATATGCATGCAAGGAAAGAAAACATAAAGCAAACACTACTCCTACTCCTAAGCTAATAGTGCATGGGCCCGATCACGTGAAGTGATATTTCCAATGCAACCATCGCCACATTGGTTAACCCGTGTTGGTGAAGGCATGGTTCAAGAAAAACATAGTCGACAGAACCAACAAACATGAAATATATAAGAATGAATACAAACAAACTCCGAGTTTAAATGCGTCCACAGAAAAGAAATGAGTGAAAGCACAAGATAGACACTTTGTGGACTTAGCATGGTGTTGTGATACACTGCGTGCGGATGTTAAGCATATGCACTCTCTTGACTGTGACATGCAAGAAAACGTGAGAGAAAAAGATAACTTACGTCTTGCAAGTGTGCTTGTTGTGTAATATTCCTCCAATCCATAAGCAATAGGAACATGTGGTTCAAGTGGAGGAAGCAAAATCTATGTGTTGGATATATCTTCAATGCATACATATAAGTGATGAGGAGCCTTGGGTAGTTGAACAAATTCCTTATTGGAAGTGAAACCAAACTCAAAAAAGCAAGGGCCTGACATAACCATCATTTTGAGCTCAAGTGCCTCGACAACCTACAAGGTTTCGATTTCATCGATAGATATATCATCATAAACAGGTAGATTTGAAAAAACAACAACGATCTATCAAGAGTTTCAGGATCAAAATGATGGAAAACAAATTCAATTAAATAACAGAAGTGTTTAAATGAGTGCACACAATTTTGAGGGAGATTGCAGCACCATCGTTGTGGGGATTCACGAAGTGTGGTTGAAAGCATCATGCTAGCCTCTACTTCATCAAACTCTTCTGCATCCTCCAAGAATGAAAGGAAGTCATGTAAGTTCTCAGGCCAAGCCACTTCACCTTCAACATCATAGATGAATTCCGATAAGAGATCATAAGACTCCTTCGTGATTTCAAATGGATGTGCATTAGACAGACATCGCAGAGGGTGGACTCCAACGATATCCATGTTAGATGTGTGAAGATTGAAAATAGGATGTGAGGACTCAGCTTGTCATCTAGCCCTCCTTGTAGCACCAAAAATGTTGACAGTGTTGGACCCGCCAACATGTCAGGGGATCTCCCCGGTAAGAAGTCCCAACTAGACCTTAGATTGTTTGGAGTAGGAGTCCCAACAGTGGGTAGTATAGTATCGCCTTGAATACGGTTGTGCGCAGAGCTAAGTAAGATGTCTTTGTTGGTAACAAGGGTGTGACCAGCAAGGCAAGGAAGGTGCATGAAAGGATCTAACACACGGAAAGGTGAGTGAGTGTGCACCTTAGAAACCTGTGATAGCACGCAACTTGAAAAGGAACACATGAGCAAAAAGACATCACGAGATGGAAAGAAGGATATTCGATGATCCAAAGTGATGGGTTATATCAACAACATGCTTCGATAAGATTCATATAAACACATACATAATATTACATACATACATGCGTAAATAATAACTACATACATCATTAGAGTAACCAAGATAGTCGAACTATAATAACAGGATATGCGTGAAACGTGTTGTCTCTGTTATATTAAAAGAGTAAAAAATCCAATCATACATACAAACATGACTTCCACTAGCCCTGATAGTGCAAAATTACAATCACTTTCATATGCTCCTGCAAAGATATGTACTAGATCTGCACGGTGGAGAAGCCAAGGCTCGTTACAATACAATCCGAGCTTTCTCTAAGTCATCCTATAGGAAGCTTGGCTCAGAAAAACCTGTATAATGAGTTATGAGGTTCTATAAATAGCAAAGGGTGGGGTGACCCTTGACATTCCCCTTTGTGACTCTTCACCTACCCTCATGACTCTTCTACTACTACATGACTGTTACATTCTACTATCAACACTTGGTCTTTCAATTTTACAACAGGTTTCCATTACAATATGCACATGTACCCATGTGATACAAAATAGACTTGAGTAAGCCATGCAAGACATCATTAAGACTTGGACAGCTGTGGGCAGACTAACTCTTCGACATCCTTGCGATGATCGACAGTGGTGAACTGATTCCAAGCTTGGTAGTCTGGTATGGTGTCCGCGTACTCTGTGGTGACATCCTTGTGAAAGCGAACTCTTGCCTCCGTTGCATCCGGGTACACTGATTTGGCACCTCTATCCAACTCATCAAATAACATGCTCATCATAGTTTTGAGTGCAGCCAGACTAGCAACATTCTGATGCATGGTGTCTGCGTTCATCTACAACTCTATGCTAGTGGTTGCGCGCATAAACTAATCAAAGTAGATGTCCAGCTCCAATTGGACTTGGTTCTTTGAATTTGCCTCGGTGAGTGTGCCAATGGATGGGATCACATGCGTGCTCACAATGACATCCATTCTCTTGAACGCTCGTGCATGTAAATCCTGTAAGCTAGTGATGAGTTGCGGGAGTTCCTCATAGTTCTGGATTTGACTACAGATGTGTGCCTTCAACTCTACCGCCTTTGGCTTCATCATCTTTGGCAATTGCAGTGGGGATCTGTTATACCTCATTGTCCATATTTCCATATGATTAAAAAAAATGTGCAAATCTGAAAAGATGCATGCTCTCCTAGCACAACATTGTTGCCAACCATTGAGATGGAAAACTGACTTATGCACGATGTCGAATCTGAAGTACAACTTCCGCATGATTGTCTCGAGAGATGATAATTCATCTGGTATTTCTCTCCTCAACTCTGCTCTAGATGATGCTTTAACCTGCTCTCCTTCCTTGTTAGTTGCTTGTAGCTCCTTGGTGATGCGCTTGTTCTCAGCTATCAATAATGTAACACTCGAGCTTGTGGGTTCGACATATGCTTTGAGAGCATCGACCAATGCAGCTGGATGTCTGCAGATATCAGATAAAATCACTCGCTCTTCAAACTGCGCAGGAGATACATGGACATATAGATTAGGCACTTTGCGTGATTTCACAACTCTTTGTTGTGACTCATCGAAAGATATGTTGTGCATCTCCACTTCTGGATTGTCTTCAAGGATTTTAGTGTCTCCTTGATCACTTGGGCCTTTCTCTACTTCTGGATCTGGTGAAGTCAGTGGAGTGACCTCTTGGTTTCGAGGCATGAGGTCAATATCCTGATATGACTCTGGCTAAACCATATCCATGTCCATCTACTCTAGCATCTGTTCAATCTCTTAATCAAAGTTCTGCTCCTGTCACTACTCACCCTGTTTGCTCTATGCCAGCTGCTCGGATTAGTCAATAACTTGTATGGGCGCATTTCATCAATTTGTGCATGTTATTCCTCTTGTTGTTCATGTTCCTATTGTGCTCCCTTCTCTCTTCTACGCAGCTCTTGTTCTTCCCTAAGTTTTTGCTTCAACTCCTGCAACTCATTTTCTGCTTCCTCTAGCTTATGCTTCTCTCTCTGCCTTTGCATGATCCTTTTGTCACGTTGTTGCCTCTTAGCCTCAACCTCCAAGGCTGCTTTCAAAGCAAGTGGGTATGCTTTGAACTTACATCTTTGATCTACCTCTATGTTTTCAGCAACCTTCCTCTTGCCTTTGTCATGCGCAAGTTTTCTACCCTCCACTACTGCTGATGATGGTGCTTTCTGAGATGTTGCTTCCTTCTTCTTTGTTAACCACTCTATAGCAATGTTGAGTGGTTCATTGAGCCTTGATAAGTGATAAAAGTATCTCCATGGGTCTTCCTGAGGCCAATGACACACCCAATGGATCCAAGGATGTTGCACTCTTGCACAGTGATCCTTTACTAAGAAGTGTGGGTCATACAAATTGAAACATCTAGTGGCGAAGGTGAATCTCTTGAATTCCTCTATCTCAGCCTCAACATGCTTGAGATTTCAGATCTCATACAACCCGATCTGCAAAGGAAGACCAAGCCAAGGTGTCATCTTCTTCATATGAAGTCTACATGACAACCCACTTGAGATGTGATATGGCACTTCTTGCATGACCAGCTTATCCATGGCAAACTTCGGTAAAATAGGTGGATCCTTCTCTGCGTTGTACACCCGTATGAAGGTGCCAGGGGGTGATGCATACCAATCTACTATGTCGATCAATGCCTCCATTGCTTCCCGCGACATGTAAGGTGGATCCTGCTCAAATATCATCGTGTATATCAGGGTGATGAAGTGGTTTGATAACTGTATGATAACTCCACAGAAGCTTCATTCGAATAAAAACCTATGATAAGTGTGTACAAAGGTTTTTGAAGGCGTCCATGCCCAACCCAAGCCCGGGAACTGCTGAGGGGCACAAACTCCTTCAAGTATGTAAGTGGACATGAATAACTTAGCTTGCTGACCTTAGGGCTGGTGCGAGGCTTCTATTACCTATTCCTTCAACCTGAGAGCCAACATGTTGGACCAGTTGAAAGGTCTTCCTTCACTCGCCAATTGATCCAACACAATCACCCAACTCCGTGGGAGGGTTTCTGTGCTCTCCTAGTTGTATAAGTGGCATGCGAAAATGACCAAGAGCTGATATGCCTTCCGTAGTATCCTTGTCTTGTAAACCTGGTTGGGTTTTTTCTTGAACTTGGTCGGTTCTTTCACCCAGCTCTTCAAGATGTCTCTTAAGTTCAACACCATTGTCTCCAGATCATTATGCAAGACAATCTGGTGGATCATGTTCACGCATGGAAACACGGGATACCTGCATTCAATCCGGTACAATCCAGACTTGTGTATGTTGGCATAGATCCTGTGGTCTTCCAGGTTCTCCCCAAATGTGCCTGGATAGGTTTCATTGATGTCCTATCATTTCATCTTGATTTCATTGTTTATGAACATCTTAATGTCTTCATAGATAGGTAAGCTCATAGACACTTGCTCAACTGCATCTCCAGTTACACTCTCGACAGTGCCCTTTGACCCTATTCTCTTGGAATCCATTATACCTATAATGCTGAGAGACAGACGAACACCTGTGATACCTAGAGATAAAGCAACACTCATGGCAAACAATATGTCAGTTGAAAACCAAAATCTACTTGTGGACTGACATGAAACACACCTTGGTGACTAACTGGAAAGATTGAACAATTTTCACTAACTGGAAATCCTATGTAGAACACAGTCTGGACTGTTAATGGGCTGATTGACTGCTGAAACTGCACAAATCAAAGTCCATCTTGGCCTGCTGAAGACTGAAACTATGTAATGTGTAGTTTCAATCACCAATGATTTTAACCCAAAAAATTGGATCTGTGAAATTCCGGGGGCCAGCAGAGCACTACCTCTCAGAATTGCATAGAGCAAGCTTGGTGGCCAGTGATGGGCCAGCTCTGCTCAATTGTTAGGAGGAAGGTAGACTGTCACTCTCATAAATGGACAGTGCAAGCCACGGAAGACAAGGTCCAAGCTAAGGCAGCCTAGAACTATTGATGGGCCACTAAAAACATAAAAGGATGAATGCATGGTAAAGATGAGTGCAGACAAGAGTTAATGATCATGCATGCAGACAGTGAGTGCAAGATTCTTAAAATGGGAAAACATGCAAGTGTGTAAAGTGAGTCACCACAACAACGACTAATAGTGCAAAAATAGTGTCATGCATGCAACAACAGTGAGAAGCAATGGAAAACTTGAAAAAGTGCTACAAGCTAACATTCATTGAAAAGACATCATTCGTTCAATGAAACCAAAAAAACAACACTCACACAAACCGAAATTCAAAAAGCGAAATAAAAAACAACAAAAGACATGAAAAGAGGATTTACCTAGAAAAAACTGAGTTGAGTGTGCCAAATGCTTCTAGATTCGATGTGGGATGCGAGAGCTCCAAGATCGATGTGAAGAATGAGCTCTGAAACGTCGAATAAATAGTTTTGATAAGATTGAGGCTTATGACCCGCATTCCACAAACCTAGGAAAAAGTGACACTTTGGTGGGAGGTTTCTAAAACGACTTTTGCATGTAACCTACAGCTGCTAAAAATGGATCCCCAAAATCTAGGGATGGTTTTTTTTGTATGGGGAAAAACAACTCATGCACGAAAATCAAGATTGGTCAGTCGTAGAGGGAATTGGTCAACTTGGGAACACATGCAATGAACTGCAAGCCTTGGAGTGACTTTTGCGCAATTTCTAGGTCGAGTTGGTCTAGTTGTCCCTAAGGCTCTGCGCAATTTCTGGACTGAATCATTAGCTGTCAGCGAGAATTGTGCAATTTTTTAGAATCACGCCAGTTGCCACTCTTCACCTCAATAATTTAGGAGCAATTATTATTATTATTATTATTATTATTATTATTTTTTTTTTTTTTTTTTTTTTTTTTTTTTTTTTTTTTTTTTATTTATTTATTTTTTTTTATTATTATTTTATTATATATATATATATATATATATATATTTCGGGAAAAAGAACACATGCACGAAAATCAAGATTGGTCAGTCATAGAGGGAACTGGTCAACTTGGGAACACATGCAACAAACTACAAGCCTTGGAGTGACTTTTGCGCAATTTCTAGGCCGAGTTGGTCTAGTTGTCCCTAAGGCTCTGCGCAATTTCTGGACTGAAGCACTGGCTGTCAGCGAGAATTGTGCAATTTTTTAGAATCACACCAGTTGCCACTCTTCACCTCAATAATTTAGGAGCAATGTTCACCTCAACATGTTTAAAGTTTTTCCACACAAATTAACATGTTAAACAAGTCTCCAGGCGATAGAATCAAGGTAAAGAAAAATTAAAGTTTAAACTCACTAATTAACACTCTATTGTCCTATAATTTTATCGAATCAAAGTAAAGAAAAATTAAAGTTTAGACTCACTAATTACCACTCTATTGTCCTATAATTTTATCTATATTTGTTAACCATTCAATTTAAATTTATATAACTACTTTGATTAAATAAAATACACAGTAATAAAAAAAAATCGAAAAATATATTTATATATACATAATCACTCAAATCTAATAAAAATATAAAATAATAAGAAAAATGGAAAAATATATTTATCTATACATAATCACTCAAATCTAATAAAAATACAAAATAATAGGAAAAATTGAAAAATATATTTACACCGAAGGTTTCCTTCTTGAATCAGTTAAGCTATCAACCATCGTCTACCTTTTCATTTTCGACCGTTGGATTTGTCAAATTTTTCCACCATTGGATCTGTTGGATCTGTCAAAGCACGCTACCGCACAGTGCGCGTTATCCATGCTCAGTCTGGTCATAGTTTCTCTGGTCAACAATAAATTACCATAGTTTCTTCGGTGGGAAATAAGTGTATGAATGGTCCAGTGAGGCCCAACATTAGGCCTCACCTAGCGAGTGCATAAGGACTCAGCTAGCATGGGAGGAATTGTGTGGAAGCATGTTCAGATAACCATCAGACAACCTCCACTTCCACAAGCTTCTCGAAGGGTGGAGAGGCAAATGCAGCTTTCACCCATCTAATGCCAATAACAACACTGCCACTCATCAATCATCTAGAAAGATCAGCATTAAGGCGAGAAAAGAAACCTAACGTGAGACATTCACTCCAGGAAGTGGAAGACGACGTGAGTCGTTAATAGATTTATATAGCAAACAATTGTTTCTCACAACTCATTTATTTGCACATCATTCAGAAGAGAATCCTGATAATTTTTGATTGGGCAGGATTGTTTTCATATTAGCTCAACATTAATGGCATATCCAGCCAGAGCTCTAGCCTCCAGTCATGAGTCCCGGCTTCTAGGCCCCAGCTCCAGCGACCAGGCACCAGTCCCTGTATTTGCACATTTATTGTTTCCTCAATACATTTCACTGGAAGCTGCCAGAGCTGAATGACTTCAGAATAAGTGCAAGAGCCCATTCCAAATGAACAATTGCCATCGCACCAAACGATTGACATTTTGAAATTTTGGAACTATAAAAATATATGGGTAAATCAACTTTACATTTTCAAATGAGGAAGAGTACTTCTAATCTTTGTATTTCAAGAACGTTTATAGTGCTTTTAAGCACACAGAGTAATTTCTATTCATATCTATATAGAGCTCATGGGCTCCTTTAGCCATGGCCATTGCTCAAACTTTATACATTATTCATGAAATTTCGTGTGATTTGTATTTATATCTATATAGAGTTCATGGGCTCCTTTAGCCATGGCCATTGCTCAGACTTTATATATTATTCATGAAATTTCTATTTTGATTTTCTATTTGGTTACCATTGTGTTTGGTTAATTTTGCATTTTCCTTTGAGTGGTTTGTTTCTGGTAAAATATGTATTTAAAGAAGAATTGGAGGTGTGTTCTTTTTTTGAATTAACTAACTGCTCATAACAATATAATTATAATTTGTGTTATGGATTTCGATGGATTAATAACTTTTGTTCATATCTATATAGATCTCCTCGAGTCTTCCATTGTCAATGCCCAGAGTCTACATTACTCCAATGTGATTCCTATTCTAGTCTGTCCTCCCTTACCATTTGATAAAATACTCATTTAAAGAATAATGGGAGGAGCATTTTTCCAAGAAAGGAGTTTGAAAGTTAATTTTGGATGTTCTGGATTTGAATGATGAGTGTGCTTATAATAATACAAATATTTAAAATTTCATATTTTAAGTGTCTACTAATATTATGTAGAGAACAAAAAAAAAATGAAATATTATGAAAACTGAATTATGGCTCAACACCTAAATGGATAAATAAAAAAAACAGACCAAATATTTTATATTATTCAAAATAAAATATATGTTATTTAAAGATTATCTTTCTCTTGGAAAAAAACTAATAATAATTTTGCTTTACAAACCAACCAAATAATTTTAACAAGTATACTTGGTTATATGAAGGGGTTTCATTAAAATTGTTCCTTAACATAATTATTTTTTTCTAACCTTGAAATGATTGCCATATTTTAAATATTTAATTTCTTGGAAAAAATTTCAAATAACACAATGCAGAGTAATGCCATTGTGCGGAAATTCAATACATGCCATCGGAAATACAATATGGAACACTATACAATTAGAAATTGACATTGCAATACCATGACACACCAAAGTTTTTTGGAAAAATGTTGTGAAAAAAAATCACTGACAATTTTATGAATCATTGTTTTCCACCATAAGCATCCATACAAAGCAGTGACAATTTCACCAATAGTTTTTTGCCACCATAAGCATCCATACAAAGCACTGACAATTTTACCAATAGTTTTTTTCCACCATATTAAGCATCCATACAAAGCACTCACAATTTTACCAATAGTTGTTTTCCACCATAAGCATCCATACAAAGCTCCCTGTTTTATGTCTGCATAACTTTGATATCCCATTACAATGACAATATAGCATTAATAAATTCTTTGAACCTTCTAAATAGGAAATTAACATGTGACATAAGAACAAGATAATCCTAGATGCATCTTTCCATGAACATAATGAAATAATGGGCTCTTTGGAGTTTAACTCTTGTTGTTATTTATGGGAAAAATAAATGATGCAGTAATGCTAAGGAAAAAATCATTTTAGATCGAATAAAGGCAAGGAAGTGTGGATAACATTTATAAAAGGAAACCATTAAATATCCTTTCTCATTTGCCTTTCAGAGGAACCACCACATTGAGCCAAGTCACGGTAAATATTCATGTCCTCACAATCACATGGTTGTTTTAGCTTATTTCCAATAGTTACATGATTAGCATGGCTTTTAGACTTCTGCTCTAGTGTTGATATTGCATTATCAGTATCCTCTGTTGGCCCTATATAGCCATGGTTAAAATATGCAGTGGCATATTTTTCGGGTACCACACTCCCAATCTTTAAATTTGGTACAGTCACTAAAATTGCACACACAATTCACATATTTTGGTGATAATTCATTCAGTATGTTGTATGCATAACCATAAAACAAACTTGCTACTTAAAAAACAATGATGAAGGACTAATCTTCCCAAAGCTTCCATACCTTTAGTATATCTTTGCACTTTTTGGGGCAATTACTAGTTATATATACATAATCACTCGGGTGCCACTGGACGAGTTTGTTGAAGTTGGAGAGCGAGAGTGACCGGAGCGAGAGCGAACCAGTGTCTTCCAGCAGGATACCTCGGTACCTGATCCAACATCCTCTCGACACGTCAACAGCCCGACAAGAACACGCCACGCCTTAGTCCTCACCTATCAACAACCTATATCCACTCCTACCTACAGCCTTTCACCACTGCATGAAGGAATTACGTTCCATGCTCCACGTTGAAGCTCGGCTACATGTCCGTCCGCGAAAGACCAAGCATGCATGCGCTTGGATGGGAAGACAAATGGCCAGTGTCGTGTCTCTTCCATAAGGGCTTTCAACTATTATTTAACTGACCCTTCCTCAGTCGCGCGCGGCTTTTGGCTATCTAGCCATCCTTCCTCCCTACGTTTAGTGCGGGGAGGTACCTGCTTGTAGTCCCACGCTTACTTTTCCAAATCCCGTCCTTCCGCATAGTGGTAGCCACTGTGTTCTTCGTCGTCTGCTGATGGAATGGTGATGCTCTGCGCATGCGGTCTCCGGCGCTCTCGCTCGTGGTGGATGCTCTCTGTTAAGGTTAGTACCTTGCTCCTAAATCTGTAAGTTTCCACTTCCTAAATACGTATCAAGGTTTATATTATGGAATCTTAGAAAACAGTGACTTTTATGGTTTTTACATCCATGAATGTTCATATATAGAATCAAATGTCTCTCTCTCTGGTCAATTACGTTTAGGAATTTCAAAAACAAGAATGTTTTTTTAGTCTGTGTTATCCCTTGGAACCTCTTTCAAGATGTTTAAGGAAATCTTACAAAAACTCAGGAAGTTTATAGTAGTTTATAAACCATGCACAGACATAAGGTTCAGATTAGGAGAATGGTGGTGCATTGTCGAGGTATACTGCTGTTGTTTTGCCTGTAATGATTCTCCTTCCTTCTAGCTTATCCTCAGAAGTCTCGGCTTCGAAATCTCTCAAGTCCTCCTGGTTTGGAACAGTCCCTTTTCCCAGCGCCGGAAATTTTTTTTCGGTTGTCGGATTCTTCCGTTTTTCTAAATGAAATTTCAAAATCTCATAGGGATTGGGGATGTTTGTCCTTTAATGACCTGTCACGTACCTGAGTTTCTACAAATCTCTAGGATCATCCCTCTTTTGATCAAATTGACGGTCTGCTATCGTCATCAATAGTTAAGTTTTTGAACCTATTCACTGTTATTCTCCTGCGTTAGTAAATGCCTTGATTTCTGGAGGTGTCCTTCCAGGGTCCTCATCGATCTCTCGAATGTCCTATATGCCTGTCCTTGTGTCAGAATAGTTCCATCCCCACATTTTCCCTCTCCCGGCATTTATATAATCCAGGTTTCTCTCTCAGACGGAAGTCAGAGGGCTTTTATCATCCTGTACTAAACCGGACCTGGAAAACTGATAAGTATCTTGCTGTAATCCAAGGAAAGATTTATTGGAGGCGCATGGACGGTGGGTCCGATGCATCTGCCACGAAGGCTTTGATCCGGGCCACCATGGAGGCTGAGAGGGCTTGGGAAAACGCCACGCTATCCGGGGGGTGGCAATCAACCTTGGATGACGTGGTTGTAAAACCGTCTCTCCAGGGTGCTGACAGGGAGAAGGAACGACGTTCATCCCGAAGAAGAGATAATGCGGATCAAAAGGAAAAGGCTTTACACGAACACCTGAATCGCTATAATAAGTCCCGAAATCCTGTCAAAACCATTGATCCGCCTTCTACAATCAAGCTCGATAGTGTTCATTTGACTGAAAGGATTGAAAGCTTACAGAATCTCGCCCTGATAGGTAGATGGCATTTCCCAGAAATGAATGATGCTGAGATGAGGAAATGGTTAGCAGTCCATTGGAAACCAGTGATCGGATATACTCCTATTATATCAAACCTTATGAAGGAATGGTATTGCTTTCACTTTTTAAATGCAGCTGACGTCGACGCTATCCTCAAAGGTCCGTGGGTTTTTAGAAGGAGCTTCCTCGCTCTCTATAGGTGGTACATTGGGTATGATCCACTGAAAAACATGCCCTCTAATAACCTCATATGGGTAAAACTCCCAAATCTTCCTTTGGAGCTGTGGTCCAAGGAAACCCTCGAAGAGATAGGAAACTCAATTGGCAGATTTGTCTATGTAGATCCATGGTGTTTGGGAGAAAAGGATAAGAGAATAGCTTGGATTCTCATAGAAAAGACCTATAGGGGGGGATATCCAGATCACATCGAGATAGCTTGGAGAGATCGGTTAATCAAGCAAAGACTGGATTTTTGGGGCATTCCGTTCAGATGTGCTGCATGCCATAAAACCGGCCACCTAATAAAAAATTGTCCTCAGCATATGGTTCCTAAAAGCAGGTTATTTCAGCGAAAGGAGAGGAGACATTTCTCTTCGGCCAGCTTATCTTCCACAGAGTTGCTGGATGAACAGCATCCCAAGGTATCAACTTCTCCGCGGGTATTGTCTCAGGACCTCTCTCAGAATCTCGGAACCAGACCTGGCAGCCCAGTTAAGATTGATGGCCCAAGGATCGGTAGTTCCATAGCTTTTCACTGCTCTCCCATTCCGGAACCAAGAGATGATAAAGCCGTCCCCTCCCCTGTTCCTCTGCAGCTAAAGGACTTTTCCTTGGGATCTCTTCCCATCCCTATATCGTCTTCTTCACCAACTCCTGATAAAAATATTTTATCTCAAATGAAAGGAAAAGAGCCATGTGTGTCTGTCACTCCTGTTAATTCCCCTGCTTCATCTCCTATTAATCTATATGACAGTGATCTCGATTTTCTTCTCAGCAGAAAGTCTCTCGAACTAGAGCCATTAACTATTCACAAACCTAGGAATCCTGCCTCTCCTTTCATTAGCCCGGACTCTGCGAAGAATATAACTGTAAGAAAAAAGAACAGAGGAGGTAGCAGGCATTTTAGGGGGAGAACTATTGTTACAGACAGTGGGGTTAGGAACCTAACTCTGGTCGATGTTCCTATTTATGACATGCCGAATTCTCAGCCTCTTAGAGCAAGCGCGGCTGGAGAATCTTCCAAATGACATTTATTATTTCTATGAATATCAGGGGTCTCGGCGCTGACCCTAAATTCCTAGCGCTGAAGGATTTTTTCTACTCTACTCGGCCGGGAATAATTCTAATCCAAGAAACTATGCACAGTTGCCAGGCCTCCATCTCTTACTTTAGGAAAATGTTCCCATCATGGTATATGGTGGCCTCAGAGGCAAGAGGTCTGTCAGGGGGTTTAGCAACATTATGGGATCCTCATCGGATCAGAGCCAAAGCATACAAGTGTTTCGCTGGGATCATTATTTCGGCCTCCATTAGGGGCAAAGATTTCCCTATAAACATATTAAACATCTATGCGCCTTATAAAAATAGAGCTCCTTTTTGGGAAAAGTTTTTTGCCTCAGAAATGTTTGATATCGAACATCTGATAATTGCAGGCGACTTAAATGTAACATTGAGCTCTGATGAATGTTGGGGAAGCTGCAGGAAAAAGGATTCGCTTGCGGATAGCATAAAGCTTGAGCTTCTGAATAAGAACCTTGTGGATATCGCTCCCTCGGAAATGAAGCCGACATGGGATAATGGCAGAACTGAAAAGGCGTATATTGCCAAGAGGCATACCATATTCTTTAGTAGGGAATGCACTTGTATCCGATCACAGACCAATTCTTCTATCCTGGCGGGAAAAAGGCTTCAGAAAGGGGTATCCATTTAAATTCAATAGAACATATTTAGAGGACCCAGCCTTTAATGATCTCATCTCCAATGCATGGAAAGATTTATCAGCTAAAGCTATGTCTCCCCCCTTTTTAACATTTAGAGATAAGATGGCCGCTGTGAGAAAGTTGGTGAAGGAATGGCAAATTGAAAAAAGGAAAAAAGACAGGCAGGAACTTCAGGCAGTGCAACAGGAGCTGGACAACATTTTAAAATTGTCAGATGCAAATTCGTGCCCCTTCAGTATGAAATGTAGCATAAGAGAGCTCGAAAGGAAAAAATATAAATTGCTGAAGCAGGAGGAATCTTTTTGGAGGCTTAAAAGCAGGGCATTATGGCTCAAAGAAGGGGATAGGAACACGAAGTTTTTCCATAAATATGCAAATGCCAGACGTGAGAAAAACACCATATGGAAGATAAGGGATGGAAACGGAGGTTTCCTTGTATCTCAGCATGATATCACAAAGGAAGTCGTAAGTCATTTCAAGAGCCAATACAGAAGAAGGAAAGATGGTGCTTTTCAGGACATTCTATGGGGTATTGAATTGGTTCCTCAAATGTTTGACGACGAAAAAAACGAGGCCCTGTTTCAGCCAGTCACAGAGAATGAGCTTCTTGGAATTTTGAAGGCCTTTAAGAAGGATAAGAGCCCAGGACCAGATGGCTGGACAATCGAATTTTTCACCCACTTTTTTGACCTCATTAAGCATGATTTGCTGAGGATGGTGGAAGCGTCTAGAATGACTGGCAGCATTCACCACATCACAACATCCACTCTGATTGCTCTAATTCCGAAAAAGGGGGAGGCGGAATCCTTTCATGATTATAGACCGATATCATTATGTAACATTTCTTTTAAAATCATCACTAAAATTATTGCTGAAAGAATTAAAGCAACACTGGCTTCTTTCTTAACTAAGGACCAACACGCTTTTCTGAAGGGTCGCAATATTCTGGATGCTGTGGCTAATACTCAGGAGTGCCTGTTCTCTATGTCTTCACAAAACACAGATGCGGCCATCTTGAAAATAGACTTGCAGAAAGCCTATGATTGTTTAGACTGGGGGTTTGTTGAATGTCTATTGGCTAAGATCGGTTTGAGCCCCAACTCCATCCGATGGATCATGGCTTGCGTGGAGAATGTGAACTATGCGGTCATTATCAATGGTATTCCTTCCCATTTTTTTCAAGCGGAAAGAGGTCTGCGTCAGGGATGCCCCCTTTCACCTCTTTTATTTATTCTGGCAATGAACTCTCTAAGCATCCACATTAATAAAGCGGTCACTGAAAACAGATGCAGGCCTATTAAGATATGTAGGCACAACTTCATTTCGCATAACCTCTTTGTTGATGATGTGCTCTTATTTGCAATGCTTTGCAGAATATCGTGGATGTGTTTAAAAGATATTCTTGAAAGATTCCAAAGAGCCTCTGGGCTTATTATTAACAAGGCGAAATCCACCCTCTTTCACAATGATGTCAACATGGAGTTGGTGAATTGGATATCTGAGCTTTTTGGTATAGAGACAAGGTCGCTCAAGGAGGGCCTTAAATATTTAGGCTTTCATCTCAAAGCTAAGGGTTACTCCAAGAATGATTGGCAATGGCTGACAGAGAGATATTATAAAAAGATATCCGCATGGGAACACAGGAGTCTGTCCTTGGCAGGTAGAGTTATACTCTCTCAAGCCGTTTTATTGCAGATGGCTGTCTATTGGGCTCATTTATTCTACCTCCCGGCAAGCATCATTCACAAGCTGACCAAGGTTACGGCTAATTTTATCTGGGGTGGAAAATCTGAACAGCGGAAGTTCCATCTTACCAAAATGGAAAGTATATCATTACCTAAACGCCTTGGGGGTTGGGGTATAATGGATTTGAGGGTCTTTGGCAAAGCTCTATTATGTAAATCCCTCTGGAGAGGTATCTTCGGGGAAGGGCCATGGAGTGTCACTGTAAAACTAAAATATATGAAAGGCAAAAATCTGGAATATTGGTACAGAACTGGAGCAATTGGAACCAAGCACGGATCAACCATCTGGCTCAGTTTTCGGAAGGTCGAGAAATACTTTATAAAGAATCTGAAGTGGAGGATTCACTCTGGAAGCAGTATTTTAATTGGTTTTGATCCCATTGCCTGCAGTCGTGGAAACATCTCCATTCCTGAGAACCTCTTATATTTCCTTCACAGAAATGGTAACTTTACATGGGATAAACTCATATCCGCATGGTGTGGCCCTGTCCCTTTATGGAAGGATGCCATTGACCTTGGTTTGCCAGAGGAACTGAACTTATCATGGAAAGCTGTCAAAGATGCTCTCGGAGGCTGTGGGATTCAACGTTGTGGGACGACAGATCACCTAATTTGGATTGTGCCAAATGCACAATTGCCAGCCCGAGTAAAAGATATATACTCTGATATTATTTCTTCAAAGGTTCTGCATACAAGCTCTAAGTTTCCTATGGTACTCTGGAAATCAGGATGCCCCCTTAAGATGATCCTTTTCGCGTCTTTTCTATCCATGTAACTTTCGAATGGTGGTGCGGGCAAAGGGAGCCACGACGTATTCTTATTATTATTGTGTTATGGTGCGCATGGAAATGGAGGAATTATAAAATTTTCAGAGACTCAAAGGAACCCTATAGTTCCATTTTGCATCACATTATTGCAATCTACGATTCAGTTCCAAAAAAGCAGCCCAAAAAGAAGGGGCTTGCTATATGAATCTGGCTTTTGGTCTATGGAAGTAATGGAGGAAGAGAAGTCTTGTTCGATTCTGGAATTTGTTACTCCTGGTTATTAATTTTGGTGCCTTTTAGCTATTTTCCTGAACTTGATGTATATGTATTGCAATATGGATGTCCTGTATACACAATCCTTTTGTTTCATGCTGTTGTATTTGTCTTTTTGTACATGGTGCTTTTTCGGACCTCTAACATTTGCTCCTCCTCGAGATGTCTCGGAATGTGGCTGTCATATACCACATTTTTGTATTTTATATTGTCTTAATATAATCTGTGATGCTTTTTTCTCTGAAAAAAAATATACATAATCACTCAAATCTATAATCATCATTGCTTCACCAAATTTAGACTTTTCAAATATCAATTGTTTTTTTTAGTAATTGGAAATTTTAAAGTAAACCCAATCGATCCAAAAACGCTGCAAGACTCCGATATTCTCGTAATGGCATGTCCAACGAAGAAAGAATCGACGCCAAACCGCGAATCGTGGAAAGTCTCTGTTCTTGCTTAACGAAATTCGCACCCAAAATGAAGTCGATGTATAACGTTTCTAGATGTGGAATTTCCATTAGAGGCAATTGCTAGTTATATATACCTAATCACTCAAATCTATAATCATCATTGCTTCACCCAATTTAGACTTTTCAAATATCAATTGGTTTTTTTAAGTAATTGGAAATTTTAAAGTAAACCCAATCGATCCAAAAAGGCTGCAAGACTCCGATATTCTCGTAATGGCATGTCCAACGAAGAAAGAATCGACGCCAAACAGCGAATCGTGGAAAGTCTCTGTTCTTGCTTAACGAAATTCGCACCCAAAATGAAGTCGATGTATAACGTTTTTAGATGTGCAAATTCCATTCCTGAACGGAGAAGAAATGGTAACACAAAAATGTTAAGCGTTGACGTTGAGAATTTAGGATTTGTCAAAGACACCATGGAATTGCTGACACGTAATAAATGGCCGTCTCACGATAAATTAAAGAACATTTGAACATTACAACTAAATTAGTTAACCTTTGAATGAGAAATTGTGTCATTATTATATTTTTAAAACTTATTTTGATTTCGCTAATGATTTGACTAATTTTGATCACAGATTATTTCTATTCCTCAGTCCATAGCAATTCGACAAATTATTATTATAATTTGCTAAAATAGAAATCTCTGAAGGGCAAATCGACAAATCTTTGTGTGGGTTTATTTTTATTTTTTATATTTTCGTTTACCTGGGCAGTTTTTTAATCAATTTTACTTAAAATTCTAGAGATTTGTTAAATTATAAATTGATGTCTGTTAAATTATAAATTGATGTCAAATTTAATGTCGAGTGAATAATTTTTATTATTATATTAAAAAAAATCAAAATATTAAATTTATTTATATATTCAAAATATATTTTAAACTACCGACCATCTCATTTAAAAAAAATCAAATACTGAATTCAATGATATTTCAAAAATATATCATCGAAACGAAACAAAACAAAAATTACTTCCAAATTCCAGCCAAAACAAACACCCATACCTTTTAATGTCAAGTCTAATGGATACGATGAAAGCGTCGTTTAACTCTGATGGATTTGAAGCGTAAAGACGGAGGGAGACGTCTTCATATGAAAGCTATGACACATAACCACCCCTGATTCATTTCACTATCCATGACCGCCCAAAATCAGAATGCCTCCTCCATCTCATTGACTTATTCTGTTTATGCTCTTTGTATTCTCGGGCGTATAACACATTGTATTGGAGCTCAAATGTTTCCCACCACGGTCAGCCGACAGATTTCTGAAGTTTTTAGCGGTCTTTGGGTTCTGTATGCATACTGCTGTGTTGTCTACAACCCCAACGTCCGTGATTAGGGGTTGTAGTAGTCGATTATACTGTCGCCGAGCTGGTCTCTCCGGATTTTCCGGCTTTCCCAATGGCAACGAATCCTTCCACATTAATGCACTGAAGAACCCGCAGGAACTCCGACTCAGAGTTGTGGAGGCACAAGATTATAAGAGCAGTGATGGAATCGAGCCTTTGAAGAAAACTCTGTATAACTTAGCGAAATTATGGGGATATTCATGCACAGAGACTCCGGATGTCAGACCGATATACAGCCCGATTGAAAAGCTGGGTTCCCAGTATAGAATATTGTGTGATTCGACCATCAAATCGCCCAAGCAAAAGCTGGGGGAGAAATGGCGGGAGTATCAAGGATGTAACAACTGGGAAGGCCTGCTGGACCCCTTGGATGAAAATTTGAGACGAGAGATTGTCAAATATGGCGATTTCGTCCAGGCCACCTACAACGCCATGGACTTCGATCCCAAGTCCCAAGACTATGGGTGCTGTAAATACAACGAGAGTTCGTTGCTCGACAAAGCGGGGCTGAAGAACTCTGGATATAATATAACGCGGCAGATCCATGCCACTTCAGGAATCCAGCTTCCCGTGTGGTTAACGCAGAGGCTATCGTCGGATGGATTAGATTGGGTGTCCAGACGAAGCAGCTGGGTGGGCTTCGTGGCCGTCTGCAACGACGATCAGGAGATCAGCAGGCTTGGGAGGAGAGACATCGTTGTGTCGTACAGAGGAACCGTGACGCCATTGGAATGGGCAGAAAATCTAAAGGACGTTCTCACGCCTGCAGTGACAAAGACTTATAACAAAAGAAAATACCCTAGTTCAGGGTGTTGCCTGGAGCCCAAGGTGGAGAGTGGGTTTTGGAGTCTTTTCACTACCAAGAACCCCGAAGGCGAGAGCGCTTCGGATCAGGTGGTGAACGAGGTCAGAAGATTGGTAGATTTGTACAAGGGCGAAGAAATCAGTATTACAATCACTGGTCACAGCTTGGGTGCAGCCTTGGCTGTTCTAACGGCTTACCAGATTGGTCAAGAGCTCAATTCCAACGAGGATATTGCTGCAGGTAAAGGTAAAATTCCATTGGCTGTGTTTTCTTTCGGCGGGCCACGAGTGGGTAACCGTGCCTGGGCTGATAAAATGGAGGAAATGGGATGCAAAGTGCTGAGAATAGTGAACACCCACGATGTGGTCACCAAGGTTCCGGGCCTCGTGCTCAACGAACGCTGGATTCTGCAGCAGCAACGCTCAAAATATGTAGTTGTGTCGAAGATCTTCGACGTTCTAGACAGGATGCCATGGGCTTACTGTCATGTTGGGACCGAGCTTCGTGTGAATAACAAGTATTCTCCATATCTGAAACCCGATGCAGACATGAGCTGCTGTCATGATCTGGAAGCGTATCTCCATCTTGTGGACGGTTACCTGAGTTCCAACTGTCCATTCAGATCCACAGCTAAAAGAGACATCGCGAGGCTTTTGATGAATCAGAGGTCCAATGTCCTTCTCAAGCCAAAGCCATTAAAGAAGAAAGAAGGGTACAAAGATTCAACCAAAAGTAAATCAGAGACCTCCAACTTGTTTGTGAAGCAAAACATATTGTGTGACAGTCGGCACGATGATTCAAGCGAGAGTGGAGAGACTCGTGCCCGAATCTATTAATTCATAGACCGAATATTCACTCCAACCTCTAAATTGTGTATACCGCTATTCTTTTAATGGTCGATTTCCTGAATATTTTGGAATGGTCTTGTCCAAGCAAAAAAAATAATTTTGTTTGAAAATTTATTCTCACACTGATTCGTCCAATTCGAAGTATTATTGAATAAACAATGAAAGTTAAATTGAAATATAAATAAACAATCAAGTTATATATATAATATAAAATAGACCAACCATATATTATAATTGTACATGTTTTAGAATATTGGTTAAAATAGATCATTCAAATATTATAATTAAATATATTATAATTGTACATGTTTTAGAATATTGGTTAAAATAGATCATTCAAATATTATAATTAATTAAATTGTTATTTTAGCAGTTTCTGAATCTCACACTGTTAAAGTATTTTGTTCATTTAAACCTTTTGTTTCATTTACATAATATTTCAACTAAAAAGTACAATGATGGATTAAAATGTCTTAGAGTATGAAATTTGCTTAATTACCAATTTGTATTCTCTTTTTAATTTTAATGTCACAAGAACTAAATATATATTTAGTTTTAATTTTTTTACCAATTTGTATCCGCCCTTTTAGTTTTAATTTTAATATTTTTTATATCACAAAAACTTATAATATACTCATTTTAAATTTTATACCAATTTGTATCCACTTTTTGAATTTTAATTTTAATCTTTTATATCACAAAAACTTATAATAAACTTATTTTAATTTTATTCATTTTAATTTTTTTACCAATTTGTGTCCACCTTTTTAATTTTAATTTTAATCTTTTATATCACAAAAACTCATAATATACTTATTTTAATTTTTTTACCAATTTGTATCCGCCCTTTTAATTTTAACGTGTTCTATATTTCAAAAAATTGTAATATACCCATTTTTTTACCAATTTGTATCTGCCTTTTTAATTTTAATGTGTTTTATATTTCAAAAAATTGTAATATATTCATTTTTATTTTTACTATTTTTTTAAACACACTTAATGATGATGATGATGATGGTTAACGTCCACTGACACCAAACATTGGTCTATAGGACCTAAAGAAACAAATTATTTATTTTGGTTTAAGATTTTTTTCCTATGCTCAAAAAGCTTGGAGAGAAGCCTCCCGAGCTCACTATAATTTTGACATTGTAAAAGGCTAGGAAGGTCAGAATTGTAACAAAGATTGTGAAACTGAGATCTAATGTGGTTGTATGCGGGGCACTCTAAAAAGAAGTGGATTTCATCTTCGATGTTCATATTTTCACATATATGGCAGATCCTTTCCATCCATGGTGTTTTAGGAACTCCCCAACAACCTATTTCACTATGGAGCTCATGAGAATTCATTCTAATCTTTGCTATATTAATTTTCTTCTTTGAGCTAGTTAAAATAAAGAGATACTTTTGATCTTCTAGGGTGGGGTTGATGATCTTCTTATAATAACTTAATTTTCTTTTAGTCGCTAAATCTTTCTCACGCCACATTTTTTCTTTGAACTTAGAAGTAAAAATATCTTTAATGTTATTAATGTTTTGCAATGCATCATTCTCGTTGATCTCCCAATAGTTTAACCAGGCCCTTATGTCTTTATGCCATCCCGATTGAGCCCTAGGTGGTTTTGGCTGGAATTTAAAGCTAGCTTAGGAAGTCTATGATCGTCTATGTTATCGAGTTTGTGCTTGTACAACAAAAACCTAATCATAGCTAGGCTCTCAATAGGGGAAAGACCTGCTTCTATAAGGAGAATAGGATAGGGTGTATTACTTTTAATTTTCAGGTTATAAGTTATAAAATGCTTCTGGATTTTCTCAATCTTTCTCCATGATTCTCTGGAATTGCTACAACCCCAAACCTCACAGCCATATAAGATAACAGGAGTGACTAAAGTTTCAAAGAGGAACTTCTTTTTATCCCACATTACGAGGTTTGCTGTTTTACAATTATTTTCAAGACCAAAATAAGCTTTCCACCCCCCATTAATCATTTTCTCAATGTTATGGTTCTGGTTGAGCTTGTGATGAATATCAATTCCTAGGTACTTGTAAGAATACACTTCCTCCAAGTTATTATTGTCATACATAAAATTAGCGTAAGTGTCCTTCTTGGATTTGATAATCATAACTTTTGTTTTGTCAGTGTTAATAGTCATACCCATGGTAGAGTAGAAATCCTTAAGAAGCCTGAGTTGCTTATCAAGATCAGATGGGCACCTTGCAAAAAGAACAATATCGTCAGCATAGAGAAGAAGGATGACGACTATCCTAGCTAAGATCGTGCCATCACATCCTACTTCCTCTAAATAATCTTCGAGCTTATTGATGTAAATGCCAAATAGGGTAGGGGAGAGGGGCCAACCTTGTTTAACTCCGATGTTACACTTAATATCTTTCAACCACCCCTCATTGCTCTTTAGCTTGGCAATTACATTCTCGTATAACCTTATAGCGGCAGCTCTCAACTCGAGAGGAACCTTTAGCTCTTATAATCTATTCCAAATGTTGTATCTAGGAACCGTATTGAAAGCCCTTCTAAAGTCCACAAAGCAACAAAATAAATTGGATTTATCATTACGACATTCCTCCGCAATGATCCTAAGTATAACAAGGTGGTCTGTTGTTGAGTGATGCCTTCTAAAACTTGCTTGGCCTTTAGCCGGCTTACCTTCACTTTCAAGCCATATGCTTAACTTCTTTTCCAAAATACTACCATATAACTTGGCTAAGAGAGGTTGATCATAATTGTCCGATAATTAGAGGGGTTATTTGTATCCCTACTTTTGAAAATAGGGATAATGAGGCTCTCAGTCCAAGGTTTAGGGAACCCTTGCTTGACTACTTGATTGAAAAGCTTGTGGATGTGAGGGATGAGGACAAGACCTCCAATTTTTAAGATTTCCGCCTGGTAACCTTCAATGTCCTTAGCTTTCCCATTAGTAAGGCGATTAACCCCAAACTTAATGTCTTCTAAAAAGAAAACTTCTTTCGTTGTGAGCAGGGTTTCCAAATTATCCATGACATTTGGACATTCATAAAGCTTTTTAATATAGGAATTCCAATCGTGAAGAGTAATTTTATTAGTATCTTTAGTCTTCCTAGTCAGAATCTGCCTCCAAAATTTCTTAGGAGCTACCTTAGAGAGGTGTAAGAGATTCTCCCGTCTTTGACGAATGTACTGCCTCTTTTTCCTTTTAGTTAGGGATTTGTATATTTTTATCTTGTCCATTTTAAGAGATTCATCAACAGCTTCCTTAATTGCTCTCCTCGCACTTTTACAATCTTTGTCATACCATAGATTGGTTTTGCTATTTCTTTATTATTTGAAACTTCAATTGAGAACTTGTTAATAGAATATGAGAGGGTTGTTGTAAAATTATGATAGAGGTCTTCTATGTTGTCTATACTAGATAAAGGAAGCAAATTAGTTTTTAATTCATTTAAAAAGAGATCATTTTTATTTTGATCAAATATTAAGTTCTTTTGGCTGTGAGTATTATTTTCTATGGGAACTCTATGCATGACAAAATTAAGAGTTATAAGTAAAGGCCTGTGACCAGAGTCAAGTTCGTGGTCGTTTAAGATGTCAAAATTTATTATTTCGTTGTATAATGGGAGAGTGGAAATGACGTAGTCTACCACGCTGCTACCAAGTCCATGGATGCAGGTCATCTTGCTGAGATTGAGCCACTTCTTTAGACCAATCAAATTACTTTAATTTAATTAATTACCAATTATAAAAATTTAAATAATTTAAAAATATAGATTAATTTAAATTAAATTAATTGAATTTAATATATATATAAACAACATAGTAAAACGTGGCCATTAATTAGTAGCTATTGGCTCGATTATGGGACTTAGTGGCTTTTGGGAGTTTGTAAAAGATGGTTCTGAAACCATAATGCCCCGAGGTACGAGACGAGGCCTTGGGAAAATCAAACCATACGTCAACAAACCATTGGAACTTATAAACCATCAGAGGATTAATGAACCATCGAATGTATATATATCGGGGATTTTGAATTTCGGAGGAGAATTTAAATAGGTTCTGAAATATATAAGTGTCGATATGACCAGAGGTATGAGATAAGGAGAGGAGGGCCAAGTGGAGTAGGACCTTCTCTCCTTTGTATAAACTACAGTTATTTTATAATAATAAGTCTTGACGTTATGAAAATTATAGTCACTTTGGTTATTTTTGGGATTTGAGAAGGTTTAGGAATTAAAATTTAAATGAGTTTCCGAAATCCGAATATATTTTTAATTGTTTCAGGTGCAATAATTTTGTAGGATTATTAGTAAAAAATAAATTAATTAAGAAAAAATAATTAAAATAATTATTTACAATTAATAACTAATTTTATAAAAAATAAAATAATACATATTTGGTACATTTTTTAGCTGTGGCGGTAAAATCACCGAACTTTGGATAAGCACCATTTACAAACGGTGAGTCCAAATGAGATAAAACGAGTATCGATGGAAAACTAGTGAAAAATTGAATGTAATGAAGCAATCAAAATAGAAATTCGAATTAAATGAAAATCTTGTAAAATTGTCGAACACTTAACCAAAAGAAAATATTAAAAGACGATTTAGCCAAAATTTACAAAAAGGGTTCCCATTATTATTATAAAATAATAAGTGAAAAATGGGGTGTTCTGATTTCACCACAACAGGTGGAAAACTATTGGAAGATTACACAAGAAAACCCAAACTGGAAGCAGTGGAAGGACAGGGGAGACTGGGCTAGTATAGAAAACTTGAGAACAGAGTGATACGAGTCTCCTATAAGCAAGACATTATATGCTTGGGGTGATAACCAATAGGCACATTTACTCTAAAATTAGTGTATTCTCTTTTAGTGGATGTCCAGCCTTATGAGAAGAATATCATATGGAGGACATTGAGGAAAGAATTAAGATGGCTTAAGATCTCAACTTTCCTATGGTTAATTGCATGGGGAAATTCTTTAACCTGGGATCATCTTAGAAAGAAGGACTTTGAGGATCCATCGCATTGTTCCTTTTGTCTCCAAGTGGAATAAATTGCAAATTATCTCCTAATCACTCGCCCTTGTTAGCACTGCTACATGTTTGAGCATTTTTTAGGGTCAAGGACAGCTTGGCAGTGGTGTTTTCTAAGAAGGAGGGGCTAGCAGCAGTTCATTCAATCTTTCCCCTTCCATTTGCTTTACCCTTGTAGCTCCTGTCACCTTCATTTCCTCCTTCCATTTCATTTTCCCTACTCTCCCTTAACCCCGTTGGTGCCATTTTCCTCTATTTTCCTCATAAACTCCGTTATAATTCTATTTCCCTTGGTCCCTGGGCTTCTTTTTGTTTATAACCTGTTATAAACCCTGCTTAAGTACTTTTTCGGGCTGTCGGGCTTCCTTGTGATTAAAATTTATTGAACCCCGTTAACCCATTTAATTCCTGTTTAAACCTATGTTTTGTTTACCCTCGGGCACAAAGTTAAACTTAAGCCTAAGAGAGATAACCCCACACATACAAAATTTTATAACCCTAAGCTTTAAAAGATCCCGAGCCCGCAGATTTACATGTCACATCACCCGTCATATCAACCTCAGCGTATGTATTAACCCGTCAACCGTCTGATCATCCGCCCGTTGATCCGACGCCATACGCTTCTCCCGCTTCCGTAGCTTGCACACCCGTTAGCTCGCGGGGAAAGTGGTTTCCTCGCCATCACATCTACCACGTGCCTTAATCTTATTGCATCGCGATGCCTTGTACGTATACCGCATTTGCCTAAAGAGCAGTGCAAGGAAACTGTTTACTGCCATCCAGTACGGTCCCCGCCCGCTAACTTTCTCGCATCTCCACTGCCCGTCAACCGTCGGATCGGCCCAACCATGATCCAACGGTCCACGTTCTTCTCATGCATATGTCTCCTGATAGCCTCCATACGTTAATCTCCACCGCTCATTTGTTGAATCCAACGGCTGCTATTGATTCCCATTGCGCCGCATGTATTCCATTGCCTCCCGCTAGCAGATCATGATTGTTCACGTAATCCATCCAACGGCCAGTGTTTCATCCCGGCTCCTGTTCGTGTTCAAGGTATTTTTAAGTATTTGCGGCCTGAGTTTTGCACGCAGAGAAGGAGGGAAGTCACGAACCAGCGACCTGTGCATTAAAGCCCTCAACTACTACATTCAACACAGTGTACTTCCAAAGGACAAAAGGACCGCCTTGAGTAGATAAATCACTGTAGCATTTATTGGAATTTATTCAGTTAATACTTCACCTGTTCCAGGAGTACACCAGAGTATAGAAAGAGCCATTTTGTTCATTCATATTGTAGCAGAAAACCCATATCTAACTGAAAATGCGGTGGGTGGTCCATTAAGACACCTCCACGCATAGGCTAGCTAAGATGTTTTGTAAACAAATTCTATATATAGTGAAAAACAAGATGTAATGAGGTTGATGAGTGTTATTTTGTTGCAAGCTTCAACTTCTGGAGACCGTAACTACTTTGTAACCTGCAGCTTCTGGTCTTCATTTCCAACTAATACAAGCTTCCTTTGCTGTCAATTGCTCATTTTTTCACTTCTTCTATGTTCCAGGTTGTGCTTGTATGCATTTGTTCATGTGCTGTTGATGTTTAGCATCAAAGGGGCTGTCATCCCACCTCTATGTATTAGAAGATAGATTTGCAGACCTCTTTACTGGTTACAGCTGGCCATCACAGGGTCTTGTGCATCTGCTGGTGTGATCAGTCTTCTCCATCATCACACTTTCTCTAAACTGTGAGTAATTGGTGGTATAAAGCCTTGTAGTCTGGGGGTGTTCACCCATGTCTGGGGTCAATCATAGTAGAAGTGGTTATCTGGCTTGAATATGCAGCATTTCTTTCACTCATCCACCTATTTTTCCAACATTTTGTTGTGTTTGTAATGTTCCCGAGCATCACTGATATACAACCTAGGTGAGTTTCTTGGGGTGATAACAGCCCTTACGCTAGGAGTTTATGGGCTTTTGTTCAGCAAGTTTTTAGGTGTACGTTACCCAGTAGCATGAATATTAAATCATGGATAGAACAATGGTATGATCATAAGTATAAAAACCTGGTGGTCTTACGAGCTTGGCATCTCGCCCTGTTTTTTACATGGTGGAATTTCTGGAAGGACTGCAACCTAGGAATATTTGAAGGGAAAAAACAACATATGTCGCTTCTACAGGAAACCATTCTCAGGAACATTCGAGAAAAGGTGTAGATATCCCTGTCAGATTAGGAGAATGGAAAAATGGATGAGTATGAGGTTGTCATATTAAAAAGTCTTGATATTTCACCTAATATGCGAGTCTCTACTCTTTTTAAGAATAATGGACATAAGAATAACAACGAAAATTTGTTTATGCCTCCCCTAAGATATTTCATCCAATTGAGTTTTGACAAAGCATCAAAGGGCAACCCAAGAATGGAAGGTTATGGTGGTATTCTTAGGGATGAAAACTCATAACCAATACATGTTTTTGCCTTCTCATGCGGTATAGAAACAAATAATCTTACAGAGTTCTTGGCACTTTAGAAAGGTTTACAAATAGCTATAAGAGAAGGGTTTCATTTGATCTAGGTTCATGGCAACTCTCAACTAGTCATCCAAACCCTCTGTAAATTGATCCTAGGGCACAAGTAAAAAAAACTCATTCACAGCTAGCACCTTCAAGAAAGGGTAAGTGACATAAAAATTTTGTTGGCGAACTTTGATTATGTTATTCTTATTCATACGCGGTGGGAAGGAAATAACGCAATCAATGTATTGGCGAATTGGAGTAGCTCAGGGAGACACGTAGTCTTAGATGAATCTTGGTCAGTGATGGCTAGAAGAAAGGAGGTTTTGAATTTAAAGAAATGGCTAGCATATGATAAACTTTAGGTGGGAGTATAAATATCTGATGGGGATGCTTTCATGTCAACCATTTAGCGTTGGGGGATATAACAGAATTTTGTTGAGAATTTCGTTTTCCAATGTAATGGCTCTCTAGTGGCATATTCATAGCAGCATCATAATTATTGACATGTGCATAATATGTGTGGTGAATAGGGTGGCGGCCCTTGGTGGTAGAGCTACGCTTCACACCTAGCATCACATGTTATTTGCGTGGCACAGTTTGGTATCACAACCTAGTTCACATCTGATCAAGTAAAAGCAACTTAAATGTGAGAAGGTGGGAGGTATTGTCTCTACATACATTAAGTTGCATGGTTTCAAATTGTGTTATGCCTACTCTCAGATGGGTTTCCCCTCTCATGGAGGATTGGTTGCAAGTAAAGTCACCTCTAATAGCCGAGGTAAGCTCATTTATGAGAAAATCATTCACAAACATCTTGAAAGGAAGGAGTATTGGTTTATTCTCTACACATGTCTCGCCATGGAGAGAGTCCTGGCACATTACCTCATTCTACACACTTGATCACTCATGTCTTTGGCATGTTATATTTGCATGGCCATGGACTTTGGGTGGCATAATTATTGGGTCAAGGTCGCGACCGGTTTGTATATTCAATCATCATTCTATTCAAGCTAGTGCAGAGGTATCTTGTTCTTGTATTTCACTTACATTGTTAAATTATGTTTCTATCATAACCTCATAGAGGTCGGGATATCTCTTTGTAATCAGACTATCTCTTCTATTATTTCACTTACAATGTTAAAGTATGGTTTTGTTATAGCTTTAAAAAGGTCGATCCATCTCTTTGTATTTTGTTCTTGTATTTCACTAACATTGTTAAATTATTGTTCTATCATAGCCTTATAGTGGCTGGGCTATCTCTTGGTTGGTGATTGTAACTTCTTATTGTTTCACTGGTTTCTAGCTTTGTCGTTTGTTATATGCAAGGATCAATGTTCTTTGTCCATTTCCTTCACAATTCTAGGTCTGGTCAGTCGTTTGAACTTGTTATAGTGTTACCCTCTGCAACTCCTCAAAACTCAGACCCTAACAGGATTTCCTTTAGTTGTCCAGTCTTGGTGTGTGGAGTATTGTACCTAGATACCTTGTCCATCTAATTTTAATTGGGTTATGGTTATGCCAATAGTGTTAAAATATTAAAATATGGTAAAATTCCACTTTGTATAGCTCATTTGATGGATATGATGATTTCAATGAATTCCTCTTTTGGAGAGGACCAAAATTGACCTAAAGATCACTCAAATCGAATAACGGAAACTATATTTATGAATAAAATCCCACATTTGCATTTTGGACAAGATCGGACCTAAAGAAAATTAGACACCCTTGGAAGGCTATAAATACAAGTGACCTCAACCTCATTTGTACATCATCATGAGACACTCTTCTATCTTGGTTTTTGGCTCGCACAAATCTGAGGCTTGTTCGCGGAGGAACAAGTTCACTCTAAGAAGATATTGCATGGTTCAAAGCTCGCATTTTTTTTTAGGGTTTTGGCCCTCAGTGGCAGGCACAGGATAGAGAGATATCGACTGCAGTTGCTCGCTTTCAGGCTCATTTGGGTAATCGAAGCATCACATTTACATGCACAGCCTGTCCTCTGTGCGACTAGCATCTAGGGTTTCAGAATCTCAATTGCAAACTATAGAAATTCCTCTTAGATTCAAAATGCATATTGTAATATGCTAAAACAATTTACTTGAATCTACTCTACTCATTAGAGGAAACAATAAATGATCAATGAAATCACGAAGCATATAAGAGAAAGAATTCAATCACACATAACACAATGATTTTCTGGGGAAATCCACAGCTAAAAAACCCCTACTATCTCTATATTCCATTAATCAGAAAATATGAGAATATTACAATGCTTTGCTCAAGCCTGAGCAACCTCTACACTATCTCTATCTATCTCACTACTTCCCAGAAAGCCAATACTTAGTTAATTTTTTTGCCTACCAAACTCTTATTTCCTTTCATTGTTACCTTGGGAATTAGCCCATATTTAATTAGGAAATCCCACAATTATGAATTGTGCAAACCTCAAAGGCCTTCCTCTGATTACATGTACCACCTGTACAATTCGGATGATTATACAACTAATAGTACATTTCCCCTGAGCTCTGATCTCAACTGGATTTTTCTATGATCTGACATGCATGATTTAATTATGAGTGAATCTTCAGTTTACTGATTAGTGTTGGTTACACCCCACTACTTCTAGTTACATCCCACTGTAGTAAGTTACACCCCACTACAATAAGTCACACCCCACTACAGTAATTAGCACCACAATGCAATAAGTTACACCTCACTACAGTGAGTTATACCCCACTGATGTTGGTTACACCCCACTGTTGTTGGTTACACCCCATTGTTTCTGATCTCCCACTAATTCCTCCATCAGTTGGAACTAGTTTAACTGAATTTAACTCAGTTAGACTGAATTAAATAATTACAACTCAAAATAAACTCAACTAGTGCTCCTAATTATAGGAGACACTCTACATGACTCTAATTAGACCCTCAACTCAAACTTAACTGAGCTAACTAAGTCAAATTAACTTAGTTAACTATTACAAGTTGTCATCAGATGTGGAATTAGAATTTAATTCCTAATTTAATTCAAGGACAAATTAAATTAAGATTTTCTTGTTGCATTTTCAACACTCCCTCTAAACAAGAAAGGGATTATCTACTACCCCGATCCTATCTCTCTGATACTTGAATTTGCATCTTGACAATGCATTTGTCGAAATATTTGCATCCTACTCCTCTATAGGAATGTACTCCATCAACATTATTCTCCTCTGCACACAATCTCATAGATGGTGATTTCGGATGTCGATATGCTTGGACCGATCATGAAAAACTGGATACTCAGAGAGTTTGATACAACTTTGATTGTCACAGTAAATCACTCTAGGATCCATCTTCTAATAAAATAACCCAACAAGGATCTTCCTCATCCAGATAGCCTCACAAGTTGCTTGACTAGCAGTCATGTACTCTGCATCAGTTGAACTGAGTGCAATGGATCTCTGCTTCCTGTTGTACCAATAAAGTGTTGTTGACCCAATACTAAAGATACCCCCTAATGTGCTATGTTAGTGTCATATAATCATAGTAGTCAGAAAACAAGTTTTCTCTTTCAATTTTTTTCAAAAGTATAAAAGTGTGGCTATGATCTTGTGGAAGATCAAGATTTAGGTCTTAGGTGGAAATAAAAAAATTTATTATGCATTGTAAATATGTCAAAGTGTGTTAAGAGTCACAAAAAAGGTCTTTATATCCTAAGAGCTCAAGTTAAGTGGGTATAGGGTCAATTTACCTCAAGAAATCATGAGCAAGATCATGCTACCATTCCTTGTCATCATGGGCACATATTTGTATGTGTCTTGAGTCAGTTAAAATGTCAAATCATGATCAGTCATGACATCATCATCAATACAACGGTTAGGAGGACAGCAATGTGCTTCTGACAAGTGTTGCACATTCATCATTCAAGTTCAAAATCATAACTATAGCCCATCAAATCCACATTCAACCACTTTGGGACTTCAAATGCATGGTTAATATTTAGAAACATCTCAAAGCCCTCTCATTTCTCCATTGGAAGCTCGCTATATGGTAATTGGAGGTCGTTGTGCAAAGGAGGCAGGGAATCACTGTGCATGCAAATAGGTGTTGCGCTCACACACAAACGTTGTGTTTTTTTCAAAACGGTGTTGAATTTCTCATTCCATGCAAGTTTTATTTATATTGGAAGCTCAACACATCACCTTGACCTCCAAAAATATATGCAATTGTTACTTGTCCCCTTGAGGCCTTTTGAACACCAAGAAAGGTTTGTTGCACAAAGTCTATAGGGGGTGTTGCGCTTCTACCAAGGCACTCAATTTTGATGGAGAAATCATGGTTTTTGGAATTTGGTCCATAAATGAAGACATGAAGTGGTTCTTTTGAATGTTAAGATCCTCTCCAAGCCATTTGGATCAATCAGAAGGTCAGTGTTTGGTCAAGTGATGTGGATGAAGGTATGTTGTGCAACTGCATTGCACTTTTCACTGCAAGAAGTTTTGGGGTTTGAAGGTTTGTGGTTGGCCTAGAAGTTTTCTCACAGGTTTAAAACATTGTATGGACCATTTCACACCAGCCCAGTACCTTCAATAATTCATAGGATGGTCGGAGATAGTATAAGCTTAGAGCATTGTGTTTTCACACGGTCACCGTATTTTCACCATATCTCTTAAAGCTTGTACCCATTTTCCCTAAAAAATTATAGTATATGTATGGTGGTGAGATGAATAATACCACTTAATTTCAAGTCAAAATGCTTCATGGTTTTTATGAAATGAGCCATCATCATCTACAGCCATTTTTGGATTTTCTCGAGATCTGTGAGTCGTATTTGGCTTAATGTTTTTGTGGAGAAGGGGTATAATGAGATTAGCTTTCTATCAAAAAATAGGTCAATTTGGCTTACCATTTAGGAGATATTTAAAAAATATCAGTCAATGTGCTTCTCTGTTGTGTTTTTTCTGAACTAGGAGGTTGTGCTGCGTCAGCGCTGCGCTTTCACACAATCATCTTTTTGACCGAGTTACCCAAGTTAAAATATGATGTAATTTGTTTTTATGGTCTTAGTAATTGTAATAAATCATTTAGTGACTCACAAGCTCGATTTGGGGCTAAGAAATCAATGTAAAATGCTTAGAAAATATCTAGTTAAAGTTGTCCCTAGTTTTTAGAAATTTGTTCTATTTTCATTGCAAAAGTTAGAAGCATAAATCCTAATGAGGAATTCTACCCCTGGAGGTGAGAACTGGCTCATTTTTTCCTATTTATGATATGATTATAAAGGAGAAAAGGGTTGGTCAGTTTAAGGAGAAAGGACCTTGTGTACTGCACTTATTTTTGAGATATTTTTACAGTGAATGAAATACAAAGTTGGAAATTGCAGGGATTCTTGAGTTAGTTTTCTTTGGATATGTGCTTCCTTTCTTTGTAAGTTATCTTCTATGAAAATCATGCTTTGAACTGTATCTTCTTGTTTAGTTAAACAAAGATTTGATTGATAATTCACTCTAAACAGTGTTATGTTTCAGTTTGCTAGATGATCCAAAATGGATCTAACATAGACTTCTAAGCATATGAATTTTCCTCACAGAGGAAAATGAAAGTAAAAGGATGCTCCTGAAAATAGTCTCATTGCATAGATATCTTCTTTCTGAATCTAACGCAATTTGAATGGGCAAAAACGGACTTCAGATGAAGAATTTATTGTAAAAAGAAATTTGCCCATTGTCCTTTGAAAAGGAGGCAATTTCTTATAAATGGGACTTAATGGAGAATATGTGTTTCTTAAAGACAATCGCATCAAAAAGGTTCACAGGGAGGACTTAAGCAAAGGTGGAAGGACTCCCCGATTAGCGATCTCTGACATATCGCATCAGAGGAAGGTGACATGCGATATCGGAACCCCTGGCTGTTTACATGTGCGATTAGCAATTGTGATATCGACGATCGGTGATCAGGTCGCGCAAATACGAAGGGGGATGTTACATGCGACATACGTTGATGCGATACACTAATGCGATGGGCTGATAGCGATAGTGTCGATCGACGATCGGCGAATCCCCGATACAAGGTCGGTTGCGACTTGCGACATGCGATTGCGATATGCGATCGGCGATCAGCGATCAGCACAAAGGAGCCATGCTAATGAAACGTGCGATTGCGACATGCGATAAAGGCCAGACTTGATAAGGTTATGGACCCGATTTCATAATATTTGAAATCTGGATTTGCAGATTTTCTTTGTATTTTCCGTGTATTTGGGTTTTTGGCCCATGCAAAGCGATTGCGATATGCGATGAAAGGACGGACCCAAAAGTCTTAGAGGGGCGATTGCATATTATTTGAAGTCCGACTAAAAGTCCCATGATGTGTTTTGCATGTGTTTCTCTATGTATTGCCATGACGTGTTGGAATTCGGGACTTCTACACAGGAAGGCCAAACGACCGGGTTTCCTATGCCCACCAGTTCCTTTCCATTTGTAAACGGATTCTTGTAATGAAACAGTCGGTCTTCAATGATGGAGGTGACTGTAACTGATGTATTACAAAAAGCACAGGGAGCTCAATTGACAGGGTGGCTGAAGGTTGTTGAGATTCGCATGGAGGTCGAGCGAACCACTGATAACACAGAGAGGCGGAGTTATGCTCAGGAGAAGCGCAGAGAAGCCCAAGAGGCTCAGAGATGCTTGAATGATGAGTGTAAGCCCAGAGGAGGCGATTTACAGAGTCGAGGTTACTCAGAAGCAGAGGGTCGCTTGGAGGTCAAGCGAAACCAGAAGCTCGTAAGACCCAGAGCCGAGAGTTGAGTGTAGCAGAGTTGCAGAGAACAAAAGGCCAGAGAGTCATAATTCGTAGAGTGCCACCAGAGGTTGGGAGGACAGTGAAAG
Source organism: Pinus tabuliformis (assembly GCA_031772625.1). Taxonomy (NCBI): domain Eukaryota; kingdom Viridiplantae; phylum Streptophyta; class Pinopsida; order Pinales; family Pinaceae; genus Pinus; species Pinus tabuliformis. The sequence continues at coordinate 190,489,265 of CM062816.1, forward strand.
ATCCACCATAGGTTGGAGGCTTGACAGAGGCATAACCACCAGAGGTTGGAGGCAGAGCCTCAGAGCCAAAGAGCTCAAAGCATACTTCTAGGAACCATGAGGTTGTAATGAAGTTCAGAACAGCAAAGAGATCAAATGATCAAGTTGTTGCTAGTGTCTGATGTGTGCTAAAGATAGAAGAAGGAATTCCAGATACAATAAAAGATTTCTGAGGGAGTTGGTGCAAGCTAGGAGCTCAAGATAGCCTGGAGCGCTAATTGAAGGAATCTTGTCCAGAGAAGCCTAGATCTATCTACAGAGTATGGATAGCCAGCGGGATAAGATGGTATTGTAAACCCATAGATGCAGTTGTAAACCAATGGAGTTAAGTGTGGAACTTGTAAAAGAAGCATTACCATAATCCCAAAGAGCCTAGTTGAGTTGATTAGAGCTCAAGGAGACATATCCCAAGATATCAGGGTGAACTCCATATTACATTGTTGTCTTTTGTGTTTGCTTATTTGCTGCATTATTTATTGTTGCATGTATTTAAATATCATCATAAGCAAAGAACACAAAGCACATAAACAGTCTAAGAACAAACATAAGCATACACCTCTTTCAAGCACTTTTAATTCCACAATTATCAATCATAAGCATAGATCATGGGAATATATAAGCTTTGGAGTGGGAGAGGTTCTTGTAAGCTGACAAGAAGCCTTCAGGTCCCCATTTTAGATCAGGTGGTATCAGAGCACCAAGTTGATTAACCCCACCTTCAAAGAAGGTCATATCAAAGCTGGTTGTATCAGAGTAAGTTATACCAAAGTAGGTTGTATCATGAAGCAGGTGGTATCATGATGCAAATGGTACCAAATCAGAATTCTTGATTGACAGAGAAATCTATTTGCTTGTTTAACTTGAAACGTGTTTAAACAGTCGAGGATTGATTGTTTGATTGTTTGTAAATTGACTGTTGTTTGAGTTTGCAAAGGTTCAAGGAAAGTTATTGATAAGCTAAGTCCAGGAAAGGACAAGAAGGAAGAAGGGTTGAAGGCATTCTTCTTATCCCAAAGGACCTCGGAGCAATCCTTGAAGCACAAGAGGTTTGTTGCAAAAGGTTGCTTGAATAAGCTCTTTGTTAATCTTGTTTGAAGTTATTTTGTTCATTCTGATAATGACAACTTCTACAAGTGAGTCCTCAAATTCTTCTTTCTTCACAAGATTCTTTGATGAAGACATGAAGCAAGACTTGTTCATCATGATGGATATGGTGAGAGAAACGTATGAGGATGGAAGGAAGAGCATCATACTTCAAGAGAGGTTGAATTCCATGAAGGAAGAGAAGCAGTTGCTTTCTGACAAATTGCAGGAAATGGAGAAGCAACTTCATATTGCAAATATGAACTTGAAAAGGATGCATGAGTTGGAGACACAACTCCTTGTTGCCAAATAATCCTTAGTCAAGTATCAGCTTGAAGAAGAGGTAAACAATTCCTATTTGTCTTCAAATTCTTCTAAGAATGGTTATGTTGGTTCTTTTGAAAAACATACCAGAGGCATATGTTCCAAGTTAATGTCCAAGATGGGCCATGAAGGAAAAGGTTTGGGCAAACATGCATAGTGTATTGTTGAGCCAATATTGGTTGAGGAAAGGCCTAAGTATTTGGGTCTTGGCTATGGATAACCTTATGGAGAAAGTTCTAAATCTGCCATGAAGACAATTGAAACAGTTCCAAGAAGGAGTTTCATTTCAGGTCTTCTACCTCAGAAGTGTAAAGATTGTATTCTTGGGGAATGAAATTTCTTGAAACATCATTTTCAGGAAGAAGGTGTTCATAAGCATGCACTTGAACCAGAGAGTTGTGGAAACTCCAAAACCATTGAAGAGATTGATGGTGTTCCAAAGGGAGCCACTTCTTCATTTGGTTCACCTCCTCATGAAGGTCAAAGAGGTGAAAGAGAAAGGTATACATCTGGTTCTAATCATATTCCTTCTGATTATGTAAAGCATGGTAAATTTCCATATAAGCATTGGAAAAGAATTGCATGTTCCTTTTGTGGGTTGGATAACCATAATGTTTCTAGATGTTGGAAGAGAATGGCCACATACAGGAAACTTTTGAAGGAAAGGAAGCAAGAATCCAAAGGTCCATTGGACAAGGCAAATCATGCTCTCAAGGAGATGCACATGTGTTGCACTTAATGCCATAAGCAAGGACATATTGCTGCAAAATGTTGGACTCTGAATCCAACAATGCTTCCACGAAACTTGAAGAAGGTGGAAAGAGAAAATGGCAAGAATGGAAAGGAAGTTTCCATAAATGATGTGTTTCAAGATGATTCACATGTTGTTGTTGATGTGCAGACAAAGGAAGGACCTTTGAAATGGATTGGTAAGAAATGGTTAGAATTCTTATCCCATTAAAGTTGCATATCTTTTGATGTGAACAGAAATGTATCACATCTATTTGCATTTCTTTGTTAATGAGATGCAAGTTGCACAATTTTACCAAGAAGGTGAATGGAAAAGTTGAGTAGGAGACTCACTTTATTACCACAACATTATATTCACTTTAGCTTCGAAAGTACAGTGTGCTTAAGCAAAAGTTGAAGGATGAAATGCATGCATGAGAATGATGTGCATGAACACAGGGATGCTGATGATTTCCTTGTATTTGAACATGTATGTGTGATTAACTTGAAGGGTTGATTGCTTTGTTTTTAAACATGCATGTAATGTAATATTGACTTGGAAAAAGTTGATTTGGTCTCCAAGATGGAGATAATGATGAAGTGTTTCATCTTTGAAAAAGAATCCTAAAGTTCTTTTTCTACATGCTTGACTTGAAGGGTCAATTGTTTTAAAGGCATGTTTTGTTGGCTTGTTATCTAGTCAATCATTTGTATGCAGACGTAAAGACATGGAGGTAATTCACAAGATGTGAAATTTTTTTCTTTTGATGAAGCAAGATTTTAGGCCATCCAGTTGTTGTCTGTAATTCTGTTGTTGTTAACAGTTGTTGTTGACAATATGTCAAACAGATACAAATGATAATATTTGTGAATAAGATGTAACTTCACATTTGTTTGAGCCACCTTAGATCAATGATCAAGGTAGAGAAGTTCAAACTACCTTCTGTGACCTTCTCAGCAGGAATTCTATAGGAAGTCAAGAAGGAAGACATTTCTTCCCAGGAGGACAAGCACATCCAGGAAGGAAGTGTTCAAAGGCTTTGGTTCAGAGGCACTATGCAAGGCAAGTGTATGGAGGCTGAAAGAAGAGGGTGAGGTACTCTCATTTACTGTTCAGATTAGTATATCAGTCTTTTTGAGTCCAAAATCCTTTTAGTGGGAAGGTGTGATCCAAAATGGATCTAACATAGACTTCTAAGTCTATGAATTTTCCTCGCAGAGGAAAATGAAATTCAAAGGATGCTCTTGAAAATATTCGCATTGCATATATCTCTTCATTCTGAATCTAACGCAATTTAAATGGGCGAAAACGGACTTCGGATGAAGAAGTTATTGTAAAAAGAAATTTACCCATTGTCTTTGAAAAGGAGGCAATTTCTTATAAATGGGACTTAATGGAGAATATGCATTTATTTAAGAAAATCGCATCGGAAAGGTTCAAAGGGAGGACTTAAGCAAAGGCAAAAGGACTCCCAGATTAGCAATCTCTGACATATCACATCGGAGGAAGGCGTCATGCGACATCGGAACCTCGGGTCGTTTAGATGTGCAATTAGTGATTGTGATATCAGCGATCGGCGATCGGGTTGCGCAAATACAAAGGGGGCCATTACATGCAACATACACTGATGCAATGGGCCGATAGCGATAGTGCCGATAGAGCGGTCGGCGAATCCCTCATACAAGGGCCATTGAGACTTGCGACATGTGATTGTGATATGCAATCGGCGATCGACACAAAGGAGCCATGCTAATGCAACGTGCAATTTCGACATGTGATAAAGGCCAGACCTGATAAGGTTATGGGTGTGATTCATAATATTTGAAATCCAGATTGGCAGATTTTCTTTGTATTTTCCATGTATTTGGGTTTTTGGCCTACGCAAAGAAATTGTGATATGCGATGAAAGGACGGACCGGAAAAGGCTTGTAGGGGAGATTGCATATTATTTGAAGTCTAGCTAAAAGGCCCATGATGTGTTTTTCGTGTGTTTCTCTATGTATTTCCATGATGTGTTGGAATTCAGAATTTCTGCACAGGAAGGCCAAACGACCGGGTTTCCTATGCTCGTCGATTCCTTTCCATTTGTAAACGGATTCTTGTAATGAAACAGTCGGTCTTCAATGATGGAGGTGACTGTAACTGATGTATTACAAAAAGCATAGGTAGCTCAATTGACAGGGCGGCTGAAGGTTGTTGATATTCGCTTGGAGGTCGAGCGAACCACTAATAACACAGAGAGGTAGAGTTATGCTCAGGAGAAGCGCAGAGAAGCCCAAGAGGCTCAGAGATGCTTGAATGCTGAGTGTAAGCCTAGAGGAGGCAATCTGCAAAGCCAGGGTGACTCAGAAGCAGAGGTTCGCTTGGAGGTCAAGCAAAACCAGAAGCTCATAAGAGCTAGAGCCGAGAGCTGAGCACAGCATAGTTGTAGAGCGCAGAAGGCCAGAGAGCTGTAGATTTGTAGAGTGCCACCAGAGGTTGGAGGCTTGACAGGGGCATAGCCACCAGAGGTTGGAGGCAGAGCCTCAGAGCCAAATAGCTCAAAGCAGACTTCTAAGAGCCATGAGGCTGTAATGAAATTCAGAACAGTAAAGAGATCAAATGATCAAGCTGTCGCTGGTGTCTGATGTGTGCTAAAGACAAAAGAAGGAATTCCAGAGACAGTAAAAGAATTCTAAGGGAGTTGGTGCAAGCCAGGAGCTCAAGATATCCCGGAGCGCTAATTGAAGGAATCTAGTCCAGAGATGCCTAGATCTGTCTGCAGAGTATGTATAGCCAGTGGGATAAGGTGGTATTGTAAACCCATAGGTGCAGTTGTAAACCAATGGAGTTAAGTGTGGAACTTGTAAAAGAAGCATTACCATAATCCCAAAGAGCCTAGTCAAGTTGATTAGAGCTCAAGGAGACGTAGCCCAAGATATCAGGGTGAACTCCATATTACATTGTTGTCTTTTGTGTTTGCTTATTTGTTGCATTATTTATTGTTGCATGTATTTAAATATCAGCATAAGCAAAGAACACAAAGCACATAAACAGTCTAAAAACAAACATAAGCATACACCTCTTTCAAGAACTTTTAATTCCGCAATTATCAATCATAAGCATAGATCATGGGAATATATAAGCTTTGGAGCGGAAGAGGTTCTTGTAAGCTGACAAGAAGCCTTTATGTCCCCATTTCAGATCACTAGACATCTGTTTTTAATGCTAAAATGAAAATTAGAATTCATCTTGATGCTTGATTCTCTTTTTTCATTTTCCATTTTTTCTTCACTCACCCTCCTATAATGAACTCGAACTAAAAATATATAAAGAGACTACCTACATCACCCATCTAGAAGGTCCATTTCCTCTTCATTTAATCATTGGAAACATAATCAACTAGACATGACTCCATGCCCAATGTATTTGTCTCCTTTCCTACCAGCAAATCTTTAAAAATCATACCCTACTGAGCATTATACCTAGCCTAACATCTGAGTAATTGAACTTCCTAGATAGAGAGAGCCTTCTCTAAAGCTATAAGGTTTATATTCTAGCTTACAAGTGGTTTCATGGTTACCTTCAAATTTCTCTGCTCAGCCTAGGTGTTAGCGGGAAAACTAGTGTCTATGCAGAGCTGCTAGTCCCACTAAGGCTGGTAGCTACCTTAGAAACAAACAAACTAAAAACTACTTTCGTTTTCCTTTATGAGAAATAGATAAGAGAGGAATAAGGAGACCAACCTCTGTCTTGCGCTTGGGTCCTTGCTCGATTCCTCTCCCTTCTGATAGGTCTTCGCCACTTGCTTCCTCATCTACCCAGCTTCAAAGAGCACCTATAGAATGAAAGCAGCATAACACTATCCAAGAACATATATCTATTATCATAAACAATATAGGACCAAATATATATTGACCACATAAATGCATATAACATCAATCATACAATAATGTGGAAGAAAACTTGAATAGCTTTATTGATAATCAAGAAAGAGCAAAGAGGATTACAACCAATTGTTCTGACCCAACATCATCCTCTCAGCAAGAAAGCCCTTCTTCACCTCATGAAAAGCTTAGATCACCCAACACTATGATATTGCACCAAGAAACCAACAGCACTTCCTTACAAGATACAAAATTCCAGCCTCTGGATCTCTGGGATGAGGGATCCATATATAGATGTTTGCAAGGGAGGTGAGTCAGCTTCTGAGATTTGATTAGTGTCCTCTCTCTGATAGTTCTTGATTCCACTTGGAGATTGATGATTACTCATCCCTGGGCGAATGCAGAGAGGCAAGTGTCACAGGAGAAGTTTCTGGAAGATTCCATGATCCTCCACCTTCCGGATTGACCCTGCCATTTGTCCACTCTCGCCCATTGCACCCCATAGAAGGGCTTTCCAACATGCATCGCACCTACTATGTGAATTCAGGTGGGATGCATCACACCCTCAGCACTGAGCAATCAGTATGGTCCAATTTTGACCATTTCTGAGTAGTTTTTCATGGAGAACTTCTGGGAGATGATGTAATAAGTTGACCTTGTTCTTTTAGGGGTTGTAACAACACTTTTAGGGACTTAGGAGCCCTTGGTTTATGGACATTTATGATTGGGGTTGCAGTGCCCAAAAATGTCTATAACAGTTGCCCCCTAAAGCATGAGGTCGTTAATCTTTTGATGTCGGGTGAAATGCTTTATCATGAGGATCCGAAGTTTTTTCAAGCTGTAAGGCGACCTGTAATAAGATACAATACAATACACTATCTTCATAATATTTTCATGATCAAGCTGAGGCGGGAATTCCCATGCTCAGCTTTATAAATTCATTTTCATGTACATAAGACAGAAAATCGTCTGTGTGCAGACTGATGATTCTGGTAGATCCATCATCCCTTAGGTTGGATGATTATCTGTGCAGCGATGATGTACATTTGATGTCTTTATTTTCCTGAATATACATCACAGCCCGGATGGATGAAACTAGATCCGGGGTCTTCAATCTTGTTCGATCTTCACACAAAGTACAAGTCAATCCATGTGAGAGATGTTTTGGAGTCGAACATGGAAAGACATCGCCTGATTACCAGCCAATGATGTAAGCTGTTAACAAGCGCGAGAGGAATCACCGATAATGATGATGACCCTCAAGGTACTACAGTACAATCCACGTGGTGTGAATAAGGTACTTGGCATCAAAAAACACGCAAAATCTTTCGGTCAAAGGCCATTGATGTAAACCTGTTGCCGAAAGTGAGAAACTTGCCATTGAGGAATGCAAGCTTCAAATTACTGAAAGTGTTGTTCCTAGATCGACTTCTTGGATAATGAGATGATCTCGACAAGAAGCGATCCGTCATAAGAGGGCCTTAGTGAATCCCACATCAATGACACAAAACAGAGCAAATGATTTTAATGGAGGTGAAAACGATCTGGTGATATAAGGTTCAGGGTGGCAGTCATGAAAGAATGGAGCGTAAATGTATTGCAGTGGGTGAGACACAGGTGAATTCTCTGAACGACTTCTCCTGAACATGTCGGTGACACTGACATGATGGATCGGTAGCATTAACCCCAAATATGGATGGTGTGACGGAACCATGGTGATGTGACCAGTGAATGGAACAACCCAACTCGACTCGGATGCGGAGTGAGAGTGTCATGTTCAAGAGCGACTTGCTACTGATAAAGTTTATTCAAGTTTTCTTCCCAATATTTCCCCAGTCATTGATGACCAGTTCTCTTTATTTTTGTCAAGCTTGAGGAGAATAACATATGCTTGTTCTATAATTTTCCCTTCGGGCAAACCCATCGCTATGTTTTAACGAGCCTAGCGATAGTGAAACTGATTCTTGTCTGTATGGACAAGTTTGTCGCTATTCGGTTTTAATGAGTTTAACGACAAAGATAAGTCGGTCCTTTTCAATTTTAGAGAGTCTGAAAAGGGACTTAAAGAAAACTCTGATAATCCTTTTTCGTCATATAATCCCTTAAGTCTGAAAAAGTATAAAATAATACAAAAGGGATGAATTTTCGGTAATTTTAACGAGCCGAACAAAACAAGCGCTCGATCTTTTTGTGTAATAATCCCTCAGGTCCAAAAAGATTAAAATCTAAAGGAGGGATAGCACTTCCGGTCACTTTAACGAGCTGGAGAGGCCAATTGCTCGGAAATCTTTTCATATTTTATGATTCAGATGAAAAGAGCTTAAAGGAGACTCGTTTTTCAAGGAACGAGTGATAAATTTGGGTAGCAGCTAATTCCAGGTAAGGTTTGGAATTTTCCAATCACGGTAGTGTCACAAGGATGGCTAACGGGATCACTCTTCGCAATGGTTCCTCAAAAAGGGTAAACAATCAAATGGAGGTGAATGATCGGCCAATACAGAGTGGAGGTGATGATGAGAACACAACCAAGGCTTAAAAGGCTGATGATAATGCATTCACGATGGTTATTTACCGGAAATTGGTTCATTTTTAATGAGCTTAAACTCTGGGGGAACATTTTCTCATTGCTTATGTTTATTTTTTAACGAGCTTGAATTCCGCATTAAAACTGCTCGAGGCGGGTTTATTTTTTAACGAGCTTGAACCCTGCGGTAACCCTGCTCGTGATAAGTTTGCATGCCCCCAACATAATAATGCAAATCGAGGTGCATGCCCCCCAAGCTTCATTGAATTCAACACGGTGGTTGGAATGAAGGTTTACTTTCGTTATCTTTGAAAGACTCGATTTGGATTTTTCGAGATCGTATTCAAAGATTCGATTTGGAAAGGGATTTGTTTCATTTTTTAACGAGGTTGACACAGTAAAAGAACTATCCTCATAATCGACCGTATTTACAGTATTTTATAGAAAATCAAAAACTGAAGGATGATTAAGGTCACTGGAATAATCTTCGTGGTAATCCGGAAGATGGGAATGATGGTGGTAATCTTCCCATGGTGCCTCTCCTAACATCATTGACTGAATGATTCCTTTGTCTGTAGAATGTACATGCGACCAAGGATCTGAAGAGGTACCATATTCCTTAGATCTATCTATCCAAACACTCGATGAGCATTGTTTTGGGTCTGCCCCCCAGGCCAAGAAAATTGATTGCTACAATATTTCTAAAGTGGTGATGATCTATGTTATCAAAATGTTCAGGAATCTTCCGAATCCATTAGATATAGAAGATTTCATATTGCAGGTTTCCATTATGGCCACTTCCGCCAGCTTACTCGAAGGCGGTAGGGAAAAATTACCCATTAAGGCAGGGTCTTTTAGGAGGCCTACTTCGATATTTTGAAGCGAATGATTGCTTCCATGGATCATTGGAATGCTTCCTGTAACTTGTGAACTGTTGGGGAGAAATGTTTTTTGGTCGACAATTGTAATTCCTCCTTGAAATGGAAATGCAATCTTTCTGAAGTATGTCAACACAACTGCAGCCATAGCATATATCCAGGGCCTTCCCAGTAGGATGTTGTAATCGAGGTTTCCGTCGATTACTTCAACATCTATTTCTACTGTTTTTCCCCCCAGTTCAACTCGCAAGTTACTTAAAATCCCATATGGAGTGTATGATCGTCCGTCAAATGCTTTTAACGTCATTGACGATCTCGACAAGGGTGGTGAGCCTAAATTTTTCCAGCAACTCATCGACATAATACATGTAGATGCCCCCTCATCAATAATTGTTCGATGAACAGTTTTGTTGAGGGCTTTCACATGAATAAGGAAAGCTAGTTGAGCTGGTAACTAAGGGTCATATCCTTTATGATCAAAGGCCACAAGATTGGAATCCATTGGGTCAATCCCACCTATTGCTGATAATAAAGCTTGCTTTTGGGAGGGGCAATTTTGCGGTACCTCAAGTGTCGACATAGCGGACGGCAATTGGGCCAAGTCCTCTACTATATTATAATTTTGTGCTACTTTAGCACGAGGATTAAATGTTGATTTGTGTACTAATCCCTTTGGTGGCTTTATCGTTAGCTCAGGAATGATGGGTGGCACAACTTCGGTTGAAGTTGTTGTCGAACTACTCAGTTGATCAGTAGCCTTGTTGTTCGACAGTTGTGGATTCCCGTAATCTTTATTCCTTGTCGATATCAAAGCATCATTTTGCTGCTTTGAAATGGACAACATAGTCACTTGGGATCGAGAAGCATTTTGATTAGCAACCAGTTTGTTTCCTGGGTTTGGAAACGGATCAGTCAATACCGCTGAGGTTTTTGAACTCTTAAAGAGCTTCTTAACTTCAGCTTTATGTGGACAATCTCTCGACCGATGATCCTCATCGCATATTTGACACCCCGCAGGGGGTTTCCTTTGCCCAGAAGGGTTTGCAGAAGGTTTTTCAGGAGATGACTCATCCTGCTTCTTTTTTCTCCCTTTATTTCTCTTCTTGCCCCCTGGTTGCTTCAGTTGTTTGCCCTTGTCGGTCGACATGGCATTTACCTCCGAGGCGAGAAGTTCTTCATTTGCATTTTGATCAGAAATATTACGGGCTTTCTTAGATGTAGCCTTTGTCTATTTCGTGCTTGTCGTACCTATCATGCCATCACCGGCATGAGAGTCATTGTTCGATTTAGGAGGAGGAGGAACGGAAAATTCCGGCCTGGGAGCGTCAGGGATTTTATCGTAGAGCGTGCCAGACTGAGTATAAATGAAGTCCAAATATTGTGTATGAGCAATAACTTGCTCTTCAGTAACGACTCCTCCCTTTTCCACATCTTCTGTAATGGAAAGTAATAAAGACTTAATAAACCATTCAGCTAAAAGCTGATCACGAACATACATTTTTACCATTCTACGATGACGTCGCCACTCATGAATATGATCGGATATGTGAGTGGCCATCATTTGCTTGAAATTGGTAAGAAGTTCTGTTCCCGTTTCGTACCTTATGTGTAACTGAAAATGGGTTAAAAAGGTTGTGGCTAGGGTACTGAAGTTATCAAACGAAGCTCTAGGTAATTCGATATACCATTTTGCTGCCGAACCAGTTAACGTTCGTTGAAAAAGGCGAAGCCTAATCGAATCATCGTTAAGGGTGTTTGATGAACACCACAGATGAAATCTCATCACATGATTCAATAGGTCTTCACTCGGATTCCCATTAAATTTAGGAATATCTGACAGAAGTTTATGCAGAATCGTCGGCCACCAAGGGGCGTAAGCAATTGGATCATTCATCAGCCGATTTAAATTTGGTAATTCTAGAGTTGCTACAAAGGGAAACTATTGATTCAGATTAGGCGAAGCATACCCAGGATAATATGGAATCTCCTGAGTAGTGGGTCTTTGCATACCAGCATAATATATTTGATTCTGGTAACTTTGATAAGGTTGATGGGCATAACCATTATAGTACGGTTGTTGATAACTGTTTTGGAAATGTGGTTGCCCATTACTTACAAAGACTTGTTGCTCAGGTCCTTGATATGATTGTTGGAATTGCGGTTGTTGAGATTGAACCATCCATGGTTGTTGGACCATTTGTTGTTGTCCAATGCTGGATGATTGACCAAGATGAGGAGTCATAGTACTTGTTTGAGCCTGAGTCACTCTAGATACGGAGGCACTAACCTGAGGTTGTGATTGAATCACTGAGACGAGAGGCTTTTGTATTGCAACCTAAGAAACTTGGGGTTGACATACAACAGGTAGCGCTTGTACTTGCGATGCAGTCACCATAGCAGATATAGTGGGAATATTTGACACAAGGTGGACTGGTTGCATTGGATATACAACCCTTGGTTGCTGAGGCAGTATTGGTACCCAATCGCCGAATGTAATTCCAGTTTGACCTAAACTTTGTTGTAAACTCCCATACAGTTATTCTCCGGGAGGGAACAATGAAAAGGCATACTGCCCCCCATATGGTGGCAATCCAGTACTTAAAGGGTAGATTGGCCTTTGAAGACACATTGGATCAATTTGATGAGTTTCAACATAATAAATACCAGATGATAATCCGGACGAAGAAATAGGAACTAACCATGTCGTCGAAATAGTCCCTAATTGGACTCCGGCTTGTTGTCGATAACTTGCTGGGACAGATGGTACACCAGCGAACATTGTTGGAGTAGCAGTAGGAGGTTCTGCTGCTGCTGCGTCAGATGACACAGTCCTGGATGTCGAAGGTTGTTTAGACATGTCTAGTCTATCCAAAAGATTTCCTATCGATTCTACAAGAACTTGCGATGAAGGGAGACTAACTTCTAAGACCAACGAGGGAACAGTGATGTTTATTCCGAATAAAATAAATTTTAGACGCTTTGACATAACTTGTTTTTTCAATTTTTAAGAGTTGAGAAAAAACAAAAGATGACTCTAGTCGCCTTCGATTTTTAATGAGCTTGAAGTGACAAGTGCTCAGATGGACCTTTTCCTTTAAGGAGTCTGAAAAGGAACGAAAGAGACTACTCTGGAAATCTAGACAGAGGGATTACCAAACCAATCGCAAAACCGCAGAATACTTTTTACGGTACTGTTATCACTCAGGTTGTCCTTAAAGCTCCTTAAAGGATACGGCCAAGGTAACCACAAACCAATCTTTGGACTGCAGGTCCTAGCCTACCTGCAATCAAAGAGGGCTCTCTCTTTATGATTTAGCTTTGTTGAAGATGATATTAGGCTAGCTAATGAGTTCAAGGGGGTTTTGTTTATGTTTGGTGGGATGGGGGATTCTTTCAAACAGAGTTGGGATGCATAGTGTGAGAAGTTCAAACCATTGGGCATGGAGTTGTGGATTAGGCTTGCTGTTGCGTTTTCTTGGTCACAAGAGGAATACAGAGCAGGATAGCTACACATAAAATAATATCAAGCTGGAATAAGGATGGAATGAAGGTCAGCGAATGAAAGGCAACTAAGTAGCTCTCATTATGCTAACAGAGGGAAGGTGAATGAACATTTATATAGGAGCAATCAAGGATTCCTAAACAACATTCATATATGAAGGAACTAGTGTAAATATGAGCCAATCAGTATTCATATTCAGGACTAATTCAGAGGAAAACATAGATAAATCACAGAAATTGAGAACAGAATACAACTAAGTGAGCTCTGAACTATTCTTTCTTTCTGCTATTTAGATAGTGAAACAATGATGGCATAAAACATATAAACTGTAAACAGAGATAAGAAACACTTATTGGGCTATGTAGAAGCGTTAGGATTCCATAGTCACTCTTCAGTCATTAAAACACAACAGCCAGTTCATCTCACAAACATTCCAGCGATCTTTGATTATAGAGACTCTCAGAAAATACAGTGCAAGTCTAGAGAGGAAGTTATCGACCAACCAACCCTTTACATAAATCCAGAGGGTTGTTTAAATAGAAAATATTTACAAACATCCCTTGAACAGGTGTCAAAGGAGAAAATATCTCAAAATATCTATCAAAACAGAGCCAAAAGAGATCTGTGCAATAACTGCTTCTAATGCTAAGTTGTGCTGGAAATAAATGCAATAAAATATCTAAAACAGCTGCACATGAGGGAGCAGCCTCATCAAAATGGCTCTTTAGGGCTGCACAGGGTCCTGCAGCTTCAAAAATGGACTAAAAGAGTGCCTTGAGCCACGCGCTGTCCTCTGTGTGATAACTGCACAATTAAGGAAGCAGCGCTGCTCCAAAAATATGACTGGGAACAATGTCTCTACAATAACTCTACCTTGAAAGCCTTCATCTATGCCTTTAGGTGGCTTTAAAGCAACAAAAGAAGTGTTGGTGAGCCTTAATGGCCGAATGATGCTTTGTTGACTTTGATGGGCTTGCTTTGCTTTCATCTGCCTTGAAAAACTGGACTGATACTCTTTGCCGCATCCTGATCTACTTTGGTACTGAATCTGGGCCTTTTCTTATCACTGATACCCTTTAAACTGTCCCATCGCCCCATTCTACCTATTAATGCAAAAAAAAGCACTGCTGCAAATGGTTCCCGCGGTCTTTGGAATGCTATCGGCGCTCTGGCCGATCAAAACTAGCCTTAAACGTTTGAAAAATGGTGCAAACAGGAGGAAAAAGTGTTGCCAACTGTGTCGAGGCCGAGACTGGCCCCTTGGAGCAAAACCAGGCTTGGAGCGATCCCAAATGGCTTAAGGATGTATGATTTCCCTTATTGGTTGTGGCGGGCAGGAGCGCCGTACACAAGCCTTAGACAATGGCCATTTTATCATAATATGAAAATGCTCTCAAAACACTGCGAAATTGTGAAAATTTGGCGCTTAAGTGGACACTGTAGCAATCATTAAATCCTGGCCGTTGGATCCGGCGCGGGCCGATCCAACGGCCCAGATCTCATCGCAATATCGCATCGGGGCGGACCATTGGTCCCAAAACATAGTGCCTCCGAAATGCTGCGGACCCGAAATCCCTTAACACTGCATTTGATAACCTTTTTGGCTCCGCCATATCGGAGCAGTCCCCTTCACTGCGCAACGGGCTCCTTTCGGACCCGAAATCCTTTTGTGTTGCGCCTTTATGTTATTTCGGCTCCGCTAGTCGGAGCGATTCATGGGGAGTGTCGCGATCAAATCAGGACCATTGATCCGGGGGTCCGATCCGACGGCTGGCGCTAAATTGCATATCGGCAGTCGGAGGGACCGGGTGGTAGCATCTGTGTGATTGCCAAAATGGGCGATCGCCGAAATGCTCCGGGCCATTGGATCGGCGGGGGCGATGGACGGCTGAGATTTGGTCACTGTATCGGCGATCGGCGGCCCATTATAACCCATGCCTTGAGACTTAGCCATTTTCGCTTATAATATGCCACTGCCCCCTCCCGATAGCGATATCGCATCGGAGGGGGACCAAATAGATTCTTTTCTCATCGGAGAATGCATTTTGTTAAAATGCAAAGGAAAAATGAATTCGGAGGGGTAGCCTTTGGTGCTTCGGATGGATTCTAAGGCATCGGAAGGGGTCCGATAGCCAAAAAAAAGGGAGGATTTTTTCATTTGTAGAAGGTTTTTAATGATTTTTGCATGGTTTTGGCAACTTTCATGCCTTGGAAGGAGTCCAAAGGCATTTAGGAGGAATGTGATGTGTTTTGAGAGGGTTTAGTGGCCAAAGAGGGTTTCATGCCTTATAAAGGAAAACCAAGGCCAAAGGGATGATTTTTATACATATGAAGGTAAACTATGCAAAGGAATGAGTCCTTTTGCATTTGGAAGATGGTTAGAGGGGTCAATGAGGGTTCTTGCTGAGTTTCATATAAACTTAGCAATTCCCGAGGATATATATGGTTATTTTTCAACCAAGGGGAAGAGATAAGTATACAGGGGAGTTATATACATAGTTTTAGTAGGGGAAGGGGAAATAGATAGGGAGTTACATAATAAATTTAGTAGTTAATATGATAATTATGAGAAAAAGCGCTAAGAATGATGTCTTAGGCTATCAATGGGGGAAAATGATTGATAGAAGAAGTGTGAACATTCCTTGAGTGAAGCAGATCTCCACCAAGGCAAATGATATGGAGAATGATGAATTTAAGAGATATCAAGCAGATCTTGACCTCTTTTAGGGGAAGTTAATGAGTGACTTGGGGACAGAGGAGGAAGGAGAAGTTGGACATGCCTCGCTTGAAGTCCTTCAAATGGAAAACTGCCTCAAACTTGTGATATGAATAGATATGACACTTGAAAATCTGAAATGGATCACAAGTCATGATTCTACAACCACAAAGCTACCTACCCTGCCTATTCACCTAGCATTTTCTCTTCTTTTTGGTTTGGGTGCACTTGAACTAGCATACCCAGCTTTTTGTTCCTTTCCTCTTGCTGTCCTCCTATCTACAACTACACTTATTGCATCAAGGGGCTCAGATTAAGCTGTTGAGCACCCTTGTTTCTATACCTATTTACAGATCTGCCAATATTAAGCTGTTTGGACAGATGTTTATTCTCTATATTCTAAAACAGGAAATTGAAACCTAGGGAGACCAAGATTAAGCTGTTTGGACCTCACCTTAACTGAAAACTGATCAAAATGGATTACTTATCAAAACTGGAACAAAGCAGTAGCATTAAAACTGGCACACCTTCATGGATACTTCTCTAGTCATCTGTAGCAAATATGGAGCATTGCAGCATGCATAGTATGACATATTTGGCATGTAAAAATGTCGATCATGAAATATGATTAACCTGCTGCAGCAGGAGGCTAACAGGTACGACAGTCAATCTTCCCGAATGTTGTGTTCAGTGCATTGTGATCGATAGGGCGGCAGACATAGCTTCCTATGGATAAAGGATAAAGCCTATTGTGGTCTCCCAATATATACTCGACGGTACGTGGGAGCACAAGTCCGTACTGGCACTTATCGTCTCAAAGTGGAGGGATCACCCAACCATCAATGAAAACAACAGTTACCAGGCTTTACGACGCCGGAATACGTCTCTAGCCTAGACTTCTAGATGTTGTGCGTTAGGTTCCAAAGCGTTTTTAGATTCATTAAATTTATTTTACAGTTGATCTTGCTTAAGAAATTTTCCTTTCAGGTTCACCACATGATGTAGATGTACAATTCCTAAAATGCAATCTAAGATGATAAACAGTGGTTTAATCTTCTTTTTGTAATGAAAATCCTAGCTACTAAGGAGAGAGAGATGATATTCTTTCAACATAGAGTAGAGAGCACACACTATATGCATTGTCCTAAATCAAACCAACAAACAGTCTAAATGCAAATGCACGTGCGTGTATTTGTTTTCAGCCTTCTTAATGTGTGAATGATAAAAAGAAAGCTAAGCGCAAATCTGAATTATTTTTCAAAGCGACATTACTAGCAAGTTTCTTTTCAAGACAAAATGAGGACAATGACGACACTTTGCGATTTGGAATTGAGAACTTGCTTTCGACACTTGAAAAACTACTAATTCAAATCAAATACAAGAGTAACAGTGTAATCAACTATCAAGAACAATTGGATTCTCTTCTATGACTGAAAACGACACTTGCGACACTTTCAAATCAAGAAACGACAGTACAATTACGCTACTTCTTTGTAAAAGAGAATAGAAAATGGCTCAAAATACATAAAAGCATTTACAGTTCTTTGCACAATGGAGGCGGAATAATGGAAAGGAAGGGGGTTTCAACAGAGGTGTACTGACTACAGGCAGCAAAACTCTTGAATAGAGCTGAAAAGAGTGAACCCAGAAACTAAAATCTAGGAGCAGGAAAGGCCTTGTCTGATCAACGCACCTGTAACACAGGGAAAAAGATATGCAGCACACCTACTACACTCGGGAAGTGTGATGCATCCAGAATCCAAAGAAGAGATAGTGCGCTGGACTAGGGACGAGACTTTAACTGGGTTCCGGGTCACAGTTTGCAGCTCAGTTCAGGGATTTAGGCCAAGCAAGTGGTAATCAGTAAATCAATCATAGGGGTAGATCTAAAGAGGTTACTAGAGCCACCATAAGGGCAATTAGGGAGTTTGTAAATCAATTTTTCAGTTCATAAACAAAACCCAGAGATAGACTGAAGCAGCATTGATCTACTTTGCACTTGCATAGCAAATGCGGTTCAAAGGCTAGCTGGCTTAACTTCAGGCTCCGTCTGTAAGTTTATAAAGTAAACAAATGTAGATAAACAAACAATTTATCCGATCCCCAGTGGAGTCGCCATTTTGTTATCGGGAAAACTAGTGTCTATGCAGAGCTGCTAGTCCCACTAAGGCTGGTAGCTACCTTAGAAACAAACAAACTAAAAACTACTTTCGTTTTCCTTTATGAGAAATAGATAAGAGAGGAATAAGGAGACCAACCTCTGTCTTGCGCTTGGTTCCTTGCTCGATTCCTCTCCCTTCTGATAGGTCTTCGCCACTTGCTTCCTTGTCTACCCAGCTTCAAAGAGCACCTGTAGAATGAAAGCAGCATAACACTATCCAAGAACATAGATCTATTATCATAAACAATATAGGACCAGATATATATTGACCACACAAATGCATATAACATCAATCATACAATAATGTGGAAGAAAACTTGAATAGCTTTATTGATAATCAAGAAAGAGCAAAGAGGATTACAACCAATTGTTCTGACCCAGCATCATCCTCTCGGCAGGAAAGCCCTTCTTCACCTCATGAAAAGCTTAGATCACCCAACACTATGATATTGCACCAAGAAACCAACAGCACTTCCTTACAAGATACAAAATTCCAGCCTCTGGATCTCTGGGATGAGGGATCCATATATAGATGTTTGCAAGGGAGGTGAGTCAGCTTCTGAGATTTGATTAGTGTCCTCTCTCTGATAGTTCTTGATTCCACTTGGAGATTGATGATCTCTTACTCATCCCTAGGTGAATGCAAAGAGGCAAGTGTCACAGGAGAATTTTCTGGAAGATTCCATGATCCTCCACCTTGCGGATTGACCCTGCCATTTGTCCACTCTCACCCATCGCACCCCATAGAAGGGCTTTCCAACATGCATCGCACCTACTATGTGAATTTAGGTGGGATGCATCGCACCCTCAGCACTGAGCAATCAGTATGGTCCAGTTTTGACCATTTATGAGTAGTTTTTCGTGGAGAACTTCTGGGAGATGATGTAATAAGTTGACCTTGTTCTTTTAGGGGTTGGAACAACACTTTTAGGGACTTAGGAGCCCTTGGTTTATGGACATTTGTGATTGGGGTTGCAGTGCCCAAAAATGTCTATAACACTAGGGAAAATTACAGAGAGCTAACATGCTCTTCCAATCCGATGGACTCCCTACGCAATCTGCATCTATGAAGACTTGAAGATTCACTCCCTTTGTCCTTATGTACCTGTTAGCTCTGCTATGCAGCGCTAACTTTCTAAGATCATGGAGGAGTTCCATCTTTGTGATGGTGTCTTCAAAGGGGCCCCTCACGGGTCATTTTCCCTTTTCCTTATATCCCGCTTTCTCTCCGCCACCTCCATTCCTCTATTTTTCTTCTAAACCTGATAGATTAAGCCCCTTTTGGCTTTAAAGCCCCGAGCGCAGAACCCCAAACCCTCCATGAAACCTCACCCATATGACCCCGCGCACTCATAAACCCTTCGCTAAATCCCCACCGTTTATCACTCCACCGATTCAACGACTCCCATCGCATCCGATAAAGTAACCCGCTCGATCATTTCCCACCATCAGATCATCTCCACCAAGATCTGACAGTCTTCACTCTTATCATGCCAGCAACTTAATCGAACGATAGCGTGTGATGAGAGCGGCTTTTCTCTCTTACCTACTACTATGTTTCGATTGCTTAATGGAATCACGCGACTCTGGGTATTTACCACTTAACGCCCGAAAGCGGTGCTATGAATATCATTTACCGCCTGACCAATCCGCCTTCCCATTAAACGTTTGTGCAGCTTTGTTTCTCGATGATCGTCTGATCTAATGGCCCCAATTCACCTCGCTCTCACCTCGGTCGATAGCCTCCGTCGAGCCATCTCCACCGTCCATTTCCTCGATCCAACAACCATTCTTTCCACTCATCCAAATCGTCCACTTGCCCATGCAATCCACATCTTTGACCATTTCGTTTGCCCGAAGAGGGGGATGACCAACCATGCCAGTATTAGTCACTGTCAGACCTCCAATAAACATCTTTAATGGAAAGCATGGCCAGGGGAGAAAAGGACGAGCACGACCCTGTAATTGAATTTATCAGTCATGGACTCCACCAGTACGAGCACTCCAACCGCCTAAAAGGATAGTGCAACACCTGAATAGATCGGATTCATCCACTGAAGCAAGCAAACACATTCAGAGACTCCATCAGGTAGTTAAATGTGGTTGGTGGTCAATTATGACCGCTCCATACCTAAATGGCCAAGTTCCCTTGTAATGTAAATCTATTGATACCCATAAACAAGATGTAATCAGGGTTGGCATTTGATGTAAGGTTCAACTTCTGGAGACTGTAGATATTTTGTCACTTGCAGCATCTCGTCTTCATTTTCAACTAATACAAGCTTCTTTTGTTGTTAACTGCTCACTTTCCATTTTCCTCTGTTCTAAGCTTGTGCCTGATATGTTGTGTTCTTGATCTTTTGAGGTTTAGCACTAGATAACTGTCATCTTATCTCTGTGTTAGATTGTTGAATGTATCACTGAATATGTTACTCAGGTTTCTTTCTATCTGATGCAAGAGAGATATCATCTTGTCTTTGCATTAGTAGATTAGATTTATAGGTTTCTTTACTAGTTGTAGTCGGCCATCACATGGTCTTGTGCATCTGCTGGTGTGGTTAGTATTCTCCATATTCACCTAACATCTAAAAAATGTGAGCATTGGTGGTCTAAATCCTTGTAGTCTGAGGGTGTTCATGCATGTCTAGAGTGAAACAAAGTAGAAGTGGTTATCTAGCTTGAACCAAACCATCATTCCTTCCATTAAATCTGCAATAATAGTTGAACTTATATGTTACCAGGCATCTCCGAGCTACAACCTAGGAGAGTTTCTTGGAATCCTAACATAATTGGCACCGCTGCCAGGGAGAGGAGATTGAAGCTCATCTTCCCTAGGAGAACGACACAGATCCAGCTTTGATGATAGACAAACTCTGGACACATTTTTGGTTGTAATCATCTATCTGGCGACTCTACTGTAGGACCATCCTTTTGGCGACTCCACATCATAGTTCTAGCTCAGTTTGTGAGGCATACTCGGAGAAATCCTCAGAAATCACCACCTGACCTAGTGCCTGACCCTGAGAAGATTGTCAAGAAAAGCAAGATATCACGAAAAGGAGCATTAGGATCAGGTAAGCCTAAACAATCTTATGTATCTTTGCAAGAAAGGCTTGTAGCTGAGCATGCACATGTTGAAAATATAGAGCCTAGCATTATCAGTGAAGAAATATTCTCAGAGATACATAAAGCCCCTTGTTCAATAAGTTCCCCTTTGGATCTCAGTCCAAAGGAAACCTCCCTTCCAGTCCATCCTATTCCTTTAGCCCTGTCAGTAATTTCTTAACTCCCTACCTTCCAAACTGCCAGTACCCTTCCATCTACCCCAGTCATGGCAGGCCAACAAGCACCTACCAAAATGGAAAGAATCATAGCTGCTAGGTATGGACCCCTGGTCCTGCCTATTCCTTTGAACGCCATGCCTGCAGGAGAATACCATAAATACATGCCTAAGTTCATTGGTACAAAGGGAGTAACAGCTGAAGAACACCTTGAGTCTTTTTATAGCTATGCTAATAACCTAAATACCAGTGAAAATGATGTGTGGATGAGATTATTTGTCCAAAGCCTTGATGGAGAGGCTAGAAATTGGTTCAGAGAGCTTACCCCTAGGTCTATAGCAGACATTGAAGCATTAGACGATGTGTTTTTAAGAAACTGGGGAGATAAGAAAGACCTACTATATTACCATACCGAGTTTGGGAACCTCAAGAGGGAAAATGGGGAGTCATTGTCTGATTTTAATAAAATATTCAATCGTATGTATAGCAAGATACCAGCTGAAGTGAAGCCCACCCCCACCTCTGCCAAACTCACCTATGCCAATGCCTTTGATTCTGATTTCTGCCTGCTATTAAGAGAGAGAAGATGTGCTTCCCTAGCTGAAATGCAAGATGCAGCTCTAGAGGTGGAATCCAATATCATGGCTGCAGAGAAACTCAAAGGACATGCTGATAGAAGGAGGCAGAGGGGTGAGTCTTCCTCTTCTTCTTCATCTTCAGAACCTAAATTAGACAAAATGACTAAAATGATAGAGTAATTGGCTGATGAAATATCCAAACTAAAGGTTGAGCAGAGTTATGGAAAAGCAAGGCTTCCTAATGCATTTTCTCCTAGAAATATAAATCCATACAAAGAGCAAATGAACAATTGCAGATCATTCAAAGGGGCAAAGAGGCCAGTGAAGAGCAAAGGGTTAAGGCCCCTTTCCAGAACGTAGTCATGGAGGAGGAGCAGTTTGATGAAGAGGATGAGATTCACTGTATGGAAGACAAGGGCAGTGTTGCCTTTTTGACATTAGCTGCCTATGAAGAGTCATTACTCAGGGACCAGACTAGTCAAGGATGGGACAGGGAAGTTGTTCTACAAACTGAAGACTAGCAAAGATATAACTTGAGGTCAAGAACGAGTAATGGCAAAGAGAATCCTGCCCAAAGAGTTGTTGTCCCCACAAAACAACAAATCAACAAACAAAAGAGACCAGTAGTTGATCCCATCATCCTCAAAGCACCAGCTCAAGAGGCAAGAGGCCCTGACAAGTCCCCTTCCCCTTTTAGTTTTCAATCAGAAGTCCAGAAATTGAAAATATCTGTACCTCTGATAGAACTTGTAAAGAGTGAGGTCTTTAGGAATCCTATCCTTGATGCGTTTGAGATGAAAGCCACGCAAGCATCCAATGACTACGTGAATTTACAAGATGATAAGCCTGCAGTTGTGCTTAGCCCAATGACTAAACCTGTTGATGAGAATTCCCCATCATTTTATGTATCCTTAACCATTCATGACAAAATCCTACACAACTGTCTGCTGGACACAGGTGCCAGCCATAATCTGATGCCCAAAGCTGTCATGGAAGAGTTAGGACTTGACATTACCAGTCCTTATCATGATTTATTTTCTTTTGATTCAAGGAAGGTGAAGTGTCTAGGGTTAATCAAGGATTTAGCTATCACCCTAACTCAACTGCCCATGAAAAGCATGATGATGGATATTGTGGTAGCAGATGTCCCCCCTAAGTTTGGTATGCTACTTTCCAGAGGGTGGATTAAAAGGTTGGGTGGGACACTGAAAAATGACTTATCTTATGCCACTGTCCCAGTTTTTGGAGGAGAAAGCAGGAGGTTGTACAGGGAAGCCCAGCTGGCCTATATCATCAGTGATGAGAAGAATCCCACTAATCATCCTATTTACGCTGTGGACATTTATTTTGGGGCATGTATTCTCAAAATTGAAGAATCCCATAGGGCCACGGTGCAGCTCAAGAAACCAGTAGTCCAAGCCATGGGAGAAGAAGGGACACAGGCTTGGGAGATGTTCTTTGATGGAGCATGTTCAAAGGAAATTGCGGGAGCAGGGGTGGTGCTAGTATCTCCAAAACAAGAAAGCACACATCTATCTTTTAAGCTGACTTTTTAGGTCACCAACAATACAGAAAAATATGAAGCTCTGATATTGGGCTTAAACGCTGCCAAAGACATGGAAATCAGAGACATAAAGGTGTTTGGAGATGTTAATCTCATCATTCAGCAAGTGAACAAAATGTTTCAAGCAAGGCACCCAAGGCTGAAAACATACATAGATGAGGTATGGAGACTCAAATATTCTTTTAATAGTTTTTGTATCTCATACATCCCTAGAGTCAAAAATCAGCTTGATGATTCCCTTGTTGTGTCTGCTAGCATGTACATCCCTCACATGCCCCCTAAATTGGTTTATGAAGTCCAGATAAAATATAGACCATCCTTGCCTGATAATGTCCAACATTGGAAAGTTTTTGAGGATGATGATGAAGTAAATAGGTTTTTGTAAGTCATTGATGAATTCTCTGAAATGCAAATTGACCAAGAGAATGAAACCTTGGAGGAAAGTCCCCAGCCCCAGCTAAAGAACAGAATTGGCCAAGACAACATTGTTCAGTTGCCTAGCAATCATATACCTAAAGGGCTAGTGCCTCTAGAGAAGTTGTTTGACCATAATGATGTGCCTCATAAGATTGCCCAAAAAGAAGATCAATCTGTAGTCCATAGGCATAACATAGGGAGTCCAGATCATCCAAAGTATGTAAATCTATCCACTCATTTGTTTGCTGCACAAAGTTCTAAGTACTGCACCTTAATGAAGCAATTTACTGATGTCTTTTCCTGGGAATACAGTTGCCTCAAAACTTACGACAAAAAGATCATCCAGCATAAGATCCCATTGGAGAAAGACACCATTCCTTTCAAGCAGAAGTTGAGACCCATAAATCCTTTGCTCCTTCCCCTGATTGAAAAGGAAATCAAGAAGTTGTTGGCTGCCAAAATCATAGTTCCTCTGAGGTATTCAAAATGGGTAGCCAACTTGGTAGTGGTGAGGAAGAAAAGTGGAGAAATTAGGTTGTGTGTCAATTTCAGGAACCTAAACAAATGTTCCAAGAAAGACAACTATCCTATGCCCAAGATGGAACATTTGCTACAGAAAGTCTCGGGAGCCAATGTTATGTCATTCCTAGATGGATTTTCAAGGTATAAGCAAGTTGTTGTACATCCAGATGACCAAGAAAAGACTGCATTCACCACTCCCTAGGGCACTTTTATGTACTCCAAGATGCCTTTTGGGTTGATGAATGCTGGAGCTACCTTTCAGAGAGCTATGGATATAGCGTTTGTAGGAGAGAAGGATAATTTTGTCCTTGTCTACCTGGATGATATAACAGTATACTCCAGCAGCCATTAAGATCATTTGCAGCATTTGAAGAAAGTGTTTCTGAAGTGCAGAAGGTTTGGGATATCACTGAATCCTAAGAAGTCACAGTTTGCTTTAGAAGAAGGCAAACTTATAGGACACATTATCTCTGCTGTAGGTGTCAAAATTGACCCAGAGAGAGTGAAAGCAATACAGACCTTCTTTCTCCCAAGATCAAAAAAAGGACATCCAATCCTTTCTGGGCAAAATAAATTTTATAAGGAGGTTTATTCGTAATTTTGCAGAATTGGTAAACCACATCACCTCCATGCTAAAAAATGGGTCAGAGATCAAATGGACTGATGCAACAAGAAGATCTTTTGAAGCCATCAAAAGAGCTATTATGGAAGCTCCCACTCTGATCAGTCCAGACTATAGTAAGGAGTTCCATATTTTCTCCTTTGCTTCTAGTGACACCCTTGCAGCAGTCTTATTGCAGAAAGATGAGGAGGGTTCAGAACATCCAGTGGCATTTTTCAGCAAAACCTTAAGGGATGCTGAACTAAGGTATGATATTATAGAAAAACAGGCTTATGCTCTAATCAAATCTTTGAAATATTTCCGAATATACATTCTGCACTCCAAGGTAATTGCATATGTGCCCTTTGCTTCAGTAAAGGATGTCCTAATGCAGCCAGATGTTGATGGAAGAAGGGCTAAATGGATTGCAAAGCTCATTGAATTCAACATAGAATTGAAGCCCACCAAGCTTGTCAGAGGTCAGGGTCTTGCCAAGCTGATGGCTGAAGAAAATTGCAGGATGCTGGACATGAATTTGATAAGCACAAGCTCAGGTGACAAACAGATAGAGGAATAAATAGTTGAACGAGGACAGAACCAAACTTTGGCTGAAATTCTAGCTTCTTGTGAATGGTATTCTACAATAGCTCAATTCTTGCTGAATTTAGAAGTTCCTCTAGGTCTTAGTTCAAGCCAAGCCAGAACTATCAAGCTTAGGGCAGCCAAGTTCTGTATCCATGAAAACTTGTTGTATTGGAGGGATCCATATGGAATCCTTTTAAGATGTCTGGACAAAGAACAATCTATGGAGGTCATGCATCAGTTTCATTCCAGCATATGTGGAGGACATCACTATTGGAAAACCACAGCCCACAAAATCCTCAGAGCTGGGTATTATTGGCCCACTTTGTTTTCTGATGTATTTTCATTTGTAAAATCTTGTGACAGCTGCCAGAGGTTTAAAGGAAAACAATAGTTGAAGTCCTTACCCTTGAAGCCAATACATGCCAATGGCCCTTTCCAGCAGTGAGGTTTGGATTTCATAGGAGAAATTAATCCACATTCCAGTGGCCAGCATAGATGGATCTTAGTAGCCACTTACTACTTCACTAAATGGATTGAGTCCATCCCTACTAGGAAAGTTGATCACCATGTGGTCATGAAGTTTTTGACAGAAAACATTTTCACCAGGTTTGGCTGTACACATAAATTAGTTACAGATAATGCAGCGGCCTTCAGGGAAAAAGAGTTGGTGGACATGTGTGACTCAATGGGCATTAAGCTAGTTCATTCCACCTCATATTAACCTCAAGGTAATGGCCTAGCAGAATCATCCAACAAAATCCTGATAAGGATAATCAAAAAGTTGTTGGAAGATAACAAAAGGAACTGGGATTCCAAATTGAAGTTTGCATTGTGGGTTGACAGGGTGACCACCAAGAAATCCACAAGGAATTCTCCATTCAAGCTGGTATATGGCATTGAAGCTGTATTCCCAATTCAGTTGACCCTCCCTGTGGCCAAGTTCTTGCAGGAAGAGTGGAATGAGGAAGAAGACATGGCAAAGAGGATCAGTGACCTGGCAGAAGTGCATCAGATTAGGGATCAACTGATTGAAAAGTTTGCAGCACATCAAAATAGAATCAAGTAAGCCTTTGACAGAAAGGCAAAGATAAACAATTTTCAAGTTGGAGACTTGGTTCTTAAGTGGGATGCACTGAAGGAGAAGAAAGGCAACCATAGGAAGTTCGATGATCTGTGGACTGGACCTTTTGTCATTTCTCAGGTTCAGGGGAACAACACCTTCATGTTGCAAAGGATGGAAGGAGAAACAGTTTTTGATGGCCCAGTCAATGGGCAATTTTTGAATATTTATGTTGTTTAAGGCCGGTCGGCCTCAACATTGTAAATATGTTATTTTTACAAGTTTTAGTATAGGCTTAATTAGACTCCATGCCCAATGGAACAATAGGAATTATTGTTGATCTTCTTTTTATGTGAAAGGCAGTGTTCTATGGTTCTTGAAACCTCACAGGGAGGATTTCTTCCCCAGAAGGAGCCAGCATTAGCTCTGCTATGCAGTGTTGACTTTCTAAGATCATGGACGAGTTCCAGTCTGTGTGATGGTGTCTTCAAAGGGGCCCCTCATGAGTCATTTTCCCTTTTCCTTCTATCCCGCTTTCTCTCCGCCACCTCCATTCCTCTATTTTTCTTCTAATATCGATAGATTAAGCCCCTTTTGGCTTTAAAGCCCCGAGCGCAGAACCCCAAACCCTCCATGAAACCTCACCCATATGACCCCGTGCACTTATAAACCCTTCGCTGAATCCCCACCATTGATCACCCCACCGATCCAATGGCTCCCCTCACATCTGATAAAGTAACCCGCTCGATCATTTCCCACCATCAGATCATCTCTGCCAAGATCTGACGGTCTTCGCTCTTATCGCGCCAACAACTTAATCGAACGATAGCGCACGATGAGAGTGGTTTTTTCTCTCATTCGCTACTATGTGTCGATTGTTGAATGGAATCACGTGACCCCAAGTATTTACCGCTTAATGCCCGAAAGCAGTGCGATGAATACCATTTACTGCTTGACCAATCTACCCGCCCATTAAATGTCCGTGCAGTTTCGTTTTCCGATGACCGTCCGATCTATCCGCTGCATATCTAATAGCCCCAATTCACCCCGCTCTTGCCTCGGTCGATAGCCTCCGTCGAGCCATCTCCACTGTCCATTTCCTCGATCCGACGACCATTCTTTCCGCTCATCCAAATCGTCCACTTGCCCATGTAGTCCACGTCCTCTGACCATTCCGTTTGCTCGAAGAGGGGGATGACCAGCCATTCCAGTATCAGTCACTGTCAGACCTCCAACAACCATCTTTAATGGAAAGCATGGCCAGGGGAGAAAAGGATGAGAACAACCCTGTAACTAAATTTATCAGTCATGGACTCCACTGGTATGAGCACTCCAACTTCCTAAAAGGACAGTGCAGCACCTGAACAGATCAGATTCATCCACTGAAGCAAGCAAACATGTTCAAAGACTCCATCAGGCAGTTAAATGTGGTTGGTTGTCGATTATGACCCCTCCATACCTAAATGGCCAAGTGCCTTTGTAATTTAAATCTATAAATACCTAGAAACAAGATGTAATTAGGGTTGGAATTTGATGTAAGGTTCAACTTCTGGAGACTGTAGATATTTTGTCACTTGCAACGTCTCATCTTCATTTTCAGCTAATACAAGCTTCTTTTGATGTTAGCTGCTCACTTTCCATTTTACTATGTTCTAAGCTTGTGCCTGATATGTTATGTTCTTGATCTTTCGAGGTTTAGCACTAGATAATTGTCATCTTATCTCTTTGTTAGATTTTTGAATGTATCACTGAATATGTTACTCACGTTTCTTTCTATCTGATGCAAGAGAGCTGTCATCCTGTCTTTGCATTAGTAGATTAGATTTACAGGTTTCTTTACTAGTTGCAGCTGGCCATCACATGGTCTTGTGCATCTGTTGGTGTGGTTAGTATTCTCCATATTCACCTAATATCTAAAAATTGTGAGCATTGGTGGTCTAAAGCTTTGTAGTCTAAGGGTGTTCACGCATGTTTGGAGTGAAACAAAGTAGAAGTGGTTATATGGCTTGAACCAAACCATCATTCCTTCCATTAAATCTGCAACAATAGTTGAACTTATATGTTACCAGGCATCTCTGAGCTACAACCTAGGAGAGTTTCTTGGAATCCTAACAGTACTAAAGACCAAAGTGAGTGGTGCCTATGAGGTATCTCAACACATGTTTAGTTTCCTTCCAATAAATTTTGGTTGGCTTAACCATGGCTTAACTAGGTTGGTTAACTGCAAAACACATGTTTGGTCATGTGCTCACCAAATACATAAGTGAACCCACAATATGTCTATAAATAGTAGCCTCCACTACTTCACCTAACGTAGCATCTTCCTTCCTCCAATTACCTGCTAAAGGAGTCTCCATGGGTTTGTTTCTCTCCATGTGGAACTTCTTCAGGATATAGTTGGCATA
This sequence comes from Pinus tabuliformis, assembly GCA_031772625.1. NCBI lineage: Eukaryota > Viridiplantae > Streptophyta > Pinopsida > Pinales > Pinaceae > Pinus > Pinus tabuliformis. The sequence goes on from CM062816.1 coordinate 190,518,101, forward strand.
CTTTCCCTGAGAGACAAATAGTTCTCCATCTCCTTGTCATACTTCCATACCAAGAAAGTAATGCATGAGCCCCAAGTGCTTCCTCTCAAATTCTCTTGGAAGATCCTCTTTTCAAGATTTTATCAACTTCTCATCACCTGTTAGAATCAAATCATCAACATATAATATTATAATCAACAATTTACCTTCAACCACAATATGGTAAAGGTTCACATCTACTTCACTTTTGGTGAAGCCCAACTTGGTGAAATAGTTGTCAATCCTAGCGTACCAAGCATAGGGTGCTTGTTTTAGTCCATACAACGCTCGCTTGAGTCTGCACACATGTGACTCTCTGTTGAAGGTCTCAAATCCTTATGGTTGTTCAATATACACCTATTACTCAATCATTCCATTGAGGAATGTTGTCTTCACATCCATCTAATGTATCTTCCATCCCATTTGTGCTAATAGTGCTAGAATAGATATGATTGAAGAGTACCTTGCTATTGGAGCAAAGGTCTCATCATAATCAATTCCCTCCACCCGAGAGAATCCTCTAGACATAAATCTGGCCTCGTGTTTACGCCCATTTGTTTCTTGATTTACCTTGTAAATCCATCTGGAACTTACCACTGACTTATTTGTTGGTCTTCAGACCACTTCCCAGACACTATTCCTTATAATGGAGTCATACTCCTCAACCATGGCATAAACCCATATTGGTTTCTACATTGTTTCCTCGAATGAGAATGGCTCAACCTCTACACTCTTTCCCATCAGATCCATGTAGCGAGTGTACCGATTTGGTGACCTCCTCTACCTATGTTATGATGTGGGTGCTCCAATATTCTCTCTATCATCATGCATCAATCTATCAGCCTCTCTGGTGTGCTTCCTTCCATCTCTAGAAGTCTCTGCATTAGTGGGTGCTTCCACTCTCTGCTCTTTTCCATGTGGCTACTCCAAATCATCTTGGGGTTCCTCCTCTGGAGCTAAAGCTCCTCATTTGCATGTAACTGAAGCTCCCTCTCAAGGGAACATCTCATGGACTTATCTTCTTTGAACTGCACATCTCTACGAACCACTGTCATCCTATTGCATGGCAGGTACACTCAATAGTTGTGAGGTGTATCATTATACCCCACAAATATTCCCAACTCAATTGTTGGCTATAGCTTGTTCTATGCATCCTTGGTAACATGACAGTGTACTGATGAACCAAAAATCCTAAAGTGTGCCACATCTAATTTATTACCTAAAAAAAACTTCTTCTAGTGTACTCATCCTAAGAATTTGATGAGGGATTTTGTTCTACAAATAAACAAATGTGTTGCATGCTTCAACCCACAAGTGCAACGGTAGGCCCTAATCATGTAACATCACCCGTGCAGATCCCACAATACTTTTGATCTTCGTTTCAATGACCCCATTCTGTTGTGGGTTATGAGGTACTATAAACTCCCATTGAATGCCTTCTCATGCACAAAAGTTCTTGAATTCATTTGACACATATTCTCCACCATTATCGCTTTTAAGAGATTTAACTTTCCTACTAGTATATTTCTCAACAAGTGCTTTAAATTCATAAAATTTAGTGAACGTCTGATCTTTCTTCTGCATGAAGAAAATCCAGGACTTATGAGAAAATCATCAACAAATATTACATAATACATGTGCTTGGTCGTGGAGGTTGTCGAGAATAGTCCACACACATTTGAGTGAACTCTACCGAGGATCGCTTGCACTCGATTGTCTTTATCATGAAAGGAAACTTTGGTGTACTTCCTCGATGCACACCCTTTGTATGTGTCTCTATACTCTAGTGTATCCATTGGAAGTCCTATAGAAATTTGTTGCATGATATTCAAAGCTTCGTGGTGCAAGTGACCCAATCTTTTATCCCACAACTCACAGATGTCTCGACTCTGCACTTTCTCTGATTTTGTGCTCAAAGCAGTCTAGCCTTCTACATCCAATTTGTAGAGGTTCTTCACCCAATCCCAGATCTGCTTCACCTGTCTTGAGTCTATGTGACAAAGGAAAGCCTTTCCCTTGCTAAATATCACATCGTAGCCATGATCCTCCAACATGGAAACTAAAACCAAATTCTTCGTCAAACCTGGAACATACATGACAAATTTTAATGTGAGAGGAGAACTAGACTCCCTCTGAAAGGTAACAGTACTAATTTTAGTCACGCTATACCTCCCATCATCTCCCATCTCGATGTGCATCTGGAGGTACTTCTCCTCCAAGTCACTGAAGAACTTTTTATTGTCAGTCAAATGTAATGAGGCTAAATTATCCAAGTACCAAACACTACCCATCACCGATGTCACCATGAAAGTGATGAGGGTAAAATCTAGCTTGAATTGTGAAGCAAGAGCTTCACCTGGCACTCCTCCTTAGGGCTTCTTTCTAGCCTTCTTGTGTGAACACTTTGTGGCATAGTGTCCTAGATTGTGACAATGAAAAAATTTAATCTTTGAAAAGTCCTTCTTCTTACCGCATTATTGGAATTTGATTTGGAATGGGATGACTTCCCCTTCCCTTTCTTTGCCTTTTCATCTAAACCACAATTATCCTCATCATCTTTCTTAGATGAGCATCCATCTCTGGTGCTCCGTCGAATATCTTCTTGTACCAAGTCAGACCACAACCGCTTCCACTCTAGTAGTTTTTCCCTCCCATTAACTAATTCTTGGTATTTATGTTAGCACTTAGGAAGGCCTAAAAGTGTTAGGCTCACCATATCGTCTTTAGAAACTGTAACACCGACACTTCCAATATCATCCCGACATTGGGTGAACTTGGTAAAGTAATTTGGTATATTGTCACCCTTCTCCATCTTGATCTTTCTAAGCTTGTCCTTCAGTGCCAACTTCCTGTGGTCACTGTTGTTTTCAAACAAGTCTATCAAGGCCTTCCACATTGCAAATGGAGTTTCCTTATTATGGAGGTTTGAGATAATATGATGTTGAACTCCTTCTAGGATATCCTCCTCGCCTTTGCCACACACTTTCTCCACTCTTCCAGATCCTGAGCATCAGCTGGCTTAGAAATATCTTTATTTATGAATTCCTTAAGCATGTTGTCTTCCAACACTACCTCCATCCTATCCTTCCAAGCAATATAGTTCGAACTACCCTCAAGGGCATATTCAAGTCTCAATTCGTAGATTGACATCTTGTTGGTTATGAAGTATGATACTGCAAATTCGATTTCTCCTGCAAAACACAAACTCGTTGTTGGCTTGAGGGGGCCTGACCCAGGTTCAGCGTTAATTAGCCAAACAAATCCCCACACTATTATCCCTTTTGGCATCATCCCTCGAAGCGCGGACCAAAGTCTCACCCGAAGCAGTATGTGGGGATGCTGGAACCAAGTCTTCGCACCCTGAGATGGTTGTGATGTCATTTGATTCTTTCTATCCCTACCTTCACCCAGGTCACTTCACTCTAGGGCTTGCAAGACTAGCCCTCTATTCCAGTCTTCAATACCTCTGCGAAAAGGTACAGTCGATCTTCACGTAGCCCTAACCTGCTACTCAGGTACTTTCGTGCTGCTAGAGCAGCATTCCGTACAAATTCCCTAATTAATATAAGTGATTCGCTTATCTTATCAAACAATTAAATCTAACACCGTGTAAGTAGATATTCGTAATTGCATTCAATTATTTAATGTAATTGCATTCATTCGCGCATCATATAAGCATAATAAAGGAAATTTATACATAAAATATCCAAATGCATCAACAGAACGAAGACACGGAAATTGCAGAATATCTCCTTTTATTAATATCTTCCAAGTGTTTACAGACTCTGTCTACCTTACGTACATAGTTGCAGGGGTCCGTGCACTCAGCTACGGACTTCTACCCTAGGCCTCTGCGCACTCAACTACAGAGCCTCTACCTACGCTACACCCCAAGACTTAGACTTCTTCTTCAGAGCTATCTCTCTATTACATGATCTGCCATTGTATATCTCTTTAAACTACTTAGAGCTTAGCTCTTTTTATACAATCCCTTGGTTTGAGGACCATGGGTAGATCTCTTATAGTCGACTTTACTTTACAAAACTAAGGGCAGACTACCCTTTATGACACATAACACTTTCGCGCTCTGCGACCACAAAATACGGAGTCTTTACAATTATATTACAAAAATTGACTTAAACATGGGCTTTTAGCCCCAAAACTGCCCTTGGGGGATCCTGCTCCCAACACTCGTATTCTCCTCTTCTATAGTGATTTCAACTGTGATACCATGTAAAAATTCCTTGTAGATTCAAACTGCAGATTGTAATATGCTAAAACAATTGACTTGAATCTACTCTAATCATGAGTGGAAAAAATAAACGATCGATTAAATCACGAATCTTATAAGAGAAAGAATTCAAGCACACATAACACAATGATTTGTTGGGGAAATCCATAGCTTAAAAAACCCTCCTATCTATATATTTCATTAATCAAAAAATATGAGAATACTACAATGCTTTGCTCAATCTCGAGCAACCTCTACACTATCTCTATATATCTCATTGTTTCCCAGACAAGCTCAAGCCAATACCTATCTAATTATATTGCCTTCCAAGATCTTATTTCCTTGCATTATTCCCTTGCGAATTAGCCCATATTTAATTGGGAAATCCCACAATTATGAGTTGTGCAATCCTTATAGGCCTTCCTCTGATTGCATGCACCACCTGTATAATTCGAACGATTATACAGCGGATAGTACATTGTCCCTGAACTCTAATCTCAACTGGGTCTTTATCTTATTTGACATGCATGAGTTAATTATGAGTGAATATTCAGTTTACTTATCAATGTTGGTTACACCCAACTGCTGCAGGTTACACCCCACTACCACAGGTTACACCCCACTAGAGTTTGTTACACCCCACTATAGTAAGTCACACCCCACTACAGTGAGTCATATCCCACTACAGTAATTTACACCCCACTACAGTAAGTTACACCCCACTATAGTAAGTTGCACCCCACTGTTTTTGGTTACACCCCATTGTTTCTAATCTCCCACTAATGCCTACATCAGTTGGAACTAGTTTAATTGAATTTAACTCAGTTAGACAAATAATTACAACTCAAAATAAACTCATCTAGTGCTCCTAATTTTAGGAGACATTCTACATGACTCTAGTTAGACCCTCAACTAAAATTTAACTGAGCTAAATAAGTCAAATTAACTTAGTTAACTATTACAAGTTGTCATCAGATGTGGAATTACAATTATTTCCTAATTTAATTCAAGGACAAATTAAATTAGGATTTTCTTGTTGCACTTTCAACACAAACTATGGTTGCTCGCTTGTAGGCTCCAGAGAGAAAATGGAAGCTTCCTAGTCACACACATGACTCCTCCTCCATGTGACTGGGACCAAAATGATGGAATTTCAGTTTTCTGAAAATTTCGCTCAATGACTGCAGTGTTCGGTAGTTGACTGCTGATTTGAAAATGAGATCTTAGACTAATATTAAGGTATTATAGACTCATGTGCATGGATTTGCCTATATTACTCAGTGCAATGGATGATAAGATTGTGAATAATATAGGCAATGAGCAGTTAGAGAAACATAATAGACAAACACACATAACACAGCAAGTTTAATATGGAGTTCACCCAAAACTCCTGGGCTTCGTCTCCTGGTCCAGCCTTCAATGGTGACCTCTCTATTATGTCTTCAAGAGCAGAGTTTTACAAAATGTGAGCTCAAATTGAGTCTCAACACAACAGGAACAAATAATAGGGGTTTTCTTGAATCCCTCAAGTCTTACTGAGTACACAAACTCTCCCTCTCACTTTTTGTCTCTATCTTCTCTCTATCTCAACACTACTTGCCTCTGTCTCTATCATTTTGTGGCTTTTAAGCCAATTGGCGCTATCTGTTCGTTTCCTCTTCTGGGCTCTCTGGCTCCCAACCTCTGTCCGCTCATATCCCCTTTGAGTGTTAAGAAATCATTGCTAAACATCTTCAGGGATGGTGGCCACCTGTTCTGTAACGGAAGGACCATCGGCGCCTTTGAAATCCTCAGAATAGTCATTCTCTGTTTACACAGAGAAATACACTAAAACACGTGAAAATCCACAAATCTGTCATTTATCGGATATGAAATATCATTAGATCTGCCCTAGACTCCTATCAGATCCGCCTTTATATCGCTATCGCATATCCACCGTTGATCTGAGTGATCTTGATCCAATGGTTTAGATTCATTTCAAGCGACTGATGTGTACGGGGATTAACTGCCCGAAAAGGGTGGTTTTCTCTCTTCGGCGCTTGGCCATGTGGCGGCCAGTGTATGGGATCGGGTGGAGCCCGTCCAATACCGCTTACCGCTTAAATACCGCCCGAAATCCCGCTCGTTTCGGAACTCAAAACACATATCACTACATATAAAATCCCTTTCGGGTCCATTTTATCGCCCAATTCGCATTTCCTTTGTTTTTTGTTTATTTAACAAAAATGCGATTTTACATAGAAAAAGCCTTGTTTCCAGATCTCAAAATATATCAAATATCATCCATAATCTTATCAGGTCTAGCTATCGTAGTCGCATTTGTTATCGGCCCGCTCCTTTGCATTTCTCTGATGCAATATTGCGATATCGCAATCGCACATCACATAGTAAGCGATCCTTTGTATTGTGCCGACGCGATATTGCGAGTTAACTTGGGCCGTCGATCTGCACGCTTGATCGATGGTCCTCGTTGGCTCGCACTAATTGTTGTCGCAACAGTCATATGATAGCCTCTAATAGCCTCTGTCTGCCTTCACTGATTGCGATATGCTGATCGGATCTGGACTGTTGATCGGCCAAATCCAACAGCTCCTAAGCATCACTGTCCAAGCCTCCGATAACTCTGTTTTTGGCCATTTCTTCATGTTTTTTTCTCCCGATAGTGTTTTCTGCCTTTTGTAAGGTTTTTTCTTATGCGACAGTTTTTTATTTTGAAGACTTAGAGGGTATTTTGGATCACGCCTTCCCACTGAAAAATCTTTTGGACCACCAAAAGTTGGTTTTTAAGCATCGATCAAGTGAGGATATAGCTCCCTCATTTGTCCAATCTCTACCCATCATGCACTGCTTGGTTTTGAACCTTTGAGTCTGATTCTCAGGTACTCAACATCCCCTTTGCGCGTAGTTCTCACCTTCCTGTCCAGAACTGTGTCTTCCTGCAACTCATTGAGATATTCAGGCAACAGATCATCAATAGAAGGCAATTGACTTTGTTCTTCAGGATCTTCAATCAATGAAGGTTCATATAGTCTCAAGTTCTCTGCATTAATGATTGAATAGATATGCATATAAGCTGGCAAATCAAGGCAAAAAGCATTTTCACCAATTTTCTCAAGTATCTTGAAAGGCCCATACCTTATTGGCTTCAGCTTCTTACCTTCACCTTGCATTCTGTCTTTGCTGATGTACAGCTAGACTTCATCACCAACTTGGAAGCTATGCTTAATTTGATGCTTGTCATGCCTTGCCTTGTATTTGGCATGGCTTCTTTCCAGTTGTTCCTGCACTTCCTAGTGAATTTCTTAGATTTTTTTAATGAACTCTTTTGCTTTGTCCACATCATTGTGTCCATCAATTTCTATGTCTTTTCCAAAGACAAAATCCAAGGGGAACCTTGGTGTAAAACCAAAACAAGTCTCAAAAGGAGATCTTTGTGTAGAAGAGTGCTTGGCACGGTTGTAAGCATGTTGCACATAACACAAATGTTCATCCTAAAGCTTGGGATGCTTGTTGCAAGAGCCACTGAGCAACTGGATCATTGTCCTGTTGACCACCTCTGTTTGGCCATCTGTTTGTGGATGAAATGTTGTGCTTTTCTTCAATCTGGTGTCCATCAACTCCCATAGACTAGAACAAAACTTCCCAACAAATCGGGAATCTTGATCAGATACAATGGAAGTGGGTAACCCAAAATGAACCCATACATGTTGAAAGAACAACTTCGTTGTTTCTGCAGCTCTAATCTGCTTGTTACAAGGTATTAAAATACACATTTTGCTGAACCTGTCCACAATAACATATAAATAATCATGACCTTTTTCTAGATTTTGGCAATCCCCCAACAAAGTCCATGGAAACACTTTCCCAAGGATGAGAAGGAACGGGAAGTGGAGTGTACAAGCCTAATTTTCTATTACTGGGCTTGCTGGTAGCACACATGGTACACCCTTTAATATATCTAGAAATTGTTTCATGCATTCTTGGCCAATAACAGAACCTTTGCAACTGTGCAACTGTTTTACTTACACCAAAATGACTTGATATTAGAGAAGTATGTGCTTCTCGGATTATGTTAACTCTATTGAAAATGCAACAAGATGATGGAGCTTAGTGGAAAGAAGTCGCCTTCACTAAGTGGGCCCGCAGGCTATTTTTGGCGCAAAGTCTATTTTTAGACTATGTCTATTTTTAGACATATGGATCATGGTCTATGAGTTGCAGGATGCTATTTGTGGATGATTGGTCATGTTGGTAAAAATAGATGGACTTCTATTTTTAGACATATGGGCGGTTTCTATTTTTAGACTGCTAGGCTAAAAATAGAACAGTCGAATATTATTAGCTCATAATAATATTTGGACTATAAACATTATCTTATCCTCTTGGAGCACTTCAGTTTGAGCTACAGATGTGGCACATGCAGCTATCAAAAGGAAATACTCTTTCTTTGTGGGTCATTTGAGCTATTGCATGCAGTACTTCAGTTAGAACTCATGTAGTTGAGTTTCAGTGGAGTTGATTGTGGAGTTGATGGAGTTGTGTTCAGTTTAACTTGGTTGAACTAATTGTATTTTAGTCTAACTAAAGAATACACTAGTAATGAGTTGTGTGAATTAATTTTTAATTAATTCACTAATTATTAACTCATAAAGCAACTAAAGAATACATCAGTTAACTCAGTGCATGTACAGTTCAGTGGAGACAGGTGTTAGAGGTTGAGATTGCTATCAGTTGTGACTATAGATGTGACTATAGTTGTGCATGAGATTTGCACATGCATGGATGGAGATTTCCCATGAGGCTTGCATAGTATACCAAGGGAATTCGTTTTTACAGAGTGGATGATTTCTCTTGCAGATTGCGCAGTGGAGGCAGGCAAAGCAGTGGAGGAGATTTGAGTTGTGATTGATCAAATCTGAGCTAGTTTTGTGTGTAACAGGTGGAGATAGTACTGAGTACTTGTGAGGAGTATTGTACTATGTATTGTTACATGTTCTCTATCATTATAATATACAGATAGTGTGGGGTTTTCAGCTGTATGCTTTCCCCGGGTTACATATTGTGTTAATGTGTGCATGTGATTGATGTTTCATTGTTTTAATGCTTCTAAATTGATGATCAACGTAGAGGAGATTATGTATTGTGCATGTATTCCAATAGTGTATAATCGAGATAATCTCTGTGAATAAGTGCCATATTATTCAAAATTCCTACAAACTCTTTCAATTTGAAGAATGCATAACTTTCCCAAATGATATAAAGGTTGGTCCTTAACATGATAATCCAATTCTTCTACTTGTTTGCCCTGACTTAAAGTTGCATATACATATTTAAAATCTACATCTTGAGCATATTGTTCAATGTAGCTTTCATGCAATACATATTTATGCTTAAGTATAGTAGATGCATTTATGATTGGTCTTGATAACATATCTGCAACTTTATTGTGTATGCCCTTCTTATATCTGATGACAAGATGAAACTGCTGTAAAAAAACCCATCCACCTATAGTGTCTTGATTGTTGCAGTTTATTTTGTGAGTGCAAATAGTGAAGTGGTTGATGATCTGTATGTATAATTGTTTCTTTGCCCATTAGGTAATGTTTCCACTTTTTCACACTATGTACTAATGCATACAATTCTTTATCATATGTGGGATAATTAACTACTACAGAAGTAAATGTCTCAGAATGATAACATATGGGTTTACTGTGTTGCATCAACACTGCTCCCATGGCATAGTCACTGGCATCTGTTTCAATCTCAAATGGTCTTTGAAGATCTGGCAATGCTAGTACTAGTGTTGCACTAATTTTTTCTTTCAAGGTGTCGAAGGCTTTCTGCTATTTGCCTCCCCACTAAAACACCTTGTTCAATCCTGTCAAAGCATGTAAGGGAGCTACAATCAAGGAAAAGTTAGCAATAAACTTTCTACAATATTGTGTTGATCCTAGGAAACTCCTAACTTCTATAATAGATTTGGGTTTAGGCCAATTCACAATGACTTCAACCTTAGAGGGATCTATCTTCAATTCACCACCCCCTACAATATGACCCAAATAATTTAAAGATGTTTTACCAAATTCACATTTTGATAATTTCACATAGATATTTTCTCTCTTCAAAACATCTAGAGTTTTCTTTACATGCTTCAAATGTTCTTCCCATGTTTTACTGAAAATACGAATGTCATCTAAATATGCAATTACAAAATCATCAATAAAAGGTCAGAGTACATCATTCATAACTCTCATGAAAGTGGCAGGAGCATTAGCCAAAAGGCATAACCAGCCATTCATATAGCCCTTGCTTTGTCTTGAAAGCAGTCTTCCATGTATCTTGTTATGCTACTCTGACCTGGTGATAGCCACTATGCAAGTCCAACTTGGTAAAGTAAACTACTTCTTTCAACTGATCTAATAGATCATCAATGCGAGGAAGAGGATAACGATTCTTCATCGTTATTTTATTCAGTGCTCTGTAATCAATGCACATCCTCCACGAACCATCTTTCTTTCTCACCAACACGATTGGAGATCTTCATGGTGATGTGCTTGGTCTTATGAACCCTTTATCAAGCAACTCCTGTACCTGATTCTTGATCTTTGCATTCTCTAAAGCGGATAACCTGTACATTCTGATGTTAGGTAATGGAACATCTTGCTGCAAATGAATATCATGTACTATTTCCCTTTTGGGTGGCAGACCTTTAGGTTCTTGAAATAGGATATCATATTCTGAAACAAAGTTAACTAAATCAACTTTCTATTTAGCATCACAGCCTTCAAATACATTGGTCTTATCAGGCTTCTTTTCCTTTACAACCATTAGTAAAAATTGCTTGCATGAATTTACAATTCTTTTCATCTGCCTCGAGTTTATGAGGGTGTAGTTATTTTTGAGCTGATAAGCTCTTACAATATATTCTATTCCATCTTTTGTGAGTTGATACTTATTTTCAGTTCTATAGAAAATGGCTTCTCTATCATACAAGTAAGGACTTCCTAAAACAATACCACATATATCCAAGGGAACTATATCTAACTCAACCTCATCTACAAAACTTGACCCAATAGCAAACCTAAGTTTGCATTTTCTAGTCACTTGTAGCTTTGCTTTATCACATACCCAACCTAATGGATATGGCTTCTTGTGAGGTGTTGTTAGTAAGCCCAACTTCTTTACAATTGTTTCAGAAATCAAGTTTACTTGTGAACCACTATCAAATAAAGTATCAATCTTTTGGTGCTTGGAAATAACTCTAATATGAAAAAGCTCATGTCTTTTCCTCTCATTATCCTCATTATCAATAGATTGTGTAGAATTACTTGTAGATGCTTCGGAATTTTTACCTTTTATACCTGTGGTTGTGACTGTTGTTTCATCACCTAAGTCTAACCCCAAGTCTTTCTGAATAACAGCAGCAGTCTTCTTCTTCTTACCACCGAACTTCTTTGGTTTCAGCTCCGGATATAAAGACCAGCAGTGTTCATCATCGTGTCCATCCTTCTTGCAGTGAGTGCATGAAGGTTTGTCATTTTGTACAGCATTTTCCTTCCTCTCCTTCCATTTTTGCTTCTTCTTTTCATTGTTCTTGCTTGCAGATGGTTTTCATGATCCCCCAATCTATGGGTTCACATTCTTGCCTCTAGCCTCTAGATGTGTAGCCTGAACTGATACATCATCTAGGCTAGTGGGGTTAAACATGATAATGGTGTGCCTCAAATAGCTATGTAGACCACCTATATACTTCAACAAAGTTTCAGGTGAGTCTAGAGAAATTCCTAGGGTTAAATCTCTTTTTCTAAATTCCTGGGTATAACTTTGTACACTTTGGCCCTTTAATTGGCGAAGAGTTTCCCAACCCATCACTGCTTGCTGCATATAAGCTAGTGGATAGAATTGTTTTTTAATGGCAGAAACAAATTCATTCTAGGTAAAAATAATTTCACCATGTCTCTTCAGAGCAGCTTGTGTCTTTCCTTCCCACCACACTAGTGCAGTGCCTCTAAGGTGAAGGCTAGCCAGCTGAATCTTTCTCCTTTCTGAATTAATGTTCTGCACCCTGCAATATACACCAATCTGTCTAATCTAGTTATCTAGATTTTCTGCATTTAATTCACCATCATAAATTGGCAAATCAAATTTCACATCTAATTTAATCACAGCAGTTTTCTTCTTTTTCTTTTCAGGGCTAGTTTTATGTGAAGAAGATGATGAGGATGGTGATGATGGAGTAGTTGGTGGAGAAGGCCTCCCTTCTTTTCCTTTGCCTTCTGGATGGGAATCTAGAAGAGGTTCCTCTGCTCCTTTACCTATTTGAGATGCTGAAGTGATTTCACCTCGGCCTTTCTTAAATTCTTGATAAATCTCTTCCACCATGGCTCTCATGGTCATGAAACTGTCCATGAACTGAGGTTCTGCTCCCAAGGCAATTTCTTTTGCCATTTTCCTCTGAGGATAGACTCTTCCAATTTCTGGACTGGCCTCAACAAGTTCTCCTTTTCCTATTTCGATATTTAACCTAGTTAGCATTCAACAATCCAGCACAAGCTTGTCTAACCTTAGCAAAGCTAAAGCTCTAAAAACACTTGATCTGAAAATGAGATCTCAAACTAATATTAAGGTATTACAGACTCATGTGCATGGATTTGCATATATTACTTAGTGCAACGGATCGATAAGATTGTGAATAATATAGACAATGAGCAGTTAGAGAAACATAATAGACAAACACACATAACACAGCAAGTTTAATATGGAGTTCACCCAAAACACCTGGGCTACGTCTCGTAGTCCAGCCTTCAGTGGTGACCTCTCTATTATGTCTTCAAGAGCAGAGTTTTACAAAATGTGAGCTCAAATTGAGTCTCAACACAACAGGAACAAATAATAGGGGTTTTCTTGAATCCCTCAAGTCTTATTGAGTACACAGGATCTCCCTCTCACTTTCTGTCTCTGCCTTCTCTCTGTCTCAACACTGCTTGCCTCTGTCTCTGTCATTCTATGGCTTTTGAGCCAATTGGTGTTGTCTGTTCGTTTCCTTTTCTGGGCTCTCTAGCTCCCAGCCTCTGTCCGCTCAGATCCCCTCTAAGCGTTAAGCAGTCATTGCTAAATGTCTTTAGGGATGGTGGCCACCTGTTCTGTAACAGAAGGACCATCGGCGCCTTTGAAATCCTTAGAATAGTCATTCTCTATTTACACAGAGAAATACACTAAAGCACGGGAAAATCCACCAATCTATCATTTATCGGATCTGAAATGTCATTAAATCCGCCCTAGACTCTTATCAAGTCCACCTTCATATCGCTATCACATATCCACCATGGATCTGAGTGATCTTCATCCAACGGTTGAGATTCATTTCAGGCAGCTTATGCGTACGGGGATTAACTGCCCGAAAAGGGTGGTTTTCTCTCTCCAGTGCCTGGCCACGTGGCAGCCAATGTATGGGCTCGAGCGGAGCCCGTCTAATACCACTTACCACGTAAGGCCCGCTCGAAATCCCACTCATTTCGGAACTCAAAACACATATCACTACATATAAAAACCCTTTCGGGTCCGTTTTATCGCCCAATTCGCATTTCTTTTGTTTTTTGTTTATTTAACGAAAATGCGATTTTACATAGAAAAAGCCTTATTTTCGGATCTCAAAATATATCAAATATCATCCATAATCTTATCAGGTCTGGCTATCGCAGTTGCATTTGTTATTGGCCCCGCTACCTTGCATTGCTCCAATGCGATATTGCGATATCGCAATCGCACATCGCATAGTAAGCGATCCTTTGTATTGTGCCAACATGATATTGTGAGTTAACTTGGGCCGTCGATCTGCGCGCTTGATCGACGGTCCTCGTTGGCTCGTGCTGATTGCTATCACAATAGTCATATGATAGCCTCTGATAGCCTCTTCCTACCTTTGCCGATTGCGATATGCCGATCGGATCTGGACCTTTGATTGGCCAGATCTGACGACTACTGTGCATCACTATCCAAGCCTCCGATAACTCTGTTTTTGGCCATTTCTTCATGTTTTTCTCTCCCGATAGTGTTTTCCGCCTTTTGTAAGGTTTTTCCTTATGCGATAGTTTTTTATTTTGAAGACTTAGAGGGTGTTTTGGATCCATTTTGGATCAACTGCAGACAAGGATAGTTCATTACAGGCTTCAGAATTAGGATTTTGAGTATAAGCATTTTTGGGTTCATTTCATGGATGTTGTAGTTGGTTTTGTTGTATAGTTTCATAGATGAATATATGGATCATTGTACTCTCTTTTACTGAATCATTCAATGACAATCTAATAAGAAGAATAATTTGAAAGGGTTCTCCCCATAGTGGGTTTTTCCCTAGTCTCTGACCAATCCTGGTGTCTCTATGTGTGAATTATTTTCTTCTATTGTTCCTTTATGCTCCACTGCATTGATGATGATGATATTGTACTTTCTATATAGTTGCATATGCTGCTAAATAATGATGTAAATTGGAATAATGTTATGATGTTATGGGGTGAACTTAATGTGTTAATGAAGAAATTTAATTATCAAAGCAAAGAACAATATAGCCATAAGAATAGTTAACATGGTATCAGATTTGGGTTGACTAAAATTCATGGAGATCACCCCTATGATGACACCATTGATGGAAGCAAGAGAGGGTGGAGGAGACCTAAAATAATTCTAGGGTTTGAAGGAAACCCTAGGCAATTTGTGTATTAGGGTTTGATGGATATTATACACCCTAGCATGGTCAATCTGAATATGCTCAAGCACTTGTGTCACAATTGATGAAGCCCTAGATGGGATAGCCTTTGTTAATCCTAGTTGTTGATAAAGTTGGTTGAAATAGTGAAGGAAATATTTTCATATGGACAATAAACAGTGATGGCTCTTGAAGGTTGGTTCAAGAGGGAGATGATAACCTCTCCTTAAAGATAAGTAATTTATGAATTATTATGCTCCTTTATATATTTACTTTTGATTATTACTTATGCTTCATGCATGTATATTTGAGTATTTGGATGCTTCTAACCTTTTGATGAGTTGTGATAATTGGATCCCTTTTGAGGATCATGGATAGCACAAGAAGAGCAGAACTAGCATCGGAAAATAGGCACATGATGAAAAAGTGACAAAGTGCTACAAGTTGCCTATGTAAAATAAGAAGGTGCATAGGTATTTGAATACTACAAGGTATGTATGGTATATTGTTTCAATGTTATGTTTCAGCTGCAATATTGATGGTAAGGTAATCCCTAAGGTTTGATGAAAATTTCCTCTTTACAAATGGCTCATGCATATGAAAATGATTTGGATTCATGATTCTTATGATGAAATGGTGCACTTGGTAGTAAACAAGTATCTTACCTTTTTAAACATGATGTACTTGATCCCATAAAGAAATCTAGCACATCGATTCTAATAGATGGTAACTTGATACTACTGATAATGTTTGTAAAAAGCATGGTAGCCATGATGAAAGAAGTATAACAATGAGATTGATATTCATGATTTTTTTTTTGACCATAGTCATGTTTTTATGTGCATAGTAATTATGGCATGTGGTAAAATTGAATGCTCTAACTTGATGGATTAAATTAATGTTGTGATCATGATTCTTGAAGTATACTCCTATTATCTATTTAACTCTAAACCTTGATAAAATATTGATGTCATGGCGAAGTATTTGATGCCAACATGTTATGACCATGATGGATATATGACTGACTTTATGATCTAACAGATCTATTGATGCATGACAGTATTATAGACAGGTTGATGGCATGAATGGAGATGACTGAAGTGGATTCCCATTTACAGGGAGAATCTCTCTGTAAGTGTTGTGCAGGAAATCCTTTCTGCAAACAGAAATGATCCCTCTAGTCCTATGGGGTGATCTAGAAGCAAAATAGACAAATAAGTGTAAACTTTCCTATTTTATATCAGAAAATACAAAGGAATGTAGATGACCTACCTCACTCTGATGTTAACACTTGTTGATGTCATTATCAATCTTCTCATTTCCAAGTTGAATCCTCTTTATGTCATTGTGGATGAATACCTGCAAGGAAGATCAAACAAAGACAACAAAAGCATACATAGCATAATTCATTCTAACATAAACTATGTGACAGATCGGGTATCACACTAAATGAGTAATGATTTACACACTTATGGAAAGAAAAAACATAATGTATTATTAATAGAAAGTAAGGGAATAATACAACCACTTAAGCCTTGATGTTGTAATCCTCCTTTGGATGAGTTTCTAAGTCCTAGCGAAGACCTTCAAGCACTTCTTTCTCATTAGCAAAATGGGAAGCATTAGGGCATAGTTTCAGCATAGGAAGGAAACCAAGTAATAGCCAACCGGCAGCTAACCAAAAGTAGATCGTATGGGTTTGATTTATAGGGAAGGATAGGGAGTTGAGGATCCATAAAATGAGGGAGAGGCTCCACATTTCAAGGGGAATATCCATGAGAGTAGGATCAAGAACTAGGAATGGGAGGTCTTGCTCTAATCCTCATTCAATTGCAACTAGCTCGTTGTTCTCGAGACGTCTAGTAGGAGAATCTTCTCCTCCATTTTAGGAACAATTGTCTAAAGATGGTTAGCATGTATTTTCCTGTCAAAATGCACGTTGCCGGCACTAGCCACTAGTTAGACAAAAGGTTACCAACGTGGGTTGTCTGCAAAAGGTAGCGTTGTACTTGCAAACAAGGTTTTGGACAAGTTCTTCAGAATTTCTTCAAGGCAAGTCTTCTTCTTTCTTTAGGGATGTTTTTGAACATGTTTCATGGTGAATACATTTTTTTGACAGCTTTCGTCACTTTATGACACTTGCGACATTGACGACACAAAGTGCGACACTTAGGATGTGAGACTAGGAGTGTGACAAAATGTTGTATAACAGATGCCCCCTAAATCATGAATTCGGAATGGGAAGCGATGGATGAAATTATTTACAAATCAAGGCAAGTAATTTGGAGAACCACCATTAGGAGACCTGCAAATCAAACATAATACAATATATCTGACATTTATGATGTAAGTATGCTCAAAGTGTAAGCATATAAAAATACAGAGATCCACAGCATGGATGTAGCCATCTGACTAGAAAGGATCATGTGAATGGATCCACGGCATGGTTGCATCCATCCGAATAGAAGGGATCATGTGTATGAATCCACGACACGGGCACAACTATCCAAATATAAGGAATCATGTGTACAATCATGAATACTTAATAACTCCACACAACCTGTATTTATCAGATGAAACTCAGGGTCTTCATCTCTATCTCGATCCAACCAAAATACGAATCTCACCATGTAAATAGATGTGACAAATTCAAACATGGTAGAAACCACCTGATTACCAGTCAATGATGTGAACCGTTAATAATGATGATGGCTCCCAAGGTACAACAACACAATGCACGAGTGTGAATAATGAAGGTGAAGTCGAACACTCACAGGATCATTCGGTCGAAGGCCTGTGATGTGAACGTGTAGTCGAATGCGAAGAACATTCCATTGAGATATGCAAGATCTAAGGTACTGAAAGGGAATTTCTAAATCATTTTCATGGATAATGAGCTGGATTCGACAGGAAGTGATCTGTCGAAGGAGGGCCATAATGTTTCCCACATCATCGACATGAAACATAGGATTTTGTAGAGTTGGCAAGAGTGATTCACGATTGTTGCAAAAAATTCAAACTGGGTATAAGTGGTTTGAATTGAATATGGGACTTCTCTTGAACATATTGTTGACACGATTCCTGAATTTGGCCCCATTTGACTCAACATAGGATCAGAGGTCATGGTGATAATAGGATATAATCATATGAGAGGCAAATCGATTTCCCAAACCCAGTAAGACAAGTGAAGAAATGAGGATAACCCAAACCCGACATGAGATATAGATAAGTTTCATGTTCAAGAGCGACATGTTGCCTTTATACAAAATACAGGATATATGTTTACTTCCATTCCCCCCCACTATTTCTAGCAAGTACCTCTTTATTTTTGATCCCAAGCTTGAAGAGGATACCATATGCTTGTCGTATAAGTTCATCATTCAGATGAATCCATCCTAGTATTTTTAATGAGCCCTAGGAAGGAGTATCTTGGTCTCATCATGGTGACAATTCCTTCGTCGTTTTAGTTTTACGAGCCCAACGGAGGGGTAACTCAACATATTTTTCATGACATCTTGTTTAGAGAGTTTGAAAAAGAGGCGAAAAGAAAACTCCAGATGTCCCTTTTCGTAAATAGTCTCTCAAATTTGAAAAGGTAGAAAATAATACTCCAGAGAACCTCATAACCATGTTTGACTAAGGTATTCATTTTTCATAGCTATTCTATCTCAGCCCAGAAAAGAGTTAAACTCATACTGAGTAGGCGTATTTTCATTTACTTTAATGAGTTCTAAAAGACAAGTGCTCGACAATATTTTCATATTTTTGGAGATGTTCCTCAGGCAAGGTGACAAAAGCATATAATCATCCAAAGAGATGGTGATGATCGAATGAAAAAACCAAGGCTCATCTAGTGAAAAAAGGCTGATTAAAATGACAATCACTAGAGGTAAAATGGGAATGGTTTCATTTTTACACAAGCTCAAAACATGGGAAACTATGCTTGATACTTGAAGATGGTTTCATTTTTTCACAAGCTTGAAACATGAGAAAAAACTATGCTTGGATTTGGTTTCATTTTTACACAAGTTTGAAACGAAGACAAACTATGCTTGAGATTATTTTCATTTTTACACAAGATTGAAACAAAGAAAAACTATGCTTGAGTTTGGTTTCATTTTTACACAAGCTTGAAACAAAGAAAAAATATGCTTGAGATAAGTTTTCATTCCCCCATCATAATGACTCAATTCGAGATACATACCCCCCAAGCTTCATTTCATTCACCTAAGTATAATATTGGTTACTAACAGGTGGATGGAATGAAGGTTCATTTACAAGATCAAGTGAAAGACTCGACTGGGAATTTATGAGATCTAATCAAAGACTCGAATTGGAAGGGGATTTGTTTCATTTTTTAACGAGCTTGACACATGAAAAGAACCATGCTCATGACACCTTGTTTCATTTTTTAATGAGCTTGACACAAGTAAAGGAACTCTGCTCTGACACCTTGTTTCATTTTTTAAGGGGCTTGACACAAGACAAGGAACTCTACTCTGACACATTTTCTCATTTTTTAAGGAGCTTGACGCAAGACAAGGAACTTTTCTCCAACACTTTGTTTCATTTTTTAACAAGATTGACACAAGGAAAGAACCATTCTCATAGGGACCTATTTCATTTTTTAATGAGGTTGACATAGTAAAAGAATTATCCTCATGGTACCTTTATTACGGCCTATAAGAGGTCATATCTTCCAAGAGGTTCTCGTCAAATGCGAGAACAACACTCTGGAAGGGATAGATGTCAAGTGATCTAATGGAAAGCTCAAGTTCCAATGTCCCCAGTACATGACGCACTATATCACTGACTAGATAATCATTAGACACGGGCACGGAATAGGTAGCCACATAATTAACCTATGGCTGGGGTGATGCCACTTGCATACAAGGACCATTTAGGGAAGATGGTTGATCGAGAATCAAATTAGGACCAATGAACGAAAGTTGATCAATGGCCACAATTCTTCCTTCATACGAGAAACATATGACACGAAATAGACAAGAGATAAGAGATCTCATGACATAAACATAGTCACGGCTGAGGAGTAAATTAAAATCCAAAGGGCCTTGGACAACCATCACGTTGAGATAGATGATTTTTCCTTCCAAAGTAATAGGCAACTTTAGAAGGATCCCTAAGGGTTGAATGGTTCCTCTATTAAAAGCTAACAGATTCTGGGTAACAGGCACAAGCTGCAGAGAACCTAAATCTTGCCAAGTAGTTGAGAACAGAATACTAACAGATAGGCATTCATCTATGATTGTGTCAGGTACAAGTATATTATAAGCCTATATCATGATTTGAAAGGGAACATAGGAAGGAAGATGATATCCTTCCAGTCGAATCCAATCAAAGAAAGTGACTAAACTACTTGGAGAGGGTGACACCAGAATGGGAGGACTGCCCTCTTGCGTTACAGGAACAAGAAGATCCCTCCCCTGTACCATGGGAATAAGAGGATCACCCCCCTTTACTGCGGGAATAGGAGGATTTCCCCCTAATTTTTTGGAATCTGAAGAAACCAAAAGAACTTGAGCGGTATGAATTTCACTCTCTATAGGATAGATACGATCAACTGAAAGCGAAATCGGGTCAACCATTTTTTGACCAATGGTTGGTCGAAAATGGCCTCATGGGACTCACTTTCAGAGAGAGTGGGATTGACCAAAGATGAGTTATGATTAATCACTTGGTCAACTAGTGGAGGATCAATGGAAAGCTTCTGATAACTAGGCATAAGATGAGGTTGAGAAGAGGTAAGGTTATCCAACACATTAAATGCTTCATCTAAATAAGGACAAAGGTGAATAGGATGATGTCATTCATATAACCTACAGGGAAATTTTAATTTTCCTTTTTTCTCATGGACCTTACTGTCACTAGTTGAAGGTTTATCACCAGCATGATCTCCAGAGGCTGATGAAAAAGTTCGATGTGAACCTGTGGACCACACTTCTAATATCTTGGGAATACTAGGACATTCTCAAAGAAGGTTGTCACCCTTACAAATATTTCAAGGGAATTTAACTTTATGGGGTTGATTGGAAGATTTTTCAACATCATTTGCATCTATAACAATAGTCGCTTAGTTGGCCCTTTGCTTATTTTTCTTCTTCTTAATCTTCATTTTCTTCTTCTTCTTATCCACCTAGTTACTAACTTGCAGGCTTTCACCAGACGAAGAGGAAGAAGACTAAACGGGAGAAGAATGAAAAGAGTCAACTTTAGGCTCAACCAGAGGTTGATACTATTCAGGTGGAGGAGAACCCGTTTGAGGAGCAGTTTGGACATTTGGAACCATAGGGGTCGAAAATAACCAAACTGGTAAACCAATGGTAAACCCAAGAAGGGACAATGTTTCCATATAGGGAGCACAAACATTTCCAAAAGAAGGAAAAGGATCAGGATTCCTATTAGAGTGGTTTCCTTGGTTGTTGAACTCGGGAATTGTTACCATTAGTCTCAACTTAAGATATACTAAGGAGTATTTCCACAGGAAGGATGTTTTTTCGTGGTCAATTAATTGATTTTAGGACTTAACAAAAATAAATAAAAAAGGGGTAACTAGGCATAAAGGTTTACTAAGAAACCATGAACTACAATATACACCTTGGCGAACCAAGGACTTAATGTATGGTAGCCAATCTCCCCAAATGTTGTGTTCGGTGTATCACAGTATACAAGGTGGCAAACTCAGTTACCTATGAATGGATAACAACCTATTGGGACTCCCAAAATATACGCAATGGTATGTGGGAGTGCAGTCCATAGTAGTGTTATCTAATGTGTAACTATTCGATGAGAGTGTTCCCATATACTTACCTTGTGTGGAGTGCCTTCGATATACCCGAAAGTACTGGAGAACAGTCTTATACACTTCCATACATGGATGGGATTTTACCCCCGGGATACAACACTGGCAAACAATGATAGCTGCTACATTTAACGACGCCGAAACACGTCTCTAACTTAGACCTCTAAATGTTTTCATTAATGAAAAATGCTCCTTAGGTTAATTGAGGTAAATTTTAAGTTGATCTTCAATTAAGTTTCAGTTTTAAGGCTCAAAGATCGATGTCACCTGAACACCTATGATGCAAATAGTATGAAAAAATTATTCTTTTCAATTCAATGAAAGTTATCCAGCATAGGGAAGAGGTTCAAGCATTGATACAACAATCAAGTATGCCGCAAACAAATATTCCTAACTAAATATTTCACTTTCACTATTCCAATGCATCCACAAAAGTAAAACGAAATTCAATTCACTAACATGCAACGACATGAATTGTTCACTTTTCTTTTTCAATGCACTCACCAAAAGTAAAATTCAATTCAATTCAAATGAACCTACATGAATTTTTCAGTTTTTATTTTCAATGAATGAGAATGCACTTCTTTTCAGCTTTCAGAACTAAATGATGTGATCTATGCTCAATTATAATCCCAAAAATGACTTTTCAATGCAATTTAATCTAATGTAATTCGAAAAGTAAACTTTGAGATGAAAGCAAAGAAAATGAAAACGTGATTTCTTTTATGATTTCAAAATAACTAATAACACTTAATCAACAGCAAGCATGCAAGCAGCAAACAATAAATACAATTGACCTAAAGACTCAACCAGAATTCACTTTCACTACTTCAAAGCAACGGGATGGATTTTGGAAATCAACAAGAAATCAACCAAAATACTGACAAATCCAAAGCACACAGAGCAGGAGGATACTTCAGATATCAAGACACACTAGGCCTTTCTGAGAGAAACCCTAAAAATTCTCAAGTTTTAAGGATCAGCATGACTGTAACAGTCCAAACCCGTGCTAACAGGGCTTTCAATGCTACTTTTATTGAAAAAATTGTGTTGGAAACGTGATTATTCCTCGATAAAACGCATTGGGCAAGAAAGACTTGGAAAAATAAAAATAGTTTCAAATAGAGATCCAAACTTGACACTTTAAAGAACAAATTACTCAAAATGCAAACCCATAATGAACCTGAATTATAAATTACTAGAAGGTTGTCCAAACTAAATAAAAATACCAAACATAAAAAGGACATTTGAAGGGATATAAGCTCCCTACGAAGTCGTCATTTTATTGTGCAAGAAATCATTTCTGCGGAAAGAAATGAT
The DNA here is from genome assembly GCA_031772625.1 of Pinus tabuliformis. NCBI lineage: Eukaryota > Viridiplantae > Streptophyta > Pinopsida > Pinales > Pinaceae > Pinus > Pinus tabuliformis. The sequence continues at coordinate 190,541,192 of CM062816.1, forward strand.
CCCTCTAGTCCTATGGGGGGATCTAGCAAAAAACTAGGCAAATATGCGTAAACTTTCCTAGTTTATATCAAAAAATACAAAGGAAGGTAGATGACCTACCTCACTCTAATGCTAACACTCATTGATGTCATTCTAGATATTCTCATTTCCAAGTTCAATCCTCTCTATGTCGTCGTGGATGAATACCTGCAAGGAATATCAAACAGAGACAACAAAACTATACATAGAATTATTCATCCTAACATAAATTATGTGACCAATCAAGGAGTATCACACTAAATGAGTAATGATTTACACACTTATGGAAACAAAACACATAATGTATTATTAATAGAAAGTAAGGGAATAATACAACCACTTAAGCCTTGATGTTGGAAGCCTCCTTTGGATGAGTTTCCAAGTCCTAGCCAAGACCTTCAAGCACTCCTTTCTCCTTAGCAAAATGGGAAGCATTAGGGCATAGTTTCAGCATAGGAAGGCAACCAAGCAATAGCCAACCAGTTGTGGATAGTAGGGATCTCATTTATAGGGAAGGAGAGGGAGTTAAGGATCCATAAAAGGAGGGATAGGTTCCACAACTCAACGGAAAGATTCATAAAAGAAGGATCAAGGACAAAGAATGGGAGATCTCGCTCTAAACCTTATTCACTTATAACCATCTCATCGTTCTCGAGGCTTCTAGTAAGAGAAGCTTCTCCTCCACTTTAGGAAAAACTGCCTGAAGAGGTTCAGCGTGGGTTTTCCTTATAAAATTCACACTGGCAATGCTAGGTCAAAATAGTGCAACAAGTTACCAACACGGGTATCCAATGGTGAAAAATGCATTGATCCTGAAAACTAGGTTTTTAGGCAAGTTTCTTCAGAACTCTTTCAAGGAAACTTTTCTTCTATTCTTCAAGGATGCTTCTATATATGCTTCATGGTGAATACACTAACAACTTTCATCATTTTGATGCTTTAGGATACAGGATAGGAAGTGTGACAAAATATCGTGTAACAATAATATCCTTACTCCTATTACCATTGGAATTATATATATATTATTTACTATTGAAATAAGATTTATGGACATGAATAGAAAAATATCTGACATTGTTAATCTGCAGCAAATTTTTATCTAAGAAGAGATAGTTTTCCCTTACTCTAAGCCACAATCACATGGAATAAATATTACAAGTGTGATTGTAACCTCTCAGCCGCATGAAATTAAGGTCAAGGGTGTGACTGTAGTCTCCCAACTGCACAAAAGAAGGCCTATGGGTGCGACTATAGCTACAGGACAAAAAATGAAGTTTTGTGCATGAAATTAGATGTTCACCTAAATGATGTAAGTCCTACAGACATGAAGCAAACAACAGAAAGTTCTCTAGGTAGGAAAGTTTGAATGTTTACAATAATATGAATATGCAGACTGTACTTGTGTTTTCAAGTGATCGAGATATGCATATATAGATATGTCAATATGATTTAACCATTGAAGTTTGTGCTACAAGAGTTTGACTAGATTTGGTTGATTGATATAGATGAGCAGTGTTTGGAGTTTTAACATGACAGTGACTTGGAACTTTGACTTAATGATTTAGATATGTTTTGAACTATAGATCTCACTATGATAGCAAATTTGGGATCTGGCCTGATGACTAATGATTTGATTTGATGACTGATGATTTGCCTTGATAACAATGTTATATGGGCATAATGAATTTCAGTGAATAATATTGGTATTCAATAATGGTTTTGTATTGGCATCCTTATTCTTAGCACAATGATGGGAGTATTAATAGTTGTGATTCAATATGAAGTAATCTCACAATAAATAGATGGAACCTATTCTTGGTATATGCCACATTTTCATCTAGTGACTTATATTATGATCGTGAAGATGACTTGATGAAGCTTGGTTTGATAATTAAATGACAACTTGTTGACATGATAATAGATGAAGCCATGACTTGATGAGAGTTCTACCTGTCACCTGGTCTAAAGAATATGATAATGTGATATTGATGATTTTGATATTAGTTTTGATGTGGCATCTAAACTTTGATAAGCTAACTTAGTTGATTTGATTGTACAATATTGATTTATGTAAGACTTAACATATTGGTTTGGTAAAGTGTTATGTTTGCAGAGAGCAGCAAGCTCCCTGATCTTGATGTGTCTGCACTGACAGTTATCTGGTGAAGCCAGGATGATGTGTTGATCTAAACCTCTAATTTAGAAGTGTTCCAAGGTATGATTTTGATTTTGGTTTTGGTTTTATCTACTGATGGTCTATTCTTGATAGGAAATGAGCCTCTGATGATCAGTGTAAGGCATGGGTTTGGCTTCTAAAACTCTCAATACTGAATCATGGCATGATGAATCGATTTCTAAAGTTGGGAAAAGAAAATATATATTGCAAAGCTAGAGAAGAAGTGTTGGAAAGTGGAAATGAAAATCCTTGGACACTTTGATGGAATTTCAAGAAGTTGTGAAGAGATATTCTTGAACTCAACTTGGGAATCGATAGTTGATTGAAGCATTGACGTTTCAATTGAACATCTGACCGTATACATATATGTTGTACATAAAACCTAAGTCGATTCATGATTGAGCCTCTTCATACACATTAAGTTGTCCCCCAGCACCCTTTGATATTTTTGCATGGGATGATATAATTTTGGTCTAAGATATTCTTCCTATGATATGTGACTACTTGGATGTATTGATGACAATTGGGATCGTTATTGATTAGATGAGAACATCTGAGTGTTGCCTTAGTATGAGATATTCCATGATATGAGAAGTTTGTAGCATGGATAGCTATGAGGCAGGATGAAGAAGCTTTTTGGAGAGATGTTTGAGAAAGTTTTGGATATGACATGGATACGTTGCGATGATAGATATTAGGAACCGATTGGCAGATAATCCCATATATAAATTTGGGACTGAGACAACTTCATTGAGATAGTGTTTCTATATGAGACAAGCTTAGGCTTGTGGTTACACCTCCTTAAGTGGGAGGATGACTATGGTATCCTTTTTGTGATATATTTTTTTTGTTCTAATATGATATTTGACATGATGTCCTATATGAACAAGAGACATATGTTATTGAGATATGATGATTACTACCTATGAGAATGATGATAAGGCATTGATCTATAGATAGCATCATTGATCAAGAACATTGAGCCAGCTCTTCCCCCCCCTGTTTGACCTCCTAGTGTGAGGAATTGAGATGGAGGGCTCCTAGGGTTGAGGGATATTTGGATAATAGGGTTGTATATGTCACTCCCCTATCTGTTACCCATGGGTTTGGATATGTTTCTCCCATATCTTGGTCTTTGCAGAGTATACCCCAATTGGCATCATACCCACAAGTTGGGCTTGTTGGGAATATCGTTCCCCATCTGGCCAACGAGTTGAGAGTCTACTTATGGTGTACAACCCAAGCTGATTATGATGCAGGTGTTATACCATATGACTATTGAAGTTCATTATTGGGAATATCAGTAGGAAATAGGATGCTTTCAGTAGTAGCTCCCCTATATCACCTATTTCTCGAGATGGGGTCGCATATGTTTAGCTCCCCCACAAGATTCTGGGTTGAGATGTGCTCCCAGATGTGGTTCCAAGTTAAGATGTGATCCCTAATTATATGTTCTCTAATGATTATGCAGGTTGTAGATTTATCCCCTCACTAATGTTTCCCATTTGGTAGCATTGGGCTCCCCGTTAGCGGAGATTATGGGTGGTAGTAGTGAGATTTAGATCTCTTCAGCCACCGGAATTAACCAAGATATTTTACTTTTGTGACGTTAGCAAAATTTCATATGAAAGAGTATTTAAAAGCCACATGTGCATATTGTAAAGAAGAGGAAACATAATAACGACCATCAAATCAAAGGACACACACACATTGATAATGGAGTTCACCCAGTGTGGGTTACGTCTTCGGGCCCCATATCAAGAGTGGGGAGGCCACTTCATTAAATGTTGCAAGATGATGACGAGTACATAGTACATTATTTATCATTACAAGGATAAATACCCTCAACCAGAGTGTCATGTCTCTCCACGAGATGTCATCCTATAGGAACTCTCACTCTAATGGGCCCTCCTTCTGCATGACAAGCTAATAAATTCTCACATGACATGGCAGACAAGTATCGTTCAACATAATGGTAACAAGTATATCGACAACAAATCATCATCTCAACAAAGCAAAAGAAAGACAAGGCATAACTGCATCATATACCTCCACTTTCGGGGATGGCCTGAAAATGCAAAGCTCTACTGACGAAATGGTCTGCACCATAGAATTCTTGGCACATAACCATGTCAAACTACTATAAACTTAGTCCCATTCTGATGCCATCAAAATATGGACCATCGGGAATCTGGAATATTTCCCCAAAGATTCCTTCCTGGAGATGGCCAAAAAAATTGCAACTCTGATGGGAATTCTAAGCACACCACTTCTCTCCTTGCAAAGTTCTATGAAAATGACTATAAATTCACATCATTTTGCCTTTGTAAAAAATAATCCTCCAAGGGAATCTTTTAGATTCCACAAGATTCTACAAATATTCCTTACTGCTGGTTATCTGAAAGTCTAACACTAAGATGGGGAAAGGACCACACCATTGCATTCCCTACGAAATTATGGTTATTTTTAGTATAAAGTTGACATGTTTCTGTCACTGTGAAAAATCACCCTCTAGGGAATCTTCTAGATTCCTCACCACATCAGAGAATATTCCAGGGAATATTCCCTTAAAATATTCCTTCTCGAAATATGTGCTCGTCCTGGGCTCCTAGTTCCGCACTCGGTTCATGGCCTCCTCTTCGGTGCTCCCTCCTCCATTGGAAAATGAGAGAAATGTTGGGTTTTTTTATATTTGTTTCGGCAGATGTTACAAGTCATAGGTCGTTGGCCTATTTATAACAGCCCCTGGTTGTCATAGGACCCGCCCAAGATCAAACCCCACGGGCATATTGGCGTAACATTATTTTTGGAGCAGAGGTGTATAAGCGTTGGCAAGTTTAATGTTTTGTGTTGACGCGTATTGAATATGGTTGATAACCGTTACGGTTAAGTTTTGGGGTTTTGTGGTTTGCAGTTATGCAATGTGGTTGGTGATAGTTTTGGGTCATCGGCCCTGTATTTTCTGGCGTTGTTTCAACGGCATTACAAATATGTCCTGATTGGGGTCCCGGGTCAAAGTTGTAGGTCCTCGTCCCATGGTCTTTGTTTATTTAAATATATATATAAGGATGTTGTGGGGTTGGCGGGGGTGGTGGCCCGCCCCCCCCCCCCCCCCCCTTTTTATAACATATTATTTAAAAAAAATCAACTAGTTTTTAAAGGTCACAGGAGAAATTAAGTAGGCAAAAAATTCACCCTTTCCGACTGTTGGATTCCATGTGCTGGCCCTTTATCAAAATGTTGCCTTATTTGTGACTGCCACTTGACCTAGTTTTACTAGAACTTTGACTACAAATATCTTGAGCATACGAAATCAGATTTTAGTGTCATTCACACAGTTGGAATCAAGACGACGAGCACTATAATCTGGTCCTAGTTTGGGTGAAATCTGAGAACTTTTATTTTTGAGTTGTTCTAAACCACTTCTGAATCTTGAGCATGTTTGGAGCCACCTGGATCATTTCTCCCCACTAAAGGGATTTAAAATCATGAACATAATCTGAAACTATTGTGTTACATTATATGCACAACAAGTGTCCTGATAGGTGCCACTTCCTTCTCCTTCACCCTTGTTCTTTGGAGCCATAAGTGATGAACTGACACCTACATCCTCTACAAACCTATAGTACAATCTTTCTGCAAACTACATTCTCAATTACATGACCAATCATGACCCAAGAATCCCCATACTTGCCAAGAGTTTATAACACACTCTTTGGTCAAGTTTACATCAGAATAGAAATCAATACCCCAGCTATCAATAAAAGGCCAAAACATCATCGTTGCTTTAATAAGTGATGGAAAACACATCATCACTTTTACATTTATATCGCAACACATGATTTACAAAATGCGGCCATGACAAGCTACCATATCTAGTAAAACCATCTCTTACTCAACAAAGTGAACCACTAGGAATGTGGTGGATTTTCTTGTTGAACATTTTCACCAACTGGTTTCTGCACGGGCACTTTGTCCTTGAGACGCTGCTCTGGATGGAGCCTCCAACATGTGGCTCTTTGATGTCCACCTCCATTGAAATGATTACAAAAAATATTCTTCCTCCATACCTACTTAAGCTTCTTCTTTCCTTGATGTGGAGAAGGCCTTTCATGCCTCATCCGCTTTCTTGTTTCCATTCTCTTCCAACACTCAGTAACCACATGGTTATGTAAACCACAAAAACTACATGGTTTTTAGCTCCATGATTTCTACTCATTATTAAAAATATGCTTGTAATCAAAATGAAATTTAGAATACTGAGACTGTTTATACCTCTCTTGACTATCTCTGGGGAAATATTGGCGATTACAAATTTCCTTAACTCTTCCTCTCCAATGTGCATTGTCATGGGAGGATTGTGACATGTTCCAATCATCCTCTTTCCTTGATGGCCTCAATAATGCCTTGGAAGCCTCTTCTTCCTTTGAACACTCTCCTTCAATGTACCCCAAACCTGCGAATCGAGGTATTTGTACAACCTCCAATGGTTGGGTCATACCTTGGCCATTAATAACAAGTCCTCCTCCTTTATACCACATCTTGGTAAGGAGTCTCATGCCAGTTCCTAAAATGGGTATCTAAATGCTTCCAACATAAATAATTTCATGTGAAAATGAAACTGAAGAACGATCAACATTGTTTACCTCAACTGATGATTTTGAAATAGTTGATGATTCCTTTGATAAGCCTTCATTGTGCTTCAATTTTTCCAAGGCCTCTTCCATGGCTCGTAACTGAAGTTGCACTCTCTACTTCCCCTATTTTTCTTCATGTAGAAGTCTCCTCAATATAGTGTTCTCGGCTTGAAGGTTCTAATTGACCTCCTCATTTGAATGATGAGAAGATGATGAATAAGATAAATGTCCACTCGAGGCGTTAGATGGAGCATCACCCTCTGCTCTTTCTTTCTCCTATTTCTCTCTTTCCATCTTCTCCTCATAATCTGCATACATTATGTCCACGGTCCACCATGTGTGCCATCCTAAGGAAGTCCTTGTAGAGATCTTTGTTTTTCTCCATTTCCCTTCTCGTTGAATGTTCAATCATTCACACTCGTAATTCACATCAAGGAGAAGACTGCTCTGATACCAAACTTGATCTGGATCTCATCATAGACAGGAATTAACCAATATCTTTTACTTATGTGATGTTAACAAAATTGCATATGAAAGAGTTTTGAAAAGCCACATGTGCATACTATAAAGAAGAGGAAACATAATAACGACCATCAAATCAAAGGACACACATATTGATAATGGAGTTCACCCAATGTGGGTTACGTCTCTAGGCCCTGTGTCAAGAGTGGGGAGGTCGCTTCATTAAATGATGTAAGATGATGACTAATACATAGTACATTCTTTTCATTACAAGGATAAATACCTTCAACCATAGTGGCATGTCTATCCACAAGACATCCTCCTATTGGAACTCTCACTCGAATCAGCACCCTTTAGCATGACAAGAATAAATTCTCACATGACGTGGCAGAAAAGTATCCTTCAACATATTGGTAACTAGGATCTTGACAACGAAATCACCATCTTAGAAAATCAAAAGAAATACATGGCATAACTGCATCATATAGCTCCACTTTTGGGGATGGCCTGAAATTGCAAAGCTCTATTGACAAAATGATCTGCACCGTAGAATTCATGGCACTAAATATTTTCAAATGACTATAAACTCGGCCCCTTTCTAACACCGTCAAAATTTGAACCCTCGAGAATCTCAAAGATTCCTTCCTGGAGATGGTCGAAAACTCTGCTACTTGGATGGGAATTGCGCTCCCTATGAAATTCTAGGAAAAATGACTATAAAGTTGGCATTATTCTGCCTCTGTCAAAAATCATCCTCCAAGGGAATCTTTTTGATTTCACAAGATTTTGCAAATATTCCTTGTTACTTGTTGCATGAAGTTCTGTTGCTTAGATGGGGAAACAGACCACTCGATTGTGTTCCCTGCGAAATTCTGGTTCTTTTTAGTATAAAGTTAACATGTTTATGTCACTATGAAAAATCACCCTCTAGAGAATCTTTTAGATTCCTCACTGCATTAGAAAATATTTTGTGGAATATTCTAGGGAATATTCTATGGAATATTCCTCCTCGAAAAATGTACTCTTCCTGGCCTCCTGGTTTTACACTTGGTTCTCGGCCTACAAATCCTTAAGATATCTCATACATGGACTGGGGAGAATACATACATAGCCTAGAACAACTGGTGGAACAATGTTTCGACCCCGAAAACAAGGAACCTGCCACTAATCGTGTCATGGCACATTTGGATTTGTAGGAACAGCTATATTTTCCATGGGAAACAAATCAGTTGGGCTCTGCTCATCCCAAATATTTGCATGAGCTTCCTTGAGATCCTAGAGGAGTCACCAAACAACTAGACAAGGCACATTACCCAAGAAACCATTGATAGAAGGATCCCCTGGGCATACTTCGATGGTGCTGCCGAAGAACAGGGGTGTGGTGGTGGCATCATCTTACACAAATTTGATACCCACTATTTCCATGTCTGTCTGGGGTTGGGTAACGCCACTAACAACTATGTCGAACTTATGACCCTTCACCATCTATTGCACTTTGCCATATCCAAAAACTAAAGACACCTACGGATATTTGGGGACTCAAATATGGTCATAAATTGGTTCAATTACACTACTACATGCCATGCTTACTCACTAAGAACAATATTGGATGATGTATTATTTATAAAATCACAATTTGACTTGGTTTCTTTCACTCATATATACAGGGAACGCAATACAGCTGTGGACAAGTTATCGAAAGAGGCAATGAATCATCCTCGAGGAGAATGGTTGATCATAGAACACACTTAGACACAGGTCTATCAGTACTACCACAGACCATATATAGACCAAGTTTTGCAGAGGGTAGATGAGCCCTAGTTACAGTCTTTTTGTTATATTTCTGCACAACTATCTAAATATGTAATATATAAGTATTTGAACATCTATCAGCCTACCCGAACAAGGGTTTTTTGTAAATTTTGATACAGGTTTCTACAACTTCACACTGTTGACCAAGGTCAACTTATTGCATATGCCAAGGGCATTTACAACATGTAAATTTATTGTTAATGAAAATTACGATTTTTCTTTCCGGGAAAAAAAAAGTCATAGGTCTTTGACCTATTGGTAATAGCCCTTGGCTATCATGGGACCCGCCCATGTTCAAACCCCGTAGGCACGTTGGCGTAACATTATTTTTGGACCGGTGGTGTATAAACGTTAGCGGGTTTAATGTTTTGTATTAGTGTATATTGAATACGGCAGATAACTGTTACAGTTATGTTTCAGCATTTTGTGGCTTGCGGTTATGTGATGTCGTTGGTGTTGGTTTTGGGGTCATCATTGGAGGGTCGGCCCACCATCCTTCGTGGGTTCAAAACCCGTTGACCCCATATTTTATGGCATCATTTCAACGGCATTACATATATGCCATGGACAGGGTCCCTGGTCAGAGTCGCGGGCCCATCCCATGGTCTTTGTTTATTTAAATATGAATATAATGATGTCGTGGGGTTAGCAGGGGTGGTGGCCCACCACTCCCTTTTTTTCTTTTTCTTTTTTAACATATTATTCAAAAAAATATTGACCAGATTGTAAAGGTCACTGGCAAAATTGTGTAGGCAACAAATTCACCCTTTCCAACTGTTGGATTCCATGCACCGACCCTTTGCCAAATTGTTGCCTCGTTAGTGACTACCACTTGGCCTAGTTTGACTAGAACTTTGACTGGAAATATCTTGAGCATACAAACTCAAATTTGAGTATAATTTGTGCCACTGGAATCAAGATGACGAGCACTACGGTCTGGTCCTGGTTTAGGTAAAATCATAGAAGTTTTATTTTTGAGCCATTCTGAGCCACTTCTGAATCTTGAGCATTTCTGGAGCCACCTGGATCATTCCTACCCACTGAGGATTTTTTGTTCCTCTAAAAGCATGAACATAATATGCAACTGTTGTGTTACATTTTCTGCATGACAAGTGTCATGACAGGTCCCACTTCCTTCTCCTTCACCCTTGTTCTTCAGAGCCATAAGTGATGAACCGAAACCTGCATCCTCTACAAACCTTTAGTACAATCTTCTGCAAACTATATGCTCAATTAAATGACCAATCATTACCCAAGCATCCCCATTCAATACTCTAGTTATCAATAAAAATCCAAAATATCATCATTACTTTAATAAGTGATGGAAAACACATCATCACTTTTACATTTATATCACAACACATGATTTACAAATTGTGGCCATGAAAAGCTACCATATCTAGTAAAACCATTTGTTTCTCAACAAAGTGAACCACCAGGAATGTGGTAGATTTTCTTGTTGAACATCTTCACCAACTGTTTTTTGTGTGAGCGCTTTGTCCTTAAGGTGTTGCTCTAGATGGAGCCTCCAACATGTGGCTCTTTGATGTCCACCTCTATTTCAATGAATACAAAAATTATTCTTCCTCCAGACCTTCTTAACCTTCTTCTTTCCCTGATGTGGAGAAGGCCTTTCATGCCTCGTCCTCTTTCTTGCTTTCATTCTCTTCTAGCACTCAGTAACCACATGGTTATGAAAACCACAAAAACTACATGGTTTTTTATGCCGTGATTTATGCTCATCATTAACAATATGCTTGTAATAAAAAAGAAATTTAGAATACTGAGACTATTTATACCTCTCTTGACTGTCTCTGGAGCAATCCTAGCTATGAGAGCTTGCCTTAGCTCTTCCTCTACAATGTGCACTATCATGGGAGGATTGTGACGTGTTCCAATCATCCTCTTTCCTCGATGGCTTCGATAATGCCATGGAAGCCTCTTCTTCCTTTGAACACTCTCCTTTAGTGTACCCTAAACTTGCAAATCAAGGTATTTGTATAACCTCCAATGGTTGAGTCATGCCTTGGCTATTAATACCAAGTCCTCCTCCTTTATACCCCATCTTGGTAAGGAGTCCCATTCTAGTTCTTGAAATGGGTACCTAAAGGCTTCCAACAGAAATAGTGTCATGTGAAAATGAAACTAAAGAATGATAAACATTGTTTACCTCAACTGGCGATTCTGAAATAGGTGATGATGGCTTTTCTAACCCTTCATTACGCTTCAATTTTTCCAAGGCATCTTTTGTTGCTTGTAATTGAAGTTGCACTATGTGCTTCTCCTCTTTTTCTTCCCATATAAGTCTCCTCAATTTAGCATTCTCTGCTTGAAGGTTTTGATTGATCTCCTCATTTAAATGATGAGAAGACGATGAAGAAGATGAATTTCCACTCAAGGGAGTAGATGGAGCATTGTTCTTTTCTCTTTCTTTCTCTTGTTTCTCTCTTGACAGCTTCTCCTCATAATATGCATACATTATGTCCACCATGTGTGCCATCCTAAGGAGGTACTCGTAGAGATCTATGTTTTTCTCCATTTCCCTTCACGTTGAACATTCAATCACTCACACTTACAATTCAAATCAGCTAGAAGACCGCTCTGATACCAAACTTGATCTAGATCTCTTTAGCTACCAGAATTAATCGAGATCTTTTACTTTTGTGATGTTTGCAAAATTACATATGAAAGAGTATTGAAAAGCCACATGTGCATATTGTAAAGAAGAGGAAACATAATAATGACCATCAAGAGTGGGTTACGTCCCTGGTGTCAAGAGTGGGGAGGCCGCTTCATTAAATGTTGCAAGATGATGATGAGTACATAGTACAATATTTGTCATTACAAGGATAAATACGCTCAACCAGAGTGGCCTGTCTCTCCACGAGACGTCCGTCTATAGGAACTCTCACTCAAATGGGCCCTCCTTCGACATGACAAGATAGTAAATTCTGACATGACATGGCAAACAAGTATCCTTCAACATAATGGTAACAAGGATCTCGATAAAAAAATCGTCATCTCAGCAAATCAAAGAAAGACATGGCATAACTGCATCGTATACCTCCACTTTCGGGGATGGCCTAAAAATTCAAAGCTCTACTGATGAAATGGTCTACACCATAGAATTCGTGGCGCAAAATCATGTCAAACAACTATAAACTTGGCCCCTTTCTCAAACTTCCAAAATTTGGACCCTCTGGAATCTCGAAGATTCCTTCCTAGATAGGGTTGAAAATTTCACTACTCGGATGGGAATTATGAGCACACCACTACGCTCCTAGTGAAATTCTGTGAAAAATGACTATAAAGTCAGGATCATTTTGCCTCTTTCAAAAATCAGCCTCCAAGGGAATCTTTTAGATTCCATAAGATTCTATAAAGATTCCTTGTCACTGGTTGCCTAAAGTTATTTTGCTCAAATGGGGAAATGGACCACACCATTGCGTTCCCTACAAAATTATGGTTCTTTTGAGTATAAAGTTTACATGTTTATGTCACTATGAAAAATCACCTTTTATGGAATCTTTTAGATTCCTCATTACATCAAAAAATATTTTGTGGAATATTCCCATGTAATATTCCTCCTCGAAAAATGTGCCCATCCTGGGCTCATGGTTTTGCACTTAGTTCTCGACCTCTGCTTCAATGCTCCCTCCTCTGTTGGTGAATGAGAAAAATGTTGGGTTTTTTAATATTTGTTTCAGCTGAGGTTACAAGTCATAGGTCTTTGGCCTATTGGTAATAGCCCCCAACTATCACGAGACTCGCCCAGGGTCAAACCCCGCAGGCACGTTGGCGTAACATTATTTTTGGAGCGGCGGCGTATAAACGTTGGTGGATTTAATGTTTTCTATCAGCGTGTATTAAACATGGTGGATAATCGTTAAGGTTATGTTTCAGTATTTTTCTGGTTTGCGGTTATGCGATTTGATTAGTGTGGATTTTGGGGTCGCCACCAACAGCCCAACGCACCAGCCAGCGCGGGTTCGACACTTGTCAGCCCCATATTTTATGGGGTCGTTTCAATGTCATTACATAAATGTCGTGGACGGGGTCCCAGGTCAGAGTTACAGGTCTTGTCCCATGGTCTTTACGATGTTGTGGGGTTGGCGAGGGTGGTGGCCCACCACCCCCCTTTTTTTATTTTTATTTTTTATTTAACATATTATTCAAAAAAATTCAATTGATTTTTAAAGGTCACTCATGAAATTAAGAAGGAAACAAAATTTCCCTTTCCGACCGCCAAATCTTGTGCTATGACCCTTTGCCAAATTGTTGTGTTACTGATTACCACTTGGCCTAGTTTGACCAGAACTTTGGCCGCTAATATCTTTAGCATACAAACTCATATTTGAGTGTCGTTCACGCCATTGGAATCGGGACGACAAGAACTATGATCTAGTCTTGGTTTGGGTGAAATCCAAGAACTTTGATTTTTGAGCTATTCTGAGCCACTTCTAAATCTTGAGCATTCAAGAGCCACCTGGAATGGTGGCTCCCCGATAGATAAAGGGTGGTAGAATGAGCTCCCCTTCGATGTAAAAATTCTTCTTCTTTTAGATTTGAGAATTTTCATCAAATGAGCAGGGACAATCAAGAGATAAGCAGCAATAAGCAAGAGATGAATTGAGATGAACAATTACAATACATGATTATGAGATACTTGATATTTGATATAATCTAATCACACAATACACATTACATGATGCAGGTGGAATTCTCCCTAGTTGAAAGAGAGTGTTAAAATATGCAACTGCGATCAAATTCCACTTTGGATAACTCATTTGATGGATATGATGATTACATTGAATTCCTCTTTTTGAGAGAACTTGTTAGGGTCCTATATTATAGGGACCATAGTCATTTATGTCTTACTATTCATTTGAAGTCAATTTCTAAAAATCAATCTTGGTTTCATGAGTTTTAAGTCAAAAGGTTCTATTGCTAAACACCAAAGTGTAATGTCATCAATGAAGAGCCCTAAAGTTCGTGTCATGGAAAATCTGGTCATCATGAGCTAGTTATGTTGATGTCATGTCATGTCAATTATAAGAGTCCGTTTTGAGAGTTATTTATGATCAATTGTGTCATGTCATAGTCATCATTGCAAAGATACCCCTTACTCATCTCTCATGTCAAGAAGTGGGCCATCATGACTTCAAAGAAGGATTTAGTGGCATGAGGAGTTTAAATATGCTTGTGGCTCCTCATTTCCCCTCATTTAAAATTCATCTCAGCCCTGGAGTGGTTTTGGACGATGAAGAAGAGCATTGCAGGGTTGGAAAAAGGAGTTGTTGCACAAGTTGGAGGATGTTGTGAAACTGAGGATGTTGCAAAACTAAGGAAATTGTTGCGCATTTCAAAGAATTATCAGACCAGTCATTAGTAAGGTTTCCTCTCACTCCTCTCAAGTTTTTTACATTGTATGCGCCAAAATTTATCATGTCAAACTGATCATAAATTTTTAGAGCTTCTCTAGCTACCCTAAGTTATAGTTGTCAGGTGTTTTGCTGTGTAGATTTCTATGAAAAGCGTTTACTAACTCTCGTTGTGCCTACATTTTTTCCCTATTGCATTCGTTATTCTTGTGAACTATACATACTCTTCCTTTGAACTTCATTTTAGTGACAGCAATCAAATATTTTTTTTTGCTTCCCAAACCCTAGTAAATTATTGTTGTGTATTTTCCTTATTTGTTGTGAAACTCCCCTGTTTGCTGCAAAAGTACCCTGCCCAATCTGTTGCATATTCCACTTTTTAACAGCATCATATCTTGTTCTGAGGAGACTATAATACCTATATTTTTTATGATGAAAACCCCAAGAGAAAAGAAGAAAGTAAAAGGAGGATATCTAGTGCGATATGAACCCCAAGACGTTAGCTTAGTAAACTCTGACCTTGCCACTAGGGTATCATTTGAACAAGTTGGCTGTATCGCATTTTGTGAGAAGATTCGGGTCTGGGGTCACCACTTGCAACTCACTAAACAGTTTGCACTAAATTTCGAAGGGAAGGAAGTAAAAGTTGGAAATTTGGATTTTCTTGCTTTTTTTACTACAAGGAGAGTTTTTAAAGCTTGGAGGTCTATGCTTGGTTAAAAACTTTTCTGATGGATTTGCAATGATGCATGGATCATTCCGCACCAGCCGATAGCCTTCAATAATTCAGAGGATGACCAGAGATATTTCAAGATTGGAGTGTTGCACAAGTGAGTGGCGCAAATGTATTTTCACCAAATCTCTTAAACCTCATACTCATTTGCCATGAAATTTTCACAGGAAATGTATGGATGTAAGATAAATTTACCCACTTAATTTCTAGTCAAAATGCTTCACAGTTTTTGAGAAACGAGCCATCATCATCTACATCCATTTTTGGATTTTCTTGAAATCCATGAGTCGGATTTGTTGCAATTTTTTTGTGCAAAATAATTATGATGATATTAATCTACTAATAAAAAATCAACTCAATCTGATTCACCATTTAGGATATATTAAAAAAATATCAGTCACAGGTGCAATGTTGCGAAATTTGCTATGAATCTGATAGCAAAAGGGATATGTTGGTTTGAAGCAAGGTTTTCAGTTTTGGGGCTCTTTATATGTTCATAACCTTAACAAGTATATTTCAAGATTACCAATCAGTTTCATTTTGTCAGAGATAGGCCGGAAATATGCAGAACTTGAAATGTTGCGAAAGTTGTTGCAAAACTGGAAGATTCGCAGCACACGTTGCGTTTTTGAATGTTTCACTTAAAAATTGGTTTATGGCCTAAGGGAGATGAATTTTGAAAAAGTGTAAGAGGTTTTTGTCAAACACTAGATAAACTATAAAACCTCTTTCATTGTTTGAACAGGAATTACGGTTTCAGAATTACATGTGTCACTTTGAGACCCATTTTTCACAATTTTGCCAAGGCAAATTTGTTGACAAAGTTCTAGAATTTTTTAAATTCGACTTGGTGGACCTCCAACTTCAAATAATTGATTCCAAGATGATTTGGATGATGAAGCTTGAATATATTTCTACCCAGTTCCATGACATTTTGTTCAGTTAGCATATTTTTGGTTAGTCAAAAACCAAACCCTAGATAGTAGGATATGGGCATAGTTTCCAAATATTTTATTCCTAAAGCATTGTAAACTCTTCCTATCTTTAGGAAAGGATGGATTTCGAACCTCTTTGACTAAGGAAGAGAATATTGTATACAATTCATGAATATGAATGTAAAAAATGTTGTTGGTCATATTGGAGAGAAAAAAAAAATTATGTACATTGAATTTTCTGAATATTTTTGCTGGTGAATGAAAGATATAAGGTGATTTGTAGGGATTCTTGTGTCAAATATTGATGGTGTTGTGCTTCTTTCATGTTTTAAGTTTTTCTTATGTTTTTACATCTCTTGAATCTATGTCTGCATGCTTGGAATAACTAGATGTTTAGCTCGGAATTCATCTAAAAGGTGCTCTGATTAGTTTTACCAAGTGATCTATGTTTTCTTCTTAAAGCACCATTCAGAATTTATCTACAATTTGATACTCTTTGTGTTGTTTCCATATTTTCCCACACTTACCCTTCTACAACTAATTAATTCCATCACCAAGACTGCCTACCTTTCCCCTGTGGAAAAAATCTTTCTCTCTTCATCTTATCACTGGACAAACAATCAAATTTGACATGACTCCATGCCCAATGGATATGTCTCCTTTCTTACTAGCAAACCTTTGGAAATTAGACCTTATAGAGCACTATACCTAGACCAATATAATATTATTTGAACAACTCAAGTAAGAGAGCCCTCTCCAAGACTAGAAGGGCTAGGTTCTAGCCTAAAAGTGGTTTTGTGGTTATCTCTAGAATTTCTCTCCTCAACCTAGGGAAATTTATGGAGTGCTAACATTTTGGCATTGTTGCCACGGAACGAAAGGTTCTGAATTCCTCGGAAAAGATCATCAAAGTTTCAGATCTTGTTGTTGATAGTGGACAGCAATCAGACACATGAAGGTTGTACCATTCCCCTGAATACTCCAATCAAGTTTCAACTTGATCGAAAGACTCCACTTGCAGTAGTATCCAGAAATCAGGGTTTTACTAGTGACTCTACTAACTCAAGATGAGTTCTATATCTACAAGTTATGCTCCTTTAAATCGTATGCATGTTCCAAGTTTTCCAAATCGCATGCCTCATGTAGATTGGCAAGCTTATTTGTCAAAATTTAGAGATCAGAAATGAGATGATGTTTCTCTTCATTAGGTAAACTTTCACATGCATGTACGTAGAATTAAGGTTTATTTTCATGAAGATTGTCTCATGAAGATGTTTATAGTATCCTTGGAGGGAAATTCACAATCATGATATGAAAGCTTGCCAAATGTTTGTTTATCTTCTCTTAGAGATTTTCATACAGTGTTTTATGAGAGATATAAAGAATGTCATCCTTCCTTGTTGCTAGTCAAAGATTGTTGCACTCATTTTAAAAAATGTATTGAGCATTTTGATAGTTTTATGAAATGATCAGTTTATGGATGAAGAGATACTAGAGGCTTTGCATGTGAAAACTTTCCATCATCAAAGTCAAAATGTAAAAGCTAGTTGTCATGACACCCAAGAAAATTCTCAGCAGGTAGTAGTTTCTTCCTTAACTGTCAACGAAGTTGATCAAGATCTTGATATAGTTGTTCATGTTTCTTCTCTTGTGTTGAATTAACATGTTCAACAGTCATGCCATTTTTAAAGCAATCGGGAGGAAGAACTAATAGAGATTAGCAGCCTTGATACACAAGAAAATTTCCAACAATGTTTTCTTCCTTGACTAAAAACCAATCAGATTTCAATAATGAAATCCATGTTACATCCCACGATTTTAATGATTATATGCAGCAAGATTGTCAGTTTTCATGTGGCCAAAACAGGGATGAAGAAAGTTTTTCAAATTTTCCTTCATGTCATTCCTCTGTTGAATTTTTGTCTCATGAAAGAGCATACAAAAATCAGATCTCTGAAGTTGTTTGCATGGAAAATTTAGGCAGTGAATTAGTCCTTGTTCGTAGCTTATTACATATGTATTAGGATCATGTGCAAGAAGTTGTTTCTCTTCACTATTTTGAAAGTCAAAATTAACCATCTACTAATACATTTGAGAATGATTTTGAAATTGAAAAACATAGAACAACCAGCAGTAATATATGAAGCTTCTCTTATTGTTTTTGTTCATCATGAAGAGATGACTTTGCATATTCTTCAAGATTCTTTTATCAACTTATTTGAACCACCAGTAAAGTCAAATTTGGTGTTGTTTATAGAGCATGGGTTTTGGTTTTATTTGTAATTTACGTTTCCATTAGGTATCATTTTCTATTTTCTTACGGAGGGTGTGAGAAAAATTCCAGTGAGTGGCCATATCCTTGCTTGGCTTAACTGGAAATTTCGTATCACTTGAGTGAGAAGGTTATTCAGCAATTTAGTGTAGACAACAGTGTGAATAAGTTCAACACTCTGAGCAACTTTTTCAATAGTGTGACAATTTCTAGCAGTTTGTTTTGGAAGATTTGTACTTTTTAGTATTCATTTTCAGTTTGTACAATGATTTTGGTTTCAATGGATTTGGCTACAGATCAAAGAAACAATCAATTTGTAAGTTTAAAGATTGGGAACAACCCATTGGTCAGGTAAAAGGTCTACGGTGTTCTTGGCACCTCACAGGGAGGATGCCATCCCCATTGGAGCCAATGTTAGGTTCCTATATTATAGGGATCATAGTCATTTCTGTCTTACTATTCATTTGAAGTCAATTTGTATATAGAAGTCTTGGTTTCATGAGTCTTAGGTCAAAAGGGTCTATTGCTAAGGCTCCAAAATGTAATGTCATAATGGAAGAGTCTTGAAGGTCATGTCATGAAAAATATCGTCATCATGAGTTATTTATGTTGATTTCATGTCAGTTATATGAGTCAGTTTTTAGATTTAGTTATGATTAGTTGTGTCATGTCATGGTCATCATTGCAAAGATACCACTTATTGAATTGAAACTTCTGTGATCCATATCAATTTTTTGAAGAATCTTCGGCGAAAATCACATAGAAAAACTTTTTTCGACGCGTTTCGAACCATCCAGTGTGGTTCATCGTCAGGACAACTTGAATGAGCAGATCTCATTTAGTACATTAAATAGATAGGGCAGAGAATCCCATGACTCAACGGCTAAAAAACAATAGCTAGAATTGACTGTTATCCAATCAATTCTAGCTGTTGTTTTTTAGCCGTTGAGTCATGGGATTCTCTGCCCTATCTACTTAATGTGCTAAATGAGATTTGCTCATTCAACTTGTCCTGATGATGAACCACACTGGATGGTTCGAAATGCGTCGACAAAAGATACCACTTACTCATCTTTCACATTAACAAGTGGGCCATCATGACTTCAAAGAAGGCTTTAGTGGCATGAGGAGTTTAAATATTATTGCGGCTCCTAATTCCCCTCATTTGAAATTCATCTTGGCTCTGGAGCAGTTTTGGAGGTTGAAGAAGAGTGTTGCAAGGTTGGAAAAAGGAGTTGCTACACAATCTGGAGGATGTTGCGAAACAGAGGAAATCGTTGTGCACTTCAAAGAATTGTCATACTAGACATGAGTAAGGGTTCCTCTCGCTCCTCTAAGGTTTTTTATGTTATATGTGTCGTTGATGTCATGTCAGTTATATGAGTCAGCTTTGAGATTTAGTTATGATTAGTTGGGTCATGTCATGGTCATCATTGCAAAGATACCACTTACTCATCTTTCACATTAACAAGTGGCCATCATGACTTCAAAGAAAGATTTAGTGGCATAAGGAGTTTAAATATTCTTGCGGCTCCTCATTCCCCTCATTCAAAATTCATCTTGGCTCTGGAGTGGTTTTGGAGGTTGAATAATAGCATTTCAAGGTTGGAAAAAGGAGTTGCTACACAATCTGGAGGATGCTGCGAAACAGAGGAAATCGTTGTGCATTTCAAAGAATTGTCATACTAGACATGAGTAAGGGTTCCTCTCACTCCTCTGAGGTTTTTTTACATTGTATGTGCCACACTTTATCATGTAAAAGTGATCAAAAAAATTTAGAGCTTCTCCAACTACCCTAAGTTATCATTGTCAGGTGTTTTTTTGTGCAAATTTCTACGAAAAGTGTTTGCTACCTCTCACTGTGCACATATTTTTTTTCTTGCTGCATTCGATATTTCTGTGAACTATACATACTATTCCTTTGAAGTTCATTTGAGTGAAACCAATCAGATCTTTGTTTGTTTCTTCCCAAACCCTAATCAATTATTGTTGAGTATTTGCCTTATTTGTTGTAAAACTCCCCTATTTGCTGCAAAAGTACCCTGCCTCCAATCTGCTGCATATCCCACTTTTCAACAACATCATATCTTGTTCTGAGGAGACTGTAATACCTATATTTTTATGATGGAGACCACAGAAGGAAAGTAGAAAGTAAAAGGAGGAGATATTGTGCGATATGAACCCCAAGACCTTAGCTTGGTAAACTATGACCCTGCCATTAAGGTACCATTTGAACAAGCTAGTTGTATCGCATTCTGTGAGAAGATTCAGGTCCAGGGTCACCACTTGCATCTCACTAAACAGTTTGCACTAAATTTCAAAGGGAAGGAAGTAAACGTTGGAAATTTGGAGCTTGTTGCCTTTTTTGCTACAAGGAGAGTTTTTGAAGCTTGGAGGTCTCTGCTTGGTTTACAACTTGTTTGATGTATTTGCAATGTTGCATGGATCATTCCACACCATACCATGGCCTTCAACAATTCAGAGGATGAAGAAAGATAGTTCAATATCGGAGTGTTGCGCAAGTGCATGGCACAAATGTATTTTCACCATATCTCTTAAACCCCAAACCTATTTTCCATGAAATTTTTATAGGAAATGTATGGAGGTAGGATAAATATAACCACATAATTTCAAGTAAAATGCTTCACATTTTTTGAGAAAGTAGCCACCAATATCTACATCCATTTTTGGATTTTCTCGAAATTCGTGAGTTAGATTTGTTGCAATTTTTTGTGGAGAAGAATTATGATGATATTAACCTGCTGACAAAAAAACAGCTCAATCTAAATCATTGTTTAGGAGATATTAGAAAAATAGCAGTCATAGGTGTAGTGTTGCAAAAGTTGTTGTGAATTTGATAGAAAAAGGGAGTTGGTTGTTTGAAGCCAGGTTTTCAATTTTGTGGCTCTTTCATAGGTTCATAACCTTCACAGGGACATTCCAAGATGACGCATCAGTTTCATTTCGTTAAAGATAGGCCGAAAATATGCAAAACTTGAAATGTTGCGAAATGGGAACATTTGCAGTAGACACTACATTTTTGAAAGTTTCACTTCAAAATCAATTTTTGACCTAAGGGAGATGAATTTTGAAAAATTGAAAGAGGTTTTTATCAAACACTAGATAAATTACAAAAACATCTCTCAGTTTGTTAACAAGCATTACAATTTGGGAATTACATATGTCACTTTGAGACCCATTTTTCACAATTTTGCCAAGCCAATTTTGTTGACAGAGTTCTAGAATTTTTTAAATTTGACTTGGTGGACCTCCAACTTGGAATAATTGAATTCCAAGATTATTTGGATGATTAATTTTGAATATATTTCTACCCAATGCCATGATTTTCTCTTCAGTTGCCATATTTTTGGTTAGTCAAAAACCAAACCCTTGATAGTAGGATATGGGCAGATTTTCCAAATATTTTATTCTAAAAGCATTGTAACCTCTTCCTATCTTTGGGAAAGGATGTATTTTGACCCCATTTGACTTAGGAATATCATATTGTATATAATTAATTAATATGGATGTAAAAAGTGTTGTTGGTCAGATTGGAGAGAAAGAGACTTTGTGTGCATTGTATTTTGTGAATATTTTTTCAAATGAATGAAAGACAGAAGGTGATTGCAGGGATTCATGTGTCAGATATTGATGTTGTTGTGCTTATTTCATGTTGTAATTTTGTATTATGTTTTTAAATCTCTTGAATGTATGTCTTCATGCTTGGAAGAACCAGATGTTTAGCTCAGAATTCATCTAAAAGGTGCTCTGATTTAGTTTTACCAAGTGATCTATGTTTTCTTCTTAAAGCAACATTCAGAATTTATCTACAGTTTGATACTCTTTGTGTTGTTTCCATCTTTTCTCACACTCACCCTCCTACAACGAATTAATTCCATCACCAAGACTGCCTAGCTTTCCCCTATGGAAAAACTCTTTCTCTCTTCATCTTGCCACTGGACAAATAATCAAATTTGACATGACTCCATGCCCAATGGATATGTCTCCTTTCTTACAAGAAAACCTTTGAAAATCAGACCTTATTAAGCATTATACCTAGCCTAATATCATATTAATTGAACAACCCAAGTGAGAGAGCCCTCTCCAAGGCTAGAAGGGCTAGATTCTAGCCTAAAATTGGTTTTGTGGTTACCTATGGAATTTCTCTCCTCAACCTAGGGAAATTTACGGAGTGCTAACATTCTGGTGTCGTTTCCAAGGAACGAAAGGTTCCATACTCCCCCGAAAATATCATAAAAATTTCAGATCTGATTGTTGATGGTGGATAGCAGTCAGACACATGAAGGTTGTACCATTCACCTAGCAACTCCAATCAAGTTTTAACCTGATCCAAAGACTCCACCAGCAACAGGATCCAAAAATCAGGCTTTTACTAGCGACTCTACTACCTCAAGATGAGATATATATTTGCAAGGTTTTGCTCCTTTAGATCGTATGCATATTCCAGGTTTTCCAAATTGCTTGCCTCATGTAGATTGGCAAGCTTATTTTCCAAAATTCAAAGATCATAAAGGAGATGATGTTGCTCTTCATCTGGTAAAATTTCACATGCATATACATAGACTGAAGGTTTATTTTCATGAAGATTATCTCATGAAGATGTTCATGGTATCCTTGGAGGGAAATGCACAATCATGGTATGAAAGCTTGTCAAACGCTTAGTTATCTTCTCTTGGAGATTTTCATACAGTGTTTTATGATAGATATAAAGAATGTCATCCTTCCTTATTGTTGGTTAAAGACTATTGCACTCATTTTAAAAATTTTATTGAGAATTTGGATATTTTTTATGAATATGATCAGTTCATGGACGAAGAGATACTAGAGGCTTTGTATGAGAAACCTTTCCTTCATTAGGGTCAAAATGTAGAAACTAGTTTCCATGACGCTTAAGAAAATTCTTGACAGATAGTAGTTTCTTCTTTAACTATCAATGAAGTTGATCGGGATCTTGATGTAGATGTTCATGTTTCTTCTCTTGCGTTGAATAAACATGTTTAGTAGCCTTGTCAGTTTTTAAGTGATTAGGAGGAAGAACTAGTAGAGTTTAGCAACCTTAATACACAATAAAATTTCCATCAAATAGTGTTTTCTTCCTTGATTGAAGACCAATCATATTTGCATAATGAAAGTCATGTTACATCCCATGATTTTAATGATGATTTGTAGAAAAATTGTGAGTTTTGATGTGGCTAAAATAGGGATGAAGATAGCTTTTCACATTTTCCTTCATGTCATTCCTCTACTGAATTTTTGTCTCATGAAAAAGCCTACAAAAATCAGATCTTTTAAGTTGTTTGCATGGAAAATTTAGGCAGTCAATTAGTCCTTGTTGGTAGCTTATTACATATGCAGGATGATCATGTGCAAGAAGTTGTTTCTCTTCACTCTTCTGAAAGTAAAAATGAATCGTCTACTGATATATTTAAGAATTATTTTGAAACTGAAAAAATAGAACAACCAGCAGTAATATATGAAGCTTCTATTAGATCCCTATAATACTAGTGTATTCCCCGTTATTATTCTCATTTTAGCCCCTTATTGTTATTGTTGTATCGGTGTTGTCCCCATATTTTTATTATTTTTCCCCATAGAAGCCCACCGTTGTTATTGTTGTTCCCTTACATTATTATTGTTATGTCGGCTCTGATTATCTTGTGACCCCTTAGACTCCTATATATAGAAAGGGCGTTTTGTTATTTGTATCATCCAATTATTGTTCATTTGTGTAATGTAAAGGAGGTTTACCCCTTGAAGAGGCTTATTTTTAATTCGTTGATCTATCTCTTCTTCTATTTTGTGAGTTGGTTGCATAACATTTAGTATCAGAGCTTTGGATTCTAGGGTTTCGCTGCTTCAAACAAGCCATCGTGGAATTTTCGCTATGACTTTTTTCTATGAAGCTTTAGAATCTAAAATTAAAACCCATTTGAACGGAAATCTTGGTGAACCACTTGAACAATTTTCAGATCTTGTCTCACTATATTTTTGGAGATATGATCTGATGAATTTAAGGTTTTTGCAGGCTCCAAAATTCGATCTCAAACATGTGACCTTGGGAAAATCCTCATAACTTTCTCTCTTAGCATCAGATTAAAATTTCGTAAAAGGTAACAGAAATAAGATAGATTTTAGTTTGTTGGGTATTGTTTTTAGGGCCAAAGGTCCAAACAGAGAGACGTGGCTCTTTGTACAAGTTCGTTCTACTGAACCAGTGTATAATCAAGTCATCGTGGGATATTGGGCATAACTCTTTCTTGGAGAATCAAATCTCAATCAAACTTGTGGTGTTGGAAAGAGGAGTCATGGGGATACCACAAGACTCCATTTTAGACTTTGTAGATCCAAAATTATAGAGATACATCAGATTAAATATAGAGCTCCTACAAAGTGAAAAACAAAGGTGTGTAGTTTTTTTTTTAAATTTGCATAAGTTTTGTTTGAGAAAGTAATTTGAAGTGATTCACAGGGAATTGTGAAGCATAATTATCATTAATTGAGGACTCGAAGAAAGAAAATGGAAACACCTATCAAGCAACCTGAAATCTCTACTATGACACATGAACAAGAGGAAGAAATGCAACATGATATATCAAAATTACGAGACCAAGTGCAACAAATTTCGCTTTCACAAAAAGTAACTAAAGCTAAGATGGATGGTTTTAAGAATGGAGTAAATGTTATAGAAGAAAAACTGAAAGGAAACATTGAAGATTTGAAGAAATACATGGAAGGTTTGATCGAAGGTTTGACAAAGTTTCTACAAGAAAGACTTCCTAATGGCCAAAAGGTAGTAGAGGAAACACATGATGAGAGCAAAATAAATGTTAATCATGATTTCATGACCCTAATGTTGGACAGAAGACCCACTACGTTCCAAAGATCGATATGAAAAAGTTTGATGGCAAGTATAGTGTAACATGGATATTACAGATGGAGCAATATTTTGATCTTTAGAATGTGCAAAACACACAAAAGGTATGCATTGCAACTTTATATATGGAACCCAATCAGTTTGTATGGTATCGATGGCTTTTCTCTCATTAAAAAAAAAAAAATCACTTGGTCAATTTTTACAGAGTAAATGATAGCACATTATGAGGATACAAAGAGCAACACCTTTAGCTAATTGATAAATCTCAAACAGAAGGGTTCAATGATGGAGCACAATGAGGACTTCAAAAAATTGAATATAAGGGTAAATGATATTCCAAAGGAGCATAGGATTGATGTGTTAATAGGTATTTTAAAGGATAACATCCAACATGAGGTTCTCCTTGGGAACCTGATTCATTGGAGAAGGCATTCGGGTTGGCAAGAAAAATTGAAAGAAAAATTATGGTAACAAGGAAGCCTACCACTCACAACTATAAAGATGGAAGTGTTGTTGCCCCTAGCCTTCCACAACCTACAATGTTGACACCACAACAATTGGAAGAAAAAGAGCAAAAGGGATTTGTTACAGTTATGATACAAAATACTCTAAAGGTCATAAGTGTGTTGAGAAGAAATTATTTTAAATAGATTGTGAAGAGGAAGAAGAAAAGGAACAAGAAACCCAGAAGAAGAGGATATACACTAGGAACCAACCCTAGAGAAAGAAGAAATGAATCCGACCATATCTTGTAATGCATTGGCAGGAATTACCACTCCTAAAAATCTCAAGGTAGAAGGACATATCAAGAAGAAAATGGTAATAGTGTTGATTGATTCGGGTAGTACCCATAATTTTATTCATTGTAAGATAGCCAAGGAATTGAATTGCTTCCTATATCTAGCACCATAGTGTCAATTGATGGTTGCAAATGGAGGAACCATAAATTTCTCTGGAATGTACCATAATATCAAACTATCCATGGGAGAATATTAACTGAATAGTCCAATTCTTTCCATTCCAATGGGTGGTGTTGTTGTTGTACCAGGAGTCCAATGGCTACAATCTTTGGGTGCGATAGATTTTAATTTTCAATAACTTTTCTTGAATTTTTTTTTGGGAAGGAAAGGAAGTTGAATTAAGGGGTATCGCAGGGAAACTAGGAAAGATAATCATCTCTAATGGCATGACAAATCTTTTGAAGAAAGAACAATGGGGTGTAATTGCATAATTATGTTCACTAGAGATTCCCACATCGAAATCATATATTTCTCCATATCTCCAAAGAGCATTGGACCATTCCAAGGTATTTGAGACTCCCAAAGTCCTCCCACCTATTCGTGATCATGATCATGTTATTCATTTGATTCCAAGAAGTGTTCCTCCAAACATCAGGCCTTATAGATATCCTTATGCCCGAAAGAGTGAAATTGAACGTATGGTTGCAGAAATGCTAGAGGCTAGTATAATTCAACCTAGTCAAATTTATTTCTCTACTCCAGTAGTATTGGTGCATAAGAAGGATGGATCATGGTGCATCTGTCTGGATTATAGGGAGCTCAACAAGTTCACTATTAAAGATAAATTCCTCATTCCTAGCATTGATTAATTATTGTACGAATTACATGGAGCAATTTACTTCACCAAGTTGGATCTTCGTTTAGGATATCATCAAATAAGAATGAAGAATAAAGACATTCTGAAAACAACATTTAGAACTCATGAGGGTCATTATGAATTTTTGGTTATGCCTTTTGGCTTTACCAATGCACCTTCTACATTTCAAGGTTTGATGAATTCCATTTTCAAACCCTTAGAAAATTTGTGTTAGTATTTTTTGATAATATACTAATCTACAGCAAGTATTGGAAGGATCATGTTCAACATGTTGAAAAGGCGCTCAAACTATTGGAGGAGAAACAATTATATGAAAAAACCCCCAAATGTTTCTTTGAAGTACAAGAGGTGGAATATCTAGGTCATATTGTATCTCATGAAGGTGTTAAGGTAGACCCTAGCAAAATTAAAGCCATTAAGGAATGGAAAATCCCCACATCCATAAAGAATTTGTGAGGGTTTCTCTGGTTGACAAGGTATTATCGCAAGTTTGTTAAGAATTATGGGAGAATAGTAGCACCTGTAACAACATTACAAAAGAAAGATGCATTTTCTTGGACTCTAGAAGCAACAAAGGCCTTTAAACATCTTAAGGAGGCAATGTGCCAAACACCAGTCTTAGCTATGCCAAACTTCACAAAAACCTTTATTGTGGAATGTGATGCCTTAGGAAATGGAATTAGTGTTGTTTTAATGCAAGAAGGAAGACCCATTGCTTTTGAAAGTCATCCAATCAAAGGAAAGTATTTACGCAAAGGTATTTAATGAGAAGGAAATGTTGGAAATACTACATGCACTTAAGAAATGTCCACCTTACCTAATGGGAAGAAACTTCAAGGTAAAAACAGATCATGATAGTCTTACATACTTTTTAGAACAAAGATTATCTTCAGAAGAGAAGCAAAAATGGGTCACAAAGAAGTTGGGTTATGACTTTGAAATCATCTACAAAAAAGGGAAGCAAAATGTTGTTGCAGATACACTCTCAAGAAAGGATGAGGATGTGAAAACATTGCTTTGTGCCATTTCTATCATCCAACCAGATTGGATAAATGAAGCAAGGGGTGAATGGAAGAATGATGAATAAGTGTTGGCACTCATTCAAAAATTGCAGCAAGATCCCAGTACATCTGATACATTTAGCTGGAAAAATGATTTGTTATGGTACAATGATCGCTTATACCTCTGTAAGAATTCTCAACTCAAACAAAAGATACTTATAAAATTGCACAACTCTCCCTTAGGAGAGCACTCGATATTTTTAAAAAATTACCATAGGGTTAAGAAGGAATTTTTTGGGATGGCCTTGAATCTGATATTCAAAAGTTGGTGGCGGAATGTTTGGTTTGCCAAAAAAAAAGGTTGACACAATTAAGACCCCAGTTCTATTACAACCTATAGCCATTCCAATTCAACATTGGGAGGAGCTATCAATGGATTTTATCGTAGGTTTGCCCAAATCCAAAGGAAAGAGTGTCATCATGGTGGTAATTGATCAACTTATCAAGTATGCACACTTTTGTGCATTATCTCATCCATTTAAAGCCAGTACAATTGCTACTTCATTTATGGAAACAATTCAAAAGCTACATGGAAACCCAAAGATTATTGTAAGCGACAGAGATCCCATTTTCAATGGAAACTTTTGGATGGAATTATTTTCTTTTTTGGGTACTCAGTTAGCTCATATCTCATCTTATCATCCTCAACCTGATGGGAAAACTGAGATAGTGAACAAATGTTTGGAAGGATATATTTGTTGCTTTGTATATGATAAACAAACACAATGGATCAAGTGGTTGCCTCTGGCTGAATGGTGGTATAACACTTCCTTCCATACTGCAGCAAAAATGAGCCCATTTATGGCATTTTATGGATATCATCCATCATCCATCACATCATCTTTAAGAAAAATTTCTAAGGTTCAAGCAGTGGAAGATCACATCGAGCATCAACAACAAGTTCTCCAACTCTTAAAGGATAACCTTACTTTGGTGCATAATAGAATGAAACAACAGGCAGATCAACATCGCAGTGAAAGAAATTTTGATGTAGGTGACTGGGTATTTCTATGACTACAACCATACAAACAAATGTGCCTCAAGCAAGGTAAGAAGGATAATAAATTATCACCAAAGTATTATGGTCCGTACAAGGTGTTGCAAAATATTGGTACTATGGAATACAAATTGGAGCTTTCCGCATCTTCCCGGGTGCACCCAATTTTCCATGTTTCATTCTTAAAGAAGGTTATAGGTGACAAGCTCCCAGTTCAAACAATATTGCTAGAATTTGACAAGGAAGGAAAAATCATATTGGAACCTGAAGCAGTCATAGAAACAAGAACTCGACATTTAGAAAATCGATCAATTTCAGAGTATCTCATCAAGTGGAAGAACTTACATGCTGAAGATACCACATGGGAGGATGAGAATTTTATACCGAATCATCCATAACTACTCAAGCGTTGAGGACAACACTTTTTTGAAGGAGAGGGGAATGTAAGATCCCTATAATAATAATGTATTCCCCCATTATTATTGTCATTGTAGCTCATTATTGTTATTGTTGTGCCCCTGTTGTCCGCATATTGTTATTATTGTGCCCCATAGAACCCCACTATTATTATTGTTGTGCCCTTACAATAATATTGTTATGTCAGCTCTAATTATATTGTGACCCATTAGAATCCTATATATAGAAAGGAGGTGTTTTCATTTGTATCATCGAAGAATTGTTCATTTCTGTAATGTAAAGGAGGTTACCCCCTCAAAGAGGCATATTTTGATGTTGTTGATCTATCTATTCTTCTATTTTTTGAGTTGGTTGCATAACAACTTCTCTTACTATTTTTGTTCATCTTGAAGAGATGAATTTGCATATTCTTTAAGATTATTTTGCAACCTATTTGAATCATTAGTGAAGTCAGATTTGGTGTTGTTTATAGAGCATGGGTTTTAGTTTCATCTAGAATTTAAGTTGCCATTATGTATCATTTTATGTTTGATTATGGAGGGTGTGAGCAAAATTCCAGTGAGTGGCCATCTCCATTTTTTTCATCACTAGAAATTTCGTATCACTTGAGTGAGCAGGTTATTCAGTAGTTTAGTGTCACATAGCAGTCTGAATAAGCTCAACACTCTCAGCAACTTTTTCAATAGTGTGATAGTTTCTAGCAATTTGTTTTGGAAGATTGGTACGTTTCGGCATTCATTTTCAGTTTGTACAGTGATTATGGTTTCAATGGATTTGGTTACAAATAAAAGCAATAATCAATTTGTGGGTTTCAATATTAGGAACAACCCAATGGTCAGGCACATGGCCTATGGTGTTCTTGGCACCTCATCGTGAGGATGTCATCCCTATTGCAACCAATATTAGGGTCCTATATTATAGGGACCGTAGTCATTTTTGTCCTACTATTCATTTGAAGTCAGTTTGTAAATAGCAGCAGTCTTGGATTCATGAGTGTTAAGTCCAAAGGGTCTATTGCTAAACTCTAAAGTGTAATTTCATCATGGAAGAGCCTTGAAGGTAATGTCATGAAAAATATGGTCACCATGAGTTAGTTATGTTGATTTCATGTTAGTTATAAGAGACAGTTTTGTGAGTTAGTTATGGTTAGTTGTGTCATGTCATGGTCGTCATTGCAAAGATAACCTTACTCATCTCTCACATCAATAAGTGGGCCATCATGACTTCAAAGAAGGTTTTAGTGGCATGAGGATTTTAAATCCGCTTGTTGATCCTCATTTCCCCTCATTCGAAATTCATCTTGGCTCTGGAGTGGTTTTGGAGGTCGAAGAAGAGCGTTGTAGGGTTGGAAAAAGGAGTTGTTGCTAAATTTGGAGGATGCTGCGAAACTGAGAATGCTGCAAAAATGAGGAAATCACTGCGCATTTCAAATAATTGTCAGATTGGTCATGAGTAAGGGTTCCTCTCGATCCTCTGAGGTTTTTTACATTGTATGTGCCACATTTTATCTTGTCAAACTGATCATATATCTTTAGAGCTTCTCCAACTACCCCAAGCTATAGTTGTCAAGTGTTTTGTTGCACAAATTACTACGAAAAGTGTTTGCTACCTCTCATTGTGCACATACTTTTTTCCCGTTGCATTCGGTATTCCTGTGAACTATACATACTCTTCCTTTGAACTTCATTTGAGTGTTACCAATCATATCATTGTTTGTTTCTTCCTAAACCCTAGTCAATTATTGTTGTGTATTTTCTTTATTTGCTTTGAAACTCCCCTATTTGCTGCAAAGGTACCCTGCCTCCAATCCACTGCATATTCCACTTTTTAACAACATCATATCTTGTTCTAAGCAGACTGTAATTCCTATAATTTTTATGATAGAGACCCCAGAAGGAAAGAAGAAAGTAAAAGGAGGATATATTGTGCGATATGAACTCCAAGACCTTATCTTAGTAAACTTTGACCTTGTCATTAGGGTATCATTTGAACAAGCTGGTTGTATCGCATTCTATGTGAAGATTCAGGTCCAAAGTCACCACTTACAACTCACTAAACAGTTTGCACTAAATTTCAAAGGGAAAGAAGTAAAAGTTGGAAATTTGGAGTTTGTTGCATTTTTTACTACAAGGAGAGTTTTTGAAGCTTGGATTTTTGCGCTTGGTTTACATCTTGTATGATGGATTTGCAACATTGCATGGATCATTCTACACTAGCCCATTACATAAACGTATTTTATACATATCTCTTAAACCTTGTACCCATTTTCCATGAAATTTTTACAGGAAATCTATGGAGGTAAGATAAATATACCCACTTAATTTCAAGTCAAAATGCTACACAGTTTTCGAGAAACAAGCCATCGTCATCTATAGCCTTTTTTGGATTTTCTCGAAATTAGTGAGTCAAATTTGGCGCAAATTATTTTGCAGAGGAAAAACATGAAGATATTAACCTGCTGACAAAAAATCAGCTCAATCTGATTCACCGTTTAGTATATATTAAAAAATATCAGTCGCAGGTGCAGTGCTGCAAAAGTTGCTACAAATCTGATAGAAAACTAGAGGTGGTGGTTTGAAGTCAGGGTTTAAGTTTTGGGGCTCTTTCATAGGTTTCTAACCTCAGGAAGATGAATTTTAAAAAATTGAAAGAGGTTTTCGTCAAAAACTATATATTTTACAAAAACATCTCTCAATTGTTTTAGATGAATTACGGTATGGGAATTATATGTGTCACTTTGAGACCCATTTTTCACAATTTTTGTCGAGCCAAATTCGTTGACAGAGTTCTAGAAATTTTGAAATTCCACATGGTGGACCTCCAACTTGGCATAATTCATTCCAAGATGATTTGGATGATGAATTCTAAATATTTTTCTACCCAATGCCATGATTTTCTCTTAAGTTAGCATATTTTTGGTTAGTCAAAAACCAAACCATAGATAGTAGGATATGGGTAGATTTTCCAAGTATTATATTCTTAAAGCATTGTAACCTCTTTTTATCTTTGGGGAAGGATGGATATAGACCCCCTTTGACTTAGGTAGAGAATATTGTATATAATTCATGAATATAAATGTATAAAGTGTTGTTGGTCATATTAGAGAGAAAGAGACTTTGTGTGCATTATATTTTCTAAATATTTTTTCCAACGTATGAAAGATAGAAGGTGATTGGTAGGGATTCCTGTGTCAGATCATGATGGTGTTTTGATTCTTTCACGTTGAAATTTTTTCTTATGCTTTCACATCTCTTGAATGTTTATCTTCATGCTTGGAAGAACTAGATGTTTAGTTCATAATTCATCTAAAAGGTGTTATGATTTAGTTTTACCAAGTGATCTATGTTTTCTTCTTAAAGCAACATTCAGAATTTATCTACCGTTTGATACTGTTTGTGTTGTTTCCATATCTTCCCACACTCCCCCTCCTACATCGAATTAATTCCATAACCAATACTACCTACCTTGCCCCTATGGAAAAATGTGTTCTCTCTTCGTATTATCACTGGACAAATAATCAAATTTGACATGAATCCATGCCCAGTGGATTTGACTCCTTTCTTACTAGCAAAACTTTGAAAAGCAGACCTTATTGAGCACTATACCCCACCTAATATCATATTAGTTGAAAAACCTAGTGAGAGAGCCCTCTCCAAGGCTAGAAGGGCTAGATTCTAGCCTAAAAGTGGTTTTGTGGTTACCTCTAGAATTTCTCTCCTCAGCCTAGGGAAATTTACGGAATGCTAACATTCTGATGTCGTTGCCAGGGAATGAAAGGTTCCATCTTCCCCAAAAGAGATCATCAAAGTTTCAGATCTGACTTTAGATCGTGGACAGCAGTCAGACACATGAAGGTTGTATTGTTGACCTAGCGACTCCAATCAAGTTTCAACCTGATCCAAAGACTCTACTGGCAGCAGGATCCAGAAATCAGGGTTTTACTGGCGAATCTATTGGCTCAATATGAGTTCTATATCTGCAAGGTATGCTCCTTTAAATCATATGCATATTATAGGTTTTCCAAATCGCATGCCTCATGTAGATTGCAATCTTTTTTTCCAAAATTCAGAGATCAGAAAGGAGTTGATGTTGCTCTTCATTTGGTCAAATTTCACATGCTTGTACATAGACTTAAGGTTGATTTTCATGAATATTGTCTCATGAATATTTTCATGGTATCCTTGGAGGGAAATGCACAATAATGGTATGAAAGCTTGCCAAATGCTTGTTAATCTTCTCTTAGAGATTTTCATATAGTTTTTTATGAGAGATATAAAGAATGTCATCCTTCCTTGTTGTTGATCAAAGACTATTGCACTCATTTAAAAAAATTACTGAGCATTTGGAGAGTTTTTATGAAGATGATCAATTCATGGACCAATATATTCTAGAGTCTTTGTATGAGAAACCTTTCCATCATCAGAGTCAAAATGTAGAAGCTATCTTCCATGACACTCAAGAAAATTCTTAGCAGGTAGTAGTTTCTTCCTTAACAGTCAACAAAGTTGATTAGGATCTTGATGTAGATGTTCATGTTTCTTCTCCTGTGTTGAATGAACATGTTCTACAGTCTTGTCAATTTTTATGTGATCATGAGGAAGAACTAGTAGAGTTTCGTAGCCTTGGTACACAAGAAAATTTCCAACAAACAGTGTTTTCTTCCTTAAGTGAATCAAATTTACATAATGAAAGTCATGTTACATCCCATGATTTTAATGATGATTTGCAGCAATTTTGTCAATTTTCATGTGGCCAAAACAGGGATGAAGACAGTTTTAAAAAAAATCTTCACGTCATTCCTCTGTTGAATTTGTGTCTCACGAAAAAACCTACGAAAGTCAAATATTTGAAGTTGTTTACATGTATTATTTAGGAAGTGAATTAGTCCTTGTTGGTAGCTTATTACATATGCAGGAGGATCATGTGCAAGAAGTTTCTTCTCTTCACTCTTTTGAAAGTCAAAATGAATCTTCTATTGATATATTTGAGAATAATTTTGAAACTGAAAACATAGAACAACTAGCAGTAATATATGAAGCTTCTCTTACTGTTTTTGTTCATCGTGAAGAGATAAATTTGCATATTCTTCAAGATTATTTTGCAAACTTGTTTGAATCATCAGTGAAGTCAGATTTGGGGTTGTTTATAGAGAATAAGTTTCGGTTTCACCTGGAATTTAAGTTGCCATTATGTACCATTTTATGTTTTCTTACGGAGGGTGTGAGCAGAATTCTAGTGAGTGGCCATCTCCTTTTTTTGCTTCACAGGAAATTTTGTATCAATTGAGTGAGAAGGTTATTCAACAGTTTAGTGTAGATAGCATTGTGAATAAGCTTAACACTCTAAGCAACATTTTTAACAATGTGACAATTTCCAGCAGTTTGTTTTAGAAGATTGGTACTTTTCAACATTCATTTTCAATTTGTATAGTGATTGTGGTTTCAATGTATTTGGTTATAGATCGAAGCAACAATCAATTTTTAGGTTTCAAGATTGGGAATAGCCCAATGGTCAGGCACATGGTCTACGGTTCTCTTAGCACCTTAGAGGGAGGATGCCATCCCCATTGGATCCAATGTTAGGGTACTAATATTATAGGGATCATAGTTGTTTTTGTCTTACTATTAATTTGAAGTCAATTTGTAAATAGGAGTCTTGGTTTCATGAGTGTTAAGTCAAAAGGTTCCATTGCTAAACTCAAAAGTGTAATGTCATCATGGAAGAGTCTTGAAGGTCATGTTATGAAAAATTTGGTCATCAAGAGTTAGTTATGTTGATGTCATGTTAGTTATAAGAGTCAGCTTTGAGAGTTAGTTATGATGGGTTGTGTCATTTCATGGTCATAATTGCAAATATAACCTACTCATCTCTCACATCAACAAGTGGGACATCATGACTGAAAAGAAGGCTTTAGTGGCATGAGGAGTTTAAATCTGCTTGTGGCTCCTCATTTCCCTTCATTCAAAATTCATCATGGCTCTGGAATGGTTTTTAAGGTCGAAGAAGAGCATTGCAGGGTTGGAAAAAGGATTTGTTGCACAAGTTCGAGGATGTTGCGAAACTGAGGATGCTGTGAAACTGAGGATGCTACAAAACTAAGGAAATTGTTGTGCATTTCAAATAATTGTCAGACTGATCATGAGTAAGGGTTCCTCTAGCTCCTTTGAGGTTTTTTACATTCTATGTGCCACACTTTATCATGTCAAATTGATCATAAATTTTTAGATCTTCTCCAACTACCCTAAGCTATAGTTGTGAGGTTTTTTGCTGCACAGAATGCTAAGAAAAGTGTTTGCTACCTCTTGTTGTGCACATTTTTCTTCCCGATGCATTCAATATTCCTATGAGCTATACATTCTCTTCCTTTCAACTTCATTTGAGTGACACTAATCAGATCTTTGTTTGTTGCTTCCCAAACCCTAGTCAATTATTGTTGCATATTTGCCTTATCTGCTGTGAAGCTCCCCTATATGTTGCAAAAGTACCCTACCTCCAATATCTTGCATATTCTACTTTTCAACATCATCATATCTTGTACTGAGGAGACTGTAATACCTATATTTTTTATGATGGAGAGCCTAGAAGGAAAGAAGAAAGTAAACAAAGGAGATATTGTGTGATATGAACCCCAAGACCTTAGCTTAATAAACTCTGACCCTGCCATTAGGGTAACATTTGAACAAGTTGGTTGTATCGCATTCTGTGAGAAGATTCAAGTCCAGGGTCACCACTTGCAGCTCACTAAACAATTTGCACTAAATTTCAAAGGGAAGGAAGTAAAACTTGGAAAGTTGGAGTTTGTTGTGTTTTTTGCTACAAGGAGAGTTTTTGAATCTTGGAGGTATGTGATCAATGTCGGAGTGTGACAAAGGACCCTTCCAAGACCTTTTACTTCTGTGATGTGTTAAATTACATTTTTAAAAGAACATAAATGAATACATTTGCATGTTGTAAAGACGAAGGAACATGACAATCATCAGCAACATAAAATAACAAGACGTTGATAACGGAGTTCGTCCAGGAGGGACTACGTCTCTAGGCCCCGATGTCAAGATGGTGTAGGCCGTTGCATTAAGTGTTGTCAATAGTGATGATGTACATAAGAGGTGATGTTGCTATCATACAAGGAAAATGCCCTCACGCAGGAGTGGCACCAAGATCTAGGGGGATATTGGTGGCCACCGGCCAAGTCTGCTTGGACCCCCACCATTGTTTCTTTCAGCTTTTCAGTTTCCTTAATTGTAGCACAGTTTACTATTTTTAGCAATTTTTTGGGTCCTAAACTTTCGGAGCCATTTGAGGCCCTAAACGACATTTTTTTGGAAAACTGGGAGCAACATGGGTCCATGGACCGATGTTTCTCTTCCCAAAGTCGTAGTTCTCGGATAGGTCTTGTTAGTGTCAGTCTTTCCAGCCTTCCTCCAGTGATCAAATATGCTCTTACAAAGTGATTTTTAAGTGTCAAGGTCAAATTTTGTCATTTCAGTGAGTCTTCAAGCAAAATTTGGTCACTAGGCATTAGGTCTAGGGTTTGCTCTCACTCTTTTCAAAGTTGCCCAAATGCCAATCTATCTCACTATTCAGCTGAGTCTATCATCATTCATAGGGTTTTCATTATCATGTCAATGTCTAATGAGTCATTTTACATCTTGTTCATGCTTCAGTTGAGCCTAGGTAAGGTCATTTCCCTCTCCTAGGGTTTTGAAGGCAATTTCTCTTGGACGGTCAAATCATCGGCAAAACTTGTATCCAGATGTTCATACACCTTCCCCTATCCTTCATGTACCTTATCAAACACTTTCCATCACTGAGATCCCCCAAATTCCTCATTTTTGCACAAACCCTAGTTTCTAGCCACAACTTGGCAATTTTCTAGGTTTGACCTGTGTTTTGCCCTTTTGGACCCCTTCCCTTCACTCGATCTCCACGATTCCACTTTCCCTTGCTTCCTAACATCCCTCCCTACTTCCAAAAATTTCCCCAAGAATTTAGAAGCCCCTTATCCCCTTCATTTCGCTTCATTTCGACAAAATTCCTTGTTTCACACATCGGGATAAGTTTCACTCAAAAGATGTTTTAGAGAAATAAAAGATGAATTTTGGGAAACGGAGAGAGGTTTTTGTCCAAAACATGCCAAAGAAGAAAAACCTCCTTCACTTTTTGCACAGGTGTCATGGTTTGAGAGAAATGTCAAGAATACCGTTGCCTTAGGAGAATCAAAGACACCTCTGAAGTGACCTTGGGAAAGTCACGTTTTATCCTAGCTTGGTTAGCCAAATGATTTTCTTGATGGGTAAACTGATAACTATACACAAAGAGCTTTCCAATGAGCTATCATGAGCTCAATTTGGGGTTGAGAAAGGCATTCAAAAGTTGACTGCAACAGCACTCTTCCTTGACTCAGCCTCATTTGGCACTTTTTGACCAGTCTTGGGAGATTTGAATTTTGATAGGGAAAATGAACTCCAAATTGAAAAATTATAGTTGGGTTGGAATGTAGACTCAAATAAATTTCCAACAAGCTATCCTGCACCCAAATCCGACACTGGGAAGGCCTCCAAAAGCCTCCTGCAAAAGCGCGCGACCTGTTGGGTGCGCGCAACCTGTTGGGCGCGCGCGACCTGTTGGGAAATCATCCACAAAAAATTGCCTGTGAACTGCAAATTGACCCCAAATATCTTCAAGGTTGCTGGTAGGCCTCTAATAATCAAGGTTTATTGCTTGCTAAAGCTTGCATGAGCATGAAAATGTGTTTTAATGCCATCAATTTGAAAGGAGAAGTTCATGTGTATTTTGTTTAAAAATGTCAAAGTGCAAGTAAAGCTAGGGTTTTTTTTTGCTGCTCTCAAGGTTATCCCTTTCACTTCCATCTTTCCCCACATCCCATTACCACATCCCTTGTAATTTTCACCTAATCTCCTTACGAAAAATATCAAAGTCCCTAAACCCTACCTCCTATGAAACCCCTACAAAATATGATTATGTGATGGTATATGTTTCATAATTGCTTCCCTAAATTCCCCTTTCATATGTATTTTCCCTAAATCCCTTCAAAAGTCCCCCTCCCTAACATCTCCCTTGTGTTTTTGTCCCCTTGGAGCAGCATTTAAACAGTCAAAACAGCAGGGTATCCCATGGGAGGATTTTATCTCTCGAGAGGCTATGTTTCTCCAGGTCAATGCTCATTTGGAGAGGTTGCTGGCCAAAGCACTAAAACGAAGGAAAACACCCGATCCCCTCCACATCTTGGCTGAGGCTTCCTTGAAGGAGCATGATATTAAATGACCTCACTACAGCACAAATTTCAAAAAAATTTGAGCATTTTTGGTCACTTATGAATTTTTGGGCAAAAAACAGGTTTTTCTCCCTGATAGGTCGCGCGCCGCGCGCGACCTATTCGATGGGCAACTTCATTTTAGGAAAACTCAGCATTTCTGGATTTTTCATGCAAATATACACCTGCTCAGCAATTACCAAGAGATTTCATCAAGTTTTGAGCCTCCAGAAGGTCAAAAAACATGCAAAAATTGACTTTCTGCCACCTTTTTGACAAACAGGGAGCAGTCTTGTGAGATTGCAATTTTGGAGGGACAAAGGGCCACCAAATTCAGAAATTCCACTTGGGTTGGAAAGTAGACATCCAGACCTTTCCAACAAGCCCACTTTTGCCTCATTTGGACACCTGGAAGTGCCTCAAACGGAGCTCCAAAGAAGCGCGACCTATCAGGATTAGGGCGCGACCTATCAGGCAATTTTCATAATTTTTCACCTACAGCTCAGGAATTCGCCCAGCTTTGGCCAGTTTTGACTTGGGATGGGATTTTTCACCCTCTTTGATGTAATTAATGTATTTTCATGTTGATATGACACTTATTTACCTATTCTAGAAGATTCATTCATGAAATAGCAAACATTTAATGAATGAATTGGTTTCCTAGCTTATAGAGGCAAGTTGTTTTGACTGCCTAGATTTTAGTGCTCAGTTTAGAATTGGTTGAAACAGCTCCTAGAAGGATGAGCTCGACCCCTAGAGGCAAGGAAAGGTGTTAGATTGCCTATATTATGTATTTTCTTAGTCATTTTCAGAGGTTGGAGGGTTGGACTCTTGAGGGAGAAAGCTCTATTGTATTATTCATTGTATCTCTGCAATTTTGGCAAAGGAAGAAAGACCAGGGTTTTGCAGTCCTTTTTGGGATTCCTGTGGTTACATGTATTGATGATGTGCTTTTCTTTGTACTTGTAAGTGTGTTATGTGAAATCATCCTCTTTCTTTTTCTTCTGAAATTAGGCAAATGAAGTGTTAAAGTAGAATTCATGACTTCCATGCTCTGCTTTTAAATTTGCTTAATATCAATGTTTTCATCTGTTTAAGGAGAACTCAAGGTGATTGCTTGCTCTCCTTAGCTCCTCACCGGTCATTCCTACCCATTCACTTAATTTAAAGGCATCAATACAGTCTCCTACCTTGCCCCAAAGAACCCCCTGCAAAAACTGTGTCCAATCCCCGCACCCAAAATTGCCTTTCCCCGATTTTCCACCAAAATCCAAAAAATCCCAAAACAACCTCTTTTATCAGTTTACTAGCCTAAAAT
The DNA here is from genome assembly GCA_031772625.1 of Pinus tabuliformis. Lineage (NCBI taxonomy): Eukaryota > Viridiplantae > Streptophyta > Pinopsida > Pinales > Pinaceae > Pinus > Pinus tabuliformis. Next base: position 190,581,197 of record CM062816.1, read on the forward strand.
CAGTGTTTCCTTATTGGTTATCTCGCCCGTTGAAGATCTTTACCGAGATAGAACAGAGAGAGCCCTCTCCTGCCCCGTAGGGCTAACTACGAGGCTAAGTGGTTTGATGTTGCCTTGAAGTTTGCCTTTCTCAGCATGAGGTGAAATTTCAAGCGCTAACAGGTCTTTCGAACAAGATATTGTGCGCATCAAACAGAGATCGTATGCCAAAGTTATGACCCCATGAAGTTGATGTACCAATTTACCCTAATAGGGCCCACAGTTTGGCATTTCATCTTTTAGGGTTAGGTTTTTGGATGTTTAGGGTTTTCCATTATTTCTCAACAATAAATAGGCCTTCGAGCCTCATTGTAACACAATTCACAGGCATGTAGCTGCCACATCTCTTCTCAGAGATAAGCTACCATCGCCCTAGCTGGTTTATTTCCATTTCTGTCTATAAGCATATTTCAGTATTTAACATTAATGAAATGAAGTATTATCTCCGTTTCATCTCTGTGTTTATGGTTACCTCTGTAATTTGTTGCGTCCCTGTTTAAATCTGGATCAGTGTTATCAGAGCGGTCTGCTTTTTGTCTGTTTTTCTTTGCATGTCCCCAACGAGGTCGGGATATAAGGAGTTAGGGCTTGAACTGGTCGAACCTTTGCAAGACCGGCCTCGCAAATCCTAACGACCTCCCATGGCAGATGAAAAGAAATATAAGAGGGTAGGAGATCCTATCAAAATATTGCTCGAAGAAGCCCTCGAGCGGCAAAGGAATGTAATGATGGACAGCTTTTCCCAGATCCTTCAGCAGCTACCCAGGGGCGATGCATCGGGTTCCAATAGCTACTCTGGAAATGCCACACCGTTTAAGGTACAAGTTAATTTTGAAATCCCCATATTCGAGGGTTAGATAGACGTAGATGTCGTCAATAAATGGTTAAACCTGCTAGAGGGTTATTTTTCTATTCATGATTTTTCTAGTCAGGAAAAGAGTATTTTTGCTCTTCTCAAAGCAGCACCCCACATCAAGGACTAGTAGGAAACCTACTGCGAGCAGAAGGATGAAAGTACAAGCTCACTATTTTCAACCGTACCCACTTGGAATTTGTTCCGGGATGCCATCAAGGAGCAGTACTACCCTGTCGAAAGCTATGAGGATCAATACATAAAGTGGACCACGCTGCAGCAGGGAAGGGACCAAGACTTGTCGGAGTTTACCAATATTTTCCATACCCTTTGCACAAATTTGGGTATCAAGGATTCGAAGCAACATTTGGTACTCAAATACCGCAGATGCCTGCACAAGTACATCCAAGAAGAAATAGAATTCCTGAACATCTCCTCGCTCGGCACAACATACTGATATGCCGTCAAGGTCTAGCAAAAGTTTAAACAGAAGAAGCGAGACTTTGGATCTATGAATCTGAGGCAAGGGAAAGGTGCCTCCAAATCACAGAACAAAGGACAAAGCCAAGGCGGGGCGGCCCAAGACAACCCACCAAAGTTGTAAGCAAAGAACAATGCCGCAAAGCCGAAAAAGGACACGGGAAAGTGGTGTGAGTTCCATAAGAGCTCCACTCATAGCACAAGTGAGTGTCGGGCCAAGCAGTCACTGGCAGTCGAGCTAAAGGTTTCAGAATCAGATGAATGTTCCGACTCTGAGTCAGAACCCAACAAGGGAAATGACAAAGGGAAGCAGATTATCGATGCAAAACCCAACGCCATTATTTCCACCACGAAGATCCAGAAGGAGGAACCCGAAGATCCAGAGGAGGAGGAACGTCTCTTCCACTCCTAGATGTGGGTAAAGGGCTCCTCGCTACAATTCATTATCGACAGTGGGAGCCAAAAGAACCTCATTTTGGCATAGGTCATGAAGTAGCTGGGCTTACCAACCACAACACATCCACAACCATACACCATTGGGTGGCTTCACCAAGGATGGGATCTTTGCATGAGCCAGAAGTGTCACCTTCCATACAACATCAAACCCTTCATGGATGAGGTATTGTGTGATTGCTCCCCTTGAATTTTGTGATGTATTATTAGGACAACCATACTTGTGGAAGCTTCATGCTATGTATGAATCAAGGCCACGTGCTGTTATTGTTACTTTGGGAAATAAGTTGTACAGAATACCAAAGGTAGCACTGCTTATCACCCTCTCTTTGGTTACTGCAAAACAATGCAGTAAGCTCATATCCAAAACTGGGAAATTTGTTTTCCTGATGATACTCCCTCAAGGAAAGAAGAAGACGGTGGCCATGACCTCCAGACAAGGCCCCTCCGCATGACAACTACAGATGGACAAGGTCATGGAGGAGTACGAGGACATATTCACCTCCCTCGCAGGGGTTCCTCTGCATTGTCAGGTCAAGCACTTCATCGATCTGACCCCAGGTGCACCACTGCCCAATGGACCAATCTATCGATGCTCCATTCTAGAGAATGATGAAATCAAGAGGCAAATTCAGGAGCTACTGCAGAAAGGTCACATCCGTCCGAGTTCATCACCCTGTGGGAGCCCAATCATGTAGGTACAAAAGAAGGATGGGACTTGGAGACTCTGTATTGACTATCGGGTGCTGAATAAGATCATTGTCCATAATAGGTACCCGATCCCACATATTGATGACCTCTTGGACCAACTGAAGGGGGTAACATATTTCAGCAAGATCGATTTGAAGTCAGAATATTACCAAGTTCCGATCAAACCCTCCGATGTGTGGAAGACTGCCTTCAAAGACAAGGAGGGCCTTTTCGAATGGTTGGTTATGCCTTTCGGATTGACGAATGCTCCTGCAACCTTCATGAGGCTAATGGATGACATCTTGCGGCCATTCACTAACTCATTTGTAGTGGTATACTTGGATGACATCCTGATCTTTAGCCAGAGTTGGGAAGAGCACCTCCACCACATACGAAAGGTTCTCCAAACACTGCGGCAACACAAGTTATGTGCCAATTTGGAGAAATGCACTTTTGGCATGACCCAGGTTTAGTATCTGGGATAAATTATTGATGAACAGGCAGTGCATGTGGATCTAGCCAAGATCCAAGTCATTCGGGATTTGCCATCTCCAACCACTCTAATAGAGCTCCGCAGCTTTCTAGGTCTTGCCAACTTCTACCACAGGTTCGTGTTGGGATTTTCTCATATCACTTGGCCCTTGAGTCATGTCACCAAGGGAGGAGCGAAAGAAAAATTATTTTGGTCTGAATCTAACCAGAAGGCATTCACAGAGTTGAAAGATCGCCTCTGCTCGGCACCAATGCTCACATTACCAAACTTGCAACAACCATTTTAGGTCGAGACAGATGCCTCTAACTATGCTATTGGGGCAGTCCTTACTCAACACGATCATCCAGTGGCATATCACAGTGAGACACTTTTAGACACAGTTTGGAAGTATCCCACTTATGACAAAGAGATGTATTCCATTGTGCAGGCCTGTCGACAATGGAAGCATTACATTTTGGGGAAGGAAACGGTCATCCACACAAACCACCGACCCCTGTAGTTCATACAAACCCAAGGGAAATTGCAAAATGATCGCCATCAGAAGTGGTCCACATACCTGCAATAGTTCCATTTGAATATCAAGAATAAGAAGGGCAACACCAATAATGTTGCAGATTGCCTCAGTCAACCACCGATCGGCATTAAACATCGTGCTCAACTCTTGTGGGCACGAGACTTCTGATTGGCCACTTCTCTACAAAAGTGACCCAGAATTCGGCCACACATACCAGACACTCTTGGAGGGTCAGCATGTCCCAGATTTTCACCTCTAGGATGCCCATTTATGCCACTTGAGTCACCTTTGTGTTCCTTCAAGAGAGCGTGCCAAGATGATTTAAAAATCACACTACAGTCGAGCCGTTGGGCATTTCGGGGTTGAGAAAATGGTGGTAGTACTACAGAAGTATTTCTATTAGCCGAATCTTCGACAGGATGTTGGGAAGTACATCAAATCATGCACTGCCTGCGCCATTTCCAAACCGACCATCAAGAAGCAAGGCCTCTATACCCCACTGCCTACCCTTAGTCAACCTTAGGAATCCATCTCCATGGATTACATGTCAAGCCTTCCTTCCACTAAGCATGGAAACGACTGTGTTTTTGTGGTTGTCGACAGGTTTCGAAGATGGCCATTATGGTGGCCTGCAAGAAGAATATAATAGCAGAAGCCACTGCTAAACTCTTCTTTGAATGAGTGTGGGTACACTTTGGGATCCCACAGTCTATCATCTCAGATCGGGATAGCAGGTTCCTCAGTACATTTTGGTCCAGTCTTTGGTCGATGTTGGACACCAAACTCACTAAGTCCACAGCCTTCCATCCTCAAACTGATGGTCAGACAAAGGTTGTCAACAGGATGATTGTACACATTCTACACATGTACAACTCAAATCATCCACGCACATGGGACGAGAGACTCCCCTATGTTAAACATAGCTACAACCGGGCTCTCCATATCTCGAATAGCCATGGCCATTTCAGGTGGGCTTAGGATTCCAGCCACTATGTCCCATTGATGTGGCCATGCCATTTGCAGCTACTCACGCAGATTTGGCTCATGTCCAATCCGAAACAGATAAGGAAAACAGCTTCATTGAGCACATCCAACATATTCACCAGCAGATCCATGACATTCTGGAGAAATCAAATGCCAAGTACAAGCAGCGACATGATCAACATTGGGTGCCACACAAGTTTCAGCTGAGCAACAAAGTCTGGTTGCATTTGCAAAAGGAATGCCTTACCGGAGCCTATCGGAAACTCGGACCAATCCAATATGGTCCTTACACCATTACCAAGGTTATGGGAGACAATGCATTTGAGCTTAGCATTCCCCCATTCCTTGGCCTGCACCCAGTGTTCAATGTGGACCACCTTCGGCCATACTTTCCACCATTACTAGACACATCCGACATTGCAGAACATCTCACACCCACAGAGTTAAATCTTGATTGCATGGAACAAGCTGCAATTAATTGGATCATGGACACACAGATCAAGCACACTTTCCAGCAAAATAACCAACTGTATCGAGTTGTCAAAGCAAACCAACTCCTTCACCAGGGCAAGTGGCTCACCAAGGGCCAAGTTCAGCAGAAGTTTCCTCATCTCATGGAGGAACTCAACGCAATGGGGACCATTGCTTCCTAAGGGGGAGGAATGATCCAGGGGGATATTGGTGGCCACCTGCCAAGTCCGCTTGGACCCCCACCATTGTTTCTTTCAGCTTTTCAGTTTCCTTAATTGTAGCACAGTTTACTATTTTTAGCATTTTTTCGGGTCCTGAACTTCCAGAATCGTTTTGATGCCCTAAACGACGTTTTTTGGGAAACCTGGGAGCAACATGGGTCCATGGACTGATGTTGCTCTTCCCAAAGTTGTATTTCTCTGATAGATATTTCTAACGAGATACAATGCGCATCAAACAGAGATCGAATGCCAAATTTATGACCCCGAGAAGTTGATGTACCAATTTACCCAAATGGGGCCCACAGTTTGGCGTTTCATCTTCTAGGGTTAGGTTTTTGGATGTTTAGGGTTTTCCATTGTTTCTCAACAATAAATAGGCCTTAAAGCCTCATTGTAACACAGTTCAAAGGCATTTAGCCGCCACATCTCTTCTCAGAGATAAGCTACCATCACCCTCGCTGGTTTATTTCCATTTCTGTCTGTAAGCATATTTCAGTATTTTACATTAATGAAATGAAGTATTATTTCTACTACATCTATGTGTTTAAGGTTATCTCTGTAATTTATTGCGGTCCTGTTTAAATCTGGATCACGCCAAGAGATGTTCCGCTACAGGAACTCTCAATCCAAAAGGAATCCTATCAGTATGACATAAACTCATGCATGATGATCATGAGCATCCCGCCAACATGGCATAAAAGGGATCTCAATGCAAACATACATGGCGACACACGAGTATCCCATCAACATACAACAAAGGGATCTAAAACACAACGTGAGGAATCATGACAAAGAGTACATCCTACAAATGATTTTGCATCACATCAAGCAGGAATCATGAGACAAGTAAGAAAACAAGATCCCACATCAAACATCAAACAGGGATCTATGCAGCACAATGCATAGCAAAAGAAGTACATGAACACATGGCATATACCTCACATCCTGGGGTCATCTGAAGAAAAGAATGTCAAGCTGCTGAAGTTATTCGTACCATCGATCTCACGGCATCGAATCTCATGGAATGACTGCTCGCACGTAGAATGCTGACACCTGCACTCCACTTTGAAAAGTGGCCAAAAAAAGAAATGAGCAAATGGAAAATTTGAATACACCATCAAATTTGTGGCGTCGAATAGTGCAAAATCGACTATCAAATTTATGAATTCTGACAAAGTGGAAATCTTGGGCTTAAGAAATCTTTTAGATTCCCCCTAAATTCCTTAAAGAATCGCTCCTTCGGGTCCTCTGCAAATATGTTGCTCAGATCAGGAAACTAACTACGCCATCGGGTTCATGTCGTTGAGAGGTGTAAGATTGACATAAATTTTGTCCAATTTGGACGTTGCAAAAATTTAACCCTCGTGAGAATTTCACCCAATCATGGTTCCACCTACAATAAATTAATTAAAAAAAAATTACAATCTCGGTTTCCGTGCCCGCACCTGGTTCCTCCATGCTGCATCGGCGCACTGACAAAAGGATGGGTTTATATAAAAAAATTGTGGCGAATTAAACAAGAAATGTCATTTAGGCGGATTGGTATGAGGAGGCGAATAGTAACGAGGAGGTCGGGTGGTCAAATCCCAACCCCTCCATATTAAACATTTTCTTGTTTTAAACAAACCGCATACATAATTTTTTTATGGGGTCGGGTCTGCATTGGGCGGCCCACCCCACAACCTCCGCAACACTTTATATTAAAATGGGGCGCGTTTGTACGTTTAAGTGGGCGCATTAAATGGGGTTGTTTGAAGGTGTGTTGTACATGGGTTGTACATGGGGCCATTGCATGGTGGCCGGCCAGCCCACGTGGCCGGCGCTGGCTCAATACTTGCTGGCCTCCTCATTAAAATGATTAATGTATGTTCTTATGGAGAGGCGTGGGGTGGTGGGGGTTGTGGCCCACCACCTCCTTTGTATATTTTTTGTAATTTTTTAATAATAATAAGGCCATTTCGAAAATTCCAAAATTTGACCAAAGGAGTCAAATTAAACAGGCCAAAAATTCACCCAGAATCTGGCTAGAGTTGGCCGGATTCCGTCCACTGGGAAACTTCCAAATTGTGTCTCCATTAAGCCTACACAGTGAGCAAAAGTCAACCAAAAATTTGACTGGCTCATTCTCCCTCATACGAGCTCAGATTGACGAAATGTTCACACCGTTGCGATCAACATGACAAGATCTACACTCTGGTCTTGGTTCGAAATCATTCTAATCACTTTTATTTTCGAGCTTCCATAAGCCCTCTTTGTCCTGTGTGTGTCTCTAGAACCACCTGGATCAATCCTCCCCACTGAGGAGTTGTTGGTCCTCCAAAAGCATGAAAAATAATCTACATCTTCTTTGTACCCATTCTGCATCACAAGCGTCCTGAAAGGTCTCGCTTCCATCTCCTTCACCTTTGTTCTTTGGAACCTTAAGCGATGAGCCGACACCTGCAACCTCTACAACCTATAGTACATTTTTTTTTGCAAATTACATTCTTAATTTACATGACCAGCTAATGACCCAAGCATCCCATACTTGCCATGAGTTTATACCACATACTCGGTGGTCAAGTTTACATCGAAATGGAAACAATACCCCAGCTACCAAAAACAAGGCCAACATATCATTGTTGCTTCAACAAGTGATGGAAAACACATCATCACTACAACATGTGATTTACAACAATAAGGCCAAACACTATTTGCTTTGACAAGTGATGGAAACACAACATCACCTTCACAGCTTATCATGCAACACAAAATAAGACCAAACATCATTGTTGTTGAACAAGTGATGGAAACATGTCATCAATTTTACATTTTGAAATGCAACAAATGATTTACAAAAGCATGACCATGACAAGACAACATATCTAGAAACCATTTTTCACTTATCAATGTAAATGGGTTGCCTCCTTGTGGCGATTTTGCTTGTCAAACAATCGTTTTATGTGGTTCATGTATTGACACTTTGTCTTTAAGGTGCTAGTCTAGATGGAGCCTCCAACAAGTGGCTCTTTAATGACCACTTCTGTTGCAATGACTACAATACATTTTCTTCCTCCAGATCTGCTTACCATGTTTCTTTACCTATTGTTGAGAGGGTCTTTCATGTCTCATCCTTTTGTGTGCTGCCATTCTTTCCAACACTTAGAAAATGTATGGTTATGTAATCCACAAAAGGTACATGTTTTTTATGCCATGTTTTACACTTATCATTAACAACATGATTATAATCGAAATGAACATTCAAATGTTGAGAGTGGTTATACCTTTCCCTGTTGTCTCTGGTGTAAGTATGGCGATGAGAGCTTGCCTCAGCTCTTTCCCTACCATGGGATGATGGGGATGTGTTCCCATCATTCTCTTTCCTCGACAATTTCAACGATGTCCCAGAAGCATATGACACCTTCGAGCATTCTCCTTTGGTGTATCTCAAGCCTGCAAATTGAGGTCTCTGCACATCCTCCAATGGTGGAGTTATGCCTTGGTTATTAACACCAAGTTCTTTTTCCTCCTCGTGCCTCATCTTGGTAAGGAGCATCATGTTTGTCCCTGTAATTTGGATCTCCAAATCTCCAACAGAAATCATACTATGTGAAGATGAAACTGAAAGGAAATAAACATCTTTTACCTCCTCTGTCGATTTAGAAAGAACTAATGAGGGATTCTCATCATATGTTGTTGATGGTTCGCTAGTTATCTCGTTGCATTCCCCAATTTCCTTTCTGACATACCCAAGTCATGCCTGACGAGGTAATTCTTCTACTTTGATGGGGTTGACAATGCTTTGGCCATTAATGCCCAAGCCTTTTCCTTCATACCCAATTCTCTTCATCAGGAAACATACATGAAGATGGAGAATTACTTTTTACCTCACATGGGTCATGCTACAACTTTTCCAAGGCCCCGTCCTTTGCTTGCAGCTGTCGTAGCAAACTATGTTTCTCCTCTTTCTCTTCATGTAGAATCATCTTCAATTCAGTGTTCTCTGTTTAAAGATTCTGGTTGTTGTTCTTCAGTTCTTCCAGGGCCTCTTCCGTGGTTTCCAACTGAAGCTGCAATCACTCCTTTTCCTCTGTCTCTTTTTGTAGAGTTTCATACATTATCTCTACCCTTTGGGAAATTTTGAGCATGGTTTCATACATCACTTTTTCATCCTCTGTTGCTACACATTCCATTGTTCATGATGCGATTCACATCCACGCAAAAACCACTCCGATACCACTTAATCCAGGTCTGGGTGTGACAAAGGACCCTTCCAAGACCTTTTACTTCCATGATGTGTTAAATTACATTTTTAAAAGAACATAAATGAATACATTTGCATGTTGTAAAGATGAAGGAACATGACAATCATCAGCAACATAAAATAACAAGATGTTGATAATAGAGTTCATCCAGGAGGGACTATGTCTCCCGGCCCCAATGTCAAGATGGTGTAGGTCGGTGCATTAAGTGTTGTCAATAGTGATGATGTACATAAGAGGTGATGTCGCTATCATACAAGGAAAATTCCCTCACGCAGGAGTGGCGCCAGCAACTCTTAGTCAAAAAGGACTCCTATCAGTATGACATAAACTCCTGCATGTTGATCATGAGCATCCCGCCAACATGGCATAAAAGGGATCTCAATACAAACATACATGGCAACACATGAGTATCCCATCAACATACAACAAAGGGATCTCAAACACAACGTGATGAATCATGACAAATAATACATCCCACAAATGATTATGCATCACATAAAGCAGCAATCATGATACAACTAAGAAAACAAGATCCCACATCAAACATCGGAACAGGGATTTGTGCAGCACAATGCATAGCAAAAGAAGTACATGAACACACTGCATATACCTCACATCATGGGGTCGTCTGAAGAAAAGAATGTCAAGCTGTTGAAGTTGTTTGTACCATCAAGCTCACGGTATCGAATCTCATGGAATGACTGCTCGCACGTCGAACGCTGACACCTACACTCCATTTTGAAAATTGGCCGAAAAATGAAATGAGAAAATGGAAAATCTGAATACACAATCAGATTTGTGGCATCGAATAGTGCAAAATCGACTGTCAAATTTCTGAATTCTGAGAAAGTGGAAATATGGAGCTTAAGGAATCTTTTGGATTCCCTCGAGATTCCTTAAAGATTCCTCCTCTGGATCCTCTACAAATCTGCTGCTCAGATTAGGAAACTGACTGCTCCATCGAGTTCGTGTCACTGAGAGGTGTAAGATTGACATAAAGTTTGTCCAATTTGGACGCTGCAAAAAGTTAACCCTCCTGAGAATTTTGCCCAATCATGGTTCCACCTGCAATAAATTAATTAAAATAAAATTATAGTCTCGGTTTCCGTGCCCGCTCCTAGTTCCTCCATGCTACCTCGGCACACTAACAAAAGGACGGGTTTATATAAATTTTTGGTGACAGATTAAACAAGAAATGTCGTTTAGGCGGACTGGTATGAGGAGGCAAATAGTAAGGAGGAGGTCGGGTGGTCAAATCCCGACCCCTCCATATTAAACATTTTCTTGTTTTAAACAAACCACATACATAATGGCAGAAGTGTCCTGAGACACGTAATTTTATTAATCAGAAAAAAACAATTACATAATTGATTTTGCAAGAGTTTACACCCGAACAACCAAACACTCTTGCAATGAGCTATTTATAAGCTCCATGTCCTAACTGCCTCTAATTATGGAGCACTTATTAAATAACAAGTGTCCATTTACAATAAATGCTATTCAAACCAACTAGCTAACTAATCTCCTATAATAGAGTCTAAGATACGACACATTTGGAGAGTCATATCTTGTTACAACAATATACTAATTCTAATTGTCTCTAAAATAACTAATCATTCTAGAATAATTATTAATTTAATTTCTTAAATTAATAATTATTTTATTTCAATTTTATAACCTATGATAATAAAGTATTTTTGGATCATCTAAAATTCCCCCCTATGATCCAAAGATACATTACAACAGATACCAAGTTCATCCCTGAACTTAGTAAATTTTATTCTGCCAAGCGGTTTTGTGAAAATGTCGGAGATCTGATCTTCGGAAGGACAATAAACTGGTTTGAGGACATCTTTGGCAATGAGCGATCTGATATGATGATACTTGGTGTCCACATGCTTTGTCTTTGAATGAAAAACTGGGTTCTTGGCAAGTTTGATGGCTGACTGGCTGTCAATGAACAATGATGTAGCTTCTCCCTGAGAAATACCCAAGTCCTGCAAAATTCGGCGCAACCAAACAATTTCACATGCTGCTTCCCATGCTTAAATGTACTCTGCTTCTGCTGAAGAAGTGGCCACTGTAGCTTGTTTCTTACAACTCCAAGATATTGCTGCTGACCCCATGTTCATTAAATAACCTGATGTTGATGCTCGATCATCAATACTTCCAGCAAAGTCGGCATCAGAATATCCACCAAGTACAAAATTTTTAGTCTTTGTGTAAAGAAGACCAAAATCTTTTGTTCCTTGGATATATCGAAGAACTCTTTTGGCTGCATTCCAGTGGCTGTCTCGTGGTTCCTGCATAAAACGTGAAAGAATACTGACTGCATAAGATAGATCAGGACGAGTATTTGTCAAATAAATCAAGCTGCCAATCAACTGTCTGTAAGTTGTACTGTCCACCTTTTCCCCCCCTTCAAATTTTGAAAGTTTCAAATTCTGCTCCATGGGGGTGAGAACGGGCTTGCAATCTTGCATGCCAAATCGCTGAAGAACCTCTGCAGCATACTCACTCTGAGAAATGAAAATATGATGTGGACGTTGGAAGACTTCAACTCCAAGATAGTAGTGAAGTAATCCCAAATCTGTCATCTTAAAACCTGCATGTAACTCCTTTTTTACCTGTGCAGTATGATCATCATGATTGCCAGTGATGATCAAATCATCTACATACATAACAAGAATTACCAAATATTTTCCCTGTTGTCGCACATACAAAGTATCATCAGATTCACTTCGTTGAAAACCAACTTTCTTAAGGTAATCATCCATCTTTGCATACCAGGCTCGGGGAGCTTGTTTCAACCCATATAAAGCCTTGATCAATTTGCAGACTTTATGTTCTTGTCCTTCCACTTCAAAACCTGGTGGTTGGGTCATATACACGTCCTCCTGTAAATCCCCGTTGAGAAAAGCACTTTTCACATCCATTTGATGAACTTTCCATCCTTTTTGAGCGCCAATGCAAGTGTTAATCGGATAGTGTTCCATTTAGCTGTTGGAGCAAAAGTTTTTTCATAATCAATGCCTTCCTGCTGCGCAAAACCTTTTGTGACAAGTCGTGCTTTATACTTGTCAAGTTCACCCTTCTGATTATACTTAATTCTGTAAACCCATTTTCATCCTATGGGTTTAACATTTGCTGGACAATCAACAAGTTTCCAAGTGTTGTTATCAATTACTGCTTTATATTCGTCAACCATAGCCTGTTGCCATTCTTTATGTTTTACTGCCTCTTTGTATGTGGAAGGTTCAGTAAAATCATTTGCTATCAAGGCAAAATTGCCTTCACTTCTATGTGCCCTTCGGGTGCTAGTTTTATTCTATTCATCAGGCTTTACATCCAAAAGTGGAACTGCCCATTTCGGAAGTTGGTGCTCACTTGTTTGCGCTTCTGTAAAGTCCCCATCATTGTAAAGAGGATTAATATAAACTGATGTTCGTCGTTCAAGGGAAGAATGTGGAGACTCACTGTCTGAAGAACTGCTGCTGCTTAGAGATGCGGATGAACTGCTAGAAGATCCAGATGATGTTGTTGATGTAGATGGACTGGATGACTCATCTTCAGAGGAAGGAAAATCAAGTTCATACCAATTTGGTGAAGTTGGTTGACTTTGCATTTTTCCATTTCTTTTACTTCCCTTAGTTTCTAATTTGTGAAGAAGATTTTCAATTTCTTCAGCACTCTTACTCTCTGTTTCATCAAAAATGACATCCCTGCTCACAATGAATTTTCCATTGGTCAAAAGACGATACCCTTTCTTCTCATCAGAATAGCCAATCATTGTGCATTTTAAACTTCTTGAGTCAAGCTTAGTTCGTTTTTCTTTCGGAACTAAGGCATAACACACTGACCCAAAAACTCTAAGATGTTTAACTCGAGGTTTGAAACCAAACCAAGCTTCATAAGGTGTGATTCCGTCTAAAGAAGCAGTTGGAGATCTGTTTCTTAAGTAGACAGCTATATGAATGGCTTCCGCCCAATATGTTGGACTTAACCTCTTGAAGGTTAACATGGATCTCGCCATTCCTAACAAAGTGCGATTCATTCTTTCGACTACTCCATTTTGCTGTGGAGTGTAAACATTAGTGAGATGTCGTCTTATGCCATTTTCACTGCAATAAGTTTTGAATTCATTTGAAGTGAATTCTCCCCCATTATCCATCCTGAGAGTACCTATCTTTTCTTTGACTTCATTTTCAACAAGTTGGCGAAAAATTTTAAACTTATCAAATGCTTCTGACTTGTTCTTCAAGAAGTAAACCCAAGTCATTCTGCTGAAATCATCAATGAATAGTAAAAAATACTTGCAACCACCAAAGGAAGTTTGTAGTGGACCACAAACATCACTGTGAACTAGTTGTAGCCGCCTGTTTGCACGCCATGAACTTGTTGGAAAACTTTCTCGATTTTGTTTGCCATAAATGCAAGCTTCACATTTTGCATTTTCCCTTTTGAATGTGGGAAGTCCTTTAACCATTCCTTGTTTCTGCAATTGAGAAAGACTCTCAAAATTCAAATGTCCATATCTTACATGCCATAGTCTGATAGGTGAAATACCTGTAGTCACTGCCCCTGCAAAATCAGAATGCCTTGGAATAACTGTCCCTTTCATCCGTAATAGTTTTCCATCTTCATAACATGTCATAACTGTTTTCAAGTTCTGTTTCACTGAATTAATCTTCACTAAACCATCTTCCATAATCACCTGATGTCCTGCTTGTCGAATCGTGACTAAAGAGAGCAAATTTTTCTTGAAACTAGGTACATACCATACATTGGAAATCAATTTTTCTCCAATGTCAGGGAGAAAAACTTTTACGACTCCTTTTCCATAAGGAGTATGTTTTGTATCATCAGCAAGAAAAATTGAATTAAGTTGGCATTCTTGAAAATTCCAGAAAAAATCACGTCGACATGTCATGTGCTGAGTTGCCCCAGAATCCAAGATCCAGGCATCTTCATAGTCACTTCTAAGATGAGATGAAATTTGTGATGCTGGTGAGGAAGTAAAAACATATTCTGAGCTGTATTCATCTTGATCATGTGCAAATTGTGCTGAATGCTGCTGAAACTTGGGAATTCTACTAAGTGAAGTTCGACAATCTTCAGCATAATGGCCAACTTTGTTACATCTTCGACATACAATTTGACTTAAGTCTCTTCCTCGTCCTGAAGATTGTCCTCTGCCTCTGTTTTGACCTCTATTTAGAGATTGTCCTCTACCTTGACTGTTATATCCTTGTCCTTGAAAATTGCCTCTTCCTTGGTTGTTTCCTCTACCTTGAAAATTATTTCTTCCTCCTCTGTTAAAATTGTTGCCTCTACTTTGGCTTCGACCTCGATTATGTGTTGCTTGATTCTGATTCCATCGGCCTCTTCCTCGAGAACTATCTGCTGAAGACTTACTTGTGCTGGCTTCTGTGAGAAAAACATCTTCACCAACTTTCTTCTTCTTCCCAAAAGTTTTATCATGTTGACTTAACATTTCACAAAGTTCATCAAACTTTAGTTTTTCTAATTTCCCAGTTACTTGTAAAGTCTCTAAAAAATGCGTATAGGAAGAAGGAAGCCTAGCAATTACAATTGTTACCATAAAGCTATCATCAATTACGGGAAAACCAGCATTAATAATTTCCTGCTTAATATTCTTAAGTCTGGAGAGATATTCAAGAATATCACCATCTTCAGTTAATTTTTGTTGCAACAATTTTAACTGTAGATCAACCTTCTTTGATTCTGGCTGAGTATCAAAGAGGTCTTTAAAAGTTTTCAATGCAGTCCATGCATCTGTGGCATTCTCTATATGTACATACATTTCATCATTCACAGACGATTTAATAAGAGCTAAGGCTTTAGCATTCTTGATTTCCCATTTTTCCAGTGGATCTGCATCTGTGGGTTTATTCGGCTTAACATCTCCATCACATATTCCTTGCCATAATTCATTGTAAATGAGTGTGCTTTCAATAAGACGATGCCACGTTTTATAAGATTTGGTGCCTTCAAGTTTGTCGGAATCAGAAAATAAGTTAATCAACTTAGACATTTTTAGCGATGAAGAGACGCACCAAGAAGCAGAACAGAAAGATCAAGATAGTCAACACAACACACCACGCAAAAAACACGATCTATCGGGGCTTGGCCTTGACCCTCGAATAGTCGTCAAAACAGGAGAATATTGACTGAGCTTTGCACTTGGCTCTAGTCAATTTCTCAAATTTTTACAGGGCAACTTTCAAAATTTGACTTTTTACAATGGTGCTTTTGCACAATCTGGTAAAAATTTACCCCCCCTCAAAGTAAAATTACTTTGAGTTACAATGTGATGATCCCAATAAAATAGAACTTCTTAAAGAACAAATTACCCAACTCACCTTATCTCTCCAATTTACAAATTACAAATAAAACTCCTTATTACTCCAAAAAAAAATTCAAAACATCACCCTTATTACTCCAATTACATAAAATTATTATACCGCATCTCACCCAATTACAAATTACAAACTATATATTACAAAACCTTATCTCTCCAAATTACAAACTAAACAAAAACTTTGTAATTCACCTTATTTCTCCTTTACAATTAAAATCCAAAAATTTACACATCCCCTTATTACTCCACAAACAATAAATTAAAAAACCCCATATCTCTCCAAAATACAATATTAAAAAATCCTTATCTCTCATATAAATATTCTCACTATATCTCTCATGGAAACACTCCACTCATTCTCTCACATTCCACTTGCTATCTCTCTTTTGTTTTTACATTCAATAGAAAAGTAAACCCAAAAGAGTGTCTCGTTGATAACTATTTGAATTACTTTAGGTTTATGAAAACAGTGATGAGTATCCCCACATAAAACTATATGTCACTTATTCCTTCATAAAATGTATGCCGCTTATTCCTTTGAAGATGACGCTATGATGAGTATCCCCACATAAAACTATATGTCACTTATTCCTCCATAAAATGTATGCCGCTTATTCCTTCGAAGATGACAGCGAATTTCATTGTAGATTGAGAGAACGTTTACAAATTTTTGCATACTTCGTTGTTTCGGCCCTGGTCATTCTTAATGCAAAATGGATTATGGAATAACTCATGCAAATTATTTATAAAGGAATTGAAAAAAAAACAGCGCAACTCCACAATACCGTCAATGGCAGATTTCGACAAGCGGTGAAGGCACTCCGCTTCTGTTCCAGCGTACCCTCAAGATTATCCGCGGGAGGAAAATCTTCTGTTCCAGCGTACCTTCATTCAGGTTGCTTCATTCAGGCTGCTTCAGCGTATCTTTTGTTCCAGCGTACCTTCATTCAGGCTACCTTCATTCAGGCTGCGTGATTGTATCTTCTGTTCCAGCGCTGTGGTCATCAAGTTCTGTTAAATTCTTCAGCAGCGACACTGCCAATGGGCTGTTACAATGGGAAGGCGCTCCCAAATTTGAGGTAGACAAATCCAGTGAGGACAAGAATAAGAGGAGAAATAAACCAAGAGCGAAATTGTTGATCGGAAACCTGATTTGAAAGCTGAGCGAGAAGCTATAAATGCCGCAGAGAGAGCACAAATAAAAGCTCAAGGGAGGGAAAAGAAACAGCGCGAGGAACTCGAGCGCCTTGAGAAGCAGAGGCAATTTTTATAATAAAAAATGAATTTTAGATTTTAAAAAATCTAAAATCAATGATAAAACTTATTTCCTTTTAAACAAAACTGTACAATTTCCATACCAATGATTTGCTGGCCAATTGAATGGAGTTTTCCAGGACTTTTGTTGAGTTGGAATCTCCTCAAATCCACTGCAACATTACTGGAGCTCTGATACCACAATAATGGCAGAAGTGTCCTGAGACACGTAATTTTATTAATCAGAAAAAAACAATTACATAATTGATTTTGCAAGAGTTTACACCCGAACAACCAAACACTCTTGCAATGAGCTATTTATAAGCTCCATGTCCTAACTACCTCTAATTATGGAGCACTTATTAAATAACAAGTGTCCATTTACAATAAATGCTATTCAAACCAACTAGCTAACTAATCTCCTATAATAGAGCCTAAGATACGACACATTTGGAGAGTCATATCTTGTTACAACAATATACTAATTCTAATTGTCTCTAAAATAATTAATCATTCTAGAATAATTATTAATTTAATTTCTTAAATTAATAATTATTTTATTTCAATTTTATAACCTATGATAATAAAGTATTTTTGGATCATCTAACAATACACAATTTTTTTAGGGGGTCAAGTCCGCATTGGACAGCCCACCCCACAACCTCCACAGCACTTTATATTAAAATGGGGCATGTTTGTACATTTAAGTGGGCGCATTAAATGGGGTTGTTTGAAGGTGTGTTGTACATGGGTTGTACATGGGGCGCCGCATGGTGGCAAGCCAGCCCACATGGCTGGCACGGGCTCGATACCCGTCGGCCTCCTCATTAAAATTATTAACATATGTTCTTATGGAGAGGCTTGGGGTGGTGGGGGTGGTGGCCCACCACCTCCTTTATATATATTTTTTATTTTTTAATAATAATAAGTCCATTTCGAAAATTCCAAAATTTGACCTAAGGAGTCAAATTAAACAGGCCACAAATTCAACCGGAATTTGGCCGAAGTTGGCTGGATTTTTTCTGCCAGGAAACTTTCAAATTTTGTCTCCATTAAGTCTACCCGGTCAGTAAAAGTCAACCAAAACTTTGACTAGCTCGTTCTCCCTCATACAAGCTCGGATTGACAAAATGTTCGCACCGTTGTGATCAGGACAACAAGATCTACACTTTGGTCCTGGTTCAAAATCATTCTAATCACTTTGATTTTCAAGCTTCCATAAGCCCTCTTTGTCATGTGTGTGTCTTTAGAGCCACTGGATCAATATGCGCTTGGTATACAACTTCTCTGGTGGATTTGCAAAGTTGCATGTATCATTCCACACCAACCCATAGCCTTCAACAGTTCAGAGGATGACTAGAGATAGTTCAAGATTGGAGTGTTACACAAACGTATTTTCACATATCTCTTAAACTCGGTACCCATTTTCCATTAAATTTTTACAGGAAATGTATCAAGGTAAGATAAACATACCCACTTAATTTTAGGTCAAAATGCTTCACAGTTTTCAAGAAACAAGCCACCATCATCTACAACCATTTTTATATTTTCTCAAAATTCATGAGTCGAATTTGCTGCAATTTTTCGTGGAGAAGCATTATGATGATATTAACCTGCTGACAAAAAATAAACTCAGTCTGATTCACCATTTAGGAGATATTAAAAAAATATCAGTCACAAGTGCAGTGCTACGAAAGTTGCTGCGAATCTGATAGCAAAAGGGAGATGGTGGTTTGAAGCTAGGTTTTTAGTTTTGGGGAATTTTTTATAAGATCATAACCTCCACAAGGACATTTCAAGTTGAACCATCAATTTTATTTTTTCTGAGATAGGACGGAAATATTCCAAACTTGAAACGCCACGAAAGTTGCTAGGAAACTGGAAGATTCACAGCAGACGCTGCGTTATTTACAATTTCACTTCAAAATAGGTTTTTGAGCTAAGGGAGATGAATTTTGAAAAATAGAAATAGATTTTGTCAAAAAATAGATAGGTTACAAAAACCTCTCTCAGTTTTTGTACAGGTGTTACAGTTTCGAAATTACATATGTCACCTTGAGACCCATTTTTCACAATTTTGCCAAGCCAAATTCATTGACAGAGTTCTAGAATTTTTTAAATTTGACTTGGTGGAACTCCAACTTGGCATAATTTATTCCAAGCTGAATTGGATGATGAAGTTTGAATTTTTTTTCTACCCAATGCCATGATTTTCTCTTTAGTTAGCATATTTTTGGTTAGTCAAAAACCAAACCCTAGATAGTAGGATATGGGCATATTCTCCAAATATTTTATTCCTAAAGTATTGTAACTTCTTCCTATCTTTGGGAAAGGATGGATTTCAACCCCCTTTGACTTAGGAAGATAATATTGTATATAATTCATGAATCTAAATGTAAAAAGTGTTGTTGGTCAAATTGGAGAGAGAGAGAGACTTTGTGTGCATTGTATTTTCTAAATATTTTTGCCAGTGAATAAAAGACAGAAGGTGATTTGCAGGGACTCCTGTATCGGGTCTTGATGGTGTTGTGATTCTTTCATGTTGTAAGTTTGTCTTATGTTTTTACGTCTCTTGAAAGTATGTCTTCATGCTTGGAAGAACTAGATGTTTAGCTCATAATTCATCTAAAAGGTACTTTGATTTAGTTTTACCAAGTGATCTGTGTTTTCTTCTTAAAGCAACATTCAGAATTTATCTACAGTTTGATACTATTTGTGTTGTCTCCATCTTTTCCCACATTCACCTTCCTTCAATGAATTAATTCGATCACCAAGATTGCCTATCTTTCCCCTGTGGAAAAAAAAAAAGTTCTCTCTTCATCTTATCATTGGACAAATAATCAATTTTCACATGACTCCATGCCCAATGGATCTGTCTCCTTTCTTACCATCAAACCTTTGAACATCGAACCTTATTGAGCACTGTACCTAGCCTAATATCATATTAGTTGAAAAACCCAAGTGAGAGAGCCCTCTCCAAGGCTATAAGGGCTAGATTCTAGCCTAAAAGTGGTTTTGTGGTTACCTCTGGAATTTCTCTCCTCATCCTAGGGAATTTTACGAAGTGCTAACAGGACCAAAATCAACCTAAATATCACTTAAACTATATACGGGAAAGTATATTTATGAATAAAATCCCACATTGCAGGTTTTAATCCCGTACAAAAATTAGCTACATACGAATTCTAAAACACAGAAAATAAACAATAGCGAGAGCATAACACATAAAACACATATACACAGAGATTTTCCCCTGGATCCCAAAACCGGGACTACCAACTTGATTTTTCATTATGTTCCTTTCAATGTTACAATACATATTATACATGTCGAAGCATCCAATACGATGGACCAAAAACCATCGCCTCCAAAACCATGGACCGAAAACCATCGCATCCAAAACCATGTGTGAAAATCATGCACAAAACCATAGGTAGGTCCGCCCAACCTAACATAGGGTCCAAAACCAAAATTTTCTAGGGCGCTGCCCCAGACCCCATAGAGTGGGGTTACCTGCACCCCTCAAACCCCCTGTGACTCCCAGGGAAAGAGACAAAGAAAGCAAGATTAGATCAATCGACGCAACGAAGGGGGGGCTCCACCCCCCTTCTAACCCCCCGGTTAACTACGTGGGTTAGTCATGGAAAGAATATAACACAACCCAACCTTCTCCCACTTATTGTTTTCTTTCCACAGGGGGGCACAAGAGAGCTTAGTCATTTATCCAGCCCTGCAACGCCCATTGTTTCTCTACACCAAGAGGACTTCTCCGAGCTCACAGATTTTGTCAATGCATCTACAGTATTCTTCAAAGTGTCCACCTTTACCAGCAACATCTTTTTGTCTTCTATCATATCCCTCACAAAGTGATACTGAACATCAATGTGCTTTGTATTTGAATGATATGTAGGGTTCTTTGCCAAGAAAATTGCACTTTGGTTGTCACAATCTATCATTATAGCTCCTTGTACTAACCCCATACTTGAACACAATCTCTGCAACCAAACTGCTTCCTTGCTTGCATGAGTGGCTGCCATGTATTCTGACTCTGTAACTGATAGTGCTACTACAGATTGTTTCTTACTCATCCAACTGACTTCACCTCCAAATAGGTTAAACACATACCCACTTGTAGATCTTCTTTGATCCAGATCTCCAGCCCAATCCACATCAACAAAGCCATGAATATCCAAAACTCTGTCTAATCCTGGTCTTCCTTGGTAGCACAAACCATAATCACTAGTGCCACGCAAATACCTAAAAACCCACTTCACTGTTGTCCAATGCTCCTTCCCTGGTTTTGACATAAACCTGCTCAATGCTCCCACTGCATGTGCAATGTCTGGTCTAGTACAGACCATCGCATACATCAGGCTATCGACTGCACTTGCATATGGAATACGGGACATATCCTCTTCCTCTTCTTGTGTCTTGGGACACTGTTCAGTAGATAACTTTACACCTACAAGAATAGGAACCTTCACCGGTGTACTATCTTGCATATTAAACCTCTGCAATATTGTCTCGACATGCTTCCTGTGGTTTAACCAGAGCTTCCTCTTTGCCCGATCTCTTTTAATTTCCATGCCCAAAATATAGTTTGCAGCACCAAGATCTTTCATGTCGAATTTGGAGGACAATTGGGTCTTCAAATCGTGGATAATTTCTTTGTAATTTCCAACCACCAACATACCATCCACATACAAGACCAGATAAATAACACGGTCATCAATTAATTTAAAATACACACAGTGATCTGCTTTGCTTCTGGTGAAGCCAAGTCCTCGTATAAATGTATCAAAATTCTGATACCACATCCTTCACGACTATTTTAATCCATACAGAGACTTCTCTAACTTGCATACCAGTTCTTTCTTACCCTTCACCGCAAAGCCTTCAGGTTGCTTCATGTAGATCTCCTCTTCCATATCCCCGTGAAGAAATGTTGTCTTCACATCCATCTGTTCTACCTCAAAAACAAAAGCAGCAGCAACAGATAAAAGTAATCTGATAGAAGCTACCTTGGAAAAAGGAGAAAAAATATCACCAAAATCAATTCCCGGCACCTGGGAATAACATTTTGCTACCAACCAAGCTTTGTATTTCTCCACCTTTCCTACTGCATTTGTCTTCTTCTTGAACACCCATTTGCTGCCAATGGGTTTCCTTCCAGCCGGCAACTCCACCAGATCCCAAGCCTCATTTTTGTGCAAAGATGCCATTTCATCAACCATGGCCTCTTTCCAGAGTTTTCCATCCTTTGAATCTACTGCTTCCTTCACAGTTCTGGGATCATCATCAGTAATAGATAAAGAAAAATTTGAACAGAAAGCAGATGGACTATACCTTTCTGGCTGCCTTCTTTCTCGAACTAATCTTCTCACACCCGGAGTTTGTGGCTTTTCATCTTCTGATTCCTCCTATGTTGTAGAGTCTGATTCTTCCTCCTTTAGATCAAACTCTATCTTCTCAGGTTCCTTTGGTTGGACTTCATGTTTAATAACATCTTTCACCTCTTTGAATACCACATCTCGGCTGTACACAACCTTCCTTGTTACAGGGTTCCAAAGCTTATAACCCTTTAAACCATCATTATACACAATAAATATGCACTTTTCAAATTTACTATCCAACTTGATTCGTTTCTCCTTTGGAACATGTACATATGCATCACATCCAAATACCCTCAAATGTGAAAGAGAGGGTTTCTTACCAGTCCATACCTCTTGTGGAGTCTTATCCTCCAATGCTGATGAAGGTGATCTATTGACCAGGTAACATGTTGTCTCCACCACCTCTGTCTAGAATTCCTGTCCTAACCTGGCACCACTGAGCATGCTTCTTGCCCTTTCCATCAACGTCTTGTTCATTCTTTCTACAACTCCGTTTTGCTGAGGTGTATATGGAGTAATCTTCTGCCACGTTATACCACACTTCTTACAGAATTCTTCAAATTCCTACTGCAAAACTCTCCACTGTTATCTGTTCTCAGCACCTTTATCTTCTTCTCTGTCTGGTTTTCCACCAGAGCCTTAAATTCTTTAAACCTGTCAAAGACTTTAGATTTGTTCTTAAGGAAATATATCCATGTATTCCTTGAGAAGTCATTTATAAATGATACATAGTACATAGACTTACCCAGTTATGGAACCTTCACAGGTCCACACACATCACTGTGCACAAGCTCTAATATATGTTTCGCCCTATTAACACCAGAGGGGAAACTCACCTATTCTGCTTCCCATATACACAATTTTCACAGAAATCAAAATCTAGAGAGCTATTACTCATACCTTCTACCATACATTTACCATGAAGTATTCGAAGGCCCTTCTCTCCATTATGTCCAACCCCTGATGCCACAGCATGGTATTCTCTCTAGAGACCATTAGATTTTTTGCTCCACTTTCAAGAACCACAGAATTGTTGCACCCATCAACAACAATGCTACCTTGCAGCTTGTATAGAGTTCCAGTCCGAACTCCCCGCATCAATACCAGTGCTCCTCGAACCATCTTGCAGGTATCCTTCTCGAACATTGTTTTTACACCTGCATCATCCAGCTTGCTTACAGAAATCAGATTTCTAGCTAATGCAAGAATATGCAGAACACCCAGAAGTGTTCTAACCCTTCCACCTTGCAACTTCAACTTTACTTTTCCGCGACCAACGATTCTAGCCTTCCTATCATCCCCTAAGAATAAATCACCACCATCGTATTTATCATACTCGCATAACCACTCTCTATGGGGAGTGAAGTGAAAGGATGCACCTGAGTCAATCAACCATGCCTCATGATCTACATGTGTACTTGAAGAAGCAAAGTACACATCCCCACCTTCATCTGAGGTTGTTTTCGCTTGTGCAAAAGGAGCATCATTAGATCCCTTTCCTCTATTAGGAGCTTTAAATTTACAGTCCCTTTTGTAGTGCCCTTCCTTTCCGCATTTCCAACACACCACCTTTACAAGTTTTCCTGGAGATTTAGATCTCCCTCTAGATTTAGATCTCCCACTCGATGACTTGTCTTTGTTTCTATTCTGGGATCATCCTCGTACAGACAAGGCATCACCATTCTGGCTCTCCATATTTTTCCGTCTCATCTCCTCCGTCAGCAAGGATGAGACTATTTCATCAAAATGTAAGGCAGTTTCATTGCTATCTATTGCAATAACCAAACTATCCCACGAATCTGGTAGAGAACACAACAAACTAATTCACTTATCTTCATCTGAAATTTTGATATCAACAAATGATAATTGACTTACCACAGTATTAAACGCATTCAGATGCTCTGTCACTGAATCTCCATCTTTCAACTTCAGGTTATACAACTTTTTCCGCAGAAAAAATTTATTCACCAAAGACTTAGATTGGTACAAAGTCCCTAACTTGTCCCACAAAGCCTTTGTCGTAGCTTCCCCTGATACATTCAACAATACTAAATCTGAGACACATAATCGTATTGTGCTTTTTTCCTTCCAATCCAACTTCATCCATTCTTCATCAATCAATCCTGTTGGTTTAGTACCTGGATCTACCATGATCCACTAATCTTTATCCACCAACAGATCCTCCATATTGAGTTTCCACAACTCAAAACTCTGACCATTAAATTTCTCGATCTCTATCTTTCCACTGCTCGCCATCTTCTTTTACCACTAGAATCGATCTCGCAGATCTCCCACTGAACAGGGTCTACCACAGGCCCAAGCAAAACCCCTCAGCAATAAATGCGTTCCCTTGAAGCCAAAACAGCTCTGATACCAAATGTAGGTTTTAACCCCGTATAGAAATTAGCTGCATAGGAATTCTAAAACACGGAAAATAAACAATAGCGAGAGCATAACACATAAAACACATATACACAGAGATTTTCCCCTAGATCCCAAAACCAAGACTACTAACTTGATTTTTCATTATGTTCCTTTCAATGTTACAATACATATTTATACATGTTGAAGCATCCAATACCATGGACCGAAAACCATCGCGTCCAAAACCATGGACCGAAAACCATCGCATCTAAAACCATGTGGGAAAATCATGCACAAAACCATAGGTAGGTCCGCCCAACCTAACATAGGGTCCAAAACCAAAATTTTCTGGGGCGCTGCCTCGGACCCCATAGAGTGGGGTTACCTGCACCCCTCAAACCCCCTGTGACCCCCCCCCACTACAAAATCGGCACAACGAAGGGGGGGCTCCGCCCCCCTTCTAACCCCCGGGTTAACTATGTGGGTTAGTCATGGAAAGAATATAACACAACCCAACACACGTGCATATTTGATAAGGTTAGTCCTAAAGCAAATTGGAAACCCTTGGAATGTTATGAATACAAGTGACCACAACCTCATTTGGACATCATCATGAAACACTCTTCTATCTTGTTTTTTGGCTTGCACAGGTTTGAGGCTCATCCACGGAGGAACAGGTTCGCTCAAAGAAGAAATTGTAGGGTCTGAAGCTCGCATTTCTGTTTTAGGGTTTTGGGCCTCGGTCGCAGGCACGAGAGAAATAGATCTTGATTACAGTCACTCACTTCCAAGCTCATCCATGCAACCGAAGCATCGCAGTCACATGCATAGCTTGTCCTTCATGCGACCATCATCTAGGGTTTCAGAATCTCAGTTGTAGACTGCAGTCGCTCGTTTGTAGGCTCTAGAGAGTGACATGAAGCTTACCAATCGTATGCATGACTCCTCCATGCAAACGAGACCTAAATGATGGAAATTCAGTTGTTTGAAGATTTCTCTCAATGACCGTAGTGTTCGGTAGTTTACCACTGATAGGGAAAATTCATTACAAACTTCAAAATTGAGATTTTGAGTATAATCATTATTGGGTTCATTTCATGGATGTTGTGGTTGTTTTTGTTGTATAGTTGCATAGATGAAGATATGGATCATTGTACTCTATTTTACTGAATCATTCAATGACGATCTACTAAGAAGAAATTTTGAAAGAGTTTTCCTCGTAGTGGGTTTTGCCTTGGTGTCTCTATGTGTGAATGTTTTTCTTCTATTGTTCCTTTATTTTCCACTACATTGATGGTGATGATATTATTCTGTCTATATAGTTGCATATGTCATTGAATAATGATGTGAATTTGAATAATGTTATGATGTTATGGGGTGAACTTAATGTGTTAATGAAGAAATGTAATTATCGAAGCAAAGAACAATATAGCCCTAAGAAAAATTAACAAATAGTGTTGTTTTGTAGGTCCCTCTAGCCCTGTTAATACACAATGTACATGAATGTTGGGATTACGGCAATTACCGGAGTGCAAGAGTCGTGGGTTTTCACTTCTTGTTTTTCGTTCACATAACAAAACCAATATTGTAAACTTAATGTTTGTGGCCCCTATCTTTAGCAAACCTTATTATCATGTTGTACAGTCCATTGGATTCAATCATTATACCACAAGTATTAGTTCATTGTTGTAGGTTAACTGTCGTCACTGCTCCTCAACAATGCCTTCCTGGCCACAGGGATGGCACTCCTAGGTCACCTTCGACGCGACAAAGGCATTTGTTTGGTTGGGAATCCATAGCCAATTTTTTGGAGGTATATCATATAGAGGCTCGTAAGGAAATTCTCTATCTGCAGGCAAAAGAGTTTGGGGATCGAGTTTATTTCTCAAATTCAAAGTTATGAGGTAGAAACCTCAATTAGGTACCAAACCTGAGGAAGTTCCGTAAGAGAAAGATTCATTTCCTTCATTCTATCAACCTTCATCAACAACTAGAAACTCTTCTAAGCATGTAATTAGAGTCAAGAAAGTAGACAACGCCAAGAGGTTTCCAGGTCAGTAGGACATAAAGAGAATTTTGAGGGATATCATATAAAACTTGGATGATGTAGTGGTCAGAATGTCTCACATAAAACATTATTTTTTTTCTGACTCAGATAGTAAATCAAATGAGCATCCAGAAGTGCCAGCAGTCATCAACGCTCCATCTCAGGCCTCTCCTTTAGCCAACTCTACTGCCACATTGCCAGTGGTCAGCTCACTAGTACAAAATGGCTAATTAGTTACTAAAACAACGACTAAAATTTTCATATAAATGACTATTTTTTAGTCGGTGACCAGTAGTAGCTAATTTACAGTATCTTATAATGCAACCAACTTTTAGTCATTTTTAGCTTAGTCATTAATCGATTGTCTCAATTTTATCATCTAGCAGTATATTTAGTGATAAATTTGGTCATTAATTTAGTTATTGATTTAGTCATTAATTGCCACAATTAATGACCAAATATACAACAAAATATATTAATATATGATCATCTGAGAAAACCAATTAATGACCAAAATGTTGGTTGTGTTATAAGATACTGTAAATTAGCTACTAATAGTCATATATATGAAAATTTTAGTCATCGTTTGAAACCAATTAATGACCAAAGAAATATGACTAAATTTTTGTCGTGTTATAAGATATTGTAGATTAGCTACTAATAGTCGTATATATGCCAAATTTAGTTGTCATTTGTAATGAAAAATTAATCATTTCCTTGGCTATCTTACAATGAATAAAATTATGGGTACGACTCAAATCAATCAACAATATTACCTTTTTCTTCTTGATATGACCTTCTATCTTGATAGTTTGAGGAGTGGTAATTCTAGCCAATGCATTAAAAGATATGGTCAGATTCATTTCTTCTTTCTCTAGGGTTTGTTACTGGTGTATATCCTCTTCTTTTGACATTTCTTGTTCCTTTTCTTCATTCTCTTCAAAATCTATGTAAAATAATTTCTACTCAGCACACTTATGACCTTTAGTGTATTTGCTATCACAACTGTAACAAATCCCTTTTGCTCTTTTTTCTTCCAATTGTTGTGGTGTCAACCTTGTAGGTTGTGGATGCACTAGTACAAAATGGCTAATTAGTTACTAAAACAATGACTAAAATTTGCATATAAATTACTATTTTTCAATCGGTGACCAGTAGTAGCTAATTTATAGTATCTTATAACGCGACCAGCTTTTAGTCATTTTTAGCTTAGTCATTAATTGATTGTCTCAATTTTATCACCTAGCAGTATATTTAGTCATAAATTTGGTCATTAATTTAGTTATTGATTTAGCCATTAATTGCCACAATTAATGACCAAAAATACAACAAAATATATTACTATATGATCATCTGAGAAAACCAATGACCACAGAAATATGACCAAAATGTTGGTCATGTTATGAGATACTATAGATTAGCTACTAATAGTCATATATATGCAAAATTTAGTTGTCATTTGTAATGAAAAATTAATCATTTGCAGTAGTCATTTATATTTTTTTCATATTCATTATATAAACGACTAATTTAGTAGTTTATATTTATTTCATTTATTTTCATTAATAATCATTATAAACGACTAATTTAGTCGCATATTCATTTTATCTGTGTTCATCATTAATCAATATAAACTACTAATTTAGTAGTTTTAGACTATTTTATGTGTTCATTATTAATCAACATAGATTAATTAGTATGATTTTGCGACTAAATTAAAAAAACATCATACAATGTGAATTGGTTCATCTAATATGAAAATTCAAAATTACATATGTTAGTTAAAATACTAAACAATATCAAGTGCAACTATAAATAATTTCAACCACAGAAATTATATTATATGAAATGTCGAGTATTACAATATGAGTTTCCAACTTAACATTGGCTGGACTACAATTTACACATGAAATGTTGTTTCATCACTATAAAACATTATCATTGTGATGTCAAGTCATTGCAGGTGAATTCACCAACTATGAAGACTTGAACATCAGTCTCTATGTGTGTGTCTTATGCAGGATATTGGCTTTAAGGGTACCACTAGACCGGTTCTCTTCTCTCTCTTTTTGCATTTGTCGCTCCAGTGTTAGTGTTCTCCTCTTTCTTCAAATCCTGTTGCTTACCATCAATATTGAGTTCCTTTTCTGAAAATGGAAGAACCTAGAATGCAGAGTGTAAGACATGAAAGACGATGAACAGTAGAATATAAATGAAAGTAGACTATAAAGGATTTATATTACATATACCTCAACATCAACAATGTTAAAGCCATTCTTCCCCATAAGAGCAAGAAACTCGAACAAGTTTTCTTTAGTTGAGCGATAGTGGCCACTATGTGGCCAGATGAACTGTATAAACAAATTAAAGTCACCATAGAAGATAACACCTTAGTAACTTAGTATTCAACCTTCAAGGAAATCTTAGGCACAATCATGCCAACTAAGTTACATGCTAAAAAGATCAAGCTGTAAATAACTTGTTAAAACAAATAATCTGAGGTGTGATGTATAATCCTTGTCATTTTATTTGCAACAACAATTTGTTGTCTAATGCATGAACTTGGTCAAGTATATAAACAACATGTTCTTAAATAACAACATGAAAGTAAACTTCTCTAATAATCATGAAAATATTTCAATACAAAACAGTTAAAAGGATTTCAATCAACATCGTGTAATATTAACTTCATCTTTAAGCTTTGGTTGTTGTTTAAACAAACATAGTACCAAGTACTTTCAATTTCATAGTTAAAATACAAAGAAAAATCGAAATAAATGTTCAAAATACAATCAAACAATAAAGAGAGGATATCATGGAATGGAAATTGCAATTATAAAAAAGTTGTTTACCTGTCCATCAATATCTTATCACACATTCCTAAAACATTTGCTTGCCCAAAATAACCATGAGGTGAAAGAATCACAACATTAAAAACCATAGGAATACTTACTAGAAACATTTCCAAAGTCGATGGCTGAAGTGCCTAAAGGATCTCCAACAACAAATGAATCATATCCAAGACATGATCTCTATATTGTCTCCCCATCCTTTTTCCAATCACATTTCATGTAACCCTCCCACAACAGAGTCAAGTAACAATCAAACGAAGGAATTAACATTTGTTTTTATCTTTTATATGTATAAACTTTGAATATAATTTGTTTTCATAACATATTAATTCGTATTTAAAGCCTTCATGTCATGAGAATGTATCAATCAAGTAGAACATCAGAAAAATTGACCTCAATGAGGTCCTCTAACAATTTCTACAATATCAATATTTGTCGTGTTGTGATATCTTGGATAGAAAAAATAACATATCTACAAACGAAAACGCCATATATTACTTATGTTCAAACGATGTATATCATGTATTCTTAAGTGAGTTTTTAAGATGTCCCTCTACCTTTACCAAAGCGGATTGTAGCTTGGTTAAACTCTTTATCCTTTCATTCAACGTCAATTTCTGCAAGATAAATGTCACATATTATTCTTTCCCATTTCTCAACATGCTAGACATGATAACTTGAAAATAACATAAAAGCAAGAGAAAACCATTTTCTAACCAAAACAAATAAACAAACAATGCCTCTAATAAAACTTCACACCTCATAAATTACTGTGCCGCGTGCTCAAACTAAAGGTGATATTCTTTGAATCATCTTTAGGTCATATTTAATGGAATATTCATATTTTTACCATGATTTCAATTTCATGCTAAAAGAAATATATAAATCCAGGTTATTATGAGTGAACTTCAAGTATAATTCAAAAAAATAATGTCATTATAAGGTATGGGGAGAGAAACATCTTCATAACTAGGATTCTCTATTTTAGTTTGGTTTGAGTTGAGTTGGCATTTTAATATAAGTTTTCTCTAAAGAAGTGAAATAGAAAGATGGGAACCGAAATAACCCTGTGAATTTTTAATTAATTCATATTATATATCTCTAAAACAGCCAGGTCATCCTTCTCTACTATTTGATAGAGATTTATTGGCGTAGAATAATAATGAATTAACTATCAAACACAATGATGCAATATATTAACCAAGGAAAGAAAAATGGCATGGATTTGGTATTTGTGTGCTTGAAGGAAATCCAATAATGGTTGTGTTCTTTCTTTATCATGAAATAGTATTGAAGACAAATGTTGGTTCAGAAATTGAACTCCGTTACCAATAGGAGATGGTCGTGTTGGGTAAGGAAAGGATGAATTGAAGGGCTCAAGGTCTATCTCCAATACATAGTTATCCTTGTCACTACAAAATACAAAGTTTTCATCATTTGCTTATCCAGGTAAAAAGAAAAGTGAGTTTGTATTTGTGCACTTGTGATAGTATATGAAAAAGAGAGCACTAGCGGAAATCAAAGTGTGTTGTCCCATCATTCAACCTTACAGAAAACTTATATATTCAGTTGTTGACTACAGTGGAAACCAAATGTAAAACCCACTCCACCTGGTCTTTAGATGACATATTCGTAATGAAATAGTACAATAGAAGCATGCTAACTCATAAACAAGAGATGATAAAAAAGAATAATGGAACATTATTTCCTGCCACATAATTGGCATGAATAAAATTTCCACAGAATTCATCCAAAAAATGAGAAGAACTTATGGCAAAAGAACATATCATTAGTGTTTTGTACCCTCTTTAACACATGTAGCCTAGGGAAGTAGAGGAGGCCAAATGTAGCAGGATTCCAATTGTGTGGGATATAAAAACAAAAATGTGGAAAAACACGCCTACCAATTCACGAAATCTCACTCTAAATAATAGAACATGTTGAGGATAGTAATGATGAAAATAGATCATGTATTAAGATCAAGCCCCTTATTGGTCATCAATTAGCAAGGCAGTTGGTAATTTTTACTTGTAAAAAAAATATCATAATTAGTGTAATGACTGTGTGGATCTTTTTGTGAATTTTTTTACATTTATATTATGGCGTCCTTGTAGGAGAGAGTGATGAAAGTTCTCTAGGTTTGGTCAAACTAGTTTCTCCTTTCATATGCTTATGTGAATGGACGGAGAGCTACCTTTCTTCGATTTGGAAATTCAAGTGTCCCTCCCTTTCATTCAATATGTGGAGATGCCCCACCATTGAAGGACCTTGAGAGTTTTGAATCCAATCCTATGAACATAAAAGATGGATCTGGTCCAAATCAAGATGTTGCTATGGTGATTGGAGAGAGAGCAACAGCTCGAGAATTGTTTAGTATTCCTCTTGTGGAGCTTGAATTCTAGTGTAGGAAAAATGGTTTATTTATTTGTGGTGGTAGGGAGGTAGTGTTTTTCCGATTGCTTAGCTTATAAGAAGAAGAGAAGCATAAGAACCAAGATCAAGACGAGGATTTCAGGTATGGGTATAACTTTTCAATCGGAGGGAAGCATGCAAGAGAAATTGATGCTTATATACAATTGGGAGGGGGAAGGTGGAGCACGGGTGAAGAAATAAAATCCATACTTTATGATGATAAGGACTATATATCATTATCATCATCTAGGAAAAATGTTCAGGAAGAATCATCTTTACGGTCACGGGTTGAGGAACGTGAATCAGTGGATGCCTCTTGCAGTGGAACTTTACCAAAAAATGTTGGTGTCGTGATGGTAGTGTCACGTGATGTGCCCCAAAAAGTTCAAAATATTCTAGGCAATGTCAAGGAAAATTTATTTCTCTACTCCTTAACTCATATTTCGCCCCATCCACGTTTTGATAGACCAATTATCAATATCATAGAATGATCTTTTCTTTAATGAAGGAGTCCAAGGGCTAACAATTTAAGGATATGATCAATTTTTTTTAAAAATGGATAGTCTTGTCTGACTTGCAAGGACTTGGGTGTCAAACTTGTTGTCGAGCCAATGTTATTCACATGTCAAAATTTTGAGTATGACTTGGGGTTGAGTTTGAATGAGAGGATTTTTCTTAATACTGTTTAGTCAAGGAAAAGAACCAAATTCAGAGTCCATTTGAATTATGATTCATGAAGCATAGTAACAGAGTTGGTGAGCTTAATAGGGCTCATCCTTGTCGTGATGTGTTACATTCGAATGGCATGAATGCATGAATTTCAAAAGGCTGAGATATGATATAAATCTTGGGAAATTTTGACCAAATAAATAACCCAAACCTAACACTTGAGATATGATATAAATCTTGCGAAATTTTAACCAAATGCGTAAACCTAACCTTAAACCTAGTAGTGTGAAATCCATTGTTTGAAGTGTGGCTATTGAAGACAAATTTCTTAAATACTTTTAAAAATTAACATACAAATAATTTATAAAAGCATGGAATTTCGTTGTCAATCAAATGTCAAACCGGATAATAATTAAAGCGATAACCCGCAATGACAATCCAAAATCAACAAGACATATTGGAAAAATGTTCAAAACTCATTGAGAACATCCTAATCCTACAGGTTGCTCATCTAAAGAAACCGAAGATGTTACCTTGCCTGGGAAACATGGAATGTTAATGATATAAATGACAAAAAGCTTAATAATTAAAACTGACTATTCGAACCATCCAAACAACGAATGATAAACAAAATGAAAATGGGGAAAAATGTCGCATACCCACTCCATGAGGCTGACATCTGCTTCCATACTCAATGTTGCCCAAGACTAAGCAGGTCATTCCACTGGTGTCCATGTTATTGCTCCAAGAAACTCTCCTAGGTTGTAGCTCGGAGATGCCTGGTAGCATATAATCTTCAATATGGTTCTAGGAACTTATTGGGATGGGTGATGGTTTGGTTTAAGCCAGATAACCACTTATACTCCGTTTTCACTCTAGACATGCATGAACACCCTCAGACTACAAGTCTTTAGACCACCAATGCTCAACAATTTGCAAATTAAGTGAATGAATGAAGAATACTAACCACACCAGCAGATGTATACAGAATGTATGATGGCCAGCTGCAACTAGTAAAGAAACTTACAAATATAATCTATCAATGCAAAGATAAGATGACAGTTATCTTACATTAGATACAGAAGAAACTTGAGTGACCTACTCACTGATACATTCAATTTACTAATACAGAGATAAGATGACAGTTATCTAGCATTAGGAATAGAAGATATCATGAATAAAACATTCCAGGTACAATTTTAGAACAGAGGATAAATGGGCATTGAGCAATTAACAACAAAAGAAGCTTGCATTGCTGAAAATGAAGAGGAGATGCTGCAAGTTACAGAATATCTACAATCTCCAGAAGTTGAACCAAAACACAATTTCTAACCTTGATTACATCTTTCTTCTGGCTATTTATAATCTATCATTACAATGGCTCTCATCCGCTTAGGGATGGAGGGTCTTAATTTACCACCAACTACCATTAACTATCTGATGGCGTCTTTGAACGTAGTTGCTTTCTCCACTATAGGAACCTGCTCAGTTCTGGTACTGTGCTATCCTCCAGGTGGTCAGATTAATTACAGCAGTGGAGCTCCATGATTGATTAATTTGGTTGATGAGTCGTGCTGTGTCCTTTTCTCCTTCGGCCATGCTCTTCTTTTAACTCAGTTTCATGGTCAGACTGTCACCAGTCTGATAGAGTTGGACGTCTTCTCCTTCATGTAGTAGACAAGACGTGGGGTATGAAGTACATGGGCGGATGGACGATAGGGAGTGATCGTGAATGATGGTCGTCAGATCAAGGGGGATGAATGGCGAAGATCGCTTTTGGAGGCTAGCGGTCGTGGTGGGAGAGGAACATGTCCGGGCCGTTAGATCTCCAGGTGAGCAGATCGGACGGTTATCGGGCAGTGGAGATGTGCGGGTGATAACGTGTGGGGTGGTTTGATTTGAGTAGTAATGGTTTTCATCACGCGAGCATCGGGCGGTAAGCAGTAAGTTTCAGAACTCGCCCGATGCCATTCACGAGATGACATGTAGCGGCATGGAAAAAGAAAAACCGCCCTCATCGCGCGGGTACTTTACGCACTTGTTGTCCGCGCGATATGGGTGCTGACCGTTAGATCTGGTGGGGGTGATCT
This sequence comes from Pinus tabuliformis, assembly GCA_031772625.1. Taxonomy (NCBI): domain Eukaryota; kingdom Viridiplantae; phylum Streptophyta; class Pinopsida; order Pinales; family Pinaceae; genus Pinus; species Pinus tabuliformis. The sequence goes on from CM062816.1 coordinate 190,616,102, forward strand.
AACGGTGGAGGAGTGTCAGCCAAGTTGGTGTATTGGATGGGACGTGGACCGTTTGATTGGCAGGGAAAAATCAATGGCGAAGATACGGTGAAGGTACGATATGTCTTTGGGAAATGTGCTATAGGCGCGTAAGGCATATAGGTAAGGTTTTATGAGGATTTTGGCTATTGCGCTTGGGGCTAAGGCCAAAGAGAAATTTTTCAGGGTGTGAAGGTTAAGTTAGGAAAGAGAAAGGTAATTGTAAGCGGGGTAAGAGAAGAAGGGGGAATAATGGACCATGTGGGACCCTTTTAAGAACAGCAAAGTAGCTCGAATCCTCATTTGACCTTCACAAAGTCAGCACTGCACTTCAGGGCTAACACTGGCTCCTTCTGGGGATGAAATCCTCCCTGTGAGGTTTCAAGAACTATAGACCACTGCCTTTCCTGTAAGCAGCAAAATCAGAAATACTACCTATTGTTCCATTGGGCATGGAGTCTATCTAAACCTACACTAAAACTTTGAAAAATAACATATTTACAATACTGAGGCCTGAAAGCCTTAAACAAAATAAAATTTCAAAAATCGCCCATTGACTGGGCCATCAAAAACAGTTTCTCCCTCCAAACTTTGCAGCATGAAAGTATTGTTCCCCTAGACCTGAGAGATGACAAATGGCCATGTCCATAGAGCATCAAATTTACCATGATTGCCTTTCTTTTCCTTCAGTGCATCCCATTTGAGAACCCAATCACCAACCTGAAAATTGTCCATCTTTGCCTTTCTGTCAAAAGCTTCCTTGATTTTCCTTTGATGTACTGCAAACCTCTCAATCAGTTGGTCTTTGATCTGGTGAACTTCAGCCAAGTCACTCATCCTCCTTGCCATGTCACTTTCCTCGTTCTGCTCTTCTTGCAAGAATTTGGCCACAAGGAGGATCAATTGGATTGGAAAACAGCCTCAGTGCCATATACCAACTTGAATGGAGAATTCCCTATGGACTTCTTGATGGTAACCCTGTCAGCCCACAATGCAAACTTCAGTTTGGAATCCAGCTCCGCTTGTTGTCTTCCAGCAGTTTTTTGATTATCCTTACTAGGCTTTTATCGGATGATTCTACTAGGCCATTACCTTGAGGATAATATGAGGTGGAATGCACTAATTTGATGCCCATTGATTCACACATGTCCACCAATTCTTTCACCCTGAAGGCTTTAACCAATTTGTTTGGGCAGCCAAACCTGGTGAAAATGTTTTCTGTCAAGAATTTCATGACAACCTGGTGATGGCATCAATCAATTTGGTAAAATAATCAGTGGCTACTAAAATCCATCTATGTTGGTCACTGGAATGTGGATTAATTTCCCCTATGAAATCCAACCCCCACTACTGGAAGGGGCCACTAGTATGTATTGGCTTCAGGGGCAAGGATTTCAGTTGTTGCCTTCTTACAAATCTCTGGCACTTGTCACAAGATTTCACAAATGAAAACACTTCAGAGAATAGAGTAGGCCAATAATACCCAGCTCTCAGGATCTTGTGGGCTGTGGTTTTCCAATAATGATGTCCTCCACAGATGATAGAATGGAACTGGTGCATGACTTCCACAAACTGCTCTTTTTCTAGACATCTTAAGAGGATTCCAGCTGGGTCCTTCCAATAAAGCAGGTTCCTATTAATGCAAAACTTGGCTGCTCTGAACTTAAGGGTCCTGGCTTGGCTTGAACTAAGGCCTGGGGGAACTTCTAGATTCAACAGGAAGTGAGATATTCCAAAATACCATTCACAAGAAGCCAGATTTTCATCCAAAGACTAATTCTACCCTCATTCCACTGTTTCTTCCCCTGTTTGTTCAACCTCTAAATTTGCATCCCTGCAATTTATGTCCAGAAATCTGCAATTTTCTTCAACCATCAGCTGAGCTAGGCCCTGGCCTTTGACAAGCTTGGTGGGCTTCAATTCTATGTTGAACTCAATGAACTTTGCAATCCATTTAGCCCTTCTTCTATCAACATCTGGCTGTGTCAGGAAATCCTTTACTGAGGTAGAAGGTACATAGACAATCACCTTGGAGTGCAGAATGTAGATTCAGAATGCCTTCAAAGACTTAATAAGAGCATAAGCGTGTTTTTCAATAATGTCATATCTTAATTCAGCATCTCTTAAAGTTTTGTTGAAAAAGACCATTGGGCGCTCTATACCTTCATCATTTTTTTGTAACAAGACTGCTGCAAAGGTGTCACAAGAAGCAAAAGAGAAGATATGGAACTCCTTGTTATAGTCTGGGCTGATTAGAGTAAGAGCTTCCATAATAGCTCTTTTGATGGCTTCAAAAGATTTTCTTGCTACATCTGTCCATTTGATCTTTGATCCCTTCTTCAGCATGGAGGTGATATGTTTCACTAGTTCTGCAAAATTGGGAATAAACCTCCTTACAAAGTTTATCTTACCCAAAAAGGATTGAATGTCCTTCTTTGACCTTGGAACAAACAATGTTTGTATTGCTTTGACTCTTTCTGGGTCAATCTTAACACCTGCAGCAGAAACAATGTGCCCTAAAATTTTTCCTTCTTCCAAAGCAAACTGTGACTTCTTGGGATTTACTAAAATCCCAAACTTTCTGCACTTCAAAAACACCTTCTTCAGATGCTGCAAGTGATCCTGATGACTGCTGGAGTAAATTGTTATATCATCAAGGTAAATCAAGACAAACTTGTCTTTTTCTCCCACAAAACCTATATCCATGGCCCTCTGAAAGGTGGCCCCAGCATTCATCAATCAAAAGGCATCTTGGAGTACATAAAAGTGCCCTAAGGAGTGGTGAAGGTAGTGTTTTCTTGGTCTTCTAGATGTACAGCCACTTGATTGTACCCTGAAAATCCATCCAAGAAAGACATGACTCTAGCCCCTAAAACCTTTTGCAGCAAATGTTCCATTTTGGTCAGGGGATAGTTGTCTTTCTTAGAGTATCTGTTCAAGTTTCTGAAGTCGACACACAGCCGGATTTCCCCACTTTTCTTCCTCACTACTACCAAGTTGGCTACCCACTTCGAATACCTCAATGGCACTATGATCTTGGCAACCAACAATTTCTTAATTTCCTTTTCAATCAAAGGGAGTAGCAAAGGGCTTATGGGTCTCAGCGTCTGCTTGAAAGGATGGTGTCTTTCTCCAGTGGAATCTTATGCTAGATGATGCTCTTGTCATAATTTTTAAGGTCACTGTATTCCCAGGTCAAGACCTCAGCAAATTTCTGCGTTAGGGTGCAGTAGTCAGAACTGTGGGTAGCAGACAGATGGGTGGACAGATTTATATACTTGGGATGGTCTAGGCTCCCTATGTTATGTCTATGGACTGTAGACTCATTTGCTTCTTGAGCAGGCTTATAAGGTACATCATTATGGTCAAACAACTTCTCTAGAGGCACCAACCCTTTAGGTATATGGTTACTAGGCAGTTGTACAATGTTGTCTTGGCCAATTCTGTTTCTTAGCTGAGACTGGTGACATTCCCCCATGGCTTCATTCTCTTAATCAATTTTCATGTCAGAGAATTCATCAATGACTTGTAGAAACCTATTGACTTCATCATCATCCTCAAAAACTTTCCAATACTTGACATTGTCGGGCAAGGATGGTCTATATTTCACTTGGATTTCATAAGTCAATCTAGGAGGCATGGGAGGGATGAGCCTGCTAGCAGACACACCAAGGGAATCAGCAAGTTGATTCTTAACTCTGGGAATATATGAGATACAAAAGCTACTAAAAGAATCTTTGAGCCTCCATACCTCATCTCTGTATGCTTTCAGCCTTGGGTGCTTTGCTTGGAAGGTTTTGTTCACTTGTTGAATGATGAGATCGGCATCTCCAAACACCTTTATGTCTCTGATTCCCATTTCTTTAGCAGCATTTAAGCCCAATATCAAAGCCTCATACTCTGCTATATTGTTGGTGACCTGAAAATTTAGCTTGAAAGGCAGATGTATGCATTCCTGTGTTGGGGATACCAGCACTACACCTGCTCCTGCATCTTCCCTAGAGAAAGCTCCATCAAAGAACATATCCCAAATTTATGGCCCTTCTTTCTCCGTGACCTGGCATACTGGTTTCTTAAGCTACACTGAGGCCAACTGGGATTCTTCAATTTGGAGAATACATGCTCCAAAATTAGTGTCCACAGCATAAATGGGATGATTAGTGGCATGCTTCTCATTACTAATAATATATGCTAGTTGGGCTTCCCTGTATAACCTTCTACTTTCTCCCCCAAAAACTGGGACAGTGGCCTAGGACAGGTCATTTTGCAATGTCCCACCTAATCTCTTAATCCATCCTCTGGAAAGTAACATGCCAAACTTAGGAGGGACATCTACTACCACAATATCCATCATCATGCTCTTCATGGGCAGCTGGGACAAGGTGATGGCTAGATCTTTGATTAACCCCAAACATTTCACCTTTATTGAGTCAAAAGAGAACAAGTCGTGATAGGGTCTAGTGATGTCAAGGCCTAACTCATCCATGGCAGCCTTTTGCATTAGATTATGGCTGGCGCCTGTGTCCAGCAGACAGTTGTGAAGGGTTTTGTCATGAATAGTCAAAGAGACATAGAATGATGGTGAGCTATCATCAGAGGGTTCAGTCCTTGGGCTAAGCACAACTGCAGGTTTGTCATCTTGCAAATTCACATAGTCATTTGATGCTTGTGTGGCCTTAAGCTCAAGGGCTTCAAGGATGGGTCTCTTAAAGGCTTCATTCTTTACTAGTTCTATCAGGGGTACAAATATTTTCAACTTCTGGACTTCTGATTCGAAACTGAAAGGGGAAGGGGACTTGTCAGGACCTCTTACCTCTTGGGCTGGTGCTTTGAGAATGTTGGGATCAGTTGTTGATCACTTCTGATTGCTAATCTGCTGCTCTGTGGAGATAGCAGCTCTTTAGACAGGGCTTTCTTTAACATTACTCATCTTTGACCTCAAGTTATATCTTTGTTGACCTTCAATTTGTAGAACAGCTTCTTTGTCCCATTCTTAGCTGGGCTGGTCCTTGAGTAATGACTCTTCATACGCAGCTAAGGTCAAAAAGGAAGCAATGCCTTTGTCTTCCATGTAGTGGATCTCATCCTCTTCATCAAATTGCTCCTCCTCCATGACTACATTCTGGAAAGGAGTCTTCACCTTCTATTCTTCACTGGTCTCTTTTCCCCTTTGCATGATCTGCAATTGTTAATTTGCTCTCCTATATGGATTTGGATTTCTAGGAGAAAATGTATTAGGAACCTCCTTTCCCTGAATGCTGCTCAACCTTCAGTTTGGAAATTTCAGAGGCCAATGACTCTATCATCTTAATCATATTATCTATCTTGGGGTCTGAAGATGAGGAAGATTCACCCCTCTGTCTCCTTCGGTCCACATGTCCCTTGAGTTTCTCTACAGCCATGATGTTGGACTCTACTTCCAAGGCTACATCCTGCATTTTATCCATAGAAGCACATCTTCTCTCCCTCAATAGTAGGCAGAAGTTAGAATCAAAGGCATTGGCATAGGTGAGCTTGGCAGAGGTGGGAGTGGGTTTCACTTTAGCTGGTATCTTGTTGTACATGCGGTTAAACCTTTTATTGAAATTAGAAAGTGACTCCCAATTTTCCCTTTTCAGGTTCCCAAACTCAGTATGATAGTAGAGCAGAACTTTCTTATCCCCCCAATGCTTTAGGAAAACATCATCTAAGGCCTCAATGTCTATTATACATCTAGGGGTCAATTCTTTGAACCATTTTCTTGCCTCTCCATCTAGGCTTTGGACAAATACTCTCATACACACATCATCTTCACTAATGTCTAGATTATCAGCATAGCTATAAAAGGACTCAAGATTTTCTTCAGCTGTAACCCCTTCAATCCCAGTGAACTTAGGCATGTATTTCTGATTTTCTCTAGCAGGAATTGCATTCAAAGGAGTGGGCAGTACTAGAGGTCCATACCTAGCAGCTATGATTCTTTCCATTTTGGTGGGTGATTGTGGACCTGCCATGGCTGTGGTGGATGGAAGAGTGCTAGAGTCTAGATGATAGAGAGTTGAGGAGTGACTGACAGGACTAAAGGCATATGAGGGATAGGAGGTGAGGTTTCCTTTAGGCTTAAAGCAAGAGGAGAACCTAAAGAATAAGGAGCTTTATGAATCTCTAAAAAAAAATCTTCACTGCTAGTGCTACAGGCTATATTCTTAACATGTATGTGCTCTGTTACAAGCCTTTCTTGCAGAGATACATAAGATTGTTTAGGTTTACCTGATCCTGATGCTCCTCTCTGTGATATCTTTCTTCTTTTGATGATCTTTTGAGGGTCAGGTACTGGGTCGGCTGGTGACTTCTGAGGATTTCTCCGAGTATGCCTCACAAACTGAGCCAGAACTATGATGTGGAGTCGCCAAAAGGTTTGGCCTCCAGTAGAGTCACGAGGTAGATGATTACAACCAAAAATGTGTCTAGATTTTGTCTATCATCAAAGCTGGATCTGTGTTGTTCTCCAAGGGAAGCTGAGCTTCAATCTCCTCTCCTCGGCAACGGTGCCAATTATGTTATTGCTCCAAGAAACTCTCTTGGGTTGTAGCTCGGAGATGCCTAGTAACATAAAATCTTCAATATGGTTCTAGGAACTTATTGGGATGGGTGATGGTTTGGTTCAAGCCAGATAACCACTTCTACTCTGTTTTCACTCCAAACATGCATGAACACCCTCAGAATACAAGGCTTTAGACCACCAATGCTCAACAATTTGCAGATTAAGTGGATGAATGAAGAATACTAACCACATCAGCAGATGCATACAAAATATATGATGGCCAGCTGCAACTAGTAAAGAAACTTACAAATCTAATCTATCAATGCAAAGATAAGATGACAGTTATCTTGCATTAGATACAGAAGAAACCTGAGTGACCTACTCACTGATACATTCAATTTACTAATATAGAGATAAGATGACAGTTATCTAGCATTAGGCATAGAAGATATCATGAATAAAACATTCTAGGTACAAGTTTAGAATAGAGGAGAAATGGGCATTGAGAAATTAACAACAAAAGAAGCTTGCATTGCTGAAAATGAAGATGAGATGCTGCAAGTTACAGAATATCTACAGTCTCCAGAAGTTGAACCAAAACACAATTGCCAACCCTGATTACATCTTTCTTCTGGCTATTTATAATCTATCATTGAAATGGCTCTCATCTGTTTAGGGATGGAGGATCTTAATTGACCACCAACTACCATTAACTATATGATAGCGTCTTTGAACGTAGTTGCTTTCTCCACTACGGAAACCTACTCAGTTCTGGTACTGTGTTGTCCTCCAAGTGGTTGGATTAATTACAGCAGTGGAGCTCCATAACTGATTAATTCGGTTGCTGAGTCATGTTGTGTCCTTTTCTCCTTTGGCCATGTGCTTCTTTTAACTCGGTTTCATGGTTAGACTGTCACCAGTCTAATAGAGTTGGCCATCTTCTCCTTCATGTAACAGACAAGACGTAGGGTATGGAGTACATGGGCGGATGGACGATCGGGAGTGATCGTGAATGATGGCCGTCGAATCAAGGGGTATGTATGGCGAAGATCGCTTTTGGAGGCTAGCGATCGTGGTGGGAGCGGAACATGTCCGGGTCGTTAGATCTCCAGGCGAGCAGATCAGATGGTTATTGGGCGGCAGAGATGTGCGGGCGATAATGTGCGGGGTGGTTTGATTTGAGTTGTTAACTCAAAATCAGGCCCTGGAAGGCTGCTGACCAGGAAGACCTTAGGTAACTATTTCAAACCTACTTTAGGCTGAGGCTTAGCCTCCCCAACCTGAGAGGGCACTCTCAAAGGATTAATGTTTTTGATTATGATTAAGATGGCTAACTCTTGTGAAGTAAAGATATAAAAATGTGAGTGGTTGAAACACAGTTAGAAGGTATCCATTGGGCCTATGGAGTCACAATCGTTTCAATATAACAATGATATCAACCTTACATAGAAGTCAGGGCATTTAGATTTCTACCATTCAGAACACACCAGAAACATATAGGGCACACAGTTTATATATATGTGAAGGAAATTAGAGCACATACAGTGATTTCTAAGTAATCACACACCTATACCACTGCAAATATTGAAGAGAAGATAATACACCACATTCTGAACAGTAAACTCCTTCTGATTCCTGAGAAGTAAAGTCAATTCTTGTATTACTAAAACAGAGTCATATACATAGCACAATAGTTCCAATTTCTCTGAAATTTTCCAAGCCCTAATACATTAGTTCTTCTCCCATATATAGATTTCATGTAGATTCCTTCCTCCAGCATGAGGGAAATTCGAATTCCTCCTTATTTGACACCTATTGACACTTAAACTAACTATTTAATACAAAAGACAGCTAACTAGGAGTCCTAGAGACCTAATACAACTAGGAGTGCAACTCCTTATTATGATTACAACAACCTTATCTAAACATTTAAAGCATTATTTCACACCTAAAACTCCATGAATTCGAATTTGATGAAGCCCATAACCTTCCATCTGGCCCTTGATGACTCATCCTTTTGTTGTTCCTAGAAACTAGGAAACGGTCCCTTGCTCTGTTCTGGCTGAAAAATAGGTCTTGGGACAGAGCTCATAACTTCTCATAAAAAATGTATCTGGAAAAACTGAAGGAGGCTTTTGTGAACCTATCCATGCTTAACAAAAACCTCTCTTTCTTTTTTTAAACACCTTTCCTACCGACCAAAATATGTCTTTGAAAAACAGGTGTCAAACAGAGAAATAGGCTTGTGAAAAACTGCACTTACAGCAGTTTCGTAGCGCAAGTTTGGTCCTTCATTTATCCCAGATCATAATGAAATTTGAAGAAAGTGGAAGATTTTTTTGTATTTTAGTATCTTAGGAATAAAAACCTCTTTCACTTTTCATAGATGAGTTTTCCATTGCTTGGTAATCCTCTTGGAAGTCGACTGCTCTTTCCGTAACATAAAACTTTGGAGTTCATAAATGTCTTTCCTTTCCTTGTTTTGCCTTTGCTAGACACGTATACTTCGTGAATGCTCCCTTTCAGACCCTCCTATTCAAAGAATATTTCCCTTTGTCTCACAAAAATGGTCCATCAAATCACAATATGCAGCTACAGCAATTTCGTAGCGCACTACGAAACTGCTGTGTATTAGGCATCATCTTCAGCAGTTTCCTAGCACGCTACGAAACTATTGTGTAATCATAAAACACAGTTTCTAATGCCAAAATTTGACTGTCTTGAGCTTCATTATCTTGAAATGTCTCTTTTCATGTGCCCTCTCTCCAATTTCTCCCTCCTCATCTTTGTATATCAATAAAGAGATTGCTTTCATCAAATCACCAACTACAATAAAATCTCCACGAGATTGAACATATAGTGCAAGAATATGACCATGATGGCCACATTCAGACTGTAACTCTCTTGAACCATCATCACGGAGCCCCCATTTGTATAACTGAATCTTTTGATTGATGCCAGCAAGCAACTTTTCATTAAATGCATTCAGATTGTAAACAAAAACCTTTGTCTCCTTCTCAATAACAAGTTGTAGTTTACCATCTTCAACTGAGAATACTAAAATTCGGCCTTTGTTAGGTTTTTTCTCCTCGGGAAATACATATGCTGTCCCAACACAATAGTAAGCATTGTTTTCATCTGTAAATGAACAACTGAGGATGGAACATCCATTTTCATAAGTATCAAGTTGATATGATGAAAGAACTTCAAATTTCCGATTATTTATCAAGCGCACAAAGTGTGTTTCAATCTCCTCAATATTTGTCTGAGAATACTTCACACTGCAAATGGAAAAGGTGTGAAATTGCTCCTGGTGGCAAATATGACGAGCATGCTCTCCAAGAGGAATTGCATGGATATGAAGTTTATGAATGTCATCAATTTACCCAATAGTAAGTAGGTTCTCTTTTGCAATTGCAAGGCTGTCTGGAAAGGAAACTGAATTGAAAAGGCACATGTGATTGACTTCCTTAAGATTCACATTGCTATACAACAACTTCTGATTGCTACTGTAAATAACTGTCAGCCTGTCTGATGCTGCAAAAACATGTGTTGTGTTCTTAGAGCGAAAAGTCCTCAAGGTGATAGCTTTTGTACCCAACAAAATCTTCTTCCGGTCAAACAACTCTCCAGTGCTCATATTCAATATGAAGTTGAATAGATGCCCATCCCCAAGACCACATAATAAGTATGCAATCCCTTCAAATCTACAAAGAAGCACAGAGCGAGGTGGAATGTTTTCTCCTAAGTGCAACGTTGTAATGAACTCTAGATTAGGAAGGGAGTATATCCTAACACTGTAGTCTCTCCAAATTTTAGAAACCATTCTTCAAGGTAAGTATCAAAAGGTAATTTGTCAAAAATTAGGACTTAGCTTACTTGCCTTGTTTGGGCCTTCAAAGAACTCTGATGTATGCTGACCCTGAGTTTGCCAAGTGCTTCTTATGCATGAAAGGAGCATGAGAATGACCAAGACCAATTCTTCCTTACCTTACCCTTTTCTTTTGAAATCTTTTTAGTGATAACATGAGTGGTAATGGTTTTCATCGCACGGGCATCGGGCGGTAAGTAGTAAGCGTCAGAACTCTCCCGATGCCATTCATGAGATGACACGTAGCGGCGGGGAGAAAGAAAAACCACCCTCATCACCTGGGTACTTTGCGCGCTTGTTGTCCACGCGATATGGGCGCTGACCGTTAGATCTGGTGGGGGTGCTCTAATGGCGGAGGAGTGTTGGACAAGTTGGTGTATCAAATGGGACGTGGACCATAGGATTGGCGGGGAAAATCAACGGCGAAGATGCGGTGAAGGTACAAGATGTCTTCGGGAAATGTGCTCTAGTCGCGTAAGGCATATGGGTGAGGTTTTATGAGGATTTTGGCTATTGCACTTGGGGCTAAGGCCAAAGAGGAATTTGTTGGGGTGTGAAGGTTAAGTTAGGAATGAGAAAGGGTAAAATGTGAGCGGGGTAAGAGAAGAAGGGGGAATAATGGCCCATGTGGGACCCTTTTAAGAACAGCAAAGCAGCTCGAATCCTCATTTGACCTTCACAAAGTCAACACTGCACTTCAGGGCTAATAATCCACATCCTCGTATCCACATATAACCTGCATTGGTCATACCCTTCTGTAAAGAAAAAAATAAAAGAAAATGAAGCTCGAAAGCCTTTTTACTGGTCAACGGTTTAAAGATTTTGAAGCGTGTATTTAAAAAGAAGATTCTCATACCAATATCCTTGCTTGCTTTGAAACTCTATTCAAATACATCACTTCCTCCAAAAACTTTACATATCGTGGATCGTCATAATTCAAGTCATCAATTAAACGAAGTTCTATCATCTCTAGAGCAGGGGTGCTCTGAAGAAAGCAACCTAATACATTGATTTCCCTATCATGAAATTCAGTTATGTCTACATAAACCTGTATATATGGAGATGAGAGAGTGGGGATCTGAGACGTTGAGGTATGGGATATTTTGAAAGTTCCTGCATTGCATTTCAAAACCAGAATAAGCCAACTCTGCACTCATTTATGAGGTAAAAGACATAAATATTCATTATGAACATCATGGAAAAAAACCATGGAAGAATTTTATGGTCTTTTCACATCTTATAGCAGGTTAACTTTTTTAATTTAGGTAGTGTAGATTTTCATTAAGGAATAGATATGAAACAAAGTCGTTACTTAGTTTGTTTCATATCTATTGGATATACTAAATCTGCAAACAAGACATAATAATGAACCAAAACATAATAGTCAACCTAAGCTACATCAATATATGCTTTGTATAAAAAAAAAATTATGCTATACTTGACAACTAAGTAGAAAATGCAAACATTCTTAAACATTGAAACATGTTGTTCGTTGCACATGTAAAAGAAAAGCAGAAATTATGTTTTTACCAAGATAAAGTTGTCACCCATTACAAACATTGGTGATTAGGCAGCCTCTCGAACAACAAATTGAGAAGACACATATTTCTTTAAGCAAAGGCACAACACATATGACCAGCTCCTTTAATGATTTAAAGATCCCCATCATCTCAATAAATATGTCCACAAAGAAATTATATTCATTAAAGGGATATGGGTCCATTTACAGTACAGTCAAATTACTTCCATGTTGCATATTGAGTCTCAAGATAGAGCATGAAATCTCTTGAAACAGTATCTCATTCACTCTCAAATATTTTATCATGTATGCCCCTACATACACATACAAGACAACCTGCATTTACAATGATTTATATTTTATCCACATACAACCTGCATTTACATTGGTTTCATTGTAAAGCGTTGAAAGTAATAGTAAAATCCAGACTTACATGGTTGTAGTTTGAAGCAATGAGATTGAAGAGGTTTTTTCCATATCTAGCGGATGTTTGACACAAATTCAGTGATTCCTCTACTGAGGACCACAAACGCAAGGAGTGTACAGAAGGTCTAATACTAATGATCAAATATTCTTTATGGTTTCACTAGTCGAGTGGGGCGTCCGATCAAATTGGATGATCATACAGCTAAGCTTCAAAAGGCGTCCTATGCAAGTACTTTTAAATGATATCCCTTGTAAGCTTCAACATCGTACTCAATATCATCATACAAAGCACCACCCAAAAACAAACCATCTGATCCTCTCAAAGTTTGAAGAACCAAGTCACCCTTTTTCTGAAGAACATTTGAGAAATTATTTTAATGTCAACACCTGGGATTGCTGGCAGCACTGACCCTGAATGTACTTTCCTAAGCACCCCACAAAATAAGGAATAGCATGTTGGCACCCATCAGTTTTAATAGCAACGTGTCGACTTCTTGGATAAAGCAAGACCTTTTCAAAACTATTTTTCTCACTAGCATTCCTTTTATCTCTCAGAAAAAAGACCATTTCATCTTCAAGAATAGCTCAGTGAGTGTACTGATATTCAACAATGTTGCTTGGTCCATTATCACATGAAATGAGTTTGACAATATTGATCATATCTATAAATGCACCTCCTTTTTCCATATGTCTACAATAATGCTTCGAGACAACTCATTTTCTTTGGAATAAGAACTTGAATCAACATGTATTTCACCACTCAGTAGATATTTTTCACTGGTCAAATATATAGGCTTATGGTTCAATACATTGAATTCTAATGAAGACATCCAAAGAAAATGCATGAGTTCAAGAAATGAAGCATGTGCACACAAGAAGCTTTTAAGTAGATTTTCTACCATCCTTTCTCAATCAACAAATTCAAGGGTTCTTTATTTGGCTGTACGATGTAAGAAGCCATGGGATGAGTAGACATAATACACAACCAATAGCCTTTTTGGATAAACACTTTCTCTGATTGATTAGAAACACCAACATTGACATCAATAACCTTTCTCTCCCAACACCAGTCATCATCCCCATCTAACAAATCAAATGAAGGTCCATGTTTTACCTCAAGACACAATGCACCAAGTAGGACTTTCTCAAATATGAAGTCACTGCTCTCATTTGTTAAACTTAAAGAGTTAAGCTTCTTTGAACCCAGAGTTCAACAGCCAGAGAAGTAAGCGATATAGAAACCGAGGAGTCACATCCTTCCTTGCATATCAGCAATCCATGGATATCAACAAGGGCCTTTATAAATTCAATGCCAAACATTGGACTAGTTATTGTCACATCAATATGTGATGGTGAACATTGAAGACTAGAATCACGTTTTGTTGTTGTGGTCAGTGGGGATATTCAATATTAACCTGGTTGAACCTTTTAGCAAAATTTTCCCATATCATCAATCCTCTTTAGTTGAGGCTTAACATTATCTGACCTGTGTGTCAAGCCAACTTGACGGTTGCCATAATAGCCATTTTTCACTAATTTTATGGAACCACAAATATTATAATGTGTTACTTCTATCTTTGGGATTGAAGCCATGTTTGGGACAACCATGAAATTCTCCAAACTACTAAACTCGAAGTGATCCTTCTCAGCATTGATTGTATAGCATGTTTATGTTGCATGATCAAGTTTTTAATATCCCTGGACATCTGTTGTAGCTCTTTCTCACCCATCAACTAATATCTTAACACCTTCAAAACAAACTCCTTCAGAAGTCACCACAAGTCCTCCAACTAAGAACCCTGTGACCTAAAATGGCTAAGATATATTAACATGACTCTGCTCAACAAGAACCTCTATAGATGGAAGTGAAACACCAAATATTTTATTCTCACCCGTGTAGAATGGCAACAAACTTTATTTTCCACATGGAATAAAATTAAAAGCAAATTTTCCATCTGCATCAGATATTTCATGACAAATTGCTTGATTTGGCCAAGTAGCTTCTTTGAGGGCACTTCACCTCATGGACATCATCTGAATAAAGGTATACATGAACACCTAAAATATGGTTACCCTGAGAAACAGCTAAGCCATCCATATCATAACTTATGACATAACAGATGTCATCTACTACCAGATTTCCAAAGCCCAACTCCATCTCTAGAGAGCCTCTTTGGACAATTGTTAAGAGAACATGAGAATCACATATTTGAAAGAGAATATTATAGAAAATATACTCTATAAACCTCAATCATTGTACCTCATGCGTAGCGCCATCCTAGTTAGGATCGACATTAGGTATGACCTTGTATCTTCTTCCTTTGTTTAACAATTGGCTCACAGAGCCCGCTCTTTCCACTTCTTCACATTTGATTTCATGGAGGGCTATTGTGTCCTCTGGACACTCATCCTTAAGGAATCTCCAAACTTATTCTGCGTATCAAACGAAGGCAAAGAGAGAAAAATATCATGGCCTTTCCTTTTTGAAAAAAAATGTAGTGGGATTTGATATGACCTGATATTTGTATACTGCTCGAGGATTGATGAAGTTTATGTATTCATGATGGGAAGCAACTAGCCTATATTTCCTTGGAGTAATATTTGTAAACGTGTAACTGCCTCCCTACAACGTAAACACAGCATTAATGAGATCATTGCTGGTGGAAATGAGTTCAACCTTGACCATTGCTAGTGGAAATGAATTCAACCTTCACATTGGCATGACCTCCATTTATATCTGGACAACTTTCTGCTCCAACATCCCCCACCACTCTCCCAAAAATAGTGAACCCAATGAAGTGAAAATTGATGTCTTCATGGCCCTTGCAACCATTATGATCCACTGATACATATTCATCCATTTAAGATATATTCACCAAGTCAGGGAATATGAATATTTCTGATGTAATTTTTCCACTCGATAATCTTAACATCAAATCTGAAATTGTCTCATTCATCTTCAGAGAGCTCTTGAAACAATTTTTCAGAATTGTATCGAATCTGCACAAATATATTAAAAAAATTATTAATGTAAACTGCTTGATTACCAATCAAAATGTTTAAAACAATACAGCACCAACAAATTTGTATTTCATCTCCATTGCACATAATTCACCTTCCTTCGTAGAATGCATATGGCTCGTTGATCTTTTCCAAGTGCTTCAATTGTTGTAATATATATTTTGTAAATGATCTTGATAACCCCACTATCTGCAATATGACTATCACTATCAGTTTGCAATGATTCATTTTATGTATTTTTTTTTATAATTATGGTGAATCGATAATTCTTTAGACTAAATAATGAATCTACTCCTTGAACATAGATATCAGTTTGCGATGATTCATTTTATGTATTTTTTTTTTATAGTTATGGTGAATCGATAATTCTTTAGACTAAATAATGAATCTACTCCTTGAACATAGATTACATTTCGAGATTATATGCAAAGTAAAATTTACATTAGTAAATTTTTAATTTTTCAAATTCCACTTATACTCTGCAAAGTAAAATTTACACGAGTAAATTTTTAACTTTTCAAATTCCACTTATATTCATCAAAATTTTGAGTAAGAAACACAAAGTATCTTTACAACTTAAGTTGTTTGGTGAACCAACCGAAGAGCCTGCTCATAATTCTCCATAGGATTAACGCAGGTCAATTGCTTCAACAATTTTACTGAGTTTCCTTTGCGATCAATGTAGGGATTACATTTAAAATGTTCAAATGTTATTTTTTAAAATTCTTGAATTGTTATGGGGTTTACCACCGAAGAAGCAACGTGATAAACCTTTACGCCATGCTTTTTTGCGTGTTTGGCCATGGCTGCTAAAGTTGCATTTGCAACCATGTCTGCTAATTTGAATTCAACAAAAAAAAATAACACATTTAAGAGAAAAAAAGATAATGGTTTTTTGGGTCGAACTTTTGAAGACATATATGGAAGATCTGATCTCCCAAGAGAAATAAATAATGTAGAGAAGCTCCAAAAAAATCAAATAAATATGATTTAAATAATTAAAAAATGTGAAATCTAAGTTTGGAACCATCCACTGTCATTTTCCAGATATAGATGAAAAACGTAATCTAAAATATATATATATATATATATATATATATATATATATATATATAGAAATACTCCAAAAAATCTAAAATTAATTACGAAATTCTTTTTCACACTTTGTTAAGAGTTACTCACTAGATCTAGCATAGTATCTGGATCGGCCAAGAAGCAAGATAGTTGACCTTTGCCATAGTGCGTAACCATTGGATCAATCATTCTGCAAGCTAAATATTTGATTTAGCTAAACAACAATGTGAGAGTAATCGAGCATCGGATCCGAAGGTTTCATCAACTTAGACTGACTTTCGATGAAACCTCTGCATCCATTGATCTGTGCGTAGCGGTTTGAACTGCCAGACATGTAACCAACATTTGAAGCACCCACCATGTCTCCATTACTAAGAACTTCAAATCTAAAAAACTACTAGTTTTTTTCCATGTTTCAGCAGCTCAGTGCATCTATCTTTCTCTAGTTCCCAATTAGTTGTTGTTATTTCAATGTCGATAGAATTTGAAATCACTCTGATGGTTGAGATGTGGGTTTTTAGAGGCACCAAACACATGGATCCACTGAAAATCCAGGGGATCAATTTTATCCTCCCAAAGATTTGGATATGTGTTACCCTGGTAGATCTAAAACCATGCCTTTACATTGCCCATTATCAAGGCAAGATGATCTATAACCCCTACGATTTAGGGTAAAATCACCCAAAACCTCAAATTTATCCTCCCAAAGATTTGGATATGTGTTACCCTGGTAGAAACGCTGTCAGAACTAAAACAATGCCTTTACATTGTCAATTATCAAGGCAAGATGATCTATAACCCCTACAGTTTAGGGTAAAATCACCCAAAACCCCAAATTTACGGCAGTTTAAATTATTAAATTGTTAAGTTATTTGTAATTCAACGTTTAAATAAAATAACTACAAATCTCTTTACTCTCTTTGAAAATAGAAAGCAACTTTTCGTTCGAATAATATTATTCTAACTTTCAATTAATTGAAATATTTTAATTAATATAAATTGTTTCTGGTTATTTATATGTATTTTTCAAAGTTATTTGTAATTTCAGATTAAAAATAAAATAATTATTGGGCCCATGGGTAGACCTCCCGTAAAAACCTAAACATGTAAACTTAAATGTAAATGTAAAACATTAACATTTAACATTTAACATTGTTAATCTAATGTCGGCCCTATTTAAAAATCAATCTAATTATTATTATGTCTAAACAAAATATAAAGAGGTTTACAAATAGTAAAAAAAAAAGAGCTATGGTAAATAAATAAATATATAAATTAACTAGAAGTATGGCAAATAAATAAGATTTTCTTTTTATATTTACTCCAAAGGTATGGTAAATAAATAAATAAACTAGATATAAAACCTCTTTTTATCTTTACTCCATTAATAGGTTTTATTTAAGTGGATACCATGGGCCAATTACCATATATATAAAAGAGGTATGATAAATAAATAAATATAAAAGAGGTATAAATTTGTATGGTATATAAATAAAAACATATCAAATAAGATTAGAAATCAACATCTAATTATATACCAAGCCTATGGTCCAAATACCATTGTAAATAAAAGAAATATGATAAATAAATAAAAATATGAATAAACAAGAGGTATGGAAATAAATAAAACCTCTTTTTATATTTGCTCCCTAAACCTCTTTACACTTACTAACACTCAAAAAATAGGTTCTATTTAGGTGAAACCTGTGGGCAAAATATCATGGGCCAAATTATTATTAATACCATGCAAAAAATACTATTAACCATAATATTATTATTAAAATATTATTATTATTAAATCTAATATTCATATTAATATATCATAATATTGATATTATTAAATATAATAACTTTCTTTTAATCCAATATTTAATTTGTTATATTATAATATATATTAATATATCATGATATATATTAACTCTATATATGGGAGGTAAGAACAAAGACATAAAGTTATAAAGGTGGAGAGATAGTGGGGTGACAAGGGAGAGATGGAGATAAACTAAAGGAGAGCGGAGAGGAGGAATAAAAAGAGAGAGGTAGAGAAGCGTAAAAGAGGACAAGGGAGACACAAAGATGGAGGGGGAAGAGAGAGGAGAGTGGGAGGGAGATAGTGAGAGGATTGGAGGGTAGAGAGAGAGAGAGAGAGACGAGGGAAGAGAGATAAATGTAGGTGAGAAAGGGCGAGAGAGGAAGGACGAGAGAGAGGAGGAGAGAGGGAGGGATAGATATATGGAGTTGGAGAGGGGGAGAGGGAGGGAAGAAGAAAGACATAGAGAGTGAGAAGTGGATAGAGAGAGGGAGTGACAAGGGAGAGATGGAGAGAAAGAGTGCATGTTTAGGGGTGAGATAAAGAGATAAATAAGGAGAGATAGAGAGAAGGGGGAGAGAAGGAGACAAAAGGAGAAAGGGAGAGATATAGTAACATAGTTAGAGAGAGAGAGAGAGAGGATTGGAGGGAAAAGAGATAGAGAGGGGGGTAGAGAGAGATAGAGAGAGTGAGAGAGAGGAAGAATGAGTTATAATACTTGAGAGAGAGAAGGAGAGTGATGGGGTAAGAGAGAGGATGAGAGAGAGAGAGAGAGATATGGGGGAAGAGAGAGGTAGGTAGGAGAGAAAGGGAGAAAGAGGAAGTACAAGAGAGAGGAGGGGAGAGGGAGGGATAGGCAGATGGAGTTGGAGGGGGAGAGAGGGAGGGAAGAAGAAATACATAGAGAGTGAGAAGTGGAGAGATAGAGGGAGTAACAAGGGAGAGATGGAGAGAGAGTGTGCATGTTTGGGGTTGAGATAAATACAAAGGAGAGATGGAGAGAATGGGGGAGAGAAGTAGAGATAGGGATATAGTAACAGAGTTTGAGGCTGAAGAGTAAGAGAGAGAGAGAGAGAGAAAGAGAGGAAGGAAGAGAGAGAATGTGAGAGAGTGGAGCGACGGAGGGAAAGAGAGATGGAGTTGGAGGGGGAGAGAGAGAGAGGTAAGAAGAAAGAAATATAGAGAGAAAGGTGGAGAGAGAGGGGAGAGATAAAGAGGATGGAGAGAGAGGGAGAGAGGAAAGAAGTAGGGAAGAGAGATAGAAGCAGGGGAGAGAGAGAGAGAGAGAGAGATAGAGTGTATGTTTTGGCGGTGATATAGAGAGGTAAATGGAGATAGAGATATAGATGGAAAGTGAAGAGAGGAAAGAAGAGAGAGGGGAGAGAGGGAGGGAGGGACAAAGAGATTGATAGATATGAAGTGAAATAGCATGTGTGTTTAGGGGGTTGAGATAGAGTGGAAAATAAAGAGCGATGGAGGGAGATATAGATATATATGGGGGGTTGGGGGGATGAATATTTCTTTCACTAGATACATTGATTTAAGCGTAGACGGTGATTTCTAAACCAATTTGATTTCTTGCACTAGATGCATTGATTTTAGTGTAGATGTTTATTTCTAATGATATTTGATTTCTTTCACTGGATGCATTAATTTCAATGTAGATGATTTCTAATCCTATTTGATTGCTTGCATTAAATGCATTGATTTCAATGTAGATGGTGATTTCTATTCCTATTTGATTGTTTGCACTAGATGCATTGATTTCAATGTAGATGTTCATTTCTAATAATGTTTGATTGCTTGCACTAGATGCATTGATTTCAGCGTAGATGGTGATTTCTAATCTTATTTGATTTCTTGCACTAAATGCATTGATTTCAATGTAGATGGTGATTTCTAACCTATTTGATTGCTAATCTATTTGGTTGCTTGCATTAGATGCATTGATGCTAGTGTAGATGTTCCTTTATAATCCTATTTTCTTACTTGCACTAGGTGCATTAATTTCAGTGTAGAGGTTGGTTTATAATCCAATTTTCTTACGTGCACTAGATGAATTTATTTGAGTGTAAGTGTTGATTTCTAATCTTATTTGATTGCTTTCATTAGATGCAGTGATTTTAGTGTAAATGTTGTTTTCTAATCTTATTTAATTGCTTGCATTAGATTCATTAATTTCAGTGTAAATGTTGATTTATGTTTTGATGTAATTGGATGTATGATGGTACATTAATTTTAAAGTGATTGGATTAACATTGTGCATTGATTTCAGTGTAAGCACAAAAAACTATTGACAATGTACATTGATTTTTGTGTTATAGTAATTCAACCTATTAATATTGGAGAGAAGGAGAGACAAGGAATGATGTTTACTACAATAGATTGAGCTAAATATTTAAATGGTCTATCGTTTAACCTGTCCTTTTCATATAATCAATATGAAAATATGACAATCAATATGAAAAGATGAAAAAAGTAACAAGGGTGACAATAAGAATAATAGAAGAAAATAGTTTTAGATTAACCACAATGAAGACTATTTGTAATTGACTATATTCTTATTATTCACATTTTCTATCATTCAACACTATTACATTGTCCCTTTACATTCAAAATTTATATTTCATCATTAAAGTTATTATCATCACAACAAACTGAGGCAACTAAGAAAATTTAAAATTAAAATATATAGATTAATCTGAGACATATTAGCATATTTAAAATGATTATATTAATATTATATGAATTTACGTATTATTGATAAAATTAATCATATGTTCATTAGATTTTATTTAGCCGCACATGACTAAACCGACCTAGATCCATCTTAACTCTGGATCTATCAAGTGCCGAGAGGGATCAAATCTCTCGAGGTACAAACCTTTCCTCGAGTTTTGCACTCAAAAAGAGGTTTGCATCTCAAGAGATGTGATCCCTTTCGTCGCTTGATAGATCCGGAGTTAAGATGGAACTAGGCTGGCTTTATTTTAAAATTGAGGAAATTACAAATATTTTGAAAGTAAATTTTTATTAAAATAATAATTCTTTACTTTCAATTACATAAATTGATATAAACTAGCTTGTATCTATCTTAATTTTGGATTTACCAAGGGCAAAGGGGATCAAATCTCTTTTCACTTTTAAAAAGGTTTGTATATGAAGAGATTTTATGCCTCTTTTAAAAAGGTTTGTATATGAAGAGATTTTATGCCTCTGACACTTGGTAAATTAGGAGTAATATGATTGAATTATTAATTATAATTATAATTATTAATTTTATATTTCACTTTACTTATTTTTATTTTTATAATTTACCTCAACTTTATTTTGCTTAACATTTTTCACATTAAATTTTATTTTGCTGAGTTTCCTCAAATTAGATGTTAAAATTGATTTTCCAATCAAATAAATTGACTATATTTTTTAATATTAAAAGTTATTTTTAATTTTCCCCATGGTGTAGATTAGTTGATGATAGAATGGATTGTTAAGGCATTTCTTATGATGTTATTGGTTTAAACTTCGATTAGCTCAGTGTGCCATGTGTGAGGCAATGTGGGTACACTTGGAGGTGATTGTGGTAGTGGATAGAATTGATCCTTAAGTACAAACATGCTATAGTTTTATATTCTCTCATATACAAAAAAAATAACAATAATAATAATAATCTTATTTTTTAATTTTATTTAATTAATTATTTATCAAAATTAGATTTTATTAAAAGCAAATGATTTTATTGGAAGTATTTTAGGTGATGGAAATAAGGGAAACTAATTTTCTTGTAAGCATTTTCTAAATTGTATCCCCACTCAAACACTCTCATAGAAAAAAAAAAGGTCTCGACCCTGCCCATCAACCAAGCCACCCAATGTCACCTTGGTGGCCTTCTCTCACTCTTTAGACTACAAGATGGATATCCTTATCTATGGGGTAATCCTTAATTATCGAGCTAAGCTATCTCATTAAGTAATGAAAGGAAGTTCCTTAATGAAGACTAGTGATTTGACACTACTCACTCTCAAAGTAAAAGGTCAGGGATAAGTGTCTGAATAGTCAAACAAACCATGAATTATTAACAAATTTTGAATGATTTTAATTACACAACTATGCTTATTCATGCAACCAAATTATACTTGAAAAATGGAAGATAAATTTTGCTCAAATAACCATATAGCATGAGATGCTAGTGAAGCATATGTACAATGGCACAATAAAAATAGAAAATGAATCATAAATTGTCTATACAAGTAAGGCATTAGATCATTGATTCATTGTATTCATGAGCATTGGAGATCGAGAGTTCATTATCATCATCAAGAGACCATTCCACATTTAAGAGCTCATACACCAACAATATTAACTATGTTTGGGACAGCAAAGAGTTATGTGTTTGCAATGATAAATAAAGGAAATATTCAAACTTTTCATTGTTACTAAGGACAATGAAGACAACAAAGTTGAATGTGGACTACTTACATGCGTGTAACATTCAAATGTCATCCATTTATCATCATGCAAGTTGCATGAAAGAAATTTGGTAGTGGTACTAAGTGAACATTATTTGATCAAAGTTCATACCCTCTCCTTAACACTACCACTTTTCAAGACAAAGAAGAAATGTGAAATATATGTGCAACCAACTAAATAAGTTGGAAAGTTTATTGCAACATATATAGGTGGTCATGTCGTGTTGCAAAAGGAGGTGTTGGCCCACTCCCCTTTTTGATAATTTGTCAACCTTTGAATTTGATTCCGTGTGAATGTGATAAAATGATATCACCCTAAAGATTCTAATAAGCTCCATAATTTTAATCATCCTTTGATCCAATAAAGAAGTGTACAAGGAAGTATAACCTTTCATCCAATCTAAAGCAACCTTTGAATCCCCTATGACTTGTAAGTTTAGATTGTTGAAGTGACACAATTAAAATGACTAACATAAACGACTAATTCATATTATTGTAGTTTTTGTTAGATAGTCATATTTTTTTTCCTAGACTAAATTAGTCATTTATGTTAGTCATTTTTAGTAGTATTACTTATGAGCTAGTCGTATATTTTAACTGGTGACTGGAATAGTCATTTATGTTAGTCGTTTTTAGTTGGGTCTCTTAATATTGCTAATTTTTGGTAGTATTTCACTTGGAAAAGTTGTGGTGACTAACGTTTTTAGTCACCTAGTCACTAATTTCAGCATTTTCTACTAGTGTCTTGAACTAGCAAGTCCACCAAGCACTTTATATGTCAGTCTACTAGTGGGTGACATTTTTTGTCTTTTTTTGTAACAGGGTGTTTTGTCATTTTGGCTTTTCGATATGTATTATTGTAGCTCTTTTAGTTTTTACTTGGCCCAGTTACACTAGTAGGAATGGAAAAATGAAGAGTGATGCGTCATATTAGCCAATCCTCATGATATTCTGAAACTTTGTTTTTTATATTCAAGGAATTACCTATGTTTATCCCTAGTGGAAGACAACACTCACCAAGTCACTGTAAAGGATTTTTTTTGGAGGTGTTGCTTAATAGACTGAAATGTAAACTCTTTTGATATTGATATTAACAGAAATCTAGTGAGCCATATATATATATATATATATATATTAAGGTGACAAAAATATATAAAGGTGGCAAGAAATTAATAGTGGTGAGCTCATTATGCCAAAAGGTGCCAAGAAGGGGAATGACATTGGTATAAGGGATGATGTGTACATAATAATGAGGGGATACTGGTGTTATCTATATCATGTAATTGTCAAATTGAAAACCTAGGATAATTATCATATAAGGTTATATACAGAATCTCATGGTGGTTTCTTATCATTTTCCCATATTTTCAATAAACTAGAGAGCTTTGAAATTGCTTTTACCTTAGGATACTTGAATGAGAACTTGGATTAGCACACAAACAATTATCTATTCTAGAATTTGAGAAATGGAAACATGATAGAGAGGACCAATACCTAAGGACCTTTGTACTAAATCATACGAAAGGAAGTTAAAATTTTGATTTATCGAAATATTGCTACAAGAAATTTGATACAAGAATTATGTTGCAAGAAAATTAATTGTTTCTTTCATGAATAATAAATTGTAATGATAAAGAAAAACAAGGATAATTACTTCAATATCCATAAAAATAAAGTTTACTAAATAGAACCAAGCGCTAATAGGGATCAAAGAAAGTTTTTGAACAAATAATAAAAAAATCTTATATAGGAACAGAGAATTGTTTTTGAAGCAATCTACCTTCTTTAACTTAACAACTAACATTCTTTTTTTATTTGAAAAATATAGAGAAGTTGCAAGATGTTGTTACTACCATGAAACCATATAGTATTCATCCATATCAAATATTTTGTACAAATTTGTCCATGTAAATAATCGTTTTACATGGACAAATGAACACTTATTTACAGTGTCCACCCATAAACCCTAGTATGCAGACATTGCAAACTACCTTTTTATAAGGAAATTGTCGCAACATGTCTCTTCATGAGAAATGGGAAATATTATTCAACAAAGTACCAGGTTCTCATTGGGTAGATGGCTACCTATTTTACTCAGGGGTTGATGACATAATTTGTAGATGTGTAAGGGAGAATGAAATCCTGGACATTCTCAAGGACTACCATGATGGCCCTTGTGGGGGGGCTTTGTAGACTGATGAACCAACCACATGGTGTTACATATGGGCTATTATTGGCCTGTTATATTTCAATATGCCAAGAAATAAGTCAGAGGATGTGATAGCTGCCAGAGGATAGGCCAACACATCAAGTCTTATGAAATGCCATTACAAACACAGTTGTTAATTGAGCCATTTGAGAAGTGGGCCCTCAATTTTGTGGGCTCAATCAATCCTTCATCACATCAAAAATCCTACATCTTGGTTTATAAAGACTTTGTGACCAAATTGATCGAGGCAAGAGCACTTTCAAAAGCCACAAAACAATTTATTATCGACTTCTTGTATGAAGAGATCTTTGTCCAGTATGGAACTCCAAAGGAAATCATCATCGATGGTGAAGCATAGTTCACAGGAAATAAAATCAAGGTACTTCTCAAGAAATATATAGTTTGTAATCAGGTCACTTCTCCTTACCCCCACAAGCAAATGGGCAAGCCAAAACCACCAACAAATTATTGGAAAATATCCTTACTAAAATAATAGCTAGTCATCTTCTTGATTGATCTGATTGACTGCCCAAATCCTTGTGGGCTTATAGGACAACTTGGTGAAACACAATAGGTTTTTTCTCCATTTGATCTGGTATATGGTAAGTGTCCCATATTTCCCATTGAATTTGAAATAAGTACACTCGAGACTGCAATAGAGTTTGGTTTGGACTTAACAACAGCACAAAAACATTGGTTAGAAAAGCTTCATGAGCTCAATGAAATCCACTTGAATTCATTAAAACATATAGATCTTTTGTAGAAACAATGAGAAAAATGGCTTGACCAGCTGATCAAGAAATCCAACCCAAGTATTGGGAACTTCTGTATGATTCCCGATTTAAAGACTTCAAAGGAAAATTGTGCACTAGCTAGTTGAGTCCCTATGATATTGATACAATCTTCAATAATGGAACTATCAAGCTGGTAACTATAGACAGATAATGTACTCCTTTACTTGTGAATGGGCACTGTCTTTTCCTGTATCAACATCCAACCTCAAAGGACTCTTTCATCAAGCAAGTTGCCTCTCATCTTTGAATAGAAATATTGCCAAAGAAAGGGTAGTACTCCACACCTATAAAATCTCCACAAAAATATTAAAAGAGAGAGAGAGAAGAATAATTTTCCAACTGTGAAAACTCTCAAGAGCACATTTGGACATATGATAGGCGAAAACCAACTTGTTGGCACTTTCCATTTGAATGATTAACACACACACACACACACACGATATATATATATATATATATATATATATTCCGAATTCTGAAAACTCCCAGGAGCGCAGTTGCAGTTGGCTAGATGACAGGTGAAAACCATCTTGCTAGATCTTTCCATCTAAAAATAATAATAACATTAAAATAAATAAATAAACAAAAAAAAACTCATTTCCCAATTATTTTGTTTTGAATAATCTTTATATTCAACAATGTGATTTATATTCCATAGGAATGATGTTGTAATGTCCATAGGAAAATTTTTTGATACTCTTCAAGTAACAACATCATCAGTTGCTAACACTTGTCAAGTAATTTCATAATCAATTGCTGACACTTGTCAAGGGGCAACATTCTCAATTGTCGACACATGTCAAGTAACAGCACCATCAGCTGCTAACACTTGTCTAGTAATAGAATCATTGTTGTATACACTTGTCGAGCAACAACATCATCAAATTAGGCATGGTCTCTCTCTCCAACAAAACTTGGAAATTGTACCACAAACTTAGCAGCAACCTATGTACACACGCCAGCATCATTACAAAACATCATCTCAACGACCACCAACTGTACAACATTGCAACACATGACTCACACTATGAAGAGTGTGAAGCAACCTACAACTGTAATCATAAATCATGGATTAGTTAAAATTATGGTCCTCGACGCCCTAGGGAACACTCAACAAACATGGGAGCAATTCTTAGGATTGTCGAACAAATCAATAGAGGAACAACAAGGTGAAGATGGGTCAGGAGAAACAAATGAACCCATACATAGTGAAAAAAAGGTTTTTCTTCAGGATGATGATCCTGAAGAGGTCAAGGATGAACAAGAACCTGACAATCCCATGCCAACACCTTTGGAGGAAAATGAGGGAATTGGTACTCCAAATGAAGAATTCCAATTACCAAAGATGGAGGAAAAATAACCTACAACACCATCCACCTCTCAAAAGAGAAAGAAGCTTGTTGGAGAGTTTGTGGCATTCTTACCCAAGTGGAGAACAAGGTCAATGGGACTCAAACCAGAGGAAGCAGCCATGGTTACACCACCAGTGTTAAGAAGAAGGAATATCGTATATGCTCTGCAAGAAATAGGCATTGATAGAATTAGTGAACTTGATGAGATAATTTCCAAAGTAATTGGTGAAATTGGTAATGATGTGTCGGTCACACAAGAATCCGACACAAAAAACAAAAAAAAAATGATATTGTAGTTGTTACACAAGAACCCGTTGGAGTAATAAGTGACGCACCAATTACACAAGAACCTAGTATGAATGAAGAAATTGGCATTGTAGTTACTACACACGAACCAACTACAGAAGGATCATTTGGCAAGGAAGATGTTGTACATATAAAGAAGGAAGACAAGATTGATATTGTAGATGCTACACAATAACCAACTACAAAAAGAAGTAATGTGTCAATTACACAAGAACCCGACGAGAACCTAGAGACTGACACTGTAGCTACCACACAAGAACCAGCTATAGAAAAAACAATCAACACTGAAAATGATGTGAATACATAAAGGAAAGAAGGGAAAATTAGATCCCCAAGTGGTAAGAAGAAACCCTCCATTTTGGTGAAAAAAAAGAGCAAAATTGAAAAAGAAAATCAAAGGTTGAAACAAATGATTAAGGCTTTGAAGAAATGATTGAGAAGGTCACTTGGGCCTATAGAGTTGAACACTCCATCCAAGAAATGGAAAGAAATTGAGAAACCAAGGAAAAAATACATTCGTTAGAAGACGATCCTTAGGATACATAATTTAGGGAGTCCTCCGTGCAAATAGAAATAGAAATAGAGGAAGTTGGAGTTTCTACCCCCGAATTCTTGCAGGTAGAACTTGACAAATGGAAGACATTAACAATGTATTATCAGAAAGGTGTTGTTCCTTTGGAAATATATTATCAAGCCATCAAAAGCATGGAGAGAAGAATAACATATGACTTTTCTCTTTACAGGGTAGAGAAGGAATAGTGGAAGGAGAATTTGGAAAAATTGGAAGTTGCACATTAATAGGTGAAAAAACAAGGGGAAGAAAAATAGCAGATAGGATCGCTTGTTCAAGAATTATTGAATTGTCATCCACCATCCCTAGTATACACCTTGTTTTTATAAGAACAATTTATTAGTTTCCATATTACAATTATCATTAAAGGTAAGCCTTATCAGTTTCCACATGTGAAAGCTTTTTGGAAATCCTTATATGAAGTTGATACAGTCACACAACATTATTTACGTGAATTTTATATTCATTGTTCCATTATTACATTTGAAAGGAAATTCAACCCTACATCCTATATAGGGGACCTTCAATTGTGATCCTTTTTGTCCCACCTCATACATCAGGTTAAGTGGAAAAATTCTCTAGAGAATGTAGAACGAGCTCAGGCCACATGTGAATTCAAGGTTAGAGTAGAACTTGCTAATGCAAGTGAGTGTAATAGGGCTCAAGGCCTCATTACTAGATCACCTAACCTATCAAGGATGGTTGTAAATATTTAAACACAAGTCATTTATCAGTGTGGAAAAGTTATTAATGATATAACTACTAATTCCTTTCAAGGCTCCAAGAGGAGATGGAAGCTATCTTCACTGGCTATTAAAACAAGAGAACCCTTTGGGTACTTGAACCTACTAAGAGCCATGGGATGCCTAAACAAGTATCTACAATGTATAGAACAAAGGGGGTCTTACTAGATTGGGCTCAAATTTCACTTCCCTCTTATTTGGCTACCCCTATATCAATATATGCCACCATATGAACTGACAGAAATGGAACAATTTTGGGGAGTAGAGGTTAGAGTGTCAATCGTATTCAGGGCTCCAAGGGAAGATACATGGGAAGCCTATGAAATTATCATGTTGCATGAAACCTACTCATGGGAAAATCATGACCTCAAATGAAGTTGGTTGCATTGGGATATGCAGTAAGGCTAGTCGAGCGGAGATGTTCAGCCCATAAATTGTACCCTTTTGCCTTCTATTTACCCTATTCTAAGACCATCTTGATCTCCATATGTCACCCATTTTATGATGATATTTTCCTTATGACTCACATTTTTACCCAACAAACAACCTTTTTTGTGAATTTTATTATTTAAATGATAATATAAGAATGTTGAGAAGTTTCTACTTCGTTTTGGATTACTCATGTGACAGAAGATCTAGCTCAAGGAGTGGACATTATCGCATGACCCTTTTTGGTATGTTATTAATTATGATGTTTCTACTTATGGAGCTACGATGTATGATTCTTATGATCACAACGATGTTCGAGCATTTGGTCTTTGACCGATGCTTAAGAAAGGATGCATTGGAATCAACAAAAAGTGTTAACATGGTAATGGACTTCAGCAAGAGTCGAGAATCACCAACCATTATAATAAGTTGGAATGAATGTAACAAGTTATTATGTTTTGAACAACTAATATAACAACATGTATGCACAAGATATTTCACCCTAATTATGTATTAATCAATTTAAACATTATGTTGGTAAATTGGTCATTTTTCAGCTATGTATTTAGAGACTTTTGGGTCGCTTAGGGGTTTAGCAAGTAATAGAGGGGGCAAGGGTTATACCAGAGATAGAAGCAAAATGTGATATTTAAGATTGTTTGTACTATTTCTTTTTATAGTAGATGTAAGTTTCCATTGCCTGAGCATTAAATTATGAATAGCCTTTGCAGCCCTAATTGGTGAAGGAGGCCCCCCTTCACTATTCAGGTGTTGTAGTTTCATTTTTTCAAGTAGGTATATTGTAGGTACTCTAAAATTTCACTATATTTTGAAATTGGTTGTTGATCATTCATAATTCACATTTATATTTATTTATGGAGGATTGATTTACTAAGAGTGGGATTTTGTTGTATTGTCAATTGTTGTTAATCATTATTATTCTCGCAGATTGCCCTGATTACAATTTTTGGGTTGATTATTGTTATTTTGCAGACCGTTTTAACTATTATTGTTCATAGATTATTCTAATGGTTATTTTTCAGATTGGTTTAACCGTTGATACTTGCAGGAAGGATTTATTATCGATTGTTGTAGCTTATAGGGATTGGGTCATCAGTGATATAGGCTTTGTTCACATGTTATGATTTTTGCAATTATTTATGATTAAATATCTTTTCTTTGAATTCATAACAAATATACTCTCTTTTATCAAAGGCTTGTGATTGACTGAAACTATAGCTAAGATTGTGAAAGTGGATTGGATTGAATAGAATTCTTGTCTTTCATTGTTTGAGTGAGGTATGATTACAAGTGTGAATTTCCTTAGCTACATGATCGAAAAGCAAGGATCCACTGGGTGACTCAATGTAGGGTGTGACAAGACAGTTCCACTCTAGGTGCAATTTTGTTTACTCTAGGTGCCTCGTTCTGTTCCACCCCACCTTGTTTCACCCTATCATGCCCCACCACAGTAACTCTAATCTACAACTCATAATCAAGTAATAAAAGCAAGAAGCATAATCTTCTTCTCATCGAGTTAGTTGATCTCATCATTCTGCCAAAGTCCCGAGGCTGGAAATCATCATCATTAAAGAGGGATTTGTTGCCTGCATAGACTTAGCACGTAACCTTGAAATAACAGGTGATCTCTGGATTGGTAATTAATGTGAAGTGTTGTTTAGATTGTCCTAAACAAACAGTTTCAGACACCAACATACGTAACAAGATCTAAAGCATACTCATATCCAAATTTGAAAAATGTACTTCAATGGCTTGCAAGATATGAGAAACCATCTTCTCTAGTAGGAACGGTGCCAAGAATTCCTAATGAGTGTAGTGGTACTGCTAGTTTACAATTGTGTGGAACCAAGGTTTAGTGCAACCATCGCTTCCTTGAATATTTTCCTTAGTGACAATGGCCTACATGTCTTCTGTAATTATGCAACAAAGTTAATTTTAGACTTAAATGAACCTAGTACTCAATAATGCAATGGGATCTAGTAATAATCATGCAAGAAATTATTTTACCTCTAGCTTTAGTGTATGTTGTTCATCGAATATTGTCCATGATTATTTGTTCTCTTTCAGGAACTTTCAAGGATAAATATATAAAAAAAAAAAAATAGATCATCCACTTATGGAATCCACTCATGGATCCTTTTATCTTCTATTGCTTCTTGAGATGCAGACTCATCCTTAGTTACAATTTTGAATTTTATTCAAGGATTTGAAAAAATCCTTCTGGTAACATACCCTCCTTTACTCAACAAATTCTTGAGCATCTTCAAATTTTCTTGATGGTCTAGAGTTCCTGCATACAAATGTATTAATGCATAAAGCTTCTTACAACACCTGAAATAAGTGAAACTTCTTTACCTAACCTTTAATATTTCTACCCTTAATACTAAAGAGATGAATGAAATTATTTGTAGAAATAAAACACCCCACACTCAAAGAAAACTTAAGCATGTACTTGAACACCTCATGCTACTAACATCATGTTGTTATTATCTTATCATTTGACATAAGTTATGTTCTCCTTTCAATGAATCATAACCAGAAACAAAAAGATAAAAAAAAAAGGACCAAACTGCTAGTGCTCTAATCCCTCTAGCAACTCCCTAACAATAATGCCAAAAATGTCAATCAATTTAAATGTTTAAATCCTATTACATTTCATTATCAATCCAAGCTATGTAATCTTGTAATATGAGGACATTATATGTGGAGGATCAGATCTTTAATGATTCCTATGCTATGAAAAGAACTCTGCAATTTAATGCTTTAGAAAACACACTTGCAATAAAAACCAACCAGAGCAAAAATAAAAAATAAAAAATAAATACTAGATAGATTTTTTTGATCATTGAGTTTATGTTTACGAGAGTGATTTTTGGCATAAATGGAAGTCCTTTGTTTGAAAGCTTAAAACGGTTCTATGATAGAATCTAAAAAAAATCATTCTTTAACCTTTAGTGTCTGATTTCTGTAGGGAACCTTGCAAATGAAAGCATGTAAAGAATGATTGTAAACAATATTCAGGAAATTAACAAATGTAAATCAAGATTCTAATCTAGAAGGCAAAGACGGAAATTTAAGTATATTCAACTAACTAATCTAACTAAGATAACTTTGTTGCAACACAAACCAAAATAGGAGGGCCCATCCTAAATGATTTGCATTACAAGAGAAATTATAACATTGTTACTCAATTACACAAAATTTCTCAGAATAGCATTGCCTTTGTATTGAATAAATTGATTCATGTGTTTTACAATGAAATTCGTAAGTATGATAAACTCCACATAAACCATTTTCTCTCATGTTAAATTCCTTGCACTCCCCATTATCTACATTACACAGTATATATAAATTGTGGGAGGTCGTTTTAAGACCACAACCGACTCCCTTATTTTTTGGGTGTACATAGTTGCTTTAGTTGTAAAAATATAAACAAAGGCACGACATAACATCATAATACAATCTCAATCAATTGTTAAAAAGGATATCATGAAACTAGTTATTGTGGGATATTTACATGAGATATGATGTATGAAAATATCCTTTCCATCTAGAAATGGTATTGACTTGTTTCAACTGTTAACCCCTATGGAAGTGGATACCCAATTTTTTCTTGTGGTTAACTAAAGCTTTGAAAATGCAACAACACCTTCCTCCTCTGACTTGGAGTCAATCTGACTAACACCAAACCATCTTGGGGCACTTGACAATAGAAACTGTGTGGTGTGTTTCACCCTAGATGTGCACAAACATGCCAACCAATGATGGGATTATTAGATTTGTACTAGGATTATAGGATATGGAACCAATATTGGTAGAAACAAGTTCTAACTCTACTTATTCATTAAAAAAAAAAATAGAAATCATTATAATTTGACAATAGATTGTTGTGCACATTTTCATTGAAAACACGAGTGAATATGATAAAAGGCATAGTAATGAGATGGAAAGACGGAGTGAAAAGGATCAAAATTAGCACTTCTAACAGTGAAAAACACTTCAAAATGAAAGCTAAACAACCTATCAAGAGATTTATTTCTTTTGCAATTATGCCATTGACCAATAGGATTATGTCTTATTATCATGATTTCGTGGGCACTATATTAGATCATAAATTACTAAGTGGTTCCCATCCTTAGATTTGGAGTGAAAAACGCTTCAAAATGAAAGCTAAACAACCTATCAAGAGATTTATTTCTTTTGCAATTATGCCATTGACCAATAGGATTATGTCTTATTATCATGATTTCGTGGGCACTATATTAGATCATAAAATACTAAGTGGTTCCCATCCTTAGATTTGGAGGTGATAGGGCTTTAGTCTTAGGAGGGCTCAAGAAATCCAAAGAGATGTAGATGTATCAAAAAGACTTAGGAGGCCATTAGTAGAAATTGGGTGGTAAAACTAAACTCAGTAACATTATGGAAATGTGGAATCAAGCCTTGGTAGGATGTTTTCCTAGGAACAGCATGAGTAGTGAGGAGTTGACGAATTGGCTTAAGTTGAAATTTGAGTTGGTGGTGGGGGCTCCTCCACCCACCTTGGGTTTTTAGGTGGCCAAATAAGTAGAAAAACTATTGCACTAACATTAGAAGTGGGATCTCAATCCTTGTTTTCGAAAAAATGGCACATGGAATTTGATGCTTAATGGGCTAGTGTGAACATTATTTTAGTATGGGTACATATTTCAATATTTCCATTGATTTTATGTCCTAAGGAGATGTTCAAAGACATTGGTAACTCTTTAGGTGATTTTTATGAAACAAACTTATCCTTCCAAGAGATTAGGTATTATGGCACACTTGAATAAAGGTAATGTTGGAGGCACTTTGGAGGTGAGAAAAGGTTTGGCAGAGTTGAAGGATATTAGAATGGGAGTTAATATTTCTCAATTCATTTTGGACTATGAAGGTATATATTTCAAATGTGCACATTACTACTATTATAGGCAACTTGTTCAAATTGTAATTATCTAAGTATGGGGAGGAATTAGCTATCGAGGAAGCATCCAAGAGGTTTGGAGACATTAGAACATGAAAAAATCCAAACCATCAACATGACATAAGATATACAGATTCAATTGAATTCAGATGGTCTGGAATCAAGATTTTTTATAGCAAATTCTTAGAAAATAGGCACTCTATAGATCAAAGAACCCAAACTAGGACCCAATAAAAAACAACAAGAAAAAGAATGCAATTATGGGTAGACTCATCAATCTCACTTTATCAATAAAAGTATTTCCTATTTTTGTTTACTTGTTTATCATGGGGAAATGAGGATGGGTCCAAAGAACTGGAATCCTGATGTGATTTTCTTCCTAGTTTGTTTGGTATTAAAAGCCCCAACTACTGCTTCTTAAATCCATTCCCAGAATTGTAGAATGTGTGGATCCTAGAAAAGATCTAAAAGGTTCCATTGCTAACCCTAATTCGGATTTCTATATAGAGGTAAAGGGTGCATGGGACTCAAGTACTTTGGAATTGGTGAAGTACAATTTAAGAACTAGAAGTGCATGCACATTAAATTTTTCAAGGAAGTTGGTTCGGGGTTTGGCACTTTTTGAAGAGAAAATACCAAAACCCAATCAAAGGAAAAGGAAAAAATTCATTGTATTGCTCAAAAACAAGTATCCTTAGAATTCAAGTGTGGGAAACAATTATCCTTAATCAAGGATTTTGGAGCAAGTACCTCTTTCAAGGGTTCCAAATGATTTTTTTGACCCTCAATTATAGAGGAATGACCAACCCCTCAAAGAGGTTGATTGTAAAGAGATTAGTTAAAAATAATAAACCTTATTTTATTGTGGTGTAAGAGGTAATTAAAAATGCAGAGAAAATCACTCAAGAACTTTCTAAACTGCTAGGGAATTGAGACTTGTGTTTCATTGATGCCATTGGGAGATTGGATGAGGATGTGTCTAGATGGAATAAATGCTCCTTTTCTCTCATAATTTCTCGATCCTTTCTTATAGGACATGTTGTCCCCTTGTTCTCTTTATACGTCGGGAAATATATCACAATGTTAAATGCATATGGTATTTGTATGGACACGATGGACTATTGGGATATATTTTTCAAAAATGATAGTGTTCAAAAAGGATTGGTCATGATGGAGGGAGGGACTTAAATTTCACCTTAGGAGCATAGGAGGTCTAGGGATTGGTTTTTCAATGGAACCCTATATTTGGATATCTTATTAGAAAAATGGAAGAAACTTATCTTTTGGATATTAAACCTTCCAAGCTATCTCCCACTTGGAGTTAAAAGAAAGCGGGGGGGAATTCCTAAGAGACTTGATAGATTTTTAATTTTTTAAGCCTTCCTAAAAGGATCCATTATGATCAGATAATGGTCACCATTGTAGGGGAATTAAACCATAATATTATGGTGTTAGAAGTGTCTCTTGAAATAAAGAAACATACCAATCGTTTTAAACTAAATACATAGTGGATGAAGATGGAGGACTTTAAGGGGAAAATCAAAGTAATTTAGAAATATGTTAATGGAAATTTAAAATAATTTCCTACATGTCAATTCCAACAAAAATCTAAATATAAAAAAAAAGGTAGTTGCTAACTAGGCAAGGGAACCAAAAATGAAAGATAATAGGATTCTTAGAAAATTAAAGCAAGCCTTAGAGGTGCTTTATGATAAGGAATATTTTGGATTTATGGATGGGGAAAAAAATATGGAAGTAAAAATACTAGAATATAAAAGGACAGTACTAGAAGATAAAAGGAGGGTATTAGAAGATAAAAAGGAGGCATATTCTTTTGAATAAAGAAAAAGAATGGAGACTCAAGAGCAGAGCATTGTGGTAACATATTGGTGATGAGAATACAAAATTATTTCATAGGCATGCCAACTATAGAAGAACATAAACTTGATTTGTAAAATTGATAAGGAAGATGGCATATGGACTACAAATTTCAAGGACACAGATTTTGAAGGAGTAAAGCATTTTCCTTCCCTTTTAAAGGAATACAAATGTGATACAATAGATGAAGTGAATAGGATGTCAAACTCCTTTGTTGACTTTGTTGAAGAGTAGGATAATCAAGCCCTGATAAATGAGGTTGGGAAAGAAGAAATGCACCAAACTTCACAAAGCTTTTAAAAAGAAAAAAGTCCTAGGCTTGATGGACTACCTGTATAATCATTTTTGGGCTACTACAATTTTATAAAGGAATATTTATGGAGAGTGGTGGTGACAACAACAACTCAAGAAAAATGGTAGGATCCTTCAATATAATTTTCCTAACATTGATTCCAAAATAAGGTAATCCTAAAACCTTTTGAGAAGTTTAAACCTATAATATTATGCAATTTCACATACAAAATTGACTCAAAAGGTAATTTCTAGGGGATTGAAAAATATTCTCTCAACTCAAATCCATAGAGAACAATTTGGGTTCTTGGAGGGAAGGGAAATCCATGAGGCAATTGGGGCTACCTAAGAATGCTTACATTCAATAAAAGTTAGAAATCAAAGATTAGTGGTATTGAAAGTGAACCTATCTAAAACTTATGACAGGGTAGGTTAGCTTTACATTAGAATAATTTTAATCCATTTAGGATTTTTCCATCAATGTGTTGTCTTGGTAATGAGCTGTGTTTCCTCAATATCTATTTTTGCATTATTAAATGGAACAACAACCCTTTTCTTTAAATTAAGGAGGGTAATCAAATAAGGATGTCCCCAATACGGCCTTCCCTCTCTTTTAATAGTTCAAGGATTAAGTAGGCTACCCAAAGAAGTAGAAGGAAGCGCTCATATAAAAGGGGTTCGTATTGGTGCAATATTACACATCTACGATGATATATTGCTTTTTGGTGAAGGAAATAGAAGAGTCATTGAGAAATTCAAGGGCATAATAAATTTATTCTCATAGCAACCAAGATGGTGATTAATATGGAAAAATCCATGATGACCTTAAGGGGGATATTTGAGTAGGAGAAAGTCTTTATTTTTTAACTTTTTCCCTATAAGATTATTAATGTAGAGCGTGGTCTGGAGTATATAGGTTTTTTTTAAGCCAAATATGATGATACTTATATAAGCCCCATGTTAACCCTAAAACCCCTTATTAAGCCCTAGATATTGAGCAATTACATTTCTATTGTTATATTGTTATGTAGGCTAGAACCCCTCATTGTCCTATTTTTTTATAATTGTACCCCTTCTCTCATATATATATCTGTGTGTGTGTGTGTGTGTGTGTGTGTGTGTGTGTGTGTAAACAAAGGATACCTAGTCTTAGAATTATCAAATATTTGTATTTTACATTGATTTATTGTAAAGGGAGGTTTCCCCTTCGAAGAGGACTATAATTGTTGGTTTCCTATCATTTTTAAGGCACAAGGATCATAACATTTGGTATCAAATCTCGTGATCCTAGGGTATTGCTACTTCAAATAGGACATCATGGAGTTTTTTGTATAACATTTTATTGGGTGGTTTCAGATGGTGAAACTTTAGGATAGCATGAACACATCTCAGTTAATATCTAGTTAAAATTTAAGATCTTGGCTCGCTATATTCTTGGATATATGATCCAAACAAGTTAGGGTTTTTAAATGATCTTGAAATTAGTCTCAAACGGGTCGGTTCAGAATTTTTTCTATAATTTTTTCCTGATAGGTTTCAGATGGTGAAACTTGGACAGTATTGAGAATACATCTTGTGAGATATCTATTTCAATTTCATGTCTTAGTCACTATATTTTCAGGGATATGCTCCAAGGATGTTAGGGTTTTTTAGTGCTTCCAAAATCAGTGTCAAACATGTTAGTTCGACATTTTTGCTATAAAAAAAAAAAAAAAAAATGTGAGGATTCAGACTGTGAAACTTGGATCATATTGATGCAAGATGCAGTTAACATTTGGTTCAAATTTCAGATTTCATTTAGCCATGATTTTGGATATATGCTCAAGGGAATTTCAAGTTTTTGAATGCTCCTGATATCAGTTTCAAATAGGTCAATTTGGAATTTTCGCAATAACCTTTTATCTATGAGGTTACAAACATCGACACTTTGACCATATTAAGGAGAAAGCCCAAGGAACATCTAGTTCAATTTTCAAAATTTGGCTCACTATAATTTTGGAGTTATACCCTGTGGAAGTTAGTTTTTGTGAACAATACATAAATAAATTTTAAATAGGCCAGCTTGGTATTTTTGTTATATTTTCCTGTCTAGGAATTTCCAGACTATGAAATATTCTGGGATTTCAAGAGACATACATAAGTACATCAAGTACAAATTTCATAATTATATTTGAATAATTTTTCATGTAGCATGCTATACAAGTTTGTTGATGGGAAGAGGCCAAAAATAAATATTTGTTGGGAAAGTTACCATAACATTCACTTGACACGTCAACTTCAGTTTACACCTGTGAAATTTCATAAAAGTCATATCATAGTATTACATAACCAATTTTGAGATCTAGAAGGGCTCGATTCTCATAGATATATCAATAAAACTTCAACCATTATGATATTCTCCAAATTAAGGTACGTAACTTACTAGTTATGACCTTATTGTTGATCAAAAGATACCTTATTTTTGGTGATTGAAACTTATGATAAAGAGGAGTGGTATTATTTTCCAACATACCTCCAAAGAAACCTATTACACCAATTAAATCTACAGAAGGATCATCTTTGACTCGTGAAGAAATTGAAGACTTAGAATTCAGGTTATCTGCATTACAGAAGATAATTAATGAAATGGATGGTAGTATGTTGAAAAAGGTGGATTTAAGGGGTTCTCAAGAAAAACTTAAAAGAGAAATGGAAAAGAAGATGAATGAAAATAAGGAAGAAATACAAAAATTCATGATTGCCATGGAAAATATTCTCTTGGAGAGGCTTCGTAAAAGGGATGTGGAGATCCAAGGAAATCATGAACATAAGGAGAAGCATGTTGTTGAGAATAAATATCATATGGGGTGTGTGATATCACAATTGGAGAGAACAAATATTGAATTGCAGAACCATAATCATGAATTTTCAATCCAAGGTTCACATCATTAGGGCTTCAAGTTAACACCAAGGAACTACTACTTTCCAAAGATCGATATGAGTAAGTTTTATGGTAATGATC
Organism: Pinus tabuliformis; assembly: GCA_031772625.1. Classification (NCBI taxonomy): domain Eukaryota; kingdom Viridiplantae; phylum Streptophyta; class Pinopsida; order Pinales; family Pinaceae; genus Pinus; species Pinus tabuliformis. Next base: position 190,655,370 of record CM062816.1, read on the forward strand.
ATGTAACATGGATATTTCAAATGGAGCAATACTTCGTTATCCACCAAGTACCATCCTTACAAATGGTAAATATTGTATCCATGTTTTTAGAACAAGACCAACATGTATGGTATCAATGGGTTTGCGAAAGGAAAAATGAGTATGTTATATCTTGGTCCATTTTTTTCTAAACATAATGGTTAGCTTTTTCATTAGATAAACTAGAAATGGGTCAAGTCCCATACATTCTTGGAGAGAAATATCTCAAATATGTTCATCATTTTAACCTAAAGAAGGACCCTATTGCTACCAACATTATTTACATACGAGCTTTGAACATAGCTTATACTATAGACCTTCCCAAAGACTCCACCATACTCTATTGACCGACAAAACATATATATAACTTAGAAAGGAAACTACTACTCACTGCTACTAAGTTCGATTTCTCCCAAGGCCTTGTCCGGAGTCGTGACAATTTCTTCTATGTCGCCAACCCCAAGTTCCAGGTCTCGAATTGCAGCGACCGCGACGCCTTCAGCTTGAGGGACAAAGTCGTCCCCAAAACCAAAGACTTATTTCAACACCTCGACTGTGGTTGTCTCAACTTTGACTTCGATGGATTCCACCTTATGGCCCAAGCTCATCATGTCTGTACTTAATCTTTCCATGGTTTTATGTAGTAATTCCATGTATTTATCAAGACCCGACAACTGGGCATACAGAACCGCCATATTCTCATTAATTTATTTCACTATTTCCTTTATCACATGCTTACATGAGCTATCAACCATGCCCTCTAAGTTCTCATTGCGACCCAACCCAGCTTCACCACCACTTCCATTGTTAACCGATGTCATTTTCTTGGTGACTCTTCCATGAACTGACAAGATCCTATGATTAACCATCCACAACTAGCTACTATAGATAATAGCCTGGTTCATCGCCACATTCATTCTTGTATTTTTTTTCATAAATGATCATCAATTATGCATCATGGCGTAATATCTACCCTCCATCTCCTCCACCACTAAGACAATCCTGGAGCGAATTGCGATGGTACCTACCCAACCCACGAATGGAACTGTAATAAATTTCTAGGTAAATAATCGACGACAAAAATCCCACCTGTCACAGATCATGGCCATCAAACTCCAGCTACCACACATGTTCCATAACTTCCTATCAACAGCCACTTCTCTCAATGCACTGCAGAAGGTCATCGAGGTGATGGCCTTAATAATTGTTGGATTCATGTACTGCAAACTTGTACCCCATATATATTGCATCGATATGATAGATTTGTATCGTATCAAGGGATATTACATATTCCAACTGGTGGTTAGTTCGTAAGGAGCCTTGCTCTAATTCCACCCCGAGATTGGCTTGTGTGTCCACCACATGACTGTGGGCCCACAACACATGGAACATTTTAACATTTTCAAACTTTTTTAAAAGATAATTTATCCTTATAATGATTGGGGAGGTTTCAAATTTCAGGAGGTTCACATTCTCGGTGAACCTCAAGCATTTTTGGATTACCATCATAGAATCACCAATGATTATCAATTTCCTGATACCCTTAGATACGTTGATATTTAGACCTTGCCAAAGAAAACAAGATTTTGCTTGATTGTTTGTGGAATTTCCTAGTCCCCAAGCAAACTTTAATTATGCCTTTTCTTCGAGGTTTACTATCACCCCTCCTGCTCTAGTCTCCCCATTGGTCCATTTTTACAGAGGAATTGAAAAAACATTATGGGGATGTTAAGAGCAACACATTCTTTAGTCAATTTGTAAATTTTCAACAAGAAGCTCCAGTTACAAATCACATTCAACAATTCTATAAGTTGAGTATTAGAGTAAAGAATATTCCATAGGATAATTTGTTAGACCTGTTTTTTGGAACTTTAAAGGAAAACATCCAACATGAGGTGTGTCTCTTTAAACCTAAATCTATAGAACATGCTTTCAGTCTCGCAAGGAAATTTGAAATTAAAAACATGGCCACTATAAAATTGGTCACTAATAACTATAGCGAAGATCATGCTCTCTCTCCTAAACTGATAAGGTTGACTCCTCAACAAAGAATGCAGTGAGAAGAAATTATTCAACCATAACATCAAGTACAGTAATAGGTATAAATGAAGTGAGAAGAAATTATTCTGCATAGAATTTGAGGAAGAACAAGATCAATAATTAGAATAGTCACAAGATCTAAAGTTAGAAGAGATTACTCCAGCAATATCCTGTCATGCATTGGCTGGACAATATTCCACAAACCCTCAAGATAGAAGGATATATCAAAATAAAAAAGTTAACAATGTTGATTGATTCGAGTAGCAACTATAACTTCATTAGTTACAAATTAGCAAAACTTCCCAATTGTTTCACATATCCCACACCAGAGTTTCAAGTAATGGTTGTAGATTTTGGCAACATAAATTGTTGAAGGAAGTGTTACAGTATTAAGCTCAATATGGGGGAGTATTTGTTGGATAATCCCATGATTTCAATAAAAATGGGTGGTGTTGATGTTGTATTATGGGTTCAATGGTTACAATCATTGGGAATAATGACCTTTGATTTTCAATACCTCTTCATAAGATTTACCATAGAAGGAAAGGAAATGGAGTTTATTATCCAAGGTAAACCCTCTAAAGTGATAAGTTGTAATGGAATGACAAAATTAGTCAAAAAGGGGCACCATAGTGTAATGGCACAATTGTGTTCACTAAATGTTCAAGCATCAATATCATCTATGTCGAGGGATCTCCATAAATTTGTCAACAATAATCCCAATGTATTTAGATTATTCCCTAATGGTCTTCCACCTAATTGGGATCATAACCATGATATCCATTTGCAGCCAAAAAGTGTACGAGAGATAAATGTAGAATACAAAATCATACTAGAAGTAGAAACAATCCTTGAATCAAGGACTAAGCAGTTAAGTAACCCAACAGTTGTGGAGTCGCAAAAAGTGACAAATTTTCAAAAAGTGCCAAAATTTCAAGTCGTACCATCAAACAGAAGAACCTACCAGTGGAAGAGATGACATGGGAAGATGAGTTATTCTTTCGGAATCACTAGCAATTAGTCAAGTGTTAGGACAACATCTGTTTGAATAAAAGGGGCATGTTAAGCCCTATATAAGCCTCATGTTAACCCTAAAACCACTTATTAATCTATGGATATCGAGTGATTGCATTTCTATTGTTATGTAGGCTAGAACCCCTCATGGTCACTTTTTATTAGTGATGCACCCCTTGTCTCCTGTGTGCGTGTGTGTGTGTGTGTGTGTGTACACACACTATGGAGACATAGTCTTAGAATCATCAAATATTGTATTTTACATTATATTCATTATAGAATGGGGTTTCCCCCTTGAAGATGATTGTAATTATTGGTTTCTTATTATTTTTAAGGTGCAAGGATTATAACAAAATCAATATAAGATTGTGATTGGCAATGGTTGATCACTAAAATGGAGAATAAAATAGACACCTAATGCAATAGATGGGTATCAAGGGGAGGTAAATTGGTTTTGGTAAAGAAAATTATGGAATATATTCCCGTCTACTAGGTCCTAAAAGGTATTTTGGAGACTGATAGGAAACTTCGATATAAGTTTACTAGTATCCAGACCAAAAGAAAAATAATAATGAAGAGTAATAGCCTCTTGGAATAAGTTAGCATTACCAAAATCCATTCGAGGATTGGGCCTTCAAAATCCCATTCACTTTTTGAAGGCTCTTTCCACAAAAAATGAATGGAGGCTAATTCATGGAATAATTTTGTGATTTTAACTAGTAAGAGCTAAGTATATAACCTAATATTCAATAGAGGATAGGATCAGAAATACCCTCAATGATCTAGGGGATTAAAAATATGCTCAAAAATCAAGGTGCTCAAAATCACTCGAAACCAATACCAAATCATAGATCTCGTCGTTTTGATTCCAACAACGATTGAATCTCCTCAATCTTACATTGTATGTGAAAATTATCGCATTCCGAAGTTTTTGGCAAACAACTAAAAAGTTAACTTGCGGGGTTAACTGGGTTGTTGACTGGGCAAGTCATACAAGTGACATGGCGCTAACATCAATAGGTGAATGTGCATGTACAACAGACAAGTGGACTAATCATGTCCTAACACGTGGCCCAATCATACAGGTCAATTTGGTATAATTTCATTGTTTGTTGGATTTTGGGTTGACCAATTATGAGGCGTCGCATGGCCCAATGGCAGGGCTCCATGCGGCACCCTAGATTTTTCCAAAATTTTGTTAAGGGTATGACCGAGCCCGACAAGGGTCGACTCCACGACCTCTAGAAAAACAGGTCAAATCCTTGCCACTAGGCTACACAATTGGTTCTTAACCGTATGAGTGGGCACTTTGTGTTAAGGTGTAACCATCAGCACATTTGGGTGGGGGTCAGGCCCCTCGTTACATGGTACACCATATAACTACGCAAAAATAGAGTGGGGTGGGGCAGGCGATAAGCCCTCACCCTAGGCCATATTCAAAACCCACATGACTAGCATAAGGGCGGAGGTGGAGGCAGCAGGCAAATAAGCCCCAGGCCCTAGTCCCAACAGTCACCACGGAACCAACAGTGGGTGCGTCAGGAGGAGGGTTGGCACGTGGTGCACATCCTTGGCCATATGAACTCCACGTGACCGAAACCAAGGGTGTAGTTTGGGTGCAAGTACCCAGCTAACCGTCCTACATTTTGCCCCCATTTGTGAAGGAATCAACATTGATCCCAAGTCAATTTATCGCCTGGTAGTTCTACCAAAGGACGAGATCGTTTCCTAGTTAGCTATACTTGTCATTTTGAAGGACAAATAGCAAAGAAATGGAAAAAGAGGCCTAACTTGGTTATTTTTAAAAAAAATTAAGCCTAAGAAGATCTTCGATAGGGGTTTTTGGGTGTTATGGACACAATGGCAGCATTATTTTTGTGACTTGAGCATTTTATGTTGATGTAATTTACATTTTTAGCATATAATAGAAAGGGAAAACATTGAAAGTTGGACCTAGAGACGTAGTCCAGGAGGGTTGAACTTCGTCATCAAATTGTTGTTTGTGTGATGCTGCATATGGTATATATTTCTCTAGTTATTTGTATAAAACTTAAACAAAAAACACTAAGTTTATGTGCTTTTTCAAATTGATCCATTGCCCACAAGACATAAACTAGATTGCAAACTTTTTCAAGAAACCTTCAAGTTTTTAATTTTAGATCAGTTTGGTATCAGAGCATGGTTGTTTTGAAAGTTTGATTGTTTTTGCAAGTGTTTTTGAATGTTAACAAGGTCTAAGTTGAAGAGAGGAGAAGGATTGCTTGAAGAACCAAATCCTCAAATTGGTTCAAGGAGGTCACAAACTCCAAGAACTCCACCAATCATCGCACATGAAGAAGGATAGGAGCTAATGTTTGATGATGAGAGAAATTTAAAAAGGCTTTCTATGATATGTCTAAGATGGTGAAAGTGTTGTATTAAAAGAGGACAACAAGGTTGAAGGGAGAAAGTTCAAATCAACAAAAAGGTAATGGTGGTGATGGGAGAAAGCCTCCACCTCCACCTCATCCTTCACCTCCATCCTCACCTCCTTCTTCACTTCCTTCAATACCTAGAGACATTCCTCCTATATCTCCAAAAGGACATGCTAAGTCTCCTTTGCTTAAGCTTGATATCAAGTTTGATTGTCTATGAACAAGTGCAGCAAGATACACCACTTCCAAATATTGGCATGTACAAAATGTCAGTTTTGGAGAATGCAAAAGTCAAGAAACAAATTCAAGAGTTGCTTGAAAAAGGGGTCATTACGCCTAGCGCATCTCCTTGTGGGTCTCCTATTATTTTGGTTCCAAAGATGGATGGTACATGGCACATGTGTGTGGATTTTAGAGCTTTGAACAAAACCACAGTCAAGAATTGTTATCTTCTTCCTCGTATTGATGATTTGCTAGATCAGTTAAAGGATGTTGTTTATTTCACTAAATTGGATATGAGAAGTGGTTATCATCAAATTAGGATTGTTGAAGATGATATTGGAAAACTACTTTCAAGACAAAACGAGGTTTGTTTCAATGGTTAGTTATGTCATTTGGGCTTTACAATGCACCAAAAACATTCCTGAGAGTTATGAATAATGTGTTGAGACCATTCCTTGATGATTTTGTCTTAGTCTACTTAGATGATATTCTGATTTTTAGTAAGACTTGTGAAGACCATGTCAAGCATGTGAAACAAGTTTTAGATGTCTTAAAGAAAGAGAAATTGTATTATAATATGTCTAAGTGTGAATTTGGGAAAACCTCTTTGGTTAATATGGGTCATATTGTAGGAGGGGGTGAATTGAAGATTGGTCCCTCAAAAGTTGAAGTCATCATGAATTGGCCTAAACCCAACAATGTAACAGAAGTAAGGATCTTTTTTAGAGGAGCCCAATATTGGAGTATATAGCTAACTTCTCACTCATTGCAACACCACTACATACTTTGACAAGTGTGAAACAGGTTTTTCAGTGGGGAGGCAAGGAGCAGAAAGCCTTCGATACATTGAAAGAGAAAATCAGTACAACACCAGTTCTTGCACTTCCAGATCTTAAGCATCCATTTTAGATTCAAACCGATGCAAGTGATTATGCCATGGGAGTAGTTTTTATGCAGCATGGTAAGCCTATTTGTTATCATTTTGGAACCTTTACCAATGCAGTAATTAACTATCCACATTATGATAAAGAGTTGTATCCTTTGGTACAAAGCATGAAGAAATGGAAGAATTATTTGATGGGTAAAGAAATGATTATTTATGCTGACAATCAACCTTTGCAATATTTACAATTGCAAACCAAGATACAACAATCTAAAGATTTCAGATGGATGGGATTCCTACAACAATTTCATTTGGTAATCAGGTACAAAAAAGGTATATACAACAAATTGTTGATATGTTATCAAGGCCTATTACTAATGTGTCTGTCATTCTTAAGCATAACTCAATCATGCATGAAAGTTATATTGAACAATTTACTCAAGATGACGATTTTAAAGATGTTTATGAAACTTTGATTCAATGTCATAAGCGAAGCACACACTTCTCTTATTGCTAGTCACTTTGGTGTAGGAAAAACAGTTTCACAAATTCAGAGGTATTGTTATTGGCCTCACATGAATGAAAGTGTTTCAAGATATGTAAGAGGATGTTCCATGTGTGCTACTAGAAAGCCTAGCAATATGAAATTGGGTTTGTACGCTCCATTTCCTATTCCTTCTCATCCTTGGGAAAGTATTTCTATGGATTTTGTAGGGGGGCTACCAATGTCAAAGAAAGGTCGTGATTATGTTTTTCAACAAAATGTGTGTGTTGATGCCCTGTAAGAAACAAGTTACACCTGAACAAACCGCAAAGATGTTCCTCTAAAATGTAAGCATTCACTTTGGGTTGCCCACTTCTATTATTTCTAATCGAGATTCTTGATTTGTCGAGAAGTTTTGGTCAATTTTATGGGAACTCGTGGACACCAAGTTGAAGAAGAGCACTACATTTCATTTGCAAATGATGGCCAAACAGAAGTGGTAAACAAAACAGTAGTGCATCTTCTTCGTGTATATTGTGGTAAGAATCCTAAACTCTGGGATGAGCATTTGCATTACATCCAACATGCCTACAATCGTGCCAAGCATTCATCTATGCAAGTATCTCCATTTGAAGCTTGTTTGGGTTATTTGCAAAAGTCTACTTTGGATTTCATATTTGGTAAAGATATTGCAGTAGATGGACATAGTGATGTGGACAAGGCCAATAATTTCATTGAACAAATTCAGCTAGTGCATTAAAGAGTACAAGAGAAGCTTGAGAAAAGCAAAGCAAAGTACAAAGCAAGGCATGACAAGCATCGATTTGATTATGATTTCTAAGTGGGAGATTAAGTTTGGTTGTATATCAACAAGAAAAGACTTCAAGGTGAAGGTAAAAAGCTCAATCCAATCACATATGGTCCTTTCAAAATTTTGGAGAAGATTGGTAACAATGCTTTCCTATTAAATTTTCCACCTTACATGCAATTTTATTAAGTTGTGAATGTGGAAAGCTTGAGATTGTATGAGCCTCCAATGATTGATGATCATGAAGTTAATATTTAGATTCCATCTATTTAATATTTTGCTCTTGAATATTTAGATGAGTTGTAGGAACATACAATTCTTGACACGGGAATCAGAACTTCACATAGAGGCAAGGTGGAGTATCTTCGAGTGGGGCTCAAAGGTACCAATCCAAGTAAAGCAAGGTGGATTGAGATTGAGAAAGTGGGGGAGTTGTACCCTTACTTACTTTCTGAATAAAAATAGACTTTTAGCTTCTAGTTGGGAGGAGTGATCCAGGTGATCAAAAATATGCTCAAAAATTGAAGTGCTCAAAATCACTCAAAACTAGTGCCAAATCATAAAGCTCATAATTTTGATTCAAACAACACTTGAATCACCTCAATCTGACATTGTATGTGAAATTTATCACTTTTGAAGTTTTGGAAAACAACTAAAAAAGTAAATATGCAGGGTTGACTGGGTTGGCCGTACAGGTGACATGGTGTTCATGTCAGCACGCGAGTGTGCATGTATGATGGAAAGGTGGACTAATCACGTGATAATAGGTGGCCCAGTCGTACAATTCAATTTGGCAGAATTTCATTGGTTGTTGGATTTTGGGTTGACCAATTATGAGGCGCCACGTGGGCCTCAAGATTTGTCCAAAATTTTATCAAGGGTCTGATCAAGTTCGTTTAGGGTCAACCCTGCGACCTCTGACAGAATAGTTCAAAGCCTTGTGGCCATGCCACACAATTGTTTCTTAATAGTATGGGTGAGAACTTTGCATTAAGGTGTAATTGTCAACGCATTTGGGCGGAAACAGAGTGGTCGGGGCAGGTGATAATCCCTAGACCCGGGCCATATTAAGAACCCATGTGAGTTGGGGGGGGGGGGGCAGATAAGCCCTAGCCCCTAGTCCTAACAGTCACCATAGAACCAACGACAGGCGTGTCGGGAGGTGGGATGGCGCGTGGCACCCAGCCCTAGCCATATGAACTCCACATGCCCGAAAATGATGGCGGAGTTTGGGTGCGGATGCCCGGCTAACTATCCTACAGTTTGCCCCATTTGCGGCAGAATCAGCGTCAATCTCAAGCATATATGTTTCCTATCAGTGTCGCCAAAGAACAAGATTGTTGCCTAGTTAGCCATTTTTGTCATTTTTCAGGAAAAATAGCAGAGAAATGGAAAAATAGGTCTGATTTGAGCATCGTATGTTGATGTAATTTACATTTGAAGCATATAATAGAAAGGGCCAACATTGGAAGCTGGACCCAGAGACGTAGCCCAGGAGGGGTGAACTTTGTAATCAAATTGTTATTTGTGTGATGCTGCATATGGCCTATTTTTTTCTAGTTATTTCTACAAAACTTAACTAAAAAATACTTGTTGTGGGGAAAAGTATCCGACGCGGATGACCCTATCCCTACTCTAAAGGTGACAGTCTTTAGCAACAACTGAAAGTAAAGCTTTGATATTTTCCTTTATGAAAGTACAGAGAGAAGGAAGAAAAGATTAACCAACCTGGTGTCTTTCGCTTAGTCGATCCTTATCCTCTCTCTTTGTCTCTTGTTCCCAGCTCCCTGCTCTCTTTGTCGGTCCAGCTACACACAGATCCTGCACAAAACAAGAGAGGAAACTACAAGATACATGTACTCATAACTGATGCATGGATTAGAGTGAATCAAATATACAAGTAAATACAATACATCAATGCAATAAAAGTATATAGGAGAACACGCAAAACTTTATTGATAGAAGTAACAGGGTTCTGAGAAGGTTACAACCATTGATGGCTCCAATCCAGCAGCACCTCCCCAGCAGCAAGAACTCTCCTCTTCACCTCTAGTAAAACAATCACCCAATAGCTCTAACTGTAAACCAACAGCACCTCCTTGCTTTACACAAAATTCCAGCCTCCCTAGACCTCATAGAAGAGCTCTATATATAGGAGAGAAGAAGAGAGGATGAGTCAGCTTGAGACTGACATGAAGCTGCCTTGTGTCCTCTCCCTCTTCAGTTAATCTTCAGTTCTTGAGTCCACTTGGAGATCCTTGCTTACACATGGTGATCAAGTACCTCTTACTCATCACAGGGCGAATCTCATGAACCAAGTGTCAGTTTGGAAGCTTCCTGGGCAGTTGACACCTTGCAGAATGACTGTGCCACTTGGCCAATCTCGCCCAGCGCAGGTAGCCTTCATTAGATTTGACTTCCAGCGCAGGTACAAGGAGGAGCAGTTGCATTCCAGCGCAGATGCTCAGTGGAGCAGCTGACATGATCCAAAATTAGCCTGTTTTGAAGTGTTTTCAGGCGGAGAACTGATTGGAAGTGCTGTTGTTTGATGACCTTGTTCTTTTAGGGGTAAGAACAACATGTTTAGGGACTGAGGATCCCTGTAATTATTGACATTTCATGCTCCATGTCGCGAGGCACAAAAATGTCTATAACAATACTGAGTTTATGTGCTTTTACAAATTGATCCATCGCCCACAATACATAAACTAGCTTGCAAACTTTTTCAAGAAACCTTCAAGTTTGCAATTCCAAATCACTCAAAAAGAAAATAATGCCTAGCCAATCTAGAAAGTTGTTATCCATGTGTTCCATCTGATTGGAAATTGGTTAATTTGGAAAATTATAAAAGGGGATAAAGTGTAAATTGGCTTGACCCCCAAGTAGGGAGAAAATGCATGCATATTCTTTCTCTTTGGATGACTCGGGAGTTAAGGAATAAAGGGTATTATAATCTTAGACAAGCTGCAAAATGGTCAAGGTCCACGACACAGTACTAATAGTGGTTATGATGGGAGGAAATTGATTTCGGTGCTAAGTATGTTAAAAAAAGGAAAATATACATAAATCTCCTAACAAAATGAAATGTTAGGCTCAAGGAGAATTGGATCCACTGATCTTGTCATTGGATCCACCCTAGCTTATGTTCCCATTTTAGGTTCCAAAGCTCTAACAGAAGAAGGAATAGAAGACCAACATACATGGTGGTGGAGAAATCTTTGAAAACTAAAATTCCCAACAAAAACCAAGGGTCCCACATGGGATGTTCTTTAGAAGAGTAATTCTATAGGGCCAAGATGGTGTTTTCAATGTCACCAAGTAGAAGAAACTATAGTTATCTTGTGTTGGAATGTCCATACTCAACGAGGTATGGAAAGCAGTGGAAATATTAATGGTGATTAGGAATCTTTGGGAAGGAGGAAGTCTTGAAGAGGCCTTTAGAACTTGGTGTAATAGTAATAAATTCCCAACTCTATAGCACTTCCACTTAACATGGTATGGGGAGTATGGCTTGCTAGAAATCTAAAATTGTTTGAAGATAAAGAGACACTTCCTCTCAAATGTGTTGTGTAGTCCTTAAATATTTTAAATGCCGACCCATAGGTGTAGGAAAAATATATCTTTAATATGCAAGGGGAAGTGACTATAAATAAGGAAACTCTATGAGTTTTTTTTCATGGTGCTTCCTCGGGGAACCCCTCAACGGGAGGCTCATGATATAGAAATTACGATGTAGATTTGCAACTACTCATGAAGTTTTAATCAAAATCACAAGACACAAACCTAATCTACCGTTCTGTGGACATTAATTCACAATCCATAACAAAAATTTTAAACATGCAATAAGAAATAACACACATGCAACAAGTATTTTTCCCGAGGAAAGAAAACTACTAAAAATCCTGATGTGTACTTGCATTAAATCAGAAGAATAAAGATGTATTACAATTTCTTTGCTCAACTGAGCACACCCTGCAAGGTCATAGCCTATCTATTTGCTCACTTAAAGGCTCTGACACAAACTTAGTCAAATTTTGCCTATGCTTGAGCTCCTATTTCCTTGTGTTGTTCTTTGAGAAAATTAAGCCTCTATTATTTAGTAAATTAATCAAATTGATTGCGCAATTCCTTTAGGTTGATCCTTTGACTACATGCAACACTTGTACACTCAAGACTAGTCTACAACTTATGTTACATTACCTTGGAATATCCATCTCAACTAGGTAACTCAAATTCTCTCTATGCACTAGCTATTTTGGGTTGATTGATGAGTTAACTAGATGATCACTAAATTTGTCTGAAGTCCCATTGCTTAACTGACCTTCCATTAGTTCCTCCAAAAGTTGGAACTAGTTTAACTAAAAACAACCTGAGATAACTGACCTTGACTGCAACAAATCAGAAATCACACATGTTGAACTGAAATCTATCTCCTCCAACTCGAATTTACTGAGTAAACTGGGTGACACAATCCATGTCACACAAGTTAACATCATCCAAGTTGTCTGTTGATGTGGAAATTCAATTTTCTCAATTTAATTAAGGCAAAATCAAATTGAGAATTTCTTGTTGCATTTTTCAACACTCCCTCTCAGTAAGAAAGGGATTATCAACTGCCCCTATCCTACACCTTTAGAACTCGAACTTCCCTCTTGACAAGGCCTTTGTCAAAATGTTAGCCTCTTGCCCCTCTTTCAAAATTTACTACAACAACATTATCCACCTTTGCACTCAGTCCTGCAAATGGTGATATTGAATATCTATATGCTTGGATCGATCGTGAAAATCAAGATTCTCAAAGAGCTTGATGCAACTATGATTATCATACGAGATCATAATTGGATCCATCATTTGGCCAAACAATCCAACAAGTATCTTTCTCATCCAAATTTCCTAACATGTTGCTTGACTTGCAGCCATGTATTCTGCTTTTGCTAAGTTGAGCACCATAGATCTTTGCTTCCTATTGTACTAGGAAACCATTGTAGACCCAACACTAAAAATTCCACCTGATGTACTCTTTCGGTCTGATGGACTTCCTACCCAATATGCATTTGTGAAGCCACACAACTTCTCCCTATGTCCGTGTATACCATAGTCCAAATTGAGTAGTGCCTGAGAGGTACCATAGAATATGATTAGTTTCCCTCCAAAATAATTTGGTTGGCCTAACCATAGCTTGGCTCAGCTAGTTGGCTGCATAGCACATATCTGTTCGTGTGTTCACAAGATATATCAGTGAACCCACTAGTTGTCGATATCTGGTAGCATCCACTTCTTCACCTAAAGTGGCATCATCCTTCCTCCAGTTGGTTGCTAGAGGTGTCTCCATGGGTTTGCAACTATCCATGTGGAACCTCTGTAGTATCTCATTTGCGTACTTGTGTTAAGAGACAAACAATTCCCCATCGCCTTCCCATACTTCCAACTCGAGGAAGTAGTGCATGAGACCCATGTCCTTCATTTCAAACTCCCTTGCAAGGTCCTTACAAGATTTGATTAGTTGTTCATCACTAGTTCAAATCAAACCATCAACACATAAGACAATAATGAGCAATTTACCTTCTACCAAGATATGATAGAGGTTTGCATCCACCTCACTTTTGGTAAAGCCCAAACCACTGAGATAGCTATCAATCCTAGTGTACCAAGCATATGGTACTTACTTGAGACTGTACAACGCTCACTTGATTCTGCACACATGAGACTCCCGATCAAAAGTCTCAAAGCATTATGGTTTCTCGATGTACACCTGCTCCTCAATAAATCCATTGAGGAATGTTGTTTTTACATCCATCTGGTGTATCTTCCACCCCATCTCCATAGCCAAAGAAATAATTGATCTAATGGATGATTACCTTGTTATAGGAGCAAAGTTATCCTCATATCCAATCCCTTCAAGTTGAGAGTGCCCCTTGGCCACAAATCTAACCTTGTACTTCTCTATGCTTCTGTCTATTGCATACTTCACCTTGAAGATCCATCTCGAAGCCACAACTAATTTATCTGCTGGTCTTGGGACCACTTCCCAAACAATGTTCTTCACAATGGATTTTTATTTCTCGACCATTGCATCAACCCATACATGTTTCTCTACTGGTTCCTCGAAAGAGGATGTCTCAGTCTCTATAAGCTCAATCATTAGAGCCATGTAGCCAGTGTACTGATCTGGTGACCTTCTCTGACTACATTGATTTGAAGGATCACCTACATTCTCACTCGCATCCTGCACAAGTCTCACAGCTTCCTTGGTTCTTTTTCTGCCTTCTCTAAATGGTTCTGCTTGATTGGTTGTCTCCACTCTCTTCTCTTCATTTTTTTGTTGCTCCACAACTTCTTAAGGTTCCTCCTTTGGAGCTAAAAGCTCCTCTTCTAGTGGGATCTTAAGCTCCCTTTCAAGAGAGCACCACATGGCTTTCTCCTCATCAAATTTTACATCCCTTCGCACAACTGTCATTTTAAGGGATGGCAAGTACACACGGTAGTTGTGGGGAGTTTCTGTGTAACCCAAAAAAACCCCCAATTTTATTGTTGGCTCTAACTTCTTCCTTGATTATTTGGAGACATGGTAAACAGAGGCTCTAAAAATCCTGAAGTGCGACACATCCAGTTTTCTCCTTGAGAAATCCTCCTCTGATGTAATCATGCCCAGAATCCAATGAGGACTTCAATGTTTGAAGTAGACTGTTGAGTTGCATGCCTCAGCCCATAAGTGCATATGTATGCCTTGGTCTTGCAACATCGCCCTTGCTTCTCCCACAATTGATCTAGGTGGATGTTGGTGGCCACCCACCTATCCCATTTGGACCCCCACAACTGTCTCTTTCAGTCTTCTCAGTTTCCTAAATTGTAGCACAATTTACTATTTTTAGCAGTTTTTTCGGGTCCTGAACTTCCGGAGCCATTTTGAGGCCCTAAACGACGTTTTTTGGGAAATATGGGGGCAACATGGGTCAATGGACCAATGTTTCCCTCCCCAAAGTGGTAGTGCTCGGATAGATATTTCTAACGAGCTATCGTACACATCAAATGGATATCATATGCCAAAGTTACGACCCCGGGAAATTGATGTACCAATTTACCCAAACAGGGCCCACAATTTGGCATTTCATCTTCTAGGGTTAGGTTTTGGGATGTGAAAGGTTTTCCATTGTTTCTCAACAATAAATAGGCCTTCGAGCCTCATTGTAACACAGTTCAGAGGCATGTAGCCACCACATCTCTTCTCAGAGATAAGCTACCATTGCCCTAGCTGGTTTATTTCCATTTCTGGTTGTAAGCATATTTCAGTATTTTCCATTAATGAAATGAAGTATTATTTCCGCTGCATCTTTGTGTATATGGTTATCTCTGTATTTTTTTGCGTTCCTGTTTAAATCCGGATCAGTGGTATCAGAGCGGTCTGCTTTTTCTCTGTTTTTCTTTGCATGTCCCCAACGAGGTCGGGATATAAGGAGCTAGGGCTTGAACTAGTTGAACCTTTGCAAGACCAGCCTCGCAAATCCCGACGGCCTCCCATGGCGGATGAGAAGAAAGACAAGGGGGCAGGAGATCCTATCAAAATCTTGCTCGAAGAAGCCCTCGAGCGGCAAAGGAACGCAACAAAATACAAAGATAACCATATACACAAAGATGCAGCGGAAATAATACTTCATTTCATTAATGGAAAACACTGAAATATGCTTACAACCAGAAATGGAAATAAACCAGCTAGGGCGATGGTAGCTTATCTCTGAGAAGAGATGTGGTGGCTACATGCCTCTGAACTGTGTTACAATGAGGCTCGAAGGCCTATTTATTGTTCAGAAACAATGGAAAACCCTTCACATCCCAAAACCTAACCCTAGAAGATGAAACGCCAAATTGTGGGCCCCGTTTGGGTAAATTGGTACATCAATTTCCCGAGGTCGTAACTTTAGCATACGATCTCCGTTTGACGTGTACGATAGCTCGTTAAAAAGAGCTATCCAAGCACTACCACTTTGGGAAGGGCAACATCGGTCCATTGACCCATGTTACCCCCATATTTCCCAAAAAACGTCGTTTAGGGCCTCAAAACGGCTCCAGAAGTTCAGGACCCGAAAAAACTGCTAAAAATAGTAAATTGTTCTACAATTTAGGAAACTGAGAAGACTGAAAGAGACAGTTGTGGGGGTCCAAATGGGATTGAAGGCTTCCGAATCAGATGCATGTTCCGACCCTGAGCCAGAACCCGACAAGGGGAATGGTAAAGGGAAGCAGATCATTGATGCGGATCTCAGCGCCACTGTTGCCACCGCCAAGATCTAGAAAATGGCTCGAAAATCCAGAGGAAGGGGAGTGTCTTTTCCACTCACAAATGTGGTGAAGGGTTCGCCGCTGCAATTCATTGTCGACAGTGGCAGCCAAAAGAACCTCTTTTCAGCAGAGGTCATGAAGCGGTTGGGCCTACCGACTACACCACACCCACAGTCGTACAGTATCGGGTGGCTTCATGAAGGACGAGATCTCAAAGTCTGCCAGCAGTGTCACCTTCCCTACAGCGTCAAGCCCTTCACAGACGAGGTATTGTGTGATGTTACACCTCTGGATGTTTGTGATGTACTATTGGGCCAGCCATACTTGTGGAGGCGACATGTTGTGTATGAGTCAAGGCCTCGCGTTGTCATTATTTCTTTGGGTGATTCATTATACAGGATACCAGAGGTAGCCCCACCTAGTGCCACCTCTTTGATCACTGCCAAGAAAGGCAACAAGCTCATCTCATAGACTAGGAAATTTATTTTCTGTCTGGTTCGCTCCCAAAGTAAGGGGAAGATCATTGCTACATCCATGACCACTGCGAAGGGTTCCTCCAAGCAGCAGCAGCAGCAAAGGGATACGGTCATCACAGAACAGAAGAACAACTTCTCCCCACCCATAGGGGTACCACACAAGCTTCAGGTGGGCAACAAATTCTGGTTGCATCTGCAGAAAGAACGCCTTACAAGAGCCCATCAAAAGCTCCAACCACACCGACATGGTCCTTACGGCATCACCAAGGCTATGGGAAACAATGCTTTGGAGAACAGCATTCCTCCATTCCTTCACCTGCACCGAGGGTTCAATGTGGACCGTCATCGACCATGCTTCCCACCATTACTGGACACATCAGAGATTGCAGAACATCTCACTAGAGACCCAGCCCAGCAGAAGCTTCCTCATCTCAGGGAGGAACTCAACGCAATGGGGACCATTGCTTCCTAAGGGGGGAGGAATGATCCAGGTGGATGTTGGTGGCCACCCACCTATCCCATTTGGACCCCCACAACTGTCTCTTTCAGTCTTCTCAGTTTCCTAAATTGTAGCACAGTTTACTATTTTTAGCAGTTTTTTCGGGTCCTAAACTTCCGGAGCCGTTTTGAGGCCCTAAACGACGTTTTTTGGGAAATATGGGGGCAACATGTGTCCATGGCCTAATGTTTCTCTTCCCAAAGTGGTAGTTCTCGGATAAATCTTTCTAATGAGCTATCGTACACGTCAAACGGAGATTGTATGCCAAAGTTACGACCCCGGGAAATTGATGTACCAATTTATCCAAACGAGGCCCACAATTTGGCGTTTCATCTTCTAGGGTTAGGTTTTGGGATGTGAAGGGTTTTCCATTGTTTCTCAACAATAAATAGGCCTTCGAGCCTCATTGTAACACAATTCAGAGGCATGTAGCCACCACATCTCTTCTCAGAGATAAGCTACCATCGCCCTAGCTGGTTTATTTCCATTTCTGGTTGTAAGCATATTTCAGTATTTTCCATTAATGAAATGAAGTATTATTTCCGCTGCATCTTTGTGTATATGGTTATCTCTATATTTTGTTGCGTTCCTGTTTAAATCCAGATCAACAATGCTATGGTTCTTTCTCTTAGCCACCCCATTCTGTTGTGGGTTGTGGGGTGTTGTAAACTCTCGTTTAATGCCTTCTTTTGCACAATTTTTTTTTAATTCATGCGAAACGTACTCACCTTCGTCATCACTCTTGACAGTCTTCACCTTCTTATCGGTTTCTTTCTTAACCAGTGCCTTGAATTATATGAACTGGGAGAATGTCTCATCTTTCTTCTGCATGAAGAAGATCCAACACTTCCCTGATAAGTCATCAATAAAAATGACAAAAAAATTGTGCCTGGTAGTGGAGGGTGTCGAGAAAGGTCCACAGACATCAGAGTGGATCCTTTCAAGGACTGCATGTGCTTTGTTGTCTTGATCATGGAATGTGGATTTTGTGTTCTTCCCCAAGGTGCATCATTTTCATACATCCTATTGCTCAAGTGCTCCTTTGGGGAGGCATGTGGTTATCTGTTGCATGATCTTCAGGGCACCATGATGAAAATGGCTAAGTCTTTTGTGCCAAATTTCACTTACATCATGACTATGCACCTTCTTCACCTTTATGCTTAATGCAACACAATATTCCACATCTAGCTTATACATGTTCTTCATACGAACCTTGATCTGCTTCACTTGTCCCATGGCTATGTGTCTGAGGAATGTCTTTCCTTTGTTGAAAATCACATCATAACCATAGTCTTCCAATACTGTAATAGAGATGAGATTTTCTTTAGGCCCGAAACGAACATGACATTCCTAAGTCTGAGTGGGGAGCCCAACTCCCTATGAAAGGTGATTTTACCAATCTCAGTCGCGCTATATATTTCGTCTCACCCCATCTCGATGTGCATCTACAAATCTTTTTCTTTTGGGTCACTGAAAAAATCTCTACACCTTGTCACGTGGAACGATGCACCTGAGTCCAAGTACCACAAACTCCCCATGATTGTGTTGGCCATGCATGCAATGAGGGTTTTGTCAAGCTCGAACTGTGAAGCCAAGGCTTCACCTATTGCTCATCTTGATGTCTTCTTACTTGCATTTTTTGTGGACACTTCGTGGCATAGTTCCCAAATTCATGACAATGGAAGCATTTAATTTTGGACAAATCTTTCTTCTTTCCCCCTTGCTGGATTATGGTTTGGATTGAGATTTCTTCCCTTTTCCCTTCTTTTCCTTTCCATCCAATGCAATTTTTTCTTCATCCTCACACTTCGATGAACTCTTGTCTCTGGTATTCTACCTTATTTCCTCTTGTATCAAATCAGACCATAATCATTCCCAATTCGGAAGGTTCTCCCTCCCATTCACTGAATCTTGATAGCTATGCCAACTCTTGGGAAGGCCAGAAAGGCTAGGCTTACCAAGTATTCTTTAGGGATAGTAACACTGACCCCGCCAAGTTCATCATGACACTGTGTAAACTTGCTCAAATACTACGGAATTGTGTCATTTCTTTGCATCTTGATACTTTGAAGTTTATCCTTGAGTGTCAACTTCCTGTGGTCACTATTATTCTCAAACAATCCTGTCAGTGCTTTCCACATTGCGAACGGAGTTTCTCTTACGTGGAGATTTGAGCCAATGTGATCCCATGTTCCCTCCAATATTATTATCCTCACCTTGGCTACATCTTTCTTCCACTGAGCAATATTATGGTCATCAGATGCTTGTCGTTTTGCAACATATGACTTGATGTATTCTAGCAATCCATTTTCATCCAATACCGCCTCCATGCAATCCTTCCATGCAACAAAATTAGAGGTGCCTTCCAAGGCATACTCTAGCTGATCCAAATTGGATCCATAAACGACTGTCATAGAACCATGACTATATCGGGATGAAACAAATCCTTGAAGAATCCAAAACAGCAATCGAAAACACCCTGAACCAGTGGCCATGGTAGCCGGCGTGGAACGACGAGGACCTCGGTCAAAGCGCACTGACCAAGGCCCATGGAGACTGCGCAGGAGGTCGATGTAGCCCCTGGGAGCCCCGGATTGGGAAAAGGAGTTGGTTTTCGATGCACGATTAGCACTTGGTGCTAATCGCGCATCGCTGGGTGAACAGGGCTGAAATGGTAGAGCCTTAAGCACTCAGTCACGTTGGGAGCCAGAGGACTGTGGGTGGAGAAACGAAAAGCACCATCGTACGAAGGTGGGACCCACAACCTGGAAACCGGCGGTTTGATCGGGGCGCCCTTGAACGGTAAGAGGTTTTGGATGAAACGGAGCGATCACACTCAACGATCAACACGTGGTAGCGGAGGTGAGATAAAAACCGCCGTGATCGCACATTATCGGTCGAGCAAGTCAACCGTGCTCAGCATGCGTATGACGTTGGATCTGGAGGAGCCTAGATCGGACGGCTGAGATTGCGTCCGATAGACAGAGCGGAATTGACAGGGAATTAAGTCGTGATTTAAGGGGATTTGGGATTCGTTGACCGCCAGGGTGGAGAAAGAAATGAATCGACGAACAGGCTGGTGTTGTTCCAATGAGGACACGTGGCTACTTCCCAAGCGTTCATGCTGACACTGAACAGGGAACTCCAAGCACGCAAACGGTAGGCGAAGCGACGTAGGCAGGAGGGGAACCGAATAGGCATGGAGGTCGAATGGCTAAAGCCATGAACAGAGATAGCCGAATGGAGATTCAGAAAGGGAGAGCGAAGAGTCCAAGTGACCAAGAGAGATAGTGAACAATGAACCCTGAGAGGAGGACAGAGCACAGAGAGCAATAAAGCCAAGCAGAGGAGACAGAGGGCCGAGCTAACCACAGGCAGCATCGAGCACCAGAGAGCTTGAAGAATCAAGCCTTCCCATAGAGGAATCTATCTGGATTGAGCATCACAGTTGGCTCTTTCCACTATAGACCGAGGGTCACAGAGCTGGTAGGAAGAACAAGAGTCTATGTACTCCAAGTGGCTTGGGGAATCCAAGAACCACCCTGCCAAGAAAAATTTGCTTCAGGAGAACTCATATTGAGTCCCTGCATTGTAATTTCTCTACTGAAAGACACAATAAAACAAGGCCACCATTGAAGCTGGACTGGAGATGTAGCCCTGGAGAATAGGGTGAAATCCTTATTAAAAACTATTTGTGTCTTTGTGTTGCTTACTGTATTTCTCTACTGTCTTTCCATTTATTTTCTGTGTATTGGCAATCTGATCGATCCGTTGTTTCAATAACACAGAACACACACACCAGCACATGGGTCTGTAATACTTTTGTTTAATAAATCTTCAACTGAGGTCACTCATAGGGTGATTATCAGATCAAGTGGTATCAGAGCTCTAGGCTGTAAGGTTAGACAAGCTTGTATTGCTTTAGCAATGAATGCTCACTAGATCAAAGCTCAAATTAGGAGAAGGAGAGTTGGTGGAAACTAATCCTGAAATTGGGAGAGTCTATTCTCGGAAGACAATGTCAGAAGAAGGTTCTATAGGGCCAGACTCTCAATTCATAGAAAGTTTCCTAGCTATAAAGTCCATGGTAGAAGAAATGTATAGGGACTTTAGAAAGCATAAGGGTGAAGATTCATCATGCTCTAAGCAAGATAAAGAAGAAGATGAATCTCATTCCCATGACCACTCCAAAGGAAAGGGGAAAGAAGAAAGCTTCCCTACACCTCCTAGTAGCCCTGTGCATAATAAGAAGGCATCTTTGATTAAGTTAGATGTTAAATTTGATTTGCCTATATATGATGGAGAGATAAATGCTGAAAAGTTGGACAATTGGATTAGACAAATTGATGTGTATTGCAGAGTACAAAATATAGACTCAGACAAGAGCAAGATTCAGCTGGCAAGCCTTCGCCTAGGGGGCACTGCCTTGGTTTGGTGGGAAGGTAGAACCCAAGCTGATATGAGGAAGCATGGTAAGACCATCTCTATCTGGAGTGAATTTATTACTACAACCAAAAAGCAGTTCTATCCATTGGCCTACATGCAACAAGCCATGATGAGTTGGCAAAATCTTCGGCAGTTGAAAGGGCAAAGTGTACAAGGGTATACTCAAGAGTTCCAAAAGAGAGCATTGATGTTGGGTATTTCATTAGACTCACCAGAAACTCTTTTGAAGTACATTGGTGGTCTACACAGCTACATGAGGCATACCATCCTCATGTCTAATCCCACTAGTATAAATGAGGTATCTGTACAAGCTACTCATCTAGAAGCTAGAGGAAATAATGGAAATCCAGAAGTTGGGGGACTATACCAACCCACTTTAAGCAAGAGCAAGGAGAAAAGAAAGCAGAAATGGAAAGCAAGAAAGGCTAACACTGCACAGAAAGGCAAAGCTTCATGCACTCACTATAAAAAGGAGGGGCATGATGATGAGCACTGTTGGATTCTGCATCCAGAGCTGAGACCTAAGAAGTCTGAGGGCAAGAAGAAGAAGACTGTTGTAGCTATTCAGAAAAATTTGGGGTCAAACTTGGGAGATGAAACAATCATTGCAGCCACAGGTATAAAAGGTAAGAATTCTGAAGCATCTACTAGTAATTCTGTTCAATCTGTTATTGATGAAGAACATGAGAGAAAAAGGCATGAGCTTTTCCATATTCGAGTTGTTTCCAAAAATCAGAAGATTTATACTTTGTTTGCTAGTGGCTCACAAGTAAATTTGATTTCTGAAGCAATTGTAAAGAAATTGGGATTAGCAACTACACCTCATAAGAAGCCATACACATTAGGATGGTTGAATGATAAGGCACAACTACAAGTGACTAGACAGTGCAAACTCAAGTTTTCTTTTGGGTCAGCATTTGTAGATGAGGTTGAGTTAGATATAATTCCTCTGGATATGTGTGGAATTGTTTTAGAAAGTCCTTACTTGTATGATAGAAAGGCTATTTTCTATAGAGCCGAGAACAAGTATCTACTTGTTAAAGATGGAATCGAATACTTTGTAAGAGCTCATAAGCTCAAGAATAATTATATTCTCATAAACTCAGGATAGATGAAAAGAATGATAAATTCATGCAAATAGTTATTACTAATGGTTGTAAAGGAAAAGAAAACTGATAAAACCAATGTATTTGAGGGCTGTAATTTTGATCAGCAAGCTGATATAGAAAAGACTGTTTCAGAGTATGATGTCTTGTTTCAAGAAACTCAAGGTCTGCCACCCAAAAATGGAATAGTACATGATATTATTTTGCAGCAAGATGTTCCTTTGCCTAACATTGGGATGTATAGGTTATCTGCTTTAGAGAATGTTGAAATCAAGAAGCAGGTGCAGGAGTTGCTCGAGAAAGGGTTCATCAGGCCTAGCACATCACCATGTGGGTAACCAATCGTTTTGGTGAGAAAGAAAGATGGCTCATGGAGAATGTGCATTGATTATCGAGCACTGAATAAAATAATGATCAAAAATCGTTATCCCCTTCCTCGCATAGATAATCTTTTAGATCAATTGAAAGAAGCTGTTTATTTCACCAAGCTGGATTTGCACAGTGGATACCATCAGGTCAGAGTTGCAGAGCAAGATGCATGGAAGACTGCTTTCAAAACAAAGCAGGGATTGTATGAATGGTTGGTTATGCCTTTTGGCTTGACCAATGCCCCTGCTACTTTCATGAGATTAATGAATGATGTACTCAGACCTTTTCTTGATGATTTTGTTATTGTGTATCTGGATGACATTCTGATTTTTAGTAAAACGTGGGAAGAACATTTAAAGCATGTTAAGCAGACATTAGATGTTTTGAAAAGAGAAAAACTTTATGTTAAACTCTCCAAATGTGAATTTGGCAAAACCTCTCTAAATTATTTGGGTCAGATAGTAGGGGGAGGTGAATTGAGAATAGATCCCTCTAAAGTGGCAGTGATTGTAAACTGGCCTAAACCAAAGTCTGCTACAGAAGTGAGAAGCTTCTTAGGAGCAGAACAGTGTTGGAGGAAGTTTATTTCAAATTTTTCTCAATTGCAACTCCCTTACATGCTTTGACAAGATTGAATAAGGTGTTTCAGTGGGGAGGCAAACAGCAGAAAGCCTTCGACTCCTTGAAAGAAAAAATTAGTACAGCACCTGTACTAGCACTGCCAGATCTACAAAGACCATTTGAGATCCAAACTGATGCCAGTGACTATGCCATGGGAGCAGTGTTGGCATAGCACGGTAAACCCATATGTTATCATTCTGAGACTTTTAATCCTATAGTAGTCAACTATCCTACCTATGATAAAGAATTGTATGCATTAGTTCAGAGTGTGAAAAAGTGGAAACATTACTTAATGGGCAAAGAAACAATAATACATACTAATCATCAGCCACTTCAATATCTACACTCCCAAACTATGTTGCAACAATCAAGACATTACAGATGGATGGGTTTTCTACAACAGTTTCATTTAGTCATCAGATATAAAAAGGGCATACATAACAAGGTTGCAGACATGTTATCTAGACCCATTATAAATGCATCTACCATACTTAAGCATAATTCTGTGCTGCATGAAAGCTACATAGAACAGTATGCTCAGGATATGGACTTTAAAGATGTATATGCAACTTTGAGTCAAGGCAAAAGAGTAGAAGAATTGGACTATCATGTGAAGGACCGACTCTTATATCATTGTGGGAAACTCTGCATTCCACAAACTAAGAGAGCAAAGATAATTAGGGAAGCACACACTTCTTTGATATTAGGTCACTTTGGGGTAAGTAAAACAGTTGCACAGCTGCAAAGGTTCTGCTATTGGCCAAGAATGAGTGAGACAGTTTCTAGATATGTAAAGGGGTGTGCTATGTGTGCTAAAAGCAAGCCCAGCAACAGAAAACTAGGCTTGTACACTCCATTGCCAGTTCCTTCTCACCCTTGGGAAAGCATTTCCATGGATTTTGTTGGAGGACTGCCTAAATCTAGGAAAGGTCATGATTATCTATATGTTGTTGTGGATAGGTTCAGCAAAATGTGTATTATGATACCCTGTAGTAAACAAATTACAGCTGAACAAACTGCAAAATTATTCTTTGAACACGTATGGGTTCATTTTGGATTACCCACTTCTATTATATCTAATCGAGACACCCGATTTGTGGGAAAGTTTTGGTCCACTCTGTGGGAACTAATGGACACCAAATTAAAGAAAAGCACAGCTTTTCATCCACAAACAGATGGCCAGACAAAACTAGTTAACGGGACAGTGATCCAGTTACTGAGAGGATATTGCAGCAAACACCCTAAGCTTTGGGATGAACACTTGTGTTATGTGCAGCATGCTTACAATAGAGCCAAACACTCTTCTACCCAGAGATCTCCTTTTGAGACCTGCTTTGGTTTCATACCAAGGTCTCCCTTGGATTTTGTCTTTGGTAAAGATACCATGGTTGATGGACACAGTGATGTGGACAAAGCAACTAGGTTCATTGAACAGATCCAGGAGATCCACCAGGCAGTACAGGAACAGCTGGAAAAGAGCCAGGCCAAGTACAAGGCTAGGCATGATAAGCATCAGATGGAGCATAGTTTTCAAGTTGGAGACCAAGTCTGGCTGTATATCAGCAAGGACAGGATGCAAGGTGAAGGTAAGAAGCTAAAACCTATCAGGTATGGACCCTTTAAGATACTTGAGAAGATTGGTGAAAATGCTTTTCGCCTTGATCTGCCAGCTTACATGCACATCTACTCAGTCATGAACGCAGATTGCTTGAGGTTGTTTGAACCTTCAATAATTGAGGACCCTAAAGAGCAGAGTCAATTGCCTTCTGTTGATGACCTACTAACTGAATATCTTAATGAGTTGCAGGAAGATACAGTGCTGGACAGGAAGGTAAGGACGACACGCAGTGGACAGGTGGAATACCTCAGAATTGGGCTTAAAGATTCAAATCCGAGCAGTGCGAAGTGGATTGAGATTGGACAAGTGAGACAACAGTTTTCTCACTTAGTCGATGCTTGAAGAAAACTAACTTTTGGTGGTCCAAAAGCTTTTCAGTTGGGAGGTCGTGATCCAAATCGGATCCATAAACGACTGTCATAGAACCATGACTATATCGAGATGAAACAAATCCTTGAAGAATCCAAAATAGCAATCAAAAACACCCTGAACCAGTGGCCATGGCAGCCGGCACGGAACGACGAGGACCTCGGTCAAAGCGCACGGACCGAGGCCCATGGAGATTGCGCAGGAGGTTGATGTAGCCCCTGGGAGCCCCAGATTGGGAAAAGGAGTTGGTTTTCGATGCGCGATTAGCGCTAATCGCACATCGCTGGGAAAACATGGCTGAAATGGTAGAGCCTTAAGCACTCGGTCACGTTCGGAGCCAGAGGACCATGGGCGGAGAAACGAAAAGCACCATCGTACGAAGGTGGGACCCACAACCTGGAAACCGGCGGTTTGATCGGGGCGCCCTTGAACGGTAAGAGGTTTTGGAGAAAATGGAGCGATCACACTCAGCGATCGACGCGTGGCAACGGAGGTGAGAGAAAAACCGTCGTGATCACGCGTTATCGGTCGAGCAAGTCAACCGTGCTCGGCGTGCGTATGACGTTGGATCTGGAGGAGCCTAGATCGGACGGTTGAGATTGCGTCCGATAGACAGAGTGGAATTGACAGGGAATTAAGCCGCGATTTAAGTGGATTTGGGATCCGTTGACCGCCACGGTGGAGAAAGAAATGAATCGACGAACATGCTGGCGTTGTTCTAATGAGGACACGTGGCTACTTCCTGAGCGTTCATGTTGAAGTCGAGCAGGGAACTCCAAGCACGCAAACGGTAGGCGAAGCAACACAGGCGGGAGGGGAACTGAACAGGCATGGAGGTCAAATGGCTAAAGCCATGAACAGAGACAGCCGAATGGAGATTCAAAAAGGGAGAACAAAGAGTCCAAGCGACCAAGAGAGACAGTGAACAGTGAACCCTGAGAGGAGCACAGAGCACAAAGAGCAATAAAGCCAAGCAGAGGAGAGAGAGGGCCGAGCTGACCACAGGCAGCATCGAGCACCAGAGAGCTTGAAGAATCAAGCCTTCCCATAGAGGAATCTGTCCATATTGAGCATCACAGTTGGCTCTTTCCACTGTAGACCGAGGGTCGCAGAGCTAGTAGGAAGAACAAGAGTCTGTGTACTCCAAGTGGCTTGGGGAACCCAAGAACCACCCTGCCAAGCAAAATCTGCTTCAGGAGAACTCATATTGAGTCCCTGCATTGTGATTTCTTTACTGAAAGACACAATAAAACAAGGCCAGCACTGAAGCTAGACCGGAGACGTAGCCCTGGAGAATAGGGTGAACTCCTTACTAAAAATTGTTTGTGTCTTTGTGTTGCTTGTTGTATTTCTCAGTTGTCTTTCCATTTATTTTCTGTGTATTGGCAATCTGATCAATCCGTTGTTTCAATAACACAAAAAACACACACCAGCACATGGGTCTGTAATACCTTTTATTTAATAAATCTTCAACTGAGGTCACTCATAGGGTGATTATCATATCACTAGCCTTAGTCCATTGAAGGTCATCTTCTCAGCTCTGAAGAAATCCTACTACACAGAGCTCTAAAATCGAACCTCCTAAGAAACAAATTCAAATTCTTGTTCCAATGTGAATCTTGCTCTGATACCATGTAGAAATTACGATGTATATTTGTAACAGCTCATGAAGTTTTGATAAAAATCACAAGAGACAAACCTACTCTACTGCTCTACAAAAATTAATTCACAATCTAGAACAAAAATTTTAGACATGCAATAAGAAATAACACACATGCAACAATTATTTTTCCCAGAGAAATAAAACTGATAAAAACCCCAATGCCTACTTGCACTAAATCAAAAGAATAGAGATGTATAACAATTTTTTTGCTCAACTGAGCACACCCTACAAGTGCATAACCTATCTCTTTACTCACTGAAAGGCTTTGACCCAGACTTAGTCAAATTTTGCCTCTGCTTGAGCTCCTATTTCCTTGTGTTGTTCCTTGAGAAAATTAGGCTGCTATTTTTTAAGAAATTCCTCGAATTGATTATGCAATTCCTTTAGTATGATCCTCTAACTGCATGCAACATCTCTACACTCAAGACTAGTTTACAACTGATGTTACATTACCTTGGAATTTCCACCTCAACTCGGTAACTCAAATTATCTGCATGTACTAGCTATTTTGGGTTGATTGATCAGTTAAATGGATTATCACTGAGTTTGACTGAAGTCCCACGCTTAACTAACCTTCCACTAGTTCCTCCACAAGTTGGAACTAGTTTAACTGAAAACAACCTGAGGTAACTCACCTTGATTGCTACTAATTAGCAATCACACACGCTGAACTATACTTTATCTCCTCCAACTCGAATTTACTGAGTAAACTAGGTGACACCAGCCATGTCGCACAAGTTAACATCATCCAAGTTGTCTGTTAATGTGGAAATTCAAATTTTCTCAATTTAATCAAGGCAAAATAAAATTGATAATTTCTTGTTGTATTTTTCAACAAATGAGACATATTATAGTTATCTTCAAGCATACTATAGTTATCATCATATCACAATATTTATTTTAAAGTTGGAATTGGTCAAGAAACCTACATTTTTTTGTTAATTGGTAGCTTTAAATTTGATCTTGAATCTTGGACAAGAATATCGTGTAACCCAATTACAAATTTTTGCAGCCTTAAAGTTAGTTATACAATGGAAGCACAAAGAAAATGATCTTATGAATTGTAATTACAACTTGTGTATGATGAAATTCTTTATCTATTGACATCTTTCTAATATACATCTCTATGGCATATTTAAAAGGACAAGAGCAATGTTGTATATGGGCTCTCAAAAGTTGGAGTTGGGTTGAAGCGAGGACCCCGGATTGTTTCACTAAAATCTAGAATGGACAAATTAGATGATACAGTCATGAACCATGGACTTAACTATATTCATTGCAGTTTCAATCTTCATTTTTATATAATGATAGGGTTCCAATGATCATTAGATGAAACGTTAATGTACTTTTCTCAATGTCATTTCATTTCTTTTTGAAGAGGCTATTAGTTTAATTGATTAGGAACAAATCCCCCTTATTAGGGTGTGAGCTGGAGGATCACCTCATTAAGTCAATGTTAATGCAATGTACTGCGAGGTACGAAACTACCGCCCCCCACACACTCGAGGCGATGGGTGCAATGGCCCTTTGCATGATGATGGACAGAGTATTAAGAAAATGTGGTAGCGAGAGGACGGTAAGAGTTTTAGTCTGTAATCACCCTAGAAAGAAGTGTAGTGAGCACCAGAACGACCGAGTACAAGGAGACTAGAGCGGTGGGCTGGTGCAATGGCTCCCTAAGCAGTAGAGAACCCACCGTCTGCAAAGGAAGGGAACCGGGTATGTTATTGGCAACCTCTCTCATCTCATTATGCTACCCCTGTTTTTTCTGCGGGAGATGGAAAGAAAATTGGGGAAGGAGTGTAAGGATGATAGGGGTTGGGGGCGTAGGCTAGTAGTGATAGTCTGCTTCTGCCTTTGTAATCCGTCATGCATCCTAGCCATCTTGCTCTGTTTCAAACCTGGGGATTTGGCTATGGGGATAATGTCTTTCTGTACACCCACATTCTGGGAGGAAACCTTTGTCTTTTGGCCATGCACAGCCAAACGGGGGATTGCATGGACTTGGGAATTGGGGAGAAGGAGGAGAAACACCGCGGGCATGAAACCTGGCAAGGAATTGAGATTGGTTATGGAAGAATGGGAAGGACGGTAGACGATGGTTGTGTTACGGGGCTTTGGGATGGCTTGTCGCCTGTGTTGGGCTCCCATTTTCTTGTCGGGCTGGCAACAAAGGGAAATTAAAACAGGTTCGGTCAATGGCCGGAAGGCAGTTGGGTCTCTGTAACTGGGACTGGGGGATAATGCATGCATGAGCGATGCTAAGGGGGGGCTTCAATTGGGACCTGGACCCATATGTGCAGGGCCTCTTTGCTTATCCCGCCTGCGACCATGAGGGGCATGCAACTACAAGTATTAAGGGGGGTGTGAAGTTGGGGGGATGGAGCAACAAAATCTTACCACCTATATACATGAATTTTGTAGTAACATAATGAAGATTTATGATCAATTGAATGCTTTGTATGCAAAGAAGGTCTGCCGCATGGTAAACCCACCCCAACACAAGGAAATTCTAGGACCAACTAGGTTATAGTTTATAAACCAACTTATCTGCCTCACATTACAAAGGGTTGGGTCGATGAGATCATGGCTCGAACAGCAAAGACCCAAGGCCGAGGTAAGAGGCCACAGGAGGCAAAGCACGACATTGAACCTGGCTCTTCGAGTGGCCGACGAGGTCGGAAGTATATTGAGCATTTAATCAGTGAAACGGCAATCGCCTATCGGGAGCGAACCAATAAAGAAATTAGAAAAATGTTAGAAGAATGGGAGCTAGAAGTGAAGAAGGAGATTGAGATGGATATGAAGCTGGAGGACTAGAGAGTCCTTGTCCCGAATCCTGGGAACACAAGAGGGAGAATCACCCAGTTCAAACAGACCCTATACTATACTAGTTGATGAAAATCCTGTTGGGAAAGGAGATGGAGAAAATCTCGGTTGGCATGGCAGTCATGGTCCAGGGAATGCCAAACTACAAGCAAGAATTTTGGAAGGTGCAGTTTCAATTGCACAAACAGGACATACGCCTTGGTCGAATTGAGCAGCACCTACCATGCATTATGATTCAGATAGAGTTGCCCGGATCGAATGTCAAAGATCCAGGACCGGTTGAATCAGCGTCAGCTGAACAACATGATTAGCATGCCTACTTATTGATAATTTTGTTTATATATGCGGCTAGCTTTTAAATTTGTCTATGCATTTACATATGTATGTAGAACTCTAAAGTATGGAAGTGGAGAGGAAACTGAAACTTATATTGCTTGGATAGAGAGACTTCAGATTTTTTGCTACTAGATGGCATATAATGTGGATGGGTGGCCAACATACTTGGTTCCCACTAGGCAAGTTGAGGCCACCTAGCCAGTTTTATGTGGTGTTAATTTGCTTTATATTAATGAAAAAGGGGGATCTACCAAGCTTAACAAAAAAAAAAAAAAAATGATTAGGAACAACTCACAATTTTTTTGGAGATAATAAAGTGGACATATAAATGTCATTTAAAGGGATTAAAAGCGCTTATGAATGCCAAGGCATATGACAATGTATTTTTCTAATACCAATAAAAAGACTGTTTTTTTCCTTCAAGAAAAACCAATTTCCTCCTTATATAGGTTCAAAGGGTTTAATTTTGAGGTTGATTCACTTTAGAAAGAAGGGTTCACATTAGATATTAACACCTCAATGGGTAAGAACGGAATGAATAGAACAACTATTTCTAAATCAAAACTTTCAATATATAAAATCTGATCATGTGTGAAATAATGCTTATTTATTTATATTATAATATGTTTTCTTTGTTTATTCAATTATTAAGATAATGTTCTTATTAATATTTTAAATAATCAATTTAAAATAGTGTTTAAATAATAATAATAAATATATTTTTATTTTTATACTAATTTTGTGTCGAGAGGTACTCTTCAACCCAATAGGGCACACAGATTATAATGTAATATAATGTCTTGTAAACATTTTAACTTGGTCAAAATAAAATAAAAACAAAAATAACCTTATGTTAAAATAAAAATAGCCTCAAACTAAAATAATCAAAATAAAATTCTAAGTTGTTGTTGTTATTGTTATTATTATTATTTGTTGTGTAGTTAAGGTAAACTTGAATTGGTTACTGATAGTTTTTGATTTTTAGGTTTATATGAAATGATATTTTAATGTCCACAAGACTAAAAAATAGTCTATGGGACAATCAATTCCTTGTTTTTCACCTTTTGCACTTCAATCATTTTCTTATTCATATTGATGATGAGTTGGTCCAACCTTCCAACAATCCCCTCGCTCAAAAGACAATGCCAAGAAACCGATGCTAACATATTCCCATAAATTTCTCTCATGTCTTTGAACGCATCACATTCCAAAATGAAATGTTTTTCCAATTCCACTGCCCAGACGTGCAAAATGTACACACCCGTTCTTCTGAAGCTTCTTTAGGCCTTCTCCACCGTCCTGTTTCACACCAAAGTTGATGTGAGTTGGTTCTTAATTAAGCAATAAGAATCTTTTCCCTCCACGGAATGATAGCTCCAATGTACTCTTTTTGTTGGAGATCACACGTAGGGTTTAATTCTTCAATGTAGTACTTCTTCTTTCTGCCCAGCTCTTTTCTCCATACCCGTTTACGAAATTTCTCCATAAAAAAATTCTTTAGCTCCTTGCTATTTGTGGGACAGGCATTGAGGTAGATATTCCATTTTGCATCCATGTGTACTTTTGTCTCATCCATGTTTTATTCCTTTCACTCATGTCTTCATTGAAGATAACATTAGGCCATCTACCTACTCTCATTTGCTCAATTCTTTTTAGATATCTTATGAGCCGCACCATAGCAATTGCTTCGATGGGAGTTGCTCCTATTTCACTCAACATTATCTCATAAGGTACCAAATTTTTATTTTGAGCTTGCTCATGATCAAGCATTTTTGGATTTTCCCAATTTGTTTCCATTTTGAGACGGGGGTGTTGCTAGCCCAAAATTCATACCCATATAGCATCATTGGATAAATTAGGAATCCAAAAAGCACTTTAATCATTTTCCAATCCCATAAATTTGCCTCTCTAAATCTGTTTCGAAGAACATATAATGCTTTCCACCCTCCTAAAATTCTCTTCTTTCTGCAGTCCTCCCAATTAATTTTGTTGTTGAAATCAATTCTGAGGTACTTGTACTCATTTACTTCTTCAATAATGTTGCCTTCAAAGAAGAACGTATGTTGGCTCTACTCCCTTTTATTAGAGAAAATCATTATTTTGGTCTTGCTAGTATTGAGTTGCATCCCCACTGCTCTACAAAAATGCTCAAGGGCGTATAGGTGCATCTGCAATCCATGGGCCGATATAGAAATAATACAAGATCATCAACATATAAAAGAAGCTTTATCACAAACTCCCCCAACTGAACACCATCTCCACCTTGCATATTTATCCACTCTTTCTATTTATCAATATATAAACCAAAAAGAGTAGGGGATAGAGGGCAAATTTGCTTGACTCCGATGTCACTTCTAAAGCTTTCTAAAATACCCACTGAGGTCCTAATTTTGACTTTCACCTCTTCATAAAGTCTATGGACAATGACTTTATAATGCAAAGGAATTTCAAGTTCTTCCATAGTATTGGCTCATGATATTCATGTGGAATATAACCTACTTAAAGAGGGAAATTAAAACATTGTAGATCCATCTTAACTCCAGATCTACCAAGCGTAAAGAGATACAAATTTCTTTTAGAAAGAAAAGAAATTTGATCCCTCTAAACTCTAAGTGTTAGCCTCACTCTCGCATTAAAAACAATTCTAAGTCCAAATAATTAAATTAATTAAAATCATGAAAGTTAGGATTTAATCCTACCTTTCTAGACTGGGTTTGTTCCTCATGGTTAGGAGTCAGTTTAGGCTTAGTTGGTTGAGATTCTCTCCAACTAGTTAGGCTCCTAGATTAGTGTGTTGTTGAGATATTTTCTCAACCAAGTTTGTTCAAGATAGATGCACTATCTTGAGACAACTTCCTCATGTATGTATATGTATCATAAACATTATTTTAATAATTAAATTCATGAGAATGAGAGACTACGGGAAAGTCTCTCATGCCTTTTCCGCCATGTCTAATTTGTGTATATATCTGTTGTTTATTGTATTAATGTTTTATTAGTTGATTTAATTCCCTTCATGTGGTATCAAAGCGAGGAGGCTTAGAGGCTTGTACAGTATTCCATATAGCATGGTTTGTGCTTGAAACCAAGTGTAAGGAACCAGAGCCATGTAGAGGCTATGTACAAACTCGAGAAGAAGTCGCACCAAGGATCTTTGAGACATCGTAGAGCAGTCGTGACCATAAGACCAGGATAAAGGGTTCATCCGATGATTCTACCAAGGGGATACCAACTCTCGAAATCGAACCAATTCTAGAACTCGTAGAAACATTTTTCCGTCAAGTACACAATGGTTTTGTAGTTGAAATACGGATCGAATTCGTGGATCGTGCTTTCATAACGAAGCACACTAAACAATCTCGTTATAAATGAGAGGAAATAAATCAGACAGAGAATCCCCACGCGCAACAGCAGCTCTTGTTTTTTAGTTTTGAGCCTCAAATTCCTCATGAAGAGTTGTAGGGTTTCAAGCTTTAGGCTTAGAGGTGCCATTACTGAGTTCAATTCTATTTTCGATTTCCCAGTTATTGCATTACAAAATTAGTCATAGCTATTCCTAAATTCGCTAGGTTTTCTACTCAACGCATCTCTAGTATATAGTTGTTTTATGTTGAAACTTTGGTTCTGCAATTGTGAATAGTAGTAAGATGGATCCACCCACATGGAGGTGTGCATGTTCGCAAGTTTGGTATTAATCGATGTGGTGTTGTCCCGCATGAATTTAATTCCTTCTCAACATCCCTCAAGGCAGCTTTTGCCTCTGTTAGTTTAGCAGCAGCTTCCAACATCTCTGCAAAGGGCATGGTTGTGCCAATTACTCTACATTTGGTAGAGGATGGTGAATCAGCTTTCCGCTCAGATACTTCAACATGATGGGCATCATGATCAGTATTGATATAAGTGCCTCTGTTCATGTTGTAGCAAAATGAAGAACCTATTGCAGTTGAACCATCAGACCACGAAGATCACCGTTGTCACTTTGACTTTGAATGAAAATTTGAACTTTTAGAACCAGAGTGTGCTAATTGCGCTCCCCCTGTTGAACGTGAATGAGGAAAGCTCGGCTGACTACCTAAATTCGGTTCACTACTTAAACTCACATCATGTAACGGACTTTCATGCTGATAACCCTTACTAGTGTTCATTGTTGAGAGATTTAGGATGGCTTGTTGCATTTCCTTTAATATGTGGCAAATTTGGGACTGGTTATTATATGTTGTTTGAATGGTGGGATGGAGATTTTGAATCCACGTTTCGCAACAGTTCCCCAAAACTGGTCCATTTGACGCTCACTAAACCCTACTTCGAAGCATTGCACCCTTTCCATTTCTGCCAGATCACACGTCCACCTCAAGAGAAGATAATGGTGTGGATTGGTTGCGGTTTTGACTAAAATTGAAGGCGCTCTTGGATAAGTGCAGTTGTTGAGTGCAGACTTCTTACAATCCTGTTATCATAGGAAATCTGAGGTGGTATTAACATCAGATTGAGCCGAGATTTTGATATTGAACTCTAGAGAGAAGCAGTTGTTTAAGGACTCTGTCTCTTGGGTTTTCTTATAGATCTGCTACTGGTCATATGGTGGTACCAGCATTGTATTGAGCTGAATTTTTGATATTGGTATTGTTAGATTTCTTCAATTGGTAGATTTATCATATATTGCAAGCATAGAGCAGAGGCTTGTGCGTTTGTGAGGAGAAACAAAAATGCACGCAAAATTAGATTCAGAGGTGACCAGTTTGGCACCTTCAAACTAGCTTTTCTAAAGTGATGTTTTTGGAGTAATAAGGGTATGTTTTAATATTTTGGAGTGAGAAGTAAGAAGTGATTTTTGTACATTATGGAGGGATAAAGAGTATTTCTAATGCTTTATGTAATGGAGTAATAAGTGATTTTGTGGAGTCATAAGGTGCATATTTTTTAAATTTGGAGCGATAAGTGAATTTGTTTGAGTGAAATTCATTATTGTAATCCAAAGTAATATTTTACTTTGACAGCGATTGAGTCACTACAGGCAGTTTTTGAAGACAATTTACTTCCAAAGTTTGCAAGTGTGACATTCTCATTGAGAAGTTTCACGACAAAGTTGTGACATTGAAGAATGATGTACTCCAATAATTAATAAAATCATTATTTTTGTGGTGCTTGTGTCCTAGATGTGCCCAAAATTGAATAAGGGGATCTTAGGTATACCGTGTGTAATGAATGCATGTGCATGACTTGTGTTCAGATTATCAAAACGCTCTCTTTGTATTATGCTTAAACAACTACATGCACATAAGCAAGCTTAAGTATAACGCTTAATCAAGCTACTGTAATCAAGCTTAAGTACACAAGCACAAAGCATCACATCATCAACTTGATAAGATGATCTTCCAAACAAGAACATTTTACATCATATAATCAAAGAAATCAAGTTAAGGACACTACAAAATCAAGCATTTCAAGCCAAGACAATATCAACATCATCAACACTTTTTGTATCAACAATTTTTAACTGAATTGTACGGGTGAATTCTCGGTTGTAATCGACACCCTAATTTGCATTATTAAGGTGAATACATTAAGTCAAGTAAGTCTTCAACTGAGTCATCAAGATTGAACTTTTCATTTGTCTCTTAGGTGCATTCGACATTGTTCGACACCCTTCCTTTTTTAAAATCAGCACACTTAATGAGTACATTCAAGAAAGCACAAAGTGTTAATAATGAATCAAGCAAGTTCAAGCAAGCCATCTAGCAATCAATCATCATCAAACGAGTGTGAATTCTAGTGAGCATCAAATCAAGCCAGTGTTTAACGCAAGTGTCATTCAAACAACAAAGCAAGTGAGCGTGTCCTTCAAACAACCAAGCAAGCGAGCGTGTCAATCAAACAACTAAGCAAGCGAGTGTGTCAAAATCAAGTGTGAAAATTCAAAGCACGACATATACAACAAACAAGCCAATATGAAGTTGATTGAAGCATTCACAAATTGTCAGTGAAGCGTTCAAGAAAAGCGATCATCATCAAGCGAGCGTGAAATCAAAAGTTCAAGCAACCAAGTTATAAAACTCTAACAAGTGTGTAAAGCATCAGCAATCAGCAATAGTACAAGCGAGCCTGAATTCAAAGTGAGCAAGCTAACATGGCGACACACATTCAACTGTCCCAAATTCTTAACAATTTGATTTTATCATTAGCTGGCGACATGGTGAACATCAGCAAAACAACTCTTATTGATATTCAAGTGCATCTTCAACATGCACATGAAATGATTGAGTTTCTTCCACTGGAGTCGCAACTATAAAAAGATGAGTTGCAACAGAAGAGTGATGTTTCCAAATCTTTCATTCGTACAGATGAAGATAAAGATGTTGATTCCAAGTCACCGATCCAACCAACTTCAAGTGTCGAAGTGGTCCCTGATCCAGTTCAACTTTCTTCCAAACCAATCATCAAGCCATGGGAAGAACTTTAAAGTAACAAAAATCGACGAGGATTAGGATATGACAAAGATGAAAACAACTTGCATATCCCCGATTATTCTAAGCCAATCAAGTTCATCAGTGCAGGGTTTCTTGATCAAATAACATCAACAAGCCATGAGAAAGTTGTAGACAAACAGACATGTGTGCAAACTAAAGTTGCAGTCAAATCAAACTGCCTTCATTGTCAAAGAACCGGTTATTTGGAAGATCAGTGTTTTGATCTCCATCCTTGTCACCTTTGTGGCGAGTCAAATCATTCATCAGCGGAATGCAGCAAACAAAAACAATCCACTAGATTGAAGATCGATTATTCAAAATATTGTACAAGTTTTACAATCGAACTCACTCACACATATTGCAGCCAACAGTATAAATGAAGATGGTACTCTCGTGCACTTGAACGGGGGAGTACACCAGTGAAACACTCCTACACTTGAAGGGGGGAGTTCAGAAATAATTTGAAGAAGATTGTCTCTCCTTTCAGCTGACAAAGGGGGGAAAATGTCAATGAAATTGACAGTGGTTGTCAGACTAAAAGTCTCGACAACATCAACAAAGCAGCCAGTGGGCATTTCATCAGTGAGTGAGCATCAACAAAATTCGTCAGTGGGTGATCGACAGCAAAGTCAGCTGTGAGCAGTTTTCAAACACAGCAAAAGCAACAGTGAGTTGTTTTTCAACGTCATCAGCCAGTGGGCGTTCTCTATATTTTTTCAGTGGACAAAGGATGTTGATTTCAAGCAAAGGACAGTTGGATCCTTTTGCAGCTTGGCACGTGAAGGAGCTGTCAAGCGACATTCAGAGATGAATCAGACATGCAGCTGACTCATGGTCTCTTCATATTGCAGTTTCTTCAGCATCCAGCTTTGGCGGTTTTTAAGGCAGTGTTTTTTGAGGATCAACTTGAAAACTTGGAAGAGGGTTCCTTGTTCTTAATTTGGACTTATCATTAAGGGGGGGAATTAAAACAGTGTAAATCCATCTTAACTCCAAATCTACCAATTGTAAAGAGGTTCAAATTTCTTTTAGAAAGAAAAGAAATTTGATCCCTCTAAACTCTTAGTAAATCTAAATTTTATATCTTAAATATCTTTATATAAATATATTTTTTAATTTTTTAATAAAAAAAGAAATATTCTATATAACATGAAAATATGAATATAATATTTTGATAATAAATAAATTAATTGTTTTATAATGTGAAGATGTCGGATCTTTTTAAACAGATTAGAATGCTTCTCAACATGATGCCGTGTTTTGTTGTGTATCAAATATTTAATAAATTTAAAATGTGTGATACTTCAAATTGTGTCACGTAGTCAAATTGGTTTTGGCTATGTTTTTAAAGTTGTTTCACGGAGTCAAATTGGTTTTGTTTTTAATGTTTTGGATTTTAACCAAATTTATCTTATTATATGTTTTGGATTTTATTTACCTCACACTTAGAGATTTTATCTTATTAAAATATATTAGGTAGAGTTTTTATATCATATATACTTATTTTATAAAATATAATTTTATAAATTTTATTATTATGTTTATATGTTTATTAATTTTAAATAAATATAATGAAATTTTGTTTAATAATAAACTATTGGTATATAAAATATGATTTTATTATATTTATAGGTTTATTTAATGAAATTCTATTTAATAATAAATAATTGGTATAAAATTTATTGTAATATGATAATGTTTTAAATTATGTAAATTACAAATTAGTTTCAATATCGTTTAATTTAATTAAAAAATACTAAATACAAA
Source organism: Pinus tabuliformis (assembly GCA_031772625.1). Lineage (NCBI taxonomy): Eukaryota > Viridiplantae > Streptophyta > Pinopsida > Pinales > Pinaceae > Pinus > Pinus tabuliformis. Next base: position 190,694,096 of record CM062816.1, read on the forward strand.
AATGAAGTTGTTTTTTGGATTAATTACATTATTGAGATATGGTTGACGTTTCGAATCATTTAATGTGGTATATGGTCGATGTTTCAAACATCTAATGTGGTTCATCTTCAGGACAAAGGTTCAAAACCATATCGTGAGGATGAACCATGTTAGATGGTTCAAAACGTCAACCATATCTCAATACTATGTTTAATCCAAAAGACAACTTCATCTTCAATATGAATCACAAAAGTCTAAGATCTAGCAAAATACAAAGATTTCATCACAAAAATAAAACAACTAATATAATATTGTATTGTTGAATACAATCACCAAAAATTAAGAAATATGATTAACTAATATTGTTTATATTAACATATATACAATATATATGTTTATATATATATATATATATATATATATATATATATATATATATATATATATATTTATATATATTTATGTGTTTTATTTTTTACTTAATATATATATTTTTAATAATTAAATCTACTAAAATATGTTTTTAATATAATAATAAGTCATCTTAAATTGAAAATATTGAGAACAAACTATGATTCATAAAAATGGAAATAATAGAAAAAGGAAAAATAAAATAAAAATCAAAGGTTAAATAAAGCTTCCTTGATCAGGGTGCAAGCTGGAGGCATCGAGATCATCAACTGTCATGTCGTAATGAATAAGGTACAAGGGCGACGCTTCACCACCCCTTGCATGCATAAGGTGTATGGAGAGGTGGCATCTCACATGCATTCCATTAATATGATTAAGGAAGATGGCAGCAACATAGCATTGTCGAGGTTTTATGGCAATTCTGCTGCAAGGGTAAGTAAATTTTATGTTCTACGAGGGAATTTGGATGCAGGCTTGTTCGTGAATTGTTGTGGACTCAATACAACACTCCTTGTGGTCCTCCACCAGGGTGTAGTCATCTTTCGCTTTGCTTTGGTAGCTTTTTGCTTGTATGTTTCTAGCCTAGGTTTCTTTCGCCTCGCCTCCCTTGCTTGCCAAGTATCTCTGCTTTTTCTCTAGAGGAGTGGTCATATCCCGATGTCTAATGTTTAATGGAAGTCTCACCGTGGTTTTTAGAAGGAAATAGTCGATTCTTGTGATGGTTTGTCTGTATTCTACACGATTGTCTCTATATACTTTGGAATTTTGCTTTCTCGCATGCGAATATACCAGGGGGGTCATCTATGGAAACTAATTTATTTCCTTTGTCTTACTGCTTGTGGCAAATGTAATGATATTTCAGTGGATGTATTTGGTCATCTACATTGGGTTTTCACAGTTCTAATTTGTTGTTGTTTGTCTCATGTTCACATCTTGAGACGCTCAGGGAATGCCTGATTGTGGGTTTTTTGGGCTTCGGGGTTTGCTCCAACTCATTATCGTTGTCAATCGTAGAGTAGGGTATTGGTACACTTACTGTGTTATGCCTTTATGCCTTGACAAATTTACAGGTTCTCCTATTCGGCATGGGCTCTGGAATTTTAAGGTTGTTTCATGTGGGACAGCCAAGGTTTTGTCATTATGGTCTCTGGTTGATACCGTCAGGGGTTCTAATATTATCTTCTCCATGGCTTGTGCCGCCTTAGTGAAAGGTTAGCAAGCCGGGGATTCTTGCGGTCGTGGTAAGAAGCCAATGTCGACCCGTGAGGGTAGTCAAACCCGCCCTCGACCAGTGAAAAACAAAGGTCATAAAACAACCTCTCGTCTCATGCAAGACACAACCCATGCCTTCCATGAAGGAAATTCACCTCATTTTCGTCAGCTTATTGCAAGGTGGGAAGCCAATTTGAGTCAATGAGTTGTAGATATAAAAATTGATATGGAAGATTGGCAGGATTTGGTGTCTGACCCCAGTCATTCCAAAGGCAGATCCTCTCAGTATAAGCAGACAATTTATCTTTATTGGTTGATGAAAAACTTAGTAGCCAAAGCAGTTGCAACCCCTCCCACAAACTCCTCCAAAAATGTTCAAGGATTCTCGAAATTCCATACTATAAGGAATTTCAACTGATCCAGCTTCAGCTTCAGTGGCAGAATGGGTGTCTCAATCGCATCGAAAAGAGCATTCCATGTATTCCGCAAATTGGGCTTCCAAGTTCAAATGTGATGGATCCAGCCCCTGTGGATTCCTCTGATGACTAGTAGCATGATGGTTTAATTTATGTTTTGAAATTTTGTTATATGATGAAGCGACAGACTTTAATTTATGTTTTAAATTATCTAGAGTATAAGAAGTTTAAAGATACTCATACATATTTAGCATTGCTTGTCAAGCTTAAATTATTTTGTTTTTGGATGGCATATAATGTTGTTAGTTGAGGCCATCTAACAATTTGATTTTTTGTTGTAACTTGTCTTTTTTAAGAAAATGAATGAAAATATCCTACCAAGCTTTGAAAAAAAAAGAAATAAAACTAAAAACAAAAATTTAGTAACTAATAGAAATGGAAGTTACTAAACAACTCATAATAAGACCTCAACCAATCACCTTACAAATAAATAAATTTAAATAATAATAATGAATAACAAAAATTGGATTCCCAATGTTAAACTATGGATAAACCGCAGTGAAAGCAAAAATAGATGCATGTATAATAACACATTTAGATTACTTGTTAAATTATTAAAATTACTTTTATTATAATATGAATACAAATTATTAAAATGTTATTTGACTTTTTCTATATTATGAAAATATATTATGAGAAAGAAGTTATTTGACTTTTTCTATATTATGATAATATATTATTATTGTGGTGGTTTTATACCTCTTCTTAACATAAGATAACAAATTTGATAAAAATATGAAGGTATATATTATTGATTTTTTTAATGTGTTTTTTAAGGTCATGGGTTTAAAAGATAGTAGGTATACTCTCAATAAATTTAATAGTCAAATCACTGTGTAGAAAAGTTTCTTATTTTATAAACAAGGCTATTGAGTCTTGATGGTAAATTACACTTGTTAATTAGAAACCCATAAGCCAAAAAAATTTCTTATATGATTTCTACCAAAAAAAACTCTTAAAAATATTTAATATTTAGCTTGAACATAACCTTAAAATTAAATTATAAATATTATAATAATTTTTTTTAGAATATGATAATTATCATTAAATCAAATTAGTTTATTAATAATAAAAAAATATTTTTTAATTAAAATCTATTCTAAATAAATATTATAAATAAGAAAGTTCCATATACACCTGGATGCGGGTGTATAGTATGGCGCACAGCGAGATGGCGGCGTGGAGGGTAAGCGTGTGGCTCATCACCATCGCCAGCCAGCTTCGCATGAGAAATGTATTAATGACTCAGAACAACAAATTAAATGCTATCTTAACGCAGCTCATGACCGCACTCCAGTTGGATAGTTTAATTGCAATGGCGCTCTGCCTGTTTTTCATTTTGGCTCCTCCCTTGCGCTCAAGCTGGTCTAGCGAGACTGAAGTTCCTCGCTCTTGAGACAGATCAGGGTATTGTCTGGCTCGGGATCAAGGTGTTGCCATCCATCAGTGTTTTCATGCTCCTATTAATCAGTTCTGCATCCTCCTCTGTCGTCCCCTCTCAGTCTCCTCCGCTGTTGTTTGTTCCGCTCCTCCTGCAAACTTCAAAATGCCCCGAGTTCGCTCAAGGATGAGCTGTAGAAGAGGTAGCTCCCGTGGCCATGTCTCCCGCCAGCCTTCCTCCACGACCTCGGACCCTTCGTCTGATGCCTCGGACTTCTGCTTTGATAGATACCCTGTGACCAGAAGTGGTCGTGGCAGGGGACGAGGGCAATTCAACACCGAAGCGTGCTCTCACCACTCCCAATCTCACACGGCTCACTTTCGCTTCCCCTGCTCCTTAGGCAACTCCTCCTTCATTGCGTTAGTCACCGTTGAGTTGTGTGAAGACACTGTCGGTTCGGGAGCTGTTGGTCCAGGGGCTCCCTTAGAGCCAAAGATGGAAGACAAGAACGATTCCTCGCAGATTGAGATTACTCAACGCAAGGACCCTGGTGGCTCAGCAATACAGGAAACGACCATCCACACCGGTCCAAGCGCTCCTGCAAGGGGTGGTTCTTCAGGTAAAGAGCACCAACCCTCTGAGTCTAAAGATTCTGATCAATTTGGTTGCAGCATTGTTGAAGACTCGCCTTGTCACATGGAATAAGTCGATCTTGCGGACAAGATAGACCTTCCTATAATCTAAAGAAGACCTAATGAAAAGAAAACCAATCAGACACTATCTTTCTCTAAATATGCTTTTATAAACAAAGGCAAACAAGTGTTTTTAGGCCTACCTTAGGTCCAACGCAAGTTTTTGGAAGCCTCGCTCCTTCAATCCAAATGGGCTCCTTTGTCGCGAATCTGCAAACACAAACAAGCAAACAAATTAAATAGCACCTGAAAAGCCAATATCATAAAACATATTTAACATGAAAGTCAAGGAGTTCATGAAACAAATGACATGAGACACTTGTTGAGAAAAATGAGTTTGATTGTATTAATTCAAAAGAAGAAGAACTTTACAACCTGTGCCTTGACGCAGTACAAGCTCCTCCCAGGGTCCAGCAAGAAGTCTCCTCTACTTTGACAAGTTTCACTCTCTTCCCAATGAAGCCAAAAAGGTATGTGATCTCTCCTCTTAAGCTCAAATAGGAAGACTTAATTTCACCAGCATTTACCCTCAAAAATATTCAGCTTCTAACCTCTCTATCAACCAGCCCAATGCTTGAATTTATAGTGCAATGGAGGGAAGTTACTAGGTCCTCCTTCAAAGGGATAAAGCCCTCCTTCAAAGGGATAGCCCCTCTCATCAAGGGATTAGCTCCTTCTCTTTTGGGATGCATGAACCACCTAAGAGCGGCAAATCCACGTCAAAATTCCTTCTAGAATCATCTAGAATTAACCCAAAGTGAGTTTTTTAGAATAAACTTGCGCCTTTTTTACTTTCACAGGGGTCCGCACCCACACCTTTAGGGACAGAGCGGGCAGGTCCGCAGTTTTTGTAAACAGAAGGTGCGGGACCGCAGGTAACAGTGAGAGAAAGTGCGGAACTAGAGTTTCATTGATTTTAAATGTCTTTCTCTCATTTTCAAAGCTTGACTTGAAGAGCTGAGGTCTGAGACTTGCTTAGGAGGACAGTACAAGTGATAATAGACCCATACTGACTGCAAATAATCATGGTGACAATATTTTTGTGTAACAGATTGCCCCCTAAAGTGCGAAGTCTGTAGTAGATGAGGATTTCATTTATCATTTAGGAAGAGTGAAGTACTTTATCATTTCGAGGATCATCTTGTGGAGAGCCCAGTTGGAACCTGTAAAAACATTCAATGCAAGATATATATGTGAGATCATATCATCGCTGAGGTAGGCATTCCCATACTCAGATCAAAACTGACTTAAAAAACTAACTACTGCTCTGATACAGGAATGATCTTGTAAAACATCACAAGTATAGACTCATGTGGACACAGTATGGACGCAGCCATCTGTTTATGAATAGTCCATTATATAATGAATACAAAAATCCTCGCAGCCTGGATTGTGGAAACTAGATCCAGGGTCTTCATTTCTGCTTCTCGAAACAGTACGATTCTATCCATGCGAATGAATGTGTTGATGTCGAACATGGTAGAAACCACTTGATTACCAGTCAATGATGTAAATTGTTAACAAGTGTGAGAGAAACCACCAGTGATGTCAATGGCTCTCAAAGTACCCAGTACAATCCATGAGATGTGAATAAATGTGTTGATGTCAAACATGTCACGGAATCCTTTGATCGAAGGTCAATGATGCAACCTGTCGTCAAAGGCGAGAAACCTGCCATTGAGGCATGCAGATCCCAAGGTACTGACAATTTCTAGATCATCTTTCTAGATAATGAGCTGAAGTCGGTAGAAAGCGATCCGTTGCAGGCAAGCCCACAACACGAAATCATAGATCAAGTTGAAGAAATTTAGTTGCAAGGACTGACTCAGGGATGGTCAAGATGGATGACAGATATTTTGCAGATGAATGACTTATTGGCAGTGACCTCTTGAACACATAACAACACAACAGATGGCTTGGTGACAATTGACCCAAAGTTAATACCCAGAAACCGGCTGAAGACTTTCAATGTGGTTTGATCAACTGTTAGGCAAAGGATTTCCCAACCCGGGTGAATAAAAGTGTCGTGTCCAAGAGTGGTTACAAAGTATGACAAACAGGCTCATTTTTCTCTCTTTTCCCCCACCATTTCTGGCAAGTACCTCTTTATTTTTGACAAGCTTGAGGAGGATAACATTTGCTTGATTATAAGCTCATCCTTCGGATGAGTCCAACTTACATTAAATTCGAACCCTAAGAAGGAGTGGTTCATTCCTGTTTGTAATTGAACAGGTCCTTTACTATGAAATTTTAACGAGTCCAGTATAGGAGAAACTCGGCGTCTTTCATTTTTAGAGAGTCTGAAAAAACTTAAGAAGACTCCAAGGTTGACCTTTTTCGTAAATTTGTGTCTCCCAAGCCCGAAAAAGTATAAAATAATACTTGAGAGAACCGCTTTATCTTTACGACCAAGGATTACTTTTCGTAATTAGTGTCCCTGATCCGAAAAAGTAAAAAAGCGATCAACGACACGTCATTTTATAACCAATATCAAATTTGGAACGACAAAAATCCGGCAAACTTTTCATCTTTTTACGGTCAGAAAAGAGCTATAAGTGGACCGTCTTTTAATTCCGTTTTAACAAGTTTAAAAGAAAAACTCGGCGATCTTTTCATGTTTTAGGAGTCAGAAAAGAGCTTAAAGGTGACTCTAAATGTTTTTTCATCGAAAATGATAGATTTCGCCTGAATAATCCGTTATCCTGAACAAAAACGCAAACATTACTCGTACTTGTTTGAAATGGATAAAAATGTTGCAAAAGTACCTTTCCAAAGTGAAACATAAACAAATTTGCAATTTATTTACTCAAAAAACTTATAAAAAGGGCCTTTGTCAATTCATTTTTACCGTTTGAGTTTTGGGTGAGAAAATAGTGCTTTTGTTCATAAAACGTCCCGTGAAGATTGCGGAAAATCCAACCGTCGGAATCGAATGTCGTCTTCTCCAGGTAATCCACATCGTCCTACTCTTCATTTTTAACCGTTTCATTTCTTGTTTTAGGCTTTCATTTTATTTTTTGGAGGGTTTTTAGGCTTAAAACCCGCGCGTGGGGGCCCGCAGGTGTACCACTGCTGACCCGCGGACCCCGAATTTTTCTCCATTGGGAAAAAGTCAGGGGTCCGCACCTTCCATGTAGACAAGGTGCGGTCCCACGCACTGTGTCTAACCCGGAGGGTGCGGTCCCCGCTGCAAGGGTTTTTAACCCAAAATTTCTCAAAATTGGCCCAAACAAAATAATTTCTAGCATTCTAATTTATCTTTTTACTTGATGCAGAGAGTACATCATGCTAGATTGGCGTGAACGAGAGCATGAGGATGTGGATGCTGCCGCATGGAATAATCAACCTTCGCTTGATGCTTTGAAGGCGTGTGGCTTGTACAAATTCTGGGCCATTCCTGTCATGAGGGCTCAGGTAGATTTCTTACAGTGGCTGGTTGACAGATGGAGCATACAGGACGAGTGCTTCTTCATTGGTGGCCACCAGCTCGAAATCGAGCTAGCAGACATATATTTCTTGACTGGTTTGCCTAAGAGAGGCAAAGACTTGACTCTATTCGGGGCTAGGCCAGGTGGCCAGTCTGTCGATAGCCTGCGGCTAGAGTTCTGCAATAGCCAGGCTAGAGACAAAGGGATAGACATAAAAACCATATCCCTTCCTGAACTCATGGTGATCGCGTTTACTGTCACCAGACTTTACGGGAGTGCCGCATTACATATTGCCACCGGATCCCAGATGCGTATGGCAGTTGATTGCTTTCGAGGCACCATCTTCAACTGGTGCGATGTTGTGTTGGCCAATGTGAAAGGCCAACTGACCATAGCCAAGAACGGACAACTAAAGACCTTTGGTTATGCGGCTTTGGTTGTGAGTTTTGGTTTGGAGAGGGTTCCCATGTTGATCCCGCAACACCTTACTGTTGGAGTTGGGCTTCCTCGAGAGCCCAAACTAATGCGATGGGTCGCAGTTATGGCCCGTCATCCGGACGAGAGGACAGAGGTTGCTCGATTCAAACCTGAGTATTTCCAATGGTTGGAAAACCAGGTTTTTTCTATTCAGGACTTCCCTTACGCTGGGGTATATTTTCGTGGTGACCCAGACATGGCTCTTCCACCAGGAGAGCAGTGGGATGACTCAGGTAAAATCATTCTCAACATTCTCCTTATTTTAATTTTTTTATTATTTTTCCATCGTCCCAAAACTGATAGCAAAAGTTTCAAATGCAGATGTGGGTCCACAGCGACCAGCCGCTCTCCAGCCTTACGAGAGGAAACAACCAGTTGCAGCCGCGCCAGCCCCACAGGACAAATCAGCAGAGGTTTTGGCCGAGTTGGAGGGTCATCTCGAGTGCTTGACAGGAGATATTTCGAAGACCACTATAGATGACATTCCTCGTCGACTTCAGCGCTATGTGATTGGGGTCCCAGGACCTTTTAGGAGGTTCCTTTGCAAGGTGGCCCGTGCAGTGGTTTCTTATCGAGATCATCACCAGTGATAGGATGATCGCCTATTGTGGACACATATGACATTTTTGTTTTTTGTACTTATCATTTTTGCCGATCATAAGGTGCTTTTCAACCTATGATCGAGGAAGATGTATTTTTTGACACACTCCTATATATATATATATATCACTATTACCGGCTTATCTTGTAAATCATGTTATGGAATGGTTTTAAATTTACATGTATGATTATTGCAAATGTCTACTTAACATTCGAGAAGCAATTGCATCTGCTAATGTATTTAAAGATCTTGGAATAACTGATATTCAATATAATCAAATTCACGTTCCAAGAGACGCACTCTCAAAGATAATCTTAATAACACTGGATTTCTAATGGCATACACTCTATTAAGTTGTAATACAACGAGTTCAGAATCTAACCTCACTATCAAACTTTGAATCCCAAATGAAATAGATTCAGATAATAACTCAATCACTGCACTATACTCGGCAATGTTGTTCGTTGTTTGACCGAGGCTTACCCCATGCATAGATACTAACTCATCAGAGGGCGAATAGATAACCCAAGCTGCGGAAGAAATGTTCCATGTATTACGACAAGCACCATCAGTGAAACCAATGTATGTTTGGAGAGGCATCGACATCTGCAATATCAAGAGTAAAACCAAGATAAGTAGGAATAATGACGAAAAAACACTCTCTAAGCTTAAGCACACTGTTTAAACTAAAACACACCAGCTAGAAAGAAAAGATATCCTAACTAAAAATCTCCATACCCATTCTTTAAGCATAATACCTCTTCAAGTAAAGACCGTTTCTGGGTTTACCTAAAGAGTCCCCGTCAAAGTCTACCAATTCATAGGCCCCTTTTCCTAGCTTTCGCTTGACAACATAGGGACCATGCCACATAGGAACGAATTTTCCAGCGCCTAATTTATCATTAGCTTGATCGTAAACTAAGACTAGATCTCCTTCCGAAAAATTTCGAGGGGTCACATTTCGATCATACTGAGCTTTCATACGTTTTGTGTGAGTCTCGATCGCCAATGCAGCATCACGTCGATTCTCATCTAATTGAGCCAAGTATAAAAAATGCTTTTCCTCTTCAGAAGTGGCTGGAAGTAACTCGATGGCCATTTGCAGTGACGGGATTTCGCATTCAATGGGTAACACAGCTTCCATACCATAGACTAGTTGGAAAGGAGTGAACCCTGTTGATGTTTTTACTGAAATTCGATACGCCCAAAGCGCTGAAAATAGCATGTTATGCCAATTCGACCGATGAATCCCAATGATTCGTCGGATCATGATGACTAAAACTTTGTTGATGGATTCAACCAGACCATTAGCTTGTGGATAATAAGGAGTTGAACTATCGTGACGCAAACCAAGCTGGCCTGTAAGTTAGGTCATCATAACATTTCGAAAATGACGCCCATGATCAGTTATTATCGCTTGTGGGACACCAAACCTAGCAATTATATGATTGAACACGAAAATTGCAGCTGTCTTGCCGTCTGCATCAAATGTAGGCATCGCCTCGGCCCACTTGGTAAAATAATCTACCGCAAGGATGATATACGCATGCCCCCCAGCCGAGTGAGGGTTACATGTAATTAAATCGATACCCCATTTGGCAAAAGGACCGACGGCAATTATAGGGTGGAGAGGAGCAGGTGGAGCGCGCATCTTTCGATCAAAAATTTGGCAGTTGTGGTATTTTCGGACCGCATTAATACAATCTTTAAACAAAGACGGCCAGAAGTAGCCAACGCGCAATATCTTTTGGGTTGTGGCATACCCAGAAATATGACCGCCACACGCTCCAGAGTGACAGTCATTTAGAACCCTTTCAACGTCGAAAAACAGAGTCCACCCCACGGCGATAAAGAGTATCTCCAATAATCCTGTATTGTTGGGACTGGAATCGAATTTTCCGACGTTCTGACCTTGAAATTTCCGGCCGAAAGGATTGGGTCTGGAGATAAACGATGATATCCCCATACCATGGATCTAAAGTGCTGATTAGAAACAAGGATTCGTCCGCAATGGGCTCCCCTGCCACAGTCTCCGTGTCAGCACGCGGGAAGTCACACATTAATTCTGCAAAAACTAAAGATTTCTTAGACTTAGATTTTTCAAATTCCAATTCGAACTCCTGCAGGATAACAATCCATTTAGAGTACTTACCCCCTAGCAATTTCTTGGTCAAATGTAGATCACAGGGTTGCAATCCGAAATTACTGTAGTTTTACATAGTAAAATGTAGTGACGAAAACGTTGGACAGCTTGAACAGCTGCCAATGCCAATTTCTCCACATGTGAGTATTTTAGCTCAGTTGGATTTAAAGTTTGACTAAGGTAATATATCACATGTTCAGTTCCGAATTCATCTTCCTGAACTAAGACCATTCCAATGGTGGAATGAGAGGCGGCGAGATACAAGAAGTAATCCTGGTTGTAGTTGGGAGGATGCAATAACGGTGCATGGGTCAACACGTGTTTAAGTGCATCAAAAGATTTCTGAGCTATCTCATCCCAATAGAATGGAGTATTCTGTTTCAACAACCGGGTAAAACCCTTTGTAACCTTGGCGTAGTTAGGAATGAATCGTCGTAAAAAGTTTGCTTTCCCTTGCAAACTTTGGAGTTGGCGAAGACTCGAAGGAGGAGGCAATTTGACAATAGCTTCGACCTTCGAGGGATCGACGCGAATGCCGGCTTTCGAAACTACAAACCCTAGCAATCGACCCGTTTCTATACAGAAGACACATTTGTGTGGGTTCAACCAAATCCGATAATGCCTACACCTCATAAAGATTGCTCGTAAATGGACGAGGTGATCAGCTCGATGTAATGAATGAGCAGGCAAGTCATCGAGATAGGGTTGCACAATGTGCTTGATGTCATGAAATGCATAAGACATGGCCCTTTGAAAAGTTGCTCCAGCATTCTTGAGTCCAAAAGGTAATTTGCAATAAGCAAATGTCCCCCATGGACAAATGAAAGTCATTTTTGGTTGATCGGCAGGTAGAATATTGATTTGATTGTATCCGGAAAAACCATCCATGAAGGAGAATATTTCGCTGTCAGCACAATCATCAATGATTTGATCGATATAGGGAGTTGGGTAATTGTCCTTTGGACAGGCTCGATTAATGTCCCTATAATCGATGCATATTCTTATTGTTCCTTGCTTTTTGTTAACCAGAACAATATTCGATACCCAATCCGTTAACGGGATCGGATAAATTAAACCTGCTTTGAGTAATTTTTCAACTTCTGCTTTAATTGCAGCAGCTTTTCTTGGGTGAATCTGACGCAAACATTGCCGGACGGGTTTAGCGTCCGGGCAAGTCTTGATCTCATGAACAAAAATCGCGGGATCAATTCCTGGCATTTCCTCATAGGACCAGGCAAACACGTCGCGGAATTCTTGAAATAGGGCCTTATATATTTGAATTTCGTCATCTGTACATGAGGCTCCTATATGAATGTTCTTAACAATTCCAGGCTTAACCGAAATGTCAATAGGAATAGTTCGAGAGATGTTTCCCAAATTTAACTCTGAATCGGGATGTTTCATTGGATTCTGAGGTTCCTTGACATATTCAGTCGTAAAAATTGATGAAAAATCATTTTCAAAACGATCATTCTTGGGTAAAAATGAAGATCTGTGATGGAGATCTTCCCATGGTAAATCATCTACACATAGGATTTCACGAATTTGCTCATCATAGTGAACAAGTTCAGAAAACGTGATTGAATCCGAGCTTGATGTGAAAAGTGATTCTTCACGGACCACATTCATTAAGTCAATTTCGGTTGAAGATGGGTCGGTAAATGATTGCACGGCCTCATACGCAATTTCATATGGACTCAAAGGCATGACATCACCAAATGAGTCTATCTCAGATTCAGAAGGAATGATCCAAGGATCATCATAAACAATGGTGTCTGAGTAATCATATGAATGGTTGCAAATGAAGATGATGCATTGATCGAAGGAAAAGGAAAAGTTCCCAGTAAACCGGCATCTTTAACTAGTCCTACTCTAACATCCTTATACGGGATAGTCGTTTTACTGACCTGCTGAATACTTTCAGAAGAGGCTGGGTCGAATGAAAAGTAAGCCAACTGGTCTATTGTTACGATCTTTCCATTATGAGGAAACTTTAAAACCCGAAAGACCGATGAAACGACCGCTGTCATAGCGTAAGACCAACTTCGACCCAAGAGAAGGTTGTAATCTAGAGGGGCATCAACCACCTCCACATCTAGATTAACAGTTTTTCCTTCAACCCCTATAGGCAAATCCTGTAGAATGCCAAAAGGATGAAACCCACGGCCATCAAAGGCCTTTAGAATCGTCGGGGATTGATTTAGCGAAGGAGAACCAAGCGATCTCCAACACTGTATCGACATAATACACATTGAGGCTCCCTTATCAATCACAGTCAGATGAATAGGCTTGTTTTTTACTATCACTAGAATCTGGAAAGCCATTTGATGAGGAAAGTGCGGTGTACTATTTTCTAGATCGAAAATTATTAGGTTCGAATCCTAAACGTCAACAGCTCCTATAGCCGACAAAAGTAATTTACGCTGTGCTGGACATGATTTTAGCACTTCCAAAGCCGACTTTGCTGAGGGTGAAACAGCTAAATCCGCAACAATGTTATAATTCTGAGCCGCTCTCGCATGTGGATTGAAAGCTGACTTTTGAAATATACCCTTGGCGGGCGGTTTGATTACCAAGTCTGGATTAGGTTTCTCGATCTGTAGTGGATCGGAACCGGGAGCTGAGGTTGATGGATTAGAATGAGAAGATTCCGCTTCTTTACCATCAACGAGACTTTTACTACCATAATCATGCGATCGAGTCGCAATCCTAACATGGGACATCATCAGTATGGGTTCTTCATTGGCACTCGAGCAAGAACCTATCATCTTACTGTCTTGAGCTGGAAAAGGATCCTTCAAGACAGCAGGCGTTTGGGAACCTTTGACAATCTTCGCAACCTCTGCACGATGAGGGCAGTCTCTTGTAAAATGTTCATCGTCACAAATGAGACAAGGATAATGAGGTTTGCGTTTTTCATCACTGGATTCCGATTTTTCAGGTTTCTCCTTTGAACTTTGTCCGTTTTCTTCTTCTTCTTTCCTTTCTTCTTTCCACCGGATTTTGATTTGGCTGCAGATGACTCTACAACGTGAATATCGGCGGAAATCTCCGCAGAAGAATCTCCTGTCGGGGAATCAGGCAAGGTTATGATAGGAGAAGAATTCTTGGAAGACTTCTTCTTACTTTTAGTGTTAACCACACCAATCATACCATCGGCGGCATGAGATCCCGAAGGAGCTGCAACGATTTGATTTTGCTTGGGAAGATCAGGGATTTTCTCGTGTAACGTCCCTGACTGAGTATAGACCAAGTCAAGGTACTGTGCTTGAGCAATTACTTGCTCCTCGGTAACAACTCCAGCTTTAGCTACATCTTCAGTGATATTTGGCAACAAAGATTTTACAAACCACTCAGCCAAGATCTGATCCGGAATAAAAACCTTCACTAAACGTCGTCGACGTCTCCACTCATGAATATGATCTGAAATGTAAGTGGACGTTGATTGCTTTAACGAAGTTAACAATTTCGTGCCATTGTCATATCTGACTGGCAACTGAAAATGAGTTAAAAACGAGGTAGCTAACTAACTAAAGTTATAAAAAGTGCCTCGCAGTAACTCAATGTACCACTTGGCCGCAAGACTAATTAGAGTGCGCTGGAAAAGTCTTAGACGGATTGAATCATCTGAGATGGAGTTAGACGCACACCAGAGGTGATAAGTCATCACATGGTTCGACGGATCCTCTCCTGATTTACCTTCGAACTTAGGAATGTCAATAGGCAACTTATTCGTCATTGGCGGCCAAAACGGAAGATAATTAATGGGATCGTTCGTTAGGCGCGACAAGTCAGGCAAATCCAAAGTTGCGATAAACGGTAACTGACGATTAGGGTCCCTGAAACTCTGGGTCATGAGACTAGCCCCAGGAGGAGGATATCCAGGATAACTAGGAATAGGAATTGCATTTGGGATATTGTATCCTCCGAGAAAACCAGGATTAACCGGACCATACTGGGGTTGTTGAGGTTGTTGATAAGTGTACCCAGGGTACAGTTGATACTGATAGACTGGCTGCTGCACAGCAGGACCGAATTGGTATTGTCCCTGGTACGGTTGATAAGTAAATTGTGGTTGACTTGTGACAACCGTACTTGAACCAGGTTGTCCTACAAGCATCTGAACCGAAGTTTGAATTGTGGATCCAGACGGTGGTAAAGATGTCTGAGGAGTAGATACAGGAACAGTAGAAACCGGAGTTGTCGATACTCCAGAAGTAGGTGGGGTAGATTGAACAGATGTCGCGGCAGTTGCAACAGTCGTTTGAGGCGGAGTACGAGGCGTACTAGGCCCAGGCAGAGAAACTACCTAAGGTACAGAAGTTTGAATATTAGACTGGACTGGTTGCTGGGGTGTACCAGAAACTAAGGGTTGTCCAGTTTGAGATGACAACTATACATTTGGCTGCAACACCTGTTGAGTTTGCAGTGGATCCCACACTATATTCATTTCGGGGTACGGACCCATAACAGGTTGAGAATATTGAGGACCATAACCGGGTTGAGGGTAAGATTGATAATTCAAAGGTACATTTCCCGTTCCTTGAACATATGATTGACCGGAGGGTGGTTGGAAACCTTAGTTCGAGTACTGACCTTGGGGTTGATACCCTTGAGGCACGTACTGATACTGGGGTTGACCTTGAGGTATAAATTGATACTGGGGTTGACCTTGGGGTACATATTGAGTTTGGGGTTGACCTTGAGGAACGTACTGTCCCGTAGGTATGTACTTTCCTTGAGGTTTCCCCCCAGATGCAAATTGGGTACCTTGAGGTTGCCCCCCAAGCGATAATTGAGGTTGCCCCCCAGGCGATAACTGGCCACCTTGAGGTTGAGGATTGGGAATAGAACCTGATATCATGAGAATATCTTCTACGCTCAACGGCTTAGTACCATTGCTTCCAGTTAATAACCCTTGCTCAATGGGTTGAGGAGATGTTCCCGAAAAAGTACCAGAAAGTGGTTGATACCTAGAGGGAACAGAAGGACCGTCGTACAAAAAGGATTCAGGCGATTTAGTAAACATGGACGACTGCCTTGACATATTTAACGGAGGATAATAACCTCTAGGTGTTGGGTGATAAGGAACACGAGGTGGTGAAAAACTTAACCCTGGGTTTTCTAAGAAATTAGTCAAAGAAAGATACCAAGTACTGCTCCTAGGTGGAATGTAAAAAATTGATTCACGCTCCCTTAGCTCAATAACAAGTTGATTTTCATGGATAGGGATGCCTACTTCTTCTTCCAGAGTAGCAAGTTCTTCAATAGTTATAAGTCCAGAAGGAAGATCTTGGGTGATTACTCTTTCTACCCTGGGTGAACCAGGACCACTAGAAGCTGGAGAAGCAAACCCCGATGTCGGAGTAGCAGCAAATTCACTTTCAGGTTCAGATATTTCAGGTTCCTCACCTATATCACTAGTAGATGAAAAGCTACCAGTAACTTCGGAAACAGACACTGATTGTGGATTATAATCTGCTACTAAAGCTTGAAAATCAGGATGTACTACCAAAGAAGACTCTCCTTCTTCAGGTGACCCAACTCTACTGTCTTTAGGAGTTATGAGGACTTTCAAACCTTCAAGCTGGCTCGGTGAAAACTCAGGAGGTTGGCCCGGAAGTCTACGGGACTTCCTCGGTAATTCAGCCACGGTTAAAAACTTTTAACTACTTCACACGCAAACAAAGTAAAATCTCAATGAAAACCACCTAAAGCCTCTAAAGAACCAAACAAATTTGAATCACACGCCTAAAGAATCTAGGAGATCAAACACACACAAACAGTAACTTTCCGTACTGAAAACACTAGTTGGTGATGAAATCCAACGTCGCAGAGTTCAATACAGAAATGGCGGTTGGAACAGTTACCCCGACAACCTGCTTAATGAATAGACTGGCATAAGTTCCTCCACTTAACCATCTCGAGTGAAGAGAACCCCTCAGAAAATCCAAGTGAGTCTAGCCGACGTCTGCTCCAGGTACAGTGGGATCTTCCCACCACTGTCACCTCAGGAAGAATCATAAAGAATATGGCCACTAAGGTTACCAACCGAAACAAATATACCTGGGGGAACAGTCTACGATCCGATACGTACGCAAGGGCAGAGTAGCAAGCTCAATCCCCTTGAAGGCTCCTTGACATAATCCAAGGTTTACCAACAAGTGACCCCAGGCTCCCGACAATGGTTTACAGTTTTTAATACGTGAATATCTGGCGTCGTTCCCAATGAGGAAGGATTGATTCCCACACTGGTTCGAACACGATCTTGTGCTTCTCCTTTAAGAGGAGCTTTCCCAGAGCATAAATGCAACAATTGGATTTCTTCCCTACCACAAGATACAGCTACTTGTTTGTTTTTACTGTCTTGGAGAGTTAATTACTCTCCTACTCCAAGACACTAGCCTAAGCTAAGTTGGTGTATCAGAGCCCTAGAAATAAAAATGTTGCTAGATGAATTTTACTTTAAGCGTTATTTTTTATTGGTTTTTGTTTAAGTCAAATGGTGTGGAGATGAAACTCGTGGTATGAAGACTCGACTCAAAATCACTAAAAATGCACCTAAGATGATTTAAACAACCTTTTCTCTTCGATGAACTTCTAACTAAGAAAGAGTTTGAGAATGCAAATATTTTGTAAACACAAATATTTCTTAACAAACAAATTAAAAGAAGAGCTTTTGTCCTTTCCAATGCACTCAAAACGAGACAACTAGTTTTTTCACAAAAATTTCCCTTTTTCGTTTCAAAGCACTAAACCACTACAAAAAACAAACTTTTTCCAAAAGAGATTTTTTATTTTTTATAAAACAATCAAAACTATGCAAAGAACTAACTTTGAGATCTATAAACTATAAAAACCTATTTGAAGTCAAAGCTTACAAGATGTATTTTTTAAGGATGTTTTACTTAGCTAGATGTAAGCTAAGGACCAATTTATGCAGAATCACAAATTAGTCAAAAACAACCAATTTTGTTTTCTTTTTAAAAATAAAAATCCAAACTTTTAAACACAAGCTTTTCGAAGTTTTGTAAAGAGAAAACACAAAGCGGATTCCTCAACAAGGGTAGATTTCATAAATGGTCAGACTCATAAGAAGGCTGGTAGACACCAAGGTGATCTGAGGTCCCTACAGCTTCTAAGCTCAGAGCTACTACAAGACCAAAATGAAAAACAAGCCCAACAAGCAAAACTCCTAGGAATTTCACCTAAAACCCTAACACTAGTGAAATCAACCTAAGGAAAGCTTCTGACAGGCTATATGTAGGTCTCGACAGTGGATAATAACTTCTAAACAAAAACTAAGCTAACTAACAGAGGAAATCTTAGGTTTTTCAAAATTTTGACAGGGTCTGCAAGCCCACAATTAACACAGGTGTTGACCGCTCTGTGCTAAAAGCAAAGGTGTGGATAGGTACGCACTGTGTCAAAAGGCTAGGGTGCGGTCCTCTCCCAAAGCTATGAAAAACGAAAAATAACCCTGGATCTACAAACTCTACCCAATTCCACACACAGCAAGCCAAAAATAGAAACAAAAAACACAGTTTCTCAGGTCAAAGTAAAAATAAGGAAAAAATCAAGCTCCCCAGCGGAGTCGCCATTTTGTCACACGGAATAAGTCGATCTTGCGGACAAGATAGACCTTCCTAGAATCTAAAGAAGACCTAATGACAAACAAACCAATCAGACACTATCTTTCTCTAAATATGCTTTTATAAACAAAGGCAAACAAGTGTTTTTAGGCCTACCTTAGGTCCAACGCAAGTTTGTGGAAGCCTCGCTCCTTCGATCCAAATGGGCTCCTTTGTCGCGAATCTGCAAACACAAACAAGCAAACAAACTAAATAGCACCTGAAAAGCCAATATCATAAAACATATTTAACATGAAAGTCAAGGAGTTCATAAAACAAATGACATGAGACACTTGTTGTGAAAAATGAGTTTGATTGTATTAATTCAAAAGAAGAAGAACTTTACAGCCTGTGCCTTGACGTTGTACAAGCTCCTCCCAGGGTCCAGTAAGAAGTCTCCTCTACTTTGACAAGTTTCACTCTCTTCCCAATGAAGCAAAAAAGGTATATGATCTCTCCTCTTAAGCTCAAATAGGAAGACTTAATTTCACCAGCATTTACCCTCAAAAATATTCAGCTTCTAACCTCTCTAGCAACCAGCCCAATGCCTGAATTTATAGTGCAATGGAGGGAAGTTACTAGGTCCTCCTTCAAAGGGATAAAGCCCTCCTTCAAAGGGATAGCTCCTCTCATCAAGGGATTAGATCCTTCTCTTTTGGGATGCATGAATCACCTAAGAGCGGCAAATCCACGTCAAAATTCCTTCTAGAATCATCTAGAATTAACCCAAAGTGAATTTTTTAGAATAAACTTGCGCCTTTTTTACTTTCACAGGGGTCCGCACCCACACCTTTAGGGACAGAGCGGGCAGGTCCGCAGTTTTTGTAAACAGAAGGTGCGGGACCGCAGGTAACAGTGAGAGAAAGTGCGGAACCAGAGTTTCATTGATTTTCAATGTCTTTCTCTCATTTTCAAAGCTTGACTTGAAGAGCTGAGGTCTGAGACTTGCTTAGGAGGATAGTACAAGTGATAATAGACCCATACTGACTGCAAATAATCATGGTGACAATATTTTTGTGTAACACGCCTCCAACCTCGCAAGATGAATGAACAGGTCTGCACCTTCTGTTTTGTTCAGTTGCTATAAGAAGAAGCCTAATCCCTTCCGGATCCAAAGTCATTTCTAGTTTTACAATTCTCAGGATCAGGTCTTATGCTAATTTTGACTTGCCGGTTTCCCCTGCGCGGGCGGCACTCTCCGGTCTTTTGGTTATTGTCATAGTCAACGTCTTTTGGTTACTATCCTCTTGGATATTGTCTTGGGTCAACCTATTTATGGTCATCTTCCGATCATGAGAGAGTTGTGCAGCACTGAGTTTTTGACTGATTCCAAACACTTTGTCCCGGTTTTCAGTTACAGCCTCCAGATAAATCAAGTTTCAAAGCAAGTCATTAGGCAGGTTTTCTGGTTAGTTTCTCAAGTGATTTTTTGTAAGCATGCCCTCTTTTGGGCTAGAACTCTCGAGGTCTCAGCCTCTCTGTAATTATATTCTGTATTAATATAGGAGTAGCCAAATTCAGAAAAAAAGAAAGTTCCATATACCACTCAATTGTTACCTTAAAATTAAATTAATATCATTAACAATAATAAGCTATAATTTAATATAATTAATTATTTAAATTTTTGTTTATTTTTGTTTATTTTAAATTTATTTATGATTTATGTTAGGTTAGTGGTTTTGTTGGCTTAATTTATTTTGAATTGTTTTATTAAAGTTAGGAACGCCAATACATGCAAGTCATTTTCCTTTTATTTAACAAAACATACATCCATGATGGCCGCATCTCCTAAGTCAAAGGAGAAACGCCTCCCGTTAGACTTTACAAGAACTTATGGTGGGAGCCAAGTATATCCCCCCATTTACTCGCTTACACCTTAGTTGATATTTGATGATAGGTGTCTAAATCATTAATGTATTTTTCTAATTCTATAATTATTATGGATAGATATTAATTTTAGGGACAAAGGGTTCCAACCATTATGGAATTATCAATGATAAGTGAAATAATAAATTCACCGCAACGTTTTCAAATATTTTGTTGAAATATTAATTTTGTTGTTAAAAAAAAATATTTATTTTTTACCTAAGTTTTATTATTACTTATATACATTTATTTTAGTTACAAATTTAATATGAGTTGAGAGGGATTAAATCTCCTTGGATATAACTTTTTTTAAAATATATTTCTCTTTATTTATATACATAGTAATTGTTCATTGTTCAAATTCTATTTTTGAATGCTATATAGATTACATAACTTAAACTTGTAACCCTAAAACATCTTGACTGAATTTCTAAAAATATATATATACCTAAAAAACCCAAACTATAAAATTCTTCAAATGTTTTAACCATAAAAACTTATTTTCTTCAATTGTTATATATATATATATGACATTAAAATATTTTGTTTTATCTGCGTTAAATGTTTTTTTGTTATTAATATATTTTTAAGTATATATATATTTTTTTTACAGAAACGGATAGTGGGTATATTAGATATTTGGCCTTAATGCAAAAAAAAAAACGGATTACAAAATGTGAGTCTAATTCCACAAGTACCGCACAACCATGCAAGGCCATGGCATTTATGCTTAGCTCACATCTCTTTTTTACTGCTACTATGTGGTCAATTTCAGAGATTTTCCCAAGTTTATGGATACATACAAATTGATTTAACAAAAGGCAGTAAAACATGACAGTTATCAAAATTAAGGAATTGGTTCCCATGTTTCTTTTCCGCCTCTTAGTAAGGCTCCAGCCGTAAGGAGGATTGCTTTGTTGTCTCCAATGTCCACCTCCTTATTATTAGCTCTCAACACATGGTAGAAATTCAAATTCTGGAAAGAGTCTCCAAGGTCTGTTATTCTAAAGATCAGCCTTGCAAGCCTTAGATCCGTTGGCTTAGAATGTGTCACCATAGTGTTGATGATAACCTGAGAGTCCCCAATTACATTAGCCTCCCTGATGTTCAGCACTTTCAAAATCTTGAGACCTTGGAAAAGAGCCAAAGCCTCAGCTTGAATGCTAGAAGCAATGCCCAAACCCCAGGCGAAACTGTGTATCCTTATGCCATCGGGATTCAATATGACGCCTCCAGTGCCAGCTCTTCCAGGATTGGCCTTTGCAGCCCCATCAAAAAATAGAGAGTATCTCTGTTGTTTTGTAGTCCAATCCTTGAATTCTTTTGCTGAAACTCTTATTTGCCAATCTTTGGGGAGGGAGATACTATTTGCAATTTTTTGGAACTGAAGATCGAGAGAGGAACCCCAATTTATATTTTGCTGGCTGAGATTTAAATTGTCTTTATGTTCTCTCAGACACTCTTTTAGCTAGCATTTAATCTTAACTACCACAAGCTTGGCATCCTGTTCATAGTTTCTGAAGATCCTTTTATTTCGCTCAAACCAAACCTGCTAACAGATTATTTTAGGGAGAGCAGTCCAAGCAACTCTAATAATTTTGTTTTTTCGGGGAGGCCCAGGATACCTTTGCAGCCATTTAGCAAAAAATTCGAGAATGGAGGAAGGCAACGCGAAGCTGGAACTCAAAGTTCCCAACAAATCTATCCAAATCTGCAAAGTGAAGGTGCATTCAAGCATCAGATGAATTACTCTTTCCCGGTTTACCTTACAAAGGCTGCACCTTGAAGGACCGTGGAAACCACGCTTCTGAATATTATTATCTGTCAAGATTTTGGAGTGACATAGTAGCCAGTTGAAGAAGTTGATTTTAGGCAAGGTGGGATAATGCCATATCCCTTTCCAAGGCTCAGGGTTCGTGGCCACATGAGGGCGCTCACACAGCTTGGCGTAACCATGAGCAATGGTGTAACCACCAGCCTGCATACCCCATCCTCTTGAGTCTTATTTTCGAGCCAGCGATGGAGCCAATCCGTGGATATTAGAAAGCAGGATCTCGCGCTCCATAGATAATTCTAGGGGTGTTTGAAGATTCCAGCCAGCCCAGCGTGAATTCTACCAAGCTGAAATGTCCCACAGAGTACGCATTCCAGCCTCATTCATCCATCTGCACAGCGCTTGAAGTGAACGACAGTCTCCCAGCTGCTCGTTATTCAATATTTTGTCTGTCCAAATATCGATCCTTTTTCCATTACCGGGAACCCAGAAGGCATGAGCATTGATGAGAGGGCGGGCTTTGATGCAAAGCTTCAAAAAGGGCGTATTTGGGTGCATATTAGGGTGATCTAGGCAGCGAGAACGCTGGCCTTTGAAAGATTTTTTCCAAAGAGCTAATTGCGCCTAGCCAAGGTTAGGAGCAATAATTCTCCAGATTAATTTAGCTCCCATTGCAATATTATGGTAGCCAAGATTTTTGAAATTCAAGCCTCCTTCCAACAGCGGTTTGGAGAGGATTTCCAGTTGACAAGCGGAATCTTTTTCTCATTCTGCTTGCCCCCCTTCCAAAAAAAAATCGAATGATCTCCTCCATTTTTCTGAGAATACCAGTGGGAGAAAGAAGGACAGAAAACTGAAATAAAGGAAGATTGGTTAGAACAAATTTAATGAGGATAGACTTACCAGCAATGTTAAGCCAGGAAAAACCCCAGGCAAGCAACTTGTTCTTGAATTTCTCCAATTGGGGGAGCCAATCTCTGGTGTAGGCTCTTTTGAGGAAAACCGGGAGGCCCAAGTACTTGAAGGAAGTCCAATTTGAGGATGCGGCGAAACCAAAGGTTCTAGAAATAGAGTTGAGCAAGCTGGAAGTGGTGTTCCACGCAAAACTCATCCAGAGCTCGTTTAAATCTAGAGGCAATAAGCACAGAAGCTGCTCCCAATAACAAGGAGTCATCAACAAAGAGGGAATGATTTATGTTTTTAACACCTCTTGCAATACAGAGCCCCGCGATATCCTGATCTGCCCTTTTTTTGTCTAGGTAAAAACTAAGGACAAAGGCTTGAAGAACAAATAGAAGAGGTGAGAGAGGGCACCCCTGCCTGAGCCCTCTCGTGGCTTTGAAAAAATCAACAGCTCTGCCATTTACTAATGGGGCAATCCAAGGCTCCGAGATGCAAGCCCAAATCCAATTTATAAATTTCTCACCAAATCCAAGATTAAGTAAGACTTTCAGCAGAAAACTATGCCTAACTCTATCAAAAGCATTTGCTAAATCAAGTTTGACAACCATACCTTTTTCATTGCGACTCAGGCTTGAGTGGATTGCCTCTTGGACCAGAATGAAATTTTCCACAATCTGTCTACCTTGAATGAAGCCTCCTTGGCTTTCCGGTATGATATTGGGGAGGATGGGCCTCAGTCTATTAGCGATGACTTTGGTGATCAATTTGTAACCAATATTACAAAGCGAAATCGGGCGAAACCTGTTAAAGGAGTTGGCTTCCTTCTCTTTGGGAATGAGAGCAAGAAAAGCAGAGTTCGTGCTGCCTCCAATTTTCTGGAAAACTTGGGACTTTATAACCATTTTGTAAAGGTCTTTTTCCACAATATACCAGCAAATTTGGAGGAATCTAGCTGAAAATCCATCCGGCCTAGGGGCTTTGTCTGTGTCCATGGAAAATAGGGCATCCTTGACTTCATTCTTGGTGACTTTAGCTTCAAGGAGGTGATTCATTTCAGCAGAAATCAAGGAGGGGACCACGTCCATCATATCTGAGTTTTGATCCAGATTTATATCTTCACTATACAGGCTTTTAAAATGAAGGGAGGCTGCTTTTTTTATGTTTGCATTATCCTTGTGAATGATAGTGCCATCTTTGATTTCGGAAATGGAATTGGTACTTTTCCTAGCCTGAGCTTGTTTTTGAAAGAATGAAGAGTTCCTCTCCCCTGCTTTAAGCCAAAGACTACGGGACTTAAGCCTCCAGTATTCTTCCTCAGCTAGACAAACCTTGTGATAGTTTTGCTGAAACAGGGCTTCTTTATCTAGAATCTCTTTTATTATGTCAGCTGTTTCAGCTTGGAGATGATGAATTTCCAGAGCGCGTTGGATTTTTTTCCTTTTGTTGGTTGGATTGGACAGAGATTTGGCCCAGCTTTTCAAAGCCCTTTTCACTCTTCTCAGCTTCTCTTCCCAGACAAAAAAGGGGGAGCCTTTGACCGGCTGCAACCAAATTCCCTTAACTAATTGCATGAAGTCTGATTCCTTAGCCCAGAGCGGGCTAAATCTGAAGGGAATAGGTCCAAGATCAAGCTAAGACACGAGTTCCAGCTTGATGGGTTTATGATCGGAATTGCTACAAGGGAGAATATGAACTCTAGCCTATAATCCAAGTAGAATAAAATAGCTTTGAAGAAAGAATCTGTCCAACCTAGCAGCTATGTGACCAGGACCAATTCTTTTATTAGTCCAAGTGTACTTGCCAGAGATTGGCTTGATGTCTAGCAGGTCCCAGTCCTGCATAAGGTCCTCTGCCCATTCCCTAGCCGGATCCCGAACAATGCTGCCTCCTCTCTTGTCTACTGACTGGAGAGTGAGGTTCAGATTTCCGAAAATGATGATATCCTCGAGATTAACTAGGTCTATTTGGTTTCTTAAGGAGTCCCAGCAGGCCTTTTTTCCCTGGCGTTCACAGGAACGTACACGTTGAAGAGACTAAAAATCTGATTTGTATCTACATGCTGCAATTTTAAGAACAGCCAGTCAGAATGGAGGGTCTCAGAAATGACTGAAAATTTGTTGGCGTTCCAAAGGGTGTCCACCCCACCGGAAGCCCCTCAGGCTGAGATTGCTTTCGCCTCACATTTATTCCAGAGTTTCTTACTTACCTGAAGGAAGGCAGAGTCCTCCAGTTTGGTCTCCTGGATGAGAAGTATGTCTGGAGCTTCTGTCCTGATTAAACTTCTGATGGCTTCTTCTTTGATTCTGATTCCCATACCTCTACAGTTCCAGGAGACAATCTTCATCATTTGTATTTCTATTTGGCTCCCTTGGAGCCTTGGGGCTAATTTCTCACCATCTTTGGTTTTGTCGCTAGAAGCTTCTCAAGAGTTGGTTGACTGCCTTGGAGATTGTCTTTGAAGTTTCCAGCTCTCTTTTTTCTCGATCTGTTTTGCGGCCTCTTGTGGATCTCCTTATCGAGGCTTGGGATTCTCCTATTTCGCCTTCTTCCTCCGAGCCTTCAGATTCTTGCTCAACTTCCTCGACTTCTACAGTGTTTCCTTTGGAACTCTCAGCAAGGCTTGCCCCCTTGGGAGAAGAGGGGGTACCTTTTGTGAGGGGGGTTGATTTTTGGATGTCTGCTTCTTGTGTTTCCTCTATTTGCGAGCTTAGAGGGGCGAATTTATTTTCTTGCTCCATTCTGGAAGGGGGTTGCTGAGGAGGGGCCTGCTGAGGGCCTCTTCCAGTTGGACCAACATGATTTTGGGTTTTCTTGGCACGCTTGACCTGATTCTAGCCTTCTTCTTTACCCTTATCTAGTTCAGCATTGGTTGGGAATCCTCTGGCGAAGTGGTCGTAGACATGACATTTTCGGCACTTGAAGGGAAACTACTCATAATCTAGCTTCTGCAAATGAGTCCAGCTTCCTACTTTGATTTTGATGGCTTTCGGAAGTCCCACCTCTAGATCTACTTCTACGCAGATTCGGGCACAGTCATATTGATCTTTGTTGTTTGCCCGGTCTATGAATTTCCCAAGGGCGTTGCCGATGTGCTTCAACGAGTCCTAGTTCCAACAATGCACTGGGAGATTTGGAAGCCTGACCCACACCGGAACAGCTGTAGGAACGTCGACTGCAGGGTCAAAATCCGGCGTCCATTTGTTGAGATAGAGGCCCTGGGGGCCCATGAAATAGGGGCCATTCTGGAAGATCAAGTCTTTGTCTTCCTTAGAGGTGAATTCGAAGAGGAAAAACCCTCGTCCTAAGAAATAAGAAGTGACGCTATTCTTGATCAAAGGAGCCCAGTTCTTGTTGACCCAGTTCTCAGTGGACTTAGGAGAAGGCCATAGTCCGGTGAACTGACCGACGAGTGCCTGCTCAGCCAAGGAAAGGGTGACTTGGATCGGAGTCTCTGGCGACAAGGAGATTTCAGGAATATCCTCTAGCCTCTTGACGAATTTGGCAGCTTCACTCTTTTTCTTTTGCGGCAAACCGGCCAAGAGCCGAGAGAAGGCTTCGGCAGAAGAAGGCGGGGGGGGGGGGGGAGGGGGTTTGCCTGGGGCGAGCCCAAGACCTCCATAAACAGAAATTTTGAACACCTCCCAGCAGCAAACGAGCCACACAGGCAAGCTCTCAACTGAAGAGCGCGGGAAAGCAAAGACAGAGGGCCCAGGGCCTCGGCGCCGCAGGGCAGGGGGACCTAGGGCACAGGCGCCAAAGTGCAAGCAGCGAACTAGGGTTTCAAGGGCGCTCCATCGCACTAGGTCGGCCTCGCTCAGAAGGTGTTTTCCTTGTCATTTCTATTTTGGTTATGTTTGTTGTTCGATCATATTTTTAAGTATACTTCAATACTAGTTCTTATTAAAATATTTTATTGATAACTCACATTGAATTTTTTTGTTATTATGAATATTTTTAAATGTTACATATTAATTTTATATTAAGAGTTAATAAATTACATATATCTCCCTTATCATTTTTATTGGGGAGTACTTGATATTTTTATTTTATTTTTTAACTTTTAATTACTTTTTTCTTTGGACATCATTAAAATATTTTCTTTTTTTTTCTATATATAGATATACGTGAAGTTGATATTGACATAAATTAGTTCACATAGATTTTCAAATAGTTTATTTAAGTCTAGTGTTGAAATATTTTTGAAAAGGTCTAAAAATCTTACTCATACATTTTTTTTTACTTCTAATTTGTTCACGTGAAATTATATTACATCATACAAAGAAGTAACTAAACATGTATAGCAAAATCATGTTTGTTTTTCTATTTAGAGAACATTTTACTTTTATTTTTATTTTAAGAGGGACATTGTCAACTCTAAGTTGAGCATTAACGAAATTACACATCCACCTTGTACTGGGATGTAGAATGAATGAGTCTCTCCACTTATCTTAAGGACATATTTAACATGATTGGAGAGGGATCAAATTTCTTCACGTGCAAACTTTTTTAGAGTGCATCTCTCTCTCTTATAGAGTGCAATTTTTCATTTTTTAAATTGTATTTTTGAATGTTATATAGAGTACATAACTTAAACTTGTAAGTCTGAAAAAAACTTGTTGGATTTCGACAAAAAAACATTTCCTTAAAAAGGACCAAACTGTAAAATTCTTCAAACGTTTTAATTATAAAAATGTATTTTCTTCAATTGCTTTATATGCTATATACATAATATTTTAAAAACAATATATAATATATACACAATTGATATTTAAATATTTTATTTTATCTTTGCACATTAAAATGGTTTTTTGTTATTAATATATTTTTAAGTACTGATAACTCACATTGGTTTTTTTTGTTATTATGAATATTTTTCAATTTCACATATTAATTTTATATTAAGTGTTACACAGTAATTTGTCACTGCCTTCCTGTCAGTCACCCTGCTGTGCCAATCACTAAGCTTCATGCCTTCTGAACTGGCCCAAAAAACCCATTTTCCTAAAGTTTTATTCACCAGCGCGTCTGTTTGCAAAATACCCGCGATGACTGGCGCTCCATAGTGTATCCCGCGCGCCGCCAGCTCGGAAGGACATCACTTTTCCGCACTGGTAGCCAGCGCGCCTTTACCGTGTTCTTCCGCGCTGACATGACTGTCCTAGTTATGTGAACGCGGCGACATCGCGTCAGTTGCCTCATAATCCGCGCTGATCCAGTTTGGGCGAATTTGTTCAAACAACCAGCCTTCCAGATAACTCCAGGCTTGGTTGTTAGCTTTGTGAATGTCGACTCCCTTCTATGGCATGTCTGTTCGACCCTTTGCAACCATTTCCCTCAAGGATAAGCTCATCCTTCCACCCTTTTAGGAGGCTCCTTCTCCTACATATACTTCCACCATTACCATGAACAGCTAGTTAGACTTAGCTTGGATTGTACAGAGCTTGTAGTGTTCAGATTGCTGCTATAGGTTTGGTGTGCTAGGTGTGGAAGTGATTGATTGCTTAGGGAAGGTTGTTTTGTGCTATTTGTGTGAGAGAGAGAGAGTTGTTTGTCTTGGGAGAATCATCCTCAAAGGTGAATGCTTGAGATACATGCTGACTGGCCCCTCCTGAGAAGGTTACCGACGTCAGAACATTTGGTTGTACTCTTCTCTATTCTGATTAATAATAGATGACTGCTATTATTGTTCCATTCTCATTTGTCTATGCAATGGTTAAATGTGAATTACATCTTTTCTGACTGATGTATGGTTGCTTTTACTAGATTTCACGCTTGTGTTTGTTTCCCCTTCGTGTGTGCAGGTATCTATTCGCGGAGATCGCGGAGGATTGTGACCAGCCGAAGCGGAGGAGCGAAGGCAACATCTCTTCGTCAAACGACAGCGCAGGAATCCAAGTAGGTGCTCTTTACCTCTTGTTTAATTGTAATTAGGAACATGCGTAGCAGCATTGTGTGATTGTTGCTAGACCCCTGCTGGGCTAGTAGGGATCGCCTCTATCCGTAGAGGGGATTTACCTCTCCAACAATTTGGCGACTCCGCTGGGGATCAGCCTTTTTGTCTCTTGAGTCCACTTTTGTGTTTGGCTTTGATTGATCTCTTTTCGAGTTTTTGGGATTGTCTCTTTTGCTTATGAACTTTCTGGGTGTTTCTGGGAAGCATCTTTATTGTCAAAAGGCCCTTGCCTTTGGTTTGGGAAGTTTTTATTTTGGCCTTCCTTGTTTTGCTCTCAGCGCGTTTTAATTCCGAACAGTCGCGCTGACGTTGCGACCCTGTTCTTTGGTTTTCTTTCCATCGCGCCTGTATGTCTAACAGTCGCGCTGACCTCGTTTTCAAAGGCAGCGCGCTTTATTCGTGTCCCTCCGCGCTGGCATCGCGCCCCCGCTTCTTTGTGGTTTTTGTCATCGCGTCTGTGTGTTTTATTTCCGCGCTGACCTCGTTTTTCTAAGACAGCGCGCTTTATCCCTGTTCTTCCGCGCTGACATCGCAAAGTTGCTACAGGCCTCCCCCTGTCAGCGCCGAGTTGCTGAAGGCTACCCGCGCTGATCCTGTAAAACTCATTCTTGACCAAATTGGCCTCCTGAACCTCTTGCTGTGACTTTCCCTTCTTCTCTCCACCTGTCTGATGACTTGTTTTTCACTGTCTGAACTCTGAACTGCTTGATTGCGGAGCTTGGTTCCATAGGGTTTCGTTTTTGCTCAGTTTTTAAGTTTGCAAATACCTTCCCTTTTGCTTTCGCTGCTTGGATCGTGTTTCCATCATTACTTTTGCAATTGCCGGATTGTGTCGAGTCTCTAATTGACTGGTTGTGGCTCTCGTCCTTCGGGTGTTCGCTTTTCTCTATTGATTTCGCACTCTAGCCCTAGGACATCTAGAGGCCGTGTGTGTGTCAAGCCTGCCATAGGAATCTTGTTTGCTTGTTGACCAGCTGATTTCAGATTTGTTTTCGCACTCGTTCAGTGATTGTTGGAGTGTTTTGGATTGTGTTTCCGAGTGTTTTCTTTTCGCTTCCGCCTTGCTTGCAATCCTCGCTTGTCTTGCAAGAGCTTAGATCACATATCTCGTGCGGATTTTGTTTTCCTTTGATTTGGAAGCTTTGGTTGAGTGTTTCGGGAACTTTGTGTGCTTTCATTAAGTAGTTTACTTGGTGTTCCGGTTCCTCCAAATTCATTTAGATGCTTTGTGTCATTGAAAAGAAATCAAACTCGTAGCTTTGCTTTAAAAAATTGAAAAGGAAAAGAACATTTCATTGATTTGCATCTTCAAAAAGAAAAAGTTTCCTTTCCTCGCTTTAGTTGCATTAAGTTGCTTGTTTGCTTGTACTTGTTTTGTTTGGTTAAAATTTCCTTGCCCTCTCATAGCTAGAATTCATCGAACAAAACGGAATTCTTTGGCATGTAGATTGCATCTAGGTAATTGTGAGCGAACATACGATAGAGCTTGAAATCGAAACTTAATCTCAAGATCAACTGTAAAATGAACCAAATGAATCTAAAAACGCATTGGAACTAAACGCAAACATCTAGAGGTCTAGGTTAGAGACGTGTTCCGGCGTCTTTAAACATAGTCACTGTTGTTTCACATTAGGTTGGGTGATTCCTCCTTCTGTGACTCGATAGTGGTCTAACACGGACTGCGCTCCCACGTACCGTCGCGTATATAGGGAGACCCCACTAGGCTGTTATCCTTTATCCATAGGAAGCCGAGTCGGCCGCCCTACGATTCGCAATGCAGTGAACACAGCATTCACGAAGATCGACCACCCGTACCCTAAAAAGTATTATGTGGTTTTGCGAAAAGTTTGGCACACCCTCTACCTAGAATTCCAGAGCAGTCACTTTTGATCCTTTTCGGACTCCCTAAACGAAAAGGTGCCTGTGAGCGTCTTGTCACTTCGTGCTCATTAAACATTCGAAGGAGACTGGAGTCATCTTTTCGTCCTTTTCTCGACTCCTGAAACATGAAAAGGTCAAGTTTGGTTCTTGTGTCTTAAAATTAATTTGGCCACGATAACATCACCTATTTTAGATCTTGTGTGCGATAGTTTTGAGTAGGGTTTTATCGTTAGTTTCCTTTAGGTTTTCTAAGGGGTCTGGTCATCCTGGCTGACCCATCAACTCCCGGTCTAAGTGATCAAGGTTCTCCGTCCTCTGTTGCTCCAGAGGTACCAGTTGTAAGCGGTACTCTTCCTATTGTTCCGAGTATCCAGCCTATCAACGTACGTGACCCAGGCGACGAAGATTACATAGAGGATTGGAATCCCATCTGGGAGCCCGATTATACCCCCCGTACCCCTCGTACCCCTCTCGGTATGTCGTCTCCAATGTCTTCTTCCCACATGGATGAGACAGCTTCCAGCACCGGTGAGACACCCGTGGTCACAGACATCGAGACCCCGATCCCGGCTTCCTCTCCCCTCCCTCCACGATATCAATCAGTGAGGGATAGGTATGCCGCTAGAACGACTTCTACAACTATATGGGATCCTAGTCTTGTTGCCTCCACTGGGCCTTTTGTTTCGCATCCCCTTAGTACACCCCTTACGACTGGGCTTAACACGCCCGTCACCTCAGTTCCCACTCAACCTACTGTCTGTGTAGCACGTTCGACCCCGGTCGTCAGTGCTGTACCGGTTTCCTCGTCTGAAAACCCTCAAGCTGGTTCCTTTGTTGGTGGAATTCCAGGATCAGGACCGTATGATGCTTTTGGGGAACCCATAACGGACCCGGATTACGAAGGTCCCTTCTTTTTCTATGATGAAAACGGTGAGTTCCTTGAGAGCATCTCAGGCCTCCCTCACCGCCCTTTCGAAGAAAACGAGGAACCCTTGAATGTCACGTACGATTACGCTACTCATATGTTCAAAGGGAACCGGGATCCTCCCAGACAGCCCATAGGACCACCCAATCAAGGCCAGCCATTCTACGTGCAAACCCCCCAGGGGCAACCACTTTATGGCCCGCCTGACCCAGGACAATCTGGGGGCCCACAAGGTCAACCTTACCAGGAACAACCCATGGGCATTGGAGGTCCGCCATATCCATATCAAAATCAACCCACTGGACAACCAGAGCAACCTTCTTTTCAACAAGGCCAACTCGGTTTCCAGCAAGGGTACCCCTCTGGACAAACTGGCTCAGTTTACAATCCTCCAAATCAACCAGTAGTCCAGCAAGGGTATCAGGGTGGACAATCCTATGTACAACAGGGCCAACTTACCGCCCAGTCCGGTCAATTCCCTGGGCAGGGTGGACAACCCTATGTTCAACAGGGCCAACCTACCCCTCAAATCACTCATCCTTCTGGGCAAGGGGGGCAACCTGCTATACAGCAAGGCCAACCCTCTGCTCAGCCCATACACCAAGGAGGGCAGCCTGCCATACAGCAAGCCCAGCCCTCTTCTCAATCTGTTCACGCTGGGGGACAAACGGGCCAACCGTCTATACAGCCGAATCAACCCGTTGTCCACCCTCATCGTCAACCTGGACAAGCTGGCCAACCTCGACGTCAACCAGCTATCCAGCCAATTCGACCATCCATTCCGCAAAGACAACCCTTGGTGGCACATGGACAACCCGGTGCCCAGCAAGGCTACCCTGCTGGCCAACCAGGTCCATCTCGAATCCGACCAAGTCAACCTTCGGGACATATGGTTCAACCCCAGCCGGTTCAAGGACATTACTCTGGGCCTCAAACTCAAACAGGTTATCAACCCTCGTACCAAACGCAGCCTGCCTACCAGGCTCCGTATGGGACCCAGCAGTCATCTGGCTACCAGCAGCCCCAGGGGCAAAATCAGTATGCTCCTTATCAAAATTATCAGCAACCACAGGTCACCCCTTATCAAAATTATCAATATGGCCAACCTGTCGGGCAAGCTGCTAATACATGGGGAGCTGGGGGGCAGATACAGGGACAGCCGTCCGCATATGGCCAAAATCCATACGGACAAAACTCCTACGGACAAACTCCCTATGCGCCAGGTCCTTTTGGACCAGGTCCATCGGGACAAAATTCCTACGCGCCGGGTCCTTTCGGGCCGGGCCCGTCCGGACAAAGTTCGTGGGGGCAACCCCAATCTGGGTGGAACCCTAATATCGCCTCGAATCCGCAGCCACAGATGTCCTTCAACCCGCAGCTACCATTTTTGGCAACGTTGGAACTACCTGATGTGTCCAAGTTAACAAATGACCCTATCTTGCATAATCCATATTGGCCACCGGTTCCAACCAAAATACCAGGTGACTGTCCAAAATTCGACGGCAAAGCCGGAGAGGATCCTCAGGCCCATGTAATGACTTATCACCTTTGGTGCTCATCTAACTCATGGCTTGATGATTCTATCCGACTTCGCCTCTTCCAGAGGACTCTCACTGGTTCAGCTGCTAAATGGTACATCGAACTCAATCGCGGCATGTTTTCAGATTTTAACTCGTTGGCTATGGCCTTTTTAACTCATTTTCAGTTACCCATTCGGTACGAGACTGGGACCCATCTTCTCACGTCTCTAAAACAGGATACGGCGACGCACATCTCCGATCATATACATGAATGGAGAAGGCGTCGTCGCTTGATTAAATTTTGGATCCCTGATCAACTCCTGACCGACTGGTTTACCATGTCCTTTGTCCCTAAAATTGCCAAAGATATCGCAATGGGGGCGTGTGTAACTGAGGAGCAAGCAATCGCGCGAGCTCAATACCTTGACTTAGTGTATTCTCAGTCAGGTACTTTGTATGAGTATTTGCCAGATGCCCCGAGGCCCGGACAACCCAAAGCTCCACCAAAGCCTTCTGTTGATGGAGTCATTGGTTCCGTAAATTCATCATCTAAGAAATCGGCCGCGAACCCTGGGAAGCAGAAACAAAATGCCTCTAACGAGAATGCTTCTCAGAGCCAATCTATTCCTGGGAATACCTCCGAGGTAAATGCCGTTCAGTCCACCGCGGCAGACAAATCCTCGAAAGGCAAAAAGAAAGGGAAGGCCAAAGATAAATCTGGACAGCCTAAGCAGAACCCTCCTAAACCTCCCTCCGAGGAAGGAGCCAAACGAAAGCCTAAGTATCCTTGTCTCATTTGCGGGGAGGATCACTACACCAAGGATTGCCCCAGGCGGTCCGAGGTTAGTCGGCTTTTGAAAGGTGCTCCAGGGTCCCCTGCCGTGCTTAAAGAGCCTTTCCCGTCCCAGCAGACGCATCAGGTGGCAGATCCTTCTCAATCCTCTTCCTCTTTCGGTTCTCAGGTGTTCATGGCTGGAACCATCCCCATCCATGTTACAACTCGAGCGAAAGATTATCCATCTTCAGCCGGGAAGGAGCCGGAAGTTCCCTCCGGCGCTCCTCCGTCCAGTTCTGGTCCCCTTCACATCGAACGGCCCAGCACCGAGACGATCCCCCGACCCCCTCCCAAAGGTGTACTCAGGAAGTCATCTTATAACCCCAATGCTCGTGCTGCACAGCATTATAGCATTGTCGAGGACTTAGCTCAGGCTCCTCCTGCTATGTCCGCATTAGAAGTCCTCCAGAGCTGCCCCTCCCAGAGGAAGTCCCTGCTATCAGCAATTGGTGGCATAGACCCGGCAGATTCGGATTTAATCTCTTTTGATCTCGAGGGTTTCACGCAGAGATTGCCTCATCAGGTGGCCTTCCTTATACAGGTTCTCATCAACGGCAAAACAATCCATCGTACGGTCATTGATGAAGGTGCCTCAACCTGCATCATGTCGGTTGCCTGTTGGAAGCCTATTGGTTCTCCTGCTCTGAGCCAGTCTCCTACCACCCTAGAGGCTTTCGATGGAAGAGAATCTCGTCCATATGGTATCCTCCCGCGATTGCCTATCTCTTTAGAAGGGAAAACGGTAGAGGTCGAGGTTGAAGTCGTTGACGCTAATCTCACTTACAACCTCCTCCTTGGACGAAGTTGGACATATGCCATGCATGCCGTGGCTTCCTCTTTGTTCCGTGTCGTTCGTTTTCCCCATCAAGGGAAAATCGTCACAGTGGACCAGCTGTCCTTTTTTGCTTCCTCTTCTGAAGGGAATGTGCCATTCGTAGAGCATACCTCCAAATCGCTAGTGAGTGTGGGTGCTGGATTATTTAAAGATCCCTCCCTGATGGGAGTCTTTCCCCTCCCACCTCCAAATCTCGCCTCCGTTAACATGATCGCAGTACGTTCCGATCCATGGGTTCTCCCTCCCTTGAATCAGGAAGACTCTTGGGGCGAGATGATGCCGTTGAGTCCCGCCGAGCTCAACTACATCGAGATAGTCGCTGCATCGGCTCCACCTCCTGAACCTGCTTTTCCAAGCAGCGTTCCCGATTCATATGACCGCTTCCCTTGGTTGGGAGAAGAGGCCACTTCGGATCCCCTGAAGGAATCATTTCCCTCCGACGAGGCTATCATTGAGACTATGTCTCCCGAGGAGCTCCCTTGGTCAGATTACCACCATCGCTCTTCGTTTCTCCCTCCTCATTCGGAAATGGCCACATGTCTCGAACGGTTTGCTTCATGTGTCCCATCTATCCCTCTCCAAACGCCTGTTCAGTTGTATCAAGTGTCTTCGGAAGGAAACATGGGTAACATTACGCAAACTCTGGCTATCGACATCTCTGTCAAAACAGGGGTTGTCGAAAATATTTATATTGGAGTCACATGCACTCCTGAGGAAATTCAACTTTATACCGATTTATTTCGTGAATTCCGTGACGTTTTCGCATGGTCTTACGAGGAAATGCCCGGCATTGACCCCAGTATCGTGGAGCACGAAATCCCTACTTATCCCGGCGCTAAGCCTGTTCGTCAGCGTTTACGCCCGGTGCACCCTCGAAAGGCTGCAGCCATCAAGGCCGAAGTTGAAAAACTCCTTCGAGCTGGTTTCATCTATGCCATTCCTCTCACGGAATGGGTATCTAATATAGTCCCTGTGAATAAAAAACAGGGTACTATTCGGGTTTGTGTTGACTATCGCGACATCAATCGCGCCTGTCCAAAAGATAACTTTCCTACGCCTTTTATTGATCAGCTTATCGACGATTGCGCAGGAAGCGAAATTTATTCATTTATGGACGGCTTCTCTGGTTACAACCAGATCAACATAGCCCCCGCAGACCAGCACAAGACTGCTTTCATTTGTCCTTGGGGCACCTTCGCTTACAAGAAGCTACCTTTCGGTCTCAAAAATGCCGGTGCCACTTTCCAGCGTGCGATGTCGTATGCTTTTCATGATATCCAACACATCGTACAGCCTTACCTGGATGACCTACCAGCTCATTCAGCTAAACGTCAAGACCATCCATCTCATTTACGCGAAATCTTTCTCCGCTGTCGACACTACCGTATTCGACTCAATCCGCATAAGTGTGTCTTCTGCGTAGAATCTGGCCGACTGCTCGGGTTTATCGTCTCCCGGGAAGGTATCCGTCTGGATCCCCTTAAGGTCGAGGCCATTTTGAATCTTCCTCCCCCTGCCTCTCTACAGCAGTTACAGAGCTTGCAGGGGAAAGCCAATTTTCTCAGACGATTCATCCCAAATTATGCCGAGGTGGCTAAGGGTTTCACGCGATTATTGAAGCGAGACACGCCCTTTCGCTGGGACGCTATCGCTCAACAATCTTTTGAGCGTCTTAAAGACCTTCTGGTCTCAGCTCCGCTCCTAAGACCTCCAAATTACCACCGTGACTACACCCTTTATTTGGCCGCCGCCGATACCACCATCGGCATGGTTTTAGTGCAAGACGACGATGATGGCACCGAGCATGTTGTATATTATCTTAGCCGCAACCTTCTGGATACGGAAACTCGCTATGCATACGTCGAGAAGTTGGCATTGGCAGCTGTCTGTGCCGTCCAACGTTTCCGTCATTACATCCTGTTGCGCACGACGACCGTGATCTCTGATTGCAACCCCATGACCTATATTTTGTCACGTCAGTTGCTGGGGGGAAAATACTCAAAGTGGATCGTAATCCTCCAAGAGTTCGACTTGGAATTCACTGCGGCCAAGTCTAAGAAATCGCTGGTCTTCGCCGAACTGCTCTGCTCCTTACCATCTCAGTCTACACCATCTCGTTCAGAGGAACATATTCCGGATGAAACGCTATTTCTCATCAGCACTCTCGACCCGTGGTACGGGGACATTATCGTATATTTACAAACGTCTTCGTTTCGTCCCAACACATCGAAAGATGCTCGACGACGAATTCGTCACCAAGCTCAACCATACCGCATTTTGGGCGATACCCTGTACCGCCTCGGCGTCGATTCTGTTCTTCGCCGATGCTTAACCCTTGAGGAGGCTGAGCGAGTCTTGAATGACTGCCACTCCGGTGCTTGTGGCGGCCATATGTCCAGATATGCTACCGCTCAGAAGATCCTCCGTGCTGGTTATTTCTGGCCTTCCATCTTCAAGGATTGTATCCTTGCCGTACGTGCATGTCACGAGTGCCAGGTTTACCACCGGAAGATGCGTGCACATGTTGCACCACTGCACCCTGTCGTAACCGTAGGTCCATTTGCAAAATGGGGCATCGATTATACGTCCTGTAACCCTCGTTCGGCCGGGGGGCATGGGTACATTATCGTTGCTGTGGATTATTTCACCAAGTGGGCCGAAGCGATGCCTACATTAAACGAAGACGGTCATACAGCGGCGCAGTTTGTATTTAACCATATTATCACTCGTTTCGGAGTCCCTCAGGCTATTGTTACAGATCACGGAAAGCATTTCCGAAATCATATGATGACGGAATTAACGACCCAGCTAGGCTTGCGCCAAGATAGTTCGTCACCGTACTATCCTCAATCGAACGGTCAAGTCGAAGCCGTGAAAAAAGTTTTGATCACCATGCTTCAACGCACCGTCAATACACACAAGTCGAACTGGCATCTTATGCTTTTCCCAGCCTTGTGGGCCTACCGGACTTCTGTGAAGGATGCCACCGGTTTCACCCCGTTTCAATTGGTCTATGGACTGGAGGCTACCCTTCCCGTCGAATGCGAGATTCCTTCATTAAAATTAGCTGTCGAGTTGCTTCCCAACACCACTCCGGTGGAGGAGCGGCTTCTTTACCTAGAACGGTTAGACGAGACTCGTCGTTTGGCTTCTCTGGCTATCGAAGCACAGAAGAAGAGAGTCAAGGCTCACTTCGACCAGAATATTCATCCTCGTTCCTTTGTTGAGGGAGACTTAGTACTGCTCTACGATCAAGCTAAGGATAAGCTGGGGGCAGGAAAACTCGAATCCATGTGGTTAGGTCCCTACATCGTGAAAAGAGTTTTACAAAAGGGCGCATATGAGTTGATTGATTATGAAGGAAATCCTCTTGACAAGCCCCGCAACGGGCTGTATCTGAAGAAATATTATGCATAACTTCGCGCACTCACTTTGTATATACGTGTGTTTTGTGTGTTGTGCATGTTTTCGTTTTTGCCTTGGTGTGAAAGCGTGTTTGCCTCTTATTGTGTTTTCTTCTTCTTGTGCAGATGTCTAGTGCACCTTATGTTGGTTTCGCTGATGGCGCCTGCCGTAGTACTTGCAATTTGTCATCTGCGGCGTGGGTGATCTACGATCCTCACGGAGAATTGTTAGACCTTCAGGGTGTCTGCCTAGGTCGTACCACTAACAACGTTGCCGAATACAGCGCTGTAATTGAATTACTTGCCGAAGCGGTTGACCTCGGCATCCGAGAATTAGTGGTGAACCTGGACTCCCAGCTGGTCGTCCATCAACTTAACGGGCGATATTCCGTCAGAGACCAACGCATACTAAGGTTGTACCTACATGTAAGATTGTTGGAACGGAACTTTGATTATATTACATATCAGCATATTCCGAGACGATTAAACACATTGACTGATGCATTGGCAAATCATGTGTTAGACAGACATTTGCGGAACAGATAACATCATGCAAGAAGACATAGAAAGCATAATAGAGTAAAGCATATGTAAATAAATCATTTCAAGCATAGTTTGCATATGTGTGCTTTTAAGCTCGCATTAAAAAAATATAAATTCATGGGTCATGTGTCGTGCGAATTCATACAAAAGATCACAGTTGTACTGAACAATTGCATAACATAAACAAAACATCATCACATGTAACAATGATCCATCCAAAAACCGGTATGTATATATATATATATCGTGTGGCGCACTAAGGCGCTCAAAAATAAGGGTATATGTCCAAAATATCAGTACGTCTGAGTCATGTGTCTCAAAATAACAGTGGAAATAAAGCCTAGGCGACTATTCGGCTAGATGATGCTCTTTGTAGTACACAGCTGCTCGTGCTACCCGCCTCAGAAGACGGTGCACCCTGGGTTCCACCCCCACTGTATGGATCTGATGCTGTAAGGGGACCTCTTCGACCCCCTGGTAGTCAGGTACTCCCTCCAGCAACCCCTCAAGGTTGCGAGCCACAGTCTCTGATGTTGCAACCCCTGGAGGGACTAAGGCCAAAGCCCCGGCCCCCTGTCCTTCTCTCCGTGCCGTGGCAGCCAGGCCAATCGGTCTAGTGGGCCCCACATCTGCATACCATGACATTTATTAGGACATGTACATAAAAAATTCCAAAACATTACAAAACTCAAAAAAGTCAAGTGTTATACCTGCATCATCCCATTGTTCACCTGGGGGCAGCACCATATTAGGGTCATTGCGGAAATCCATACCCGCGTATGGCCAGTCCTCCACGAAGACAACCTGCTGATCTAGCCAGTCCCGGAAGAATGTCCCCCAGGCATGTGGCCGGCCGCCACCTCCGCGTGGCATGATGCGAGCCCATCGTGTGGCCCTCGTCTCCCGAGGATCCCTAGGAGCATCCACAGCCATCGTCTGCAGCCGCATGGCTGGCACTCGCTCTAGAATGAGCGGGACTAAGATAGACCCGTAGCCGAACTGTTTCGTCTCCCCGCGACGACAGTTGCTCAGCTGCCTCTTCATGTTGTTTGTCATTGTTGTGCACCAATCAAACACTGTAGGCTCAAGGCAATCAAGAGCTAGCATGAGGTGGGTCTTTGAAGCCTCCTGGTTGGCCATGCTTCCCGCTGCCCGGGTCACCATGAACAGGATGGTGCGAAGGACTATGTTTCCCACTGTGGGGATTGCTACTTTCCCACTCCTCATTTTCTCAGCCTCCGGGCATACTCGAGCCATGAGATCATCTAGAGGACCGCCGCCAGGTCGCTGTCCCTCTATGATGGGCCTCGCACCCCGGCGTGACAACCCAATCAAAAAGAAGATATCCATGTGGTCAAATTCGATATCCTGGCCCCGGATAGTGAATTTCATATCCACCGGGTTCCATGCCCTGATCAGTAGCTCGAGAAGATCATGCTGAGCTCTTAGGCGAGGTGTGAGGAAAAATTTCATAAAACCGCAAGCCCGCATGGCATTGCAGCAATCCACATTGGCCCAAGCAGCAATATCTTCGACATCGTGCACTCTTTCCTGCCATTGGAAAGCCATTACGTCCTGCACAAACCATGAAAAGAAATTAGAAGTGCTGGCATAGGATTTTTCACGTTCAAAATTGAAACAAAAAATCTTTTCCGCGCCAGCGCGGCTGTTTTAAAAACAGCCGCGCTGGCCATGGCGGCCCTTCGTTATTTTTCGAGGTCAGCGCGGAAGAACATGGTTTTTCCGCGCTGACCCGAAGTTGGTCACGTTTTGTCCCCATTCGGCCAGCGCGGACCCGCGTGGGATATCCGCGCTGACCGAGAGCGCATCCATGCACCAAGAATTCGCCCGATTGGGCAAATTCAACCGCTAAAATTCTACCAAATATAATCAAAATGCAGGGCAAAGGAACGAGAACCTACCTGGAAGAAGCGGTTCGAGAAATGGTGTCCGTACGGGCTGGAAATCACTCCATCAACTTTCTGGCTTCTCCACGTTCTTCACATCCCAAATAGTAAAATGGTAAAAGTGACTTCTTGCTCCCCTCTATTTATAGTAAAAACTCGTAAATTGCCATATTTTTGGGTTTTTGCCATTTTTAACCATGACTTTAGCCCTGAATTTGTTAAATGCATGTTTCAAAT
Source organism: Pinus tabuliformis (assembly GCA_031772625.1). Lineage (NCBI taxonomy): Eukaryota > Viridiplantae > Streptophyta > Pinopsida > Pinales > Pinaceae > Pinus > Pinus tabuliformis. Next base: position 190,735,110 of record CM062816.1, read on the forward strand.
ATGTTTTTTTTACACATATCGAATGGATTTATGCGGGTAGTGCCCTTGTGCAGGTTCAGATAAAACAGCTTGGTCATGACGGTCCCCCGTTTATATGATCCCCAAAAATGTCGTCTTTGAGCTCTTTTCCGACATAAAACAAGAAAAGATGGCCGAGCCTCCTTTCAGCTCGTTAAAGGGAACGAGAGGCGGTCATTTTAAGCTCTTTTTCGGACCGTGTAACTTAAAAAGATTGCCAGGTGTTTGTCGTTTCGCACTCGTTATGGGCCCTAAAACGACGTGTTTTCGACCGCTTTTTTACTTTTTCGGGTCAAAAGCACTATTTACGAAAAGTACTCCTCGATCATAATGGTCGGGCGGTTCTTTCGAGCATTGTTTTATACTTTTTCGGGCTCGAGAGACACAACTGTACGAAAAAGGACCCCCCTGGAGTCTTCTTTTCTGCTGTCTTTTCAGGCTCTCTAAACAAGAAAAGACGCTGAGTTTTTCCTTTGTCAGGCTCGTTAAACACTTGATGACATCGGGTATTGTCGAAATGACACTCTTCGAGCATATGCTATCCCCGTCAAGCTTGTCATCCAAAAATAACCGGGGTACCTGCCAGAAATGGTGGGGAAAATGGAACTGTAATCATAGTCGTGTCGACAGTATGTCGCTCTTGAACATGGCACTCTTCTGCTTCGTGTCTGGGTGGGACCATCTCATCTTGTTTTTCACTGGCCTCCGTGGGTTTGGGTTATCTTATTCGACCTCTCATCTGCCCATTGCCATTATTACTATACCCTCTGCTCATTTGATGTCAAATACTGCCAAACCCGCTACAGTGCCACCGATATGTTCAAGAGAAGTTGACCTCTGCAATAATACAACCTCATCTGCTATCTCACACAAATCATTTTTCCTCTGTCTCGTGTCGATGATGTGGGAATCATTATGGCCCACCTTCGATCAAGGTCACTTCCTGTCGACTTCAGCTCATTATCCAGGAAGGTGACTTAGAGACTCCCTTCAGGTGCCTTAGAGCCTGCATGCCCTAATGGCAGGTTCTTCGTGTTCGACGCGAGGTTTACATCATTGGCCTCTGATCGAATGATTCCGTGGGTGTTCGACACCAGCTCATTGATTCACATGCCGCGGATTGTACCTATAGTACCTTGAGGGCCATTGTCATTATTGGTGGTACCTCTCGCGTCTGTTAACAGTTTTCATCATTGACTGGTAATCAGACGATGTTCATGCATGTTCGACTTCAACCCATGTATTCACATGCTTGAACTTGTACTTTGTTCGGATCGAGACGGAGCGCAAGACCCTGGATCCCTGTCTGTTTATGGTTCAGGTTGCGATTTTGTGGATGATCATTACATGACTCATTGATGGATGGCTGCGCCCATACCTGAGTCTTCATGGATGGCTGCGACCATACCTCATCATTATTATGGTCTCTTTAGCTGGGTGGCTGCGTCCGTTCCACAGACCCTTTTTCGCATGTCTTTTTGGATGGCTGCGCCCATGCCTAGACTGCGTGTATTTGATTATCAGAGATATTTCGGTCCTTCCTGGTGGTGTTCCAGTTCGGCGTGTGTTGTAAAGCATTTCACCCCTCCCACTCTCTCGGTCTTCATGCTTTAGGGGGCATCTGTTACACAGTATTTTGTCACTGCCTTCCTGTCATTCACCCTGCTGTGCCAATCACTAAGCTTCATGCCTTCTGAACTGGCCCAAAAAACCCATTTTCCTAAAGTTTTATTCACCAGCGCGTCTGTTTGCAAAATACCCGCGATGACTGGCGCTCCATAGTGTATCCCGCGCGCCGCCAGCTCGGAAGGACATCACTTTTCCGCGCTGGTAGCCAGCGCGCCTTTACCGTGTTCTTCCGCGCTGACATGACTGTCGTAGTTATGTGAACGCGGCGACATCGCGTCAGTTGCCTCATAATCCGCGCTGATCTAGTTTGGGCGAATTTGTTCAAACAACCAGCCTTCCAGATAACTCCAGGCTTGGTTGTTAGCTTTGTGAATGTCGACTCCCTTCTATGGCATGTCTATTCGACCCTTTGCAACCATTTCCCTCAAGGATAAGCTCATCCTTCCACCCTTTTAGGAGGCTCCTTCTCCTACATATACTTCCACCATTACCATGAACAGCTAGTTAGACTTAGCTTGGAATAGCTTGGATTGTACAGAGCTTGTAGTGTTCAGATTGCTGCTATAGGTTTGGTGTGCTAGGTGTGGAAGTGATTGATTGCTTAGGGAAGGTTGTTTTGTGCTATTTGTGTGAGAGAGAGAGAGTTGTTTGTCTTGGGAGAATCATCCTCAAAGGTGAATGCTTGAGATACATGCTGACTGGCCCCTCCTGAGAAGGTTACCGACGTCAGAACATTTGGTTGTACTCTTCTCTATTCTGATTAATAATAGATGACTGCTATTATTGTTCCATTCTCATTTGTCTATGCAATGGTTAAATGTGAATTACATCTTTTCTGACTGATGTATGGTTGCTTTTACTAGATTTCACGCTTGTGTTTGTTTCCCCTTCGTGTGTGCAGGTATCTATTCGCGGAGATCGCGGAGGATTGTGACCAGCCGAAGCGGAGGAGCGAAGGCAACATCTCTTCGTCAAACGACAGCGCAGGAATCCAAGTAGGTGCTCTTTACCTCTTGTTTAATTGTAATTAGGAACATGCGTAGCAGCATTGTGTGATTGTTGCTAGACCCCTGCTGGGCTAGTAGGGATCGCCTCTATCCGTAGAGGGGATTTACCTCTCCAACATTAAGAATTGAATAAATTACACATATCCCACATATTAGGAAGTAGTGGATCTTTTTTTTTAACTGTCAATTACTTTATTCTTTAGGCATTGAATATTTTACTATATACAAAACACACACACACACATAGATGTGAAGTTGATATCCACATAAATTAGTTAACATAGATTTTCAAATAGTTGATTTAAATCCAATATTGAAATATTTTTGAGAAGTATAAGGTTTAAACATCTTACTCACACTTTTTTTTACCTCTAATTAAGTGAAATTATATTTGTCATATAAAATTTGCTCGAGATAGCTCAATTGGCAATTGCTGTGGAAATGAAGTCTCATTGAACCTAAAGTCTTGGGTTCAAATTTTGTGCCATTGCTTTTCTATTTAGAGAATATTTTATTTTTATTTTTATTTTAAGAGGGACATGTGTCAACTCCACATTGAGCATTGATGGAATTACACATCCCCTCATACTAATCTTGTGCCATTGCTTTTCTATTTAGAGAATATTTTATTTTTATTTTTATTTTAGGAGGGACATGTGTAAACTCCACATTGAGCATTGATGGAATTACACATCTTCTCATACTAAGTTGTAGAACGAACCTCTCCGCTCAATAAATTTAAAATAATTATATTATTTTTATAAAATAAAATAAAAATTTAATGTACAATTGATATTTAACTATACAAACTAATTTCTTTATAGGGATCATATGTTAAATGTTGATTTGGAAATAGTTTATTTATAAATATTATAAAACATTGGTTTGGTTCTTTTACCATATTTATAGATATGTAAATTATTTTGTAGTTTAAAAGAGTTTTTTTTGTCACTCATAAGATACTTTTTTGTTATTCTCTTTAGAATAAAAATATACAAAAGCCTTGTTGTAACATGACTTTCATCTCTACATAACATGTAGAAGGAGAAAAATAGATGCACTAAATTTGCTAGCAAGATACATAGAATTCCATAACATAATTATGATGATTGAATATTCAGGAAAAAAAAGGATGTCTCTCAAGCTAGTCAATTATAGGTCCCTTTCTTTTGGAAAGTTGACCAGTCAAATTGCATTAGAAATTCTGACAATATAGTTATTTCATGTGGGCTATATGGATGGATTGAACTCCTTAGATTTTGTTGTCGATGAGTTCCTCATATATAATGTATCTTGGAATCAATGCAAGTGATTTTTTGATAATCTGTCAGTTGTTGCGTTGTATTATCTCTATATATGTTGAAATATCACGACCTGAAAGAATATATAAAAGAGTTTAGCAATTAAGAAAGTCTATTTTTTAATTAAGTAGTTAATCATGGTTTAGAGGAGAGCCCTTATTTTACAAATAAATTGATAACATGTACCATTTTGACGTTTGGTTAGGGGTAGCTTTAAAAATATACTATTGTTTATTTATTTATTTTTCACAATGGGAAAACTATCATAACTTAGTTGTCAAACTAGCAATAAGAAAAACCATCACTAGTTGCTAGTTGTCTCCACTCTCTTCTCCTCAGTTTTTGGTTGCTCCACAACTTCTTGAGGTTCCTCCTTTAGAGCTAAAAGCTCCTCTTCTGGTGGTAGCTTAAGCTCCTCTTCTGGTGGGAGCTTAAGCTCCCTCTTAAGAGAGCACTGCATGGCTTTCTCCTCATCAAATTTTACATCCCTTCACACAACTGTCATTTTAAGGGATGACAAGTACACATGGTAGTTGTGGGCATTTTCTGTGTAACCCACAAATACCCCCAATTTTGTTGTTGGCTCTAACTTCTTCCTTGATTATTTGGAGACATGGCAGTAAACAGAGGCTATAAAAATCCTGAAGTGCGACACATCCAGTTTTCTCCCTGAGAAAGTCTCCTCTGATGTAATCATGCCCAAAATCCGATGAGGACTCTGGTTCTACACGTATACTATTGTGTTGCATGCCTCGGCCCATAAGTGCAGATGTAGGCCTTGGTCTTGCAACATCGCCCTTGCTTCTCCGACAATGCTATGGTTCTTTCTCTCAGCCACCCCATTCTGTTGTGGGTTGTGGGGTGTTGTCAACTCTCATTGAATGCCTTCTTTTGTACAATTTTTTTTGAAATTCATTCGAAACATACTCACCTTCGTTATCACTCCTAAGAGTCTTCACCTTCTCATCAGTTTATTTCTCACCAGTGCCTTGAATTATACGAACTTGGAGAATGTCTCATCTTTCTTCCGCATGAAGAAGATCCAACTCTAACGTGATAAGCCATCAATAAAAATGACAAAAAAAATTGTGCCTTCCAGTGGAGGGTGTCGAGAAAGGTCCACAGACATCAGAGTGGATCCTTTCAAGGACTGCATGTGTTTTGTTGTCCTGATCATAGAATGTCGATTTTGTGTACTTCTCCAAGGTACATCATTTGCTTACATCATGTTTCTCAAGTTCTCCTTTTGGGAGGCCTATGGTTATCTGTTGCATGATCTTCAGGGCACCATGATGCAAATGGCTAAGTCTTTTGTGCCAAATTTCACTTGCATCACGATTATGCACCTTCTCTGCCTTTGTGCTTAATGCAACACAATATTCCACATCTAGCTTATACATGTTCTTCATACGAACCTTGATCTTCACTTGTCCCATCGCTATGTGTCTCAGGAATGACTTTCCTTTGTTGAAGATCACATCATAACCACGGTATTCCAATACTTCAATAGAGATGAGATTTTCTTTAGGCCCAGAATGAACATGACATTCTTGAGTTTGAGGGGGGAGCCTGACTCCCTATGAAAGGTGATTGTACCAATCTCAGTCGCGCTATATCTTTCATCACACCCCATCTCGATGTGCATCTGCAAATCTTTTTCTTCTGGGTCACTGAAAAAATCTCTACACCCTGTCATGTGGAATGATGCACCTGAGTCCAAGTACCACAAAATCCCCATGATTGTGTTGGCCATGCATGCAATGAGGATAAAGTCAAGCTCGAAATCTGAAGCCAAGCCTTCACGTGTTGCTCCTCTTGATGTCTTCTTGCTTGCATTTTTGTGTGGACACTTCATGGCATAGTGCCCAAATTCATGACAATGGAAGCATTTAATTTTGGACAAATCTTTCTTCTTTCCCTTTTGATTGGATTCTGGTTTGGATTGAGATTTCTTCCCTTTTCCCTTCTTTTCATTTCCATCCAATGCAAATTTTTCTTCATCCTCACCCTTGGATGAAGTCTCGTCTATGGTATTCTACCTTATTTCCTCTCGTACCAAATCAGACCATACGCATTCCCAATTTGGAAGGTTCTCCCTCCCATTCACCGAATCTTGATAGCTATGCCAACTCTTGGGAAGGCCCATAAAGGCTAGGTTTACCAAGTCTTCTTTACGGAAAATAACATTGACCCCGCCAAGTTCATCATGACACTGTGTAAACTTGCTCAAATATAGTGGAATTGTGTCATTCCTCTGCATCTTGATACTTTGAAGTTTACCCTTAAGCGTCAACTTCCTGTGGTCACTATTATTCTCGAACAATCCTGTTAGTGCTTTCCAAATTGTGTAGGAATTTACAGGGTAAGTTCCTCAGAGAGAACACCAAAGGACACCGCTCACAAACAGATCACAGATCAATACAATAGTATTCTTGACGTGGTTAAAACCCTCAAAGAGGGAAACATTCCACGGCCTGAGCCAACACGACCACTTCAGGCAATTTATTAATAAAAGAATGAAAATTTACATAAGCTTCTCTCATGAACAGTTACCCTACAAATGACCCTCCATGCTCTTTACATAGAGATCATGGACCAATCAGGTGTTAAGCCACAGATCAAGTGTAGCTAATACCGAGGAGAGAATGAACTGTCGGATCACTTCATGTCTAGAACATATCGTGACCATCATATTGTAAGTTACAAAAGTACATAGTAAAGAAACACACTTTACCTAACTCTACACTAGACCAAGTTATACTTAACTATTTCCTATGTGTCGGAATATCCTAACATCCCCCCTTAAGAACAACTTGGGATAGGATTGAAGGATGTACAAATATGGCACAATAGGAGAAGGAAGGAAGCATTAGAGCCTATCCCCCCTTAGTGACAACTTCCTAAACTCCAACCATAAATTGAATTTTAGTAAACTTCGCCTCTGTGAGAGCCTTTGTAGATATGTCTGCAACTTGATCATCTGTTGAACAATATTGCACTTCAAGAAAATGGCCATGAATGAGCTTTCTGATGAAGTGCATGTGCAGTTCAATGTGTTTGTTGCGCTAATGTTGGACTGGATCTTTGCATAGTTGAATGGAACTTTGATTATCAGACCAAACTGCAGTCGGATGCTGCTACTGAAAGCCAAACTCTAACAGGATTTGACAAAGCCACAGGGATTCATTACTAGCTTCTATGGCACCACGATACTCTGATTCCACTGAAGAAAGAGAAATGGCACTTTGTTTCTTGCAAGCCCATGTAATAGGTCCTAAACCAAGAGTGAACACATAACTTGTAATAGACTTCTAATCATCAGGGTCACCAGCCCAATCGGAATCAGTGAAACCAACCAATAGAGGAGATGCTTCTGCACTGTAATGAATCCCAAATTAAACTGTACCTCGAACATAACGAAGTATTCTTTTAGCTACTTTCCAATGACTTTCATGTGGGTTTTGCATAAACCGAGCAATAAGGCCAACAACAAAGGAAAGGTCAAGACGAGTATGGGTCAGATACAAAAGTTTTCCTACAAGTTGACGGTATAAGGTAGCATCAACTTCAGGGGAAGTACAAGTGATTGAAATTTTGGCTCTAGACTGAAAGGGAGAAGGGGCTAGCTTACAATCTTCCATGTGAAAATGGCGTAGAAGATCACAGGCATACTTGGACTGGGAAAGGGAAATATCTTCCTTGGATCACAAGACTTGAAGACCAAGAAAATAATGCAAGTGTCCTAAGTCTGTCATTTCAAACTTATTTTTAAGGTTGGACTTCACATGGTTTATAAGGTTGGGATCACTACCAGTAAGGATAAGATCATCAACATAAAGAACAATAATGATAAGAGATTTACCCACTTTCTTGGTGTAGAAAGTATTATTAGAATGACACCTAGAAAAGCCAGTATCTAAAAGAAAGCTATCCATTTTAGCATACCAAGCCTGAGGGGCTTGCTTGAGACCATAAAGGGATTTCTTAAGCCGACATAAAAGGTTGGAGTTTGTTTGTATAAATCTAGTAGGTTGTTCCATATAGATTTATTCATGCAAGTCCCCATGCAAGAAGGCAGATTTAACATCCATTTGATGGACTTCCCATTTGAAAGAGGCAGCAAGGGAAAGAACAAGGTGAATAGAGTTCATTTTGGCAATAGGGGAGAAGGTTTCAATATATTCAATGCCTTCAACTTGTGAAAAGCCCTTAGCAACAAGACGAGCTTTATGTTTATCAACTTTTCCATCTGGTCCAAACTTGGTTCTGTAAACCCATTTACATCTAACAAGTTTTCTTCCCTTTGGAAGAGGAACAAGATCCCATGTATCATTTGCCAATAATGAACGATATTCTTCATTCATAGCTGCGTCCCAATCTGGATGGCCTGAAGCTTCTGCAAAGGTGTCAGGATCATGATTCACTGAAGCTTGAGCCAGTAAAGAAGAGGCTCTATCGAACTGAGAACGTGTACAACATTGATCTATGAGATCACCTACAAAAGCACTTGCTACATCCCGAGTAGCACAGAACCATTTAGGAAGCTGAGGAGCTGAAAGAGGATCCTGAGAAGGTGGGGGAGGATTCTCGTCCTCACTGTCATCATCTGAAGAAGAAATGTTTTCAGAAGTCGAAGGGATAGAGAGAGGTGGCACATCCGCCAAACTAGGCTCGTAGGCCGATATATTTTCAGCAAACTTTACATCTCTTCTAATGATAACATTTTTGGACTTAAGTGGAATAAGTCTATATCCTTTAACATCTTCAGAATATCCAACAAAAATACATTTTCACTCTTAGGTTCTAAAGTTTTATGTTTCTCATCTAGAATAGGGGCCCATGCTTCACTTCCAAAAACACGAAAGTGACTTACATCTAGTTTAATTGAGCTCCATGCTTCTTTTGGAGTGATGTTCTTTAAAACCTTAGTAGGAGTGTGATTTACTATGTAATTTGCACAGTTAATTGCTTCTGCCCAAAAATTAAGACTAAGTCCTTTAGATTGAAGCATACAATTAGCCATTTTCTTTAAGGTGCGATTGTTCCTTTCAACTACACCATTTTGTTGTGGAGTATATGGAAAAGTATGTTGCATTTGAATTCCATGCTCAATGTAAAAGTTGATGAATTTGTTGTTAACGTATTCTCCGCCATTATCAGATCTTAGCTTAAGAATTTGATGTCCAAATTATTTTTCAACAAAGGCCTTAAAGGCCAAAAACATGTTAAATACTTCACTCTTGAGTTTTAAGAAGTATACCCAAGTGCGTCTAGAGAAATCATCAATGAAAGTTAAGAAATACTTGTAGCCAGAAAATGAAACAACTGGAAGTGGACCACATAAATCATTGTGCACAAGTTGTAAAGGGGTTGATGCGTGCTAAGAGGCAAGTTTTTCAAAACTATCCCGATGATGTTTTCCGAGTACACATCCGGAACAAACACCATCTCTGCAAGATACCATAGGGAGACCTGTCACCATATTTTCTTTACATAGATTTTGAAGGGAGCGATAGTTTAAGTGACCAAATCGTTCATGCCAAAGTTTGCTCATTTCATCATTATGAGAAACAAATACCAAGGGAAGAGTTGATGACCCAAAGTTGTTAAACTTGTACAAACTTGTAGAATCATCAGCAATGCCAGTAGCTAAAATATGTCTAGGATCTCTTAGGTCCTTAATTACAACATCGTGAGGTGAAAATTCAACAATTTTACCTTTACCTGAATGAGTTATCTGATATACAAATAGAAGGTTGCACGATATGGTTGGAACACATAATACATCATTAAATTGACCATTGTCTAGATGAACAGTTCCAGTCCCTACAACACTAAGATATCTATCATCACCAACATATATATTTTTGGTGTTACAATCATTTAAAGAAGAAAACATGGCTTTGTTTTTGGCCATGTGATAAGAAGCACCAGAATCAATGAGCCACTCATGAGAATGAGAAGAAAAAGATACATTTAGTGCATAACCAGACCGAGATGCTTGAAAACCACATGTAGAAAGTGTTATTCCTGAAGATGAAGTTGAAGTTGAAGAGTGCTCCAAATGGATGTTATGCTTCTTCATTGTTGCTTCCAAGGCTTCCATCTTCTTAAAGCATTTGGATTCTAAGTGGCCATCTCGATTACAAAAGTTGCAACGTCTATCAGTCTTCTTCCCTTTGTTTTTATTTGCCTTATCATTTTGTTGAAATGATTTTTCACTTTGAGACTGAAATTACTTAGGACCCTTATTTGGTTTAGGACCATTCTTTTTAGGATACTTCTTCTTAGGATTCTTTGAATTTGGTTGATGTTGGGCGGCTAAGGCTTTCTTAGAAGAGTTTCCAAAATTAAGAAGACCAAGATATAATAGTTTTTCTTGTTCTCTTATTAAAGAATCACAAAAGGCATCAAAAGGGAGGGACTTGTAGTCTTGTCCTTGAGAAATAAAGGCTTCTCTAGTAGAATGGAAGGTGGAAACAAACACAGAGTAGGTTGGTCCCAACTTAGTAAGAATGGAATAAATAAGGCTACCATCTTCTTTCTTAACCTTAACACCTTCCAAGAGAAGTCTAAGGGTCTTGAACTTGGACAAAAAATCTTCAATGGAAGAAAAATTATTGGGGTCCAATGTAAGCAACTCATTTTCGAGTTGATGGGCTCTAATTTCATTTTTAATTCCAAAAACTTTAGTGAGTTGTTTCATTGCTTCATTAGGAGTATCAAGTTCTGTGATATGGAATCTAAGGTCTAGAGAAATAGACATCCCTATCAACCCATGTGCTTGATCTTGCCTATTTTCCCATTTGGTTGCCTTATCTTCATCTTGAGGTTTGGTTTCTTGGCCTGAGGCTATTCTGTAAATACCTTTACTTCTAAGTAAATCCACAATGTAGGACCACCATTGGAAGTAGTTGGTGTTGTTAATAATAACTTGGCATGGACTTTCCATTTTAACAGAAACTAAAGCCATAGATGCTAAAACTAAGTGTTCCAATGGAAAGATCTCGAAACATTAGCCTCATTAAAAAAAATGGCTCTGAAAACAGCTTCCGGATGAAGAGGTTATGGCTTTTTGAAGAAAAGTTGTTGAAGATGCCGACGAAGTGCGTGAATGTGCGGAAATGAATGATAATGTTATATTAAAAAAAATCCCCTCCCTTTCCAAACTTAATCTAATTAGCTCACTAATAATAATAATAATAATAATTTATGTGACTCACTTTTATAGATAAGTGAAAGTCACTTTTAGAATGGTACTTTATGAGCTACCCACTAAATTGTAACTTAAATAAAAGATAAAGAGACCCTAGAATTATAAGTAAATCACATTTTATAATGGGTGAGAACACTTTTACATAAAGTAACTTTAAAACATAAGTTATATGAGCTTTTTGAAAAAGTAACTCAACAAAAAGAAAGACTTGAACTAAAGACCTCTATTCTCATTAAGTAACTTTAGACCAAGTGAGCTAGTTTAGAAGGTTATTAATTTTTGGAAAAGAGGAAGGGGTTTTTTTTTTACTAGTCACTAAAGCTTTGGAGTGCGTGCTTATTTGAAAAAAAAAATTTCCTGCAAAACAAAAACCACAAAATCCAACACGGACATACAAAAAAAAACAAACCTTACAGCTTGAAGTTAGCTTTAGCCGGAAACTAAATATTTTCCTCAATGTTTTTGATTTTCGGAGATCACACTAACGCGCGACGGAAAGAGCATACGCATGAGAAAAATCCTTCCTTTCTATTTCTGATTTTCCCAGATCGCACAGAGTCGTGAGGCAAAGAGCATACGCAGAAATGAAAGGTATAGATCTGGTAATAAAAAACAAAGAGCTAAATAAATCGAAATAAATAGAGAGATGAATAGCTAGAACTGCAAATAAAGATTGTATACCTCCAGATCTTTAAAATGACGTAGCTAAGGCTACCAGAAACCTTTTCGTGTGAAATGAAATGGGTTCCTCACAGGAACAGATGCTCCTAACACAATAGAGCAATCCTCTCGGCCCAAAAGCAGTGAGAAACAATAGATCTAGGAAACGACAGTTTGATGCAGTTGTACCGACTTCAGATTTGGACCACCAACGAATGTGGCCCCCAAATAGCTCTGATACCATGTAATAATTTACAGGGTAAGTTCCTTAGACCGAACACCAAAGGACACCGCTCACAAACAAATCACAAATCAATACACCAATATTCTTGACATGGTTAAAACCCTCAAAAGGGAAACAGTCCACGACCTAAGCCAACGCGGCCACTTCAGGCAATCTATTAATAAAATAATGAAAATTTACATAAGCTTCTCTCATGCACGGTTACCCTACAAATGACCCTCCATGCTCTTTAAATAGAGACCATGGACCAATCAGGTGTTAAGACACGGATTAAGTGTCGGTAATACCAAGGAGAGAATGAACCGTCAGATCACTTCATGTTTAGAACATATCGTGACCGTCAGATTGTAAGTTACAAAAGTACATAGTAAAGAAACACACTTTACTTAACTCTACACTAGACCAAGTTATACTTAACTATCTCCTATGTGTTGGAATATCCTAACACATTACGAACGAAGTTTCTTTTACGTGGAGATTTGAGACAATGTGATCCCATGCTCCCTCCAATATTATTCTCCTCGCCTTGGCTACATCTTTCTTCCACTGAGCAAGGTTTTTGGCATCAGATGCTTATCGTTTTACAACATATGACTTTATGTATTCTAGCAATCCATTTTCATCCAATACCGCCTCCATGCAACAAAACTAGAGGTGTCTTCCAAGGCATACTCTAGCCTTAGTCCACTGAAGGTTATCTTCTGAGCTCTAAAGAAATCCTACTACACAAAGCTCCAAAATCGAACCTCCTAAGAAACAAATTCAAATTCTTGTTCTAATGTGAATCCTGCTTTGATACCATGTAGAAATTACGATGTAGATTTGCAACTGCTCATGAAGTTTTGATAAAAGTCACAAGAGACAAACCTACTCTACTGCTCTACGGACATTAATTCACAATCTAGAACAAAAATTTTAGACGTGCAACAAGAAATAACACACATGCAATAATTATTTTTCCCGGGAAAATAAAACTACTAAAAACCCCAATGCCCACTTGCATTAAATCAAAAGAATAAAGATGCATTACAATTGTTTTTCTCAACTAAGCACGTCATACAAGTGTCTACTCACTGAAAGGATCTGACCCAGACTTAGTCAAATTTTTCCTCTGTTTGAGCTCCTATTTCCTTGTGTTGTTCCTTGAGAACATTAGGCCCCTATTATTTAATAAATTCCTCGAATTGATTGTGCAACTCCTTTAATATGATCCTCAACTGCATGCAACGCCTCGACACTCAAGACTAGTCTACAACTGATGTTACATTGCCTTGGAATTTCCACCTCAACTGGGTAACTCAAATGTTCTGCTTGCACTAGCTATTTTGGTTTGATTGATCCGTTAAATGGATGATCACCGAGTTTGACTGAAGTCCCATGCTTAACTAACCTTCCACTAGTTCCTCCAAAAGTTGGAACTAGTTTAACTGAAAACAACCTGAGATAACTGACCTTGTGATCCAAAATGGATCTTAAACCCTCTAAACCTCTAAGTCTTCAAATATCAGAAAACACTATCGCATGGAAAAACAGTAAAAGAATGGCGGAAAACCCAAGTTAAAGTGAAAGCGGAGAAATGCAGCCTTAATGCCCCAGAGTCGTTGGATCTATAGGATCAACAGACGAGATTGAATCGCATCGGAGAAATCCAAGCAGTATTAACGAGCCTTAGCCTTAAGAGAAATGCGATAGCGATACAAGCAAAACAACGTGAACCGTTGATCGAGCGTGCAGATCAACGGTCCAGATCAACTACCAATATCGCATCGCATGGAACCAAAGGGAGGACTTAACACAGGCAGACCCGAAGGAGTTATAAAATAAAATAGCGAAGGGTTTGAGTTCCGTGGTAAGTGGTATTTCAGGCGGGCTTTAGGCAGTAAGCAGTGTTGGAGAGGCTCCGCCCAATTCCATAAATCGGGCGACACGTATCACACAACAGGAGACAGAAAATCGCTTTTGCAGGAGGGTAATCTCCGTGCAAGTGGGCCACCCGAAATGATCGTCAGTCGTCAGATTGAAGGTCGCAGATCAACGACGGAGATTGCATCGCCATATCGCATCGCAAAAATATATGGGAATGGACCATGGCCCATGGCATTGCAAAGGGCCGATAAGCGATACGCCGATATCGGCGATCAGCGAGTGGACTGGAAACAATACAAAGACCGCGATATATCACATGCGATAGACCTGGACCCGATAAGGATTATAGGTCGGATTTAAATATATTTGAAGTCCAGTTTTTGTGGATTTCTTTGTATTTCCCCGTGTATTGATGTTTGACCCATAGCCGATGCGACTTGTGATTGCGATCAAGGCGGACCCGACGGGGTTTATAGGTGCGGCTGTATAAAATTTGAAGTCCACTAATAAGCGTTTTTCCTATGTATTCTGTGTATTTCTCTGTGTAAACAGAGAAGCGATTCTTTGGGGATTTTCACCCGTGCTGGTCCTTTCCATTTGAAAACAGGTGGCCACCATACCTTAGAGCATTTTGCAATGATTGTTTAACGCTCAACAGGGATTTGAACGGACAACGGCTGGGAGCCAGGGAGCCCGAAAAAGGAATGCAAACCGACAGCATCGATAGGCTTAAAATCCATTCAATGGCAGCACATAGAGGAGTTCAGTTGGAGACAGTTAGAGAAAAAAGTCAGATTGAGGAAGATTGAATAGAGGAACAGGAAAGAGGGAGAGTCTGTGCACTCTTTTAGACTCGAGGTTTTCGAGCAAATCCCTCTTTGATGTCACTGTTGGTTGAGACTCTGTTTTGAGCTCACCCTTGTAATAATTTGTTCTTAAAGACTTAATATAGAGGTCGACACTGAAAGTTGGACGAAGAGACGTAGCCAGGAAGTATGGTGAACTCCTTGATTATTTGTTGTTTTGATGTGTGTGTCTGTTATGTTTTCTAACTGCTCATTGTCTATATTATTCGCAATCTTTTCGATCTGTTGCACTAAGTAATATAGGCATTCCTGCACAGGAGTCTGTAATACCTTAATATTGACTTAAGATCTCATTTTCAGATCACCTTGATTGCTACCAATTAGCAATCACACATGTTGAACTGAACTCTATCTCCTCCAACTCGAATTTACTGAGTAAACTAGGTGACAGAAGACATGTCTCACAAGTTAACATCATCCAAGCTGTCTATTGATGTGGAAATTCAAATTTTCTCAATTTAATCAAGGCAAAATAAAATTGAGAATTTCTTGCTGCATTTTTCAACACATGAGACATACTATAGTTATCTTCATGTCATAATATTTATTTTAAAGTTGGAATTGGTCAAGAAACCTACAATTTTTTGTTAATAGACAGCTTTAAAGTTGATCTTGAATGTTGGACAAGAATATCGTGTAACCCAATTACAAAATTTTGCAGCCTTAAAGTTAGTTATACAATGGAAGCACAAAGAAAATGCTCTTATGAATTTTAATTACGACTTGTGTATGATGAAATTATATATCTATTGACATCTTTCTAATATAAATCTCTATGTCATATTTAAAAGGACAAGGGCAATGTTGTATATCGGCTCTCAAAAGTTGGAGTTGGGTTGGAGCGAGGAACTTGGATTGTTTCAGTAAAATCTAGAATGGACAAACTAGATGATACAATCATGAACCATGGACTTAACTATAGTCATTGAAGTTTCAATCTTCTTTTTATATAATGATAGAGTTTCAATGATCGTTAGATGAAAGATTAATGTACTTTTCTTAATGTCATTTCATTTCTTTTTGAAGAGGCTATTAGTTTAATTGATTAGGAACAACTCCCCCCGATTAGGCTGCGAGCCGGAGGATCACCTCATTATGACAATGTTAATGGAATGTCCTGCGAGGTACAGAACTACTGCCCCCCACATGCTCGAGGCGATGGGTGTGGATGGTTGGCCACCTGTGTTGGGCTCCCATTTTGCTTGTTACGCTGGCAACAAAGGGAAATTCAAACAGGTTAGGATGATGGCCGGAAGGTCGTTGGGTCTCTATAATTGGGACTGGGGGGATAATGCATGCATGAGCGATGCTAAGGGGGGGGGGGGGGGTGGGGGGGCGCTTCAATTGGGACCTGGACCCACATGTGCAGGGCATGGGCAATGCCTCTTTGCGTATCTCGCTTGCGACCATGAGGGGCATGCAACTACAAGAATTAGGGTGGTGTGAAGTTGGGGGATGGAGTCGCACAATCTTACCACCTGTATACATGAATTTTGTTGTAATACAATGAAGATTAATTGGTAAATTGAATGTTTTGTATGCAAAGAAGGTTCGCCGCATGGTAAAACCACCCCAGCATAAGTAAATTCCAGGACCGACTAGGTTACAGTTTGTAAATCGACTTATCTGCCACTCATTACAAAGGGTTGGGTCGGCGAGATAATGACTCGACCAACAAAGACCCGAGGCTGAGGTAAGATGCCATAAGAGGCCAAGCACGACACGGAACTTGGCTCTTCGGGTGGCCGGTGAGGTCGAAAGTCTGTTGAGCGTTTAATCCGTGAAGCGGTAACCACCTACCGGGAGGGAACTAATAAAGAAAATAGAAAAATGTTAGAAGAATGGGAGGCAGAAGTGAAGCAGGAGAGTGAAACAGATACAGAGTTGGAGGACTGGAGAGTCCTCATCCCAGATCCTGGGAAAACAAGACGAAGAATCACCCAATTCAAATAGACCCTCTAGTATATTGGTTGATGAAAAGCCTATTAGGAAAGGCGATGGAGAAGATCTCAGTTGGCATGGCAGTCACGGTCTAGGGAATGTCAAACTACAAGCAGGAATTTCAGAAGGTGCAGTTTCAATTGCACAAAGTGGACATACGCCTCGGTCAAATTGAGCAGCACCTGCCATGCATTCTGGTTCAGATAGAGCTGCCTGGATCGAATGCCAAAGATCCAGGACCAATTGAATCAGTGTCAGCTAAACAACATGATTAGCATGCCTACTTACTGATAATTTTGTATATATATGTGGTTAGATTTTAAATTTGTTTATGCATTTACATATGTATGTAGAACTCTAGAGTATGGAAGTGGACAGGAAACTGAAACTTATATTTCTTGGATAGAGAGACTTAATATTTTTTGCTACTGGATGGCATATAATGCGGATAGGTAGCCAACATACTTAGTTTCCCACTTGGCAAGTTGAGGCCACCTAGCCAGTTCTATGTGGTGCTAATTTGCTTTATATTAATGAAAAAGGAGCATCTACTAAGCTTAACAAAAAAAAAAATTGATTAGGAACAACTCACACATTTTTTTGGAGATGATAAAGTGGACATATAAATGTCATTTACATGAATTAAAAACGCTTATGAATTCCAGGGCATATGACAATTTATTTTTCTAATACCGATAAAAAGACTATTTTTTTCCTTCAAGAAAAACCAGTTTCCTTCTTATATAGGTTCAAAGGGTTTAATTTTAAGGTTGCTTCACTTTAGAAAGAAGGGTTCACATTAGATATTAACACCTTAATGGGTAAGAAAGGAATGAATAGAGCAACTATTTCTAAATCAAAACTTTCAATATATAAAATTTGATCATGTGTGAAACAATGCTTATTTATTTATATTATAATATGTTTTCTTTGTTTATTCAATTATTAAGATAATGTTCTTATTAATATTTTAAATATTTAATTTAAAATAGTGTTTAAATAATAATAATAAATATATTTTTATTTTTATATTAATTTTGTGTCGAGAGGTACTCTTCAACCTAATAGGGTAGACAAATTGTAATGTAATGTAATGTCCTATAAACATTTTAACTTGGTCAAAATAAAAATAACTTTATGTTAAAATGAAAATAACCTCAAACTAAAATAATAAAAATAAAATTCTACATTGTTGTTGTTATTGTTATTATTATTATTTGTTGGGTAGTTAAGGTAAACTTGATTTGGTTACCGATAGTTTTTGAGTTTTAGGTTTATATGAAATGATATTTTAATGTCCACGAGACTAAAAAATAGTCTATGGGACAATCAATTCCCTATTTTTCGCCTTTTGCAATTCAATCATTTTCTTATTCATATTGATGATGAGTTGGCCCAACCTTCCAACAATCCCCTCGTTGAAAAGACAACGTCAAGAAACCGATGCTAACACAGTCCCATAAATTTCTCTGATGCCTTGAACACATCACATTCCAAAATGAAATGTTTTTCCAATTCCACTACCCCAGACGTGCAAAATGTACACACCCGTTCTTTCGAAGCTTCTTTAGGCCTTTTCCATCGTCCTGTTTCACACCGAAGTTGATGTGAGTTGGTTCTTAATTAAGCAATAAGAATATTTTCCCTCCACGGGATGATAGCTCCAATGTACTCTTTTTGTTGGAGATCGCATGTAGGGTTGAATTCCTCAATGTAATACTTCTTCTTTCTACTTAGCTCTTTTCTCCATACTCGTTTACGAAACTTCTCCATAAAAGAATTCTTTAGCTCCTTACTATTTTTGGGACAAGTATTGAGGTAGATATTCCATTTTCACATCCATGTGTAGTTTTCTCTCATCCATGTTTTCTTTCTTCACTCATGCCTTCGCTGAAGATTACATTAGACCATCTACCTATTCTAATTTGTTCAATTCTTTTTAGATATCTTATGAGCTGCACCATAGCAATTGCTTCGATGGGATTTGCTCCTGTTTCACTCAACATTATCTCATAAGGTACCAAACTTTTTATTTTGAACTTACTCATGATCAAGCGTTTTTGGATTTTCCCAATTTGTTTCCTTTTTGAGACAGGGGTTTTGCTAGCCCACAATTCACACCCATATAGCATCATTGGATGAACTAGGAGACCAAAAAGAACTTTAATCATTTTCCAATCCCATAACTCTGCCTCTCTACATCTGTTTTGAAGAGCATATAATGCTTTCCACCCTCCTAAAATTCTCTTCTTTCTGCAGTCCTCCCAATTAAGTTTGTTGTTGAAATCAACCCCGAGGTACTTGTACTCATTTACTTCTTCAATAATGTTGCCTTCAAAGAAGAACGTATGTTGGCTCTACTCCCTTTTATTAGAGAAAATCATTATTTTGGTCTTGTTAGTATTGACTTGCATCCCCACTGCTCTACAAAAATGCTCAAGGGCATATAGGTGCATCTGCAATCCATGGGTCGATATAGAAATACTACAAGATCATCAGTATACAAAAGAAGCTTTATCACAAACTCCCCCAACTGAACACCATCTTCACCTTGCAGATTTAGCCACTTTTTCTAGTTATCAATATATAAACCAAAAAGAGTAGGGGATAGAGGGCAACTTTGCTTGACTCCGATGTCACTTCTAAAGCTTTCTGAAATACCCACTGAGATTCTAATTTTGACTTTCACCTCTTCATAAAGTCTATGGACAATGACTCTATAATGCAAAGGAATTTCAAATTCTTCCATAGTATTGGCTCATGATATTCATGTGGAATATAACCTACTTAAAGAGGGAGATTAAAACATTGTAGATCCATCTTAACTCCAGGTCTACCAAGCGTAAAGAGATACAAATTTCTTTTAGAAAAAAAAAAAAAAGGAAAGAAAGAAAGAAAAAAAAGAAAAGAAATTTGATCCCTCTAAATTCTTAATAGATCTAAATTTTGTATCTTAAATCTCTTTATATAAATATATTTTTCAAACTTTTTAATAAAAAATGAAATTTTTTATATAACATGAAAATATCAATATGATATTTTAATAATAAATAAATTTATTGTTTTATAAGAAGACGTCGGATCTTTTTAAACAGAGTAGAATGCTTCCAAACATGATGCCTTTGTTGTGTATCAAATATTTAGTGTGATACTTCAAATTGTGTCACGTAGTGAAATGGTTTTGTTTTTAATGTTTTGGATTTTAACCAAATTTATATAAGGTTAGGTAGAGACTCTATCTTATTATATGTTTTGGATTTTATTTACCTAAAACTTAGAGGTTTTCTCTTATTAATATTTATTAGGTAGAGTTTTTATATCATCTATACTTATTTTATAAAATATAATTTTATAAATTTTATTATTAGGTTTATATGTTTATTATTTTTAAATAAATATAATGAAATTTTGTTTAATAATAAAGCATGGTATATAAAATAAAATTTAATTATTATATTTATATGTTTATTTAATGAAATTTTATTTAATAATAAATAATTGGTATAAAATTTATTGTAATGTGATAATGTTTTAAATTATGTAAATTAAAAAACGTAATGTAATTAATTTAAATATAGTTTAATTAAATTTAAAAATAATAAATATAAAGATGAAGTTGTTTTTTGGATTAATCATATTACTCTGAGATATGGTTGACGTTTCAAATCATCTAATGTGGTATATGGTCAACATTTCGAACCATCTAATGTGGTTCATCTTTAGGACAAAGGTTCAAAACCATATCGAGAGGATGAACCACGTTAGATGGTTCGAAACATCAACCATATCTCAATAATGTAATTAATCCGAAAGACAACTTCATCTTCAATATGGATCACAAAAGTCTAAGATCTAGCAAAATACAAAGATTTCCTCACAAAAATAAAACAACTAATATAATATCGTATTGTTCAATGCCATCACCAAAAATTAAGAAATATAATTAACTAATATTGTTTATATTAACATATATACAATATATATGTTTATATATGTGTGTGTGTTTTATTTTTTACTTAATATATATAATTTTTATAATTAAATCTATTAAAATTTGTTTTTAATATAATAATAAGTCATCTTAAATTGAAAATATTGAGAAAAAATTATGATTCATGAAAATGGAAATAATAGAAAAAAGGAAAAATAAATAAAAATCAAAGGTTAAATAAAACTTCCTCGATCGGGGTGCAAGCTAGAGGCATCGAGATCATCAACTGTCATATCATAATGAACAAGGTACAAGGGCGGCGCTTCACCACCCCTCGCATGCATAAGGTGTATGGAGAGGTGGCATCTCACATGCATTTCGTTAATATAATTAAGAAAGGTGGGAGTAACAAAGTATTGTCGAGGTTTTATGGCAATTCCACTGCAAGGCTAAGTAAATTTTCTGGTCTACGAGGGAATTTGGATGCAGGCTTGTTCATGGATTGTTGCACACTCGAGACGACTCTCCTTGTGGTCCTCCACTAGGTTGCAGTTGGCTTTCGCTCTACTTTGGTCGCTTTCTGCAGGTATGTTTCTAGCCTAGGTTTCTTTCGCCTCGCCTCCATTACTCGCCAAGTATCTCTGCTTTTTCTCTAGAGAAGTGGTCATATCCTGATGTCTGATGTTTGATGGAAGTTTCACCATGGTTTTTGGAAGGAAATGGTCGATTCTTATGATGGTTTGTCTGTATTATACACGATTGTATCTATATACTTTGGAATTCTACTTTCTCGCATGCGAATATACCGGGGGGTCAACTATGGCAACTAATTTATTTCCTTTGTTTGACTGCCTGTGGCAACTGTAATGATATTTCAATGGATGTATTCGGTCATCTACATTGGGTTTTCACGTTCTAGTTCATTGTTGTATGTCTCATGTTCACATCTTCAGACGCTCAGGGAAGGCCTGATTGTGGGTTTTTTTGGGCTTCGGGTTTGCTCCAGCTCCTTATCATTGTCAATTGTCGAGTAGGTTATTGGTATACTTACGGTGTTATGCCTTCGTGCCTTGACAAATTTACAAGTTCTCCTGTTCGGCGTGGGCTCTAGAATTTTAAGGTTGTTTCGTGCGGGGCAGCCAAGGTTCCTTCGTTGTGGTCTCTAGTTGATATCATTGGGGATTCTAATATTATCTACTCCATGGCTCGTGTCACCTCAGTGAAAGGCCAACAAGTCGGGCGTTCTTGCGATCGTGGTAAGAAACCAATGTCGACCCATGAGGGTAGTCAAACCCGCCCTCGACCAATGAAAAACAAAGGCCATAAAACAACCTCTCGTCTCATCTAAGACGCAACCCATGCCTTCCATGAAGGTAATTCACCTCATTTTCGTCAACTTATTACAAGGTGGGAAGCCAATTTGAATCAACGAGTTGTAGATATAAAAATTGATATAGAAGATTGGTAGGATTTGGTGTCGGACCCTGGTCATTCCAGAGGCAGATCCTCTTAGTATAAGCAGACAATTTATCTCTATTGGTTGATGAAAAACTTAGTAGCCAAAGCAGTGGTAACCCCTCCCACAAACTCATCCAAGAATGCTTAGGGATCAAGGAATTTCAATTGATCCAGTTTTAGCTTCAGCGACAGAATGTGCATCTCAATCACATCGAAAATCACATTCCATGTATTCCGCAAATTGAGCTTCCAGGTTCAAATGTGAAGGATCCAGCCCTTGTGGATTCCTCTGATGACTAGTAGCATGATGGTTTAATTTATGTTTTGAAATTTTGTTATATGATGAAGCGACATACTTTAATTTATGTTTTAAGTTATCTAGAGTATAGGAAGTTTAAATATACTCAAACATATTTAACACTCCTTGTCAGGCTTAAATTATTCTATTTTTGGATGGCATATAATGTTGTTAAGTGGCCAACAGATTTGGTTTCCCTCTGGGTAGGTTGAGGCCACCTAACAATCTGATTTCTGGTTGTAACTTGTCTTTTTTGAGAAAATGAATGAAAAGATCTTGCCAAGCTTAAAAAAAAGAAATAAAACAAAAAATAAAAAACTAGTAACTAATAGAAATGAAAGTTACTAAACAACTCATAATAAGACCTCATCCAATCACCTTACAAATAAATAAATTTAATTAATAATAATGAATAACGAAAATTGAATTCCCAGTGTTAAACTATGGATAAGCGGCAAATTTTTTCAGTCAAAGACAAACTAATACACAATGAAAGCAAAAATAAATGCATAATACCATGTGGCGGGTATAATAACACATTTAGATTAATTATTAAACTATTAAAATGACTTTTATTATAATATGAATAAAAAATTTAAAATGTTATTTGACTTTTTCTATATTATGAAAATATAATACGAGAAAGAAGTTATTTGACTTTTTCTATATTATGATAATATATTATTATTGTGGTGGTTTTATATCTCTTCTTAACATCTTAATATAAAATAACAAATTTGATAAAATATGAAGGTATACATTATTGATTTTTTTAATGTGCTTTTTTAAGGTCATAAGTTTAAGAGGTAGTATGTATACTCTCAATAAATTCAATAGTCAAATTATTATGTGGAAGAGTTTCTTATTTTATAAACAAGAAGGATATTTACTTTGATGATGAATCACATTTGGTGGAAGCCTAGGCCAAAAATTTCTCTTATATGATTTCCATCGAAAAACTTTTTTAAAGATATTTAATATTTAACTTAAACATAATCTTAAAATTAAATTATGAATATTATGATAATTTTTCTATAATATAATAATTATCATTTGAAAAATGTATAATCTTTTAAATCAAATTAATTTGTTAATAAAAATTAATTATTTTTTAATGGAAATCCATTTTATATAAATCTTATAAATAAGAAAGTTCCATATACCACTCAGCCGTTACCTTAAAATTAAATTAATATCATTAACAATAATTTATATAATTAAATATTTAAATTTTTGTTTATTTATAATTATTTTAAATCTATTTATGTTTTATGTTAAGTTAGGGGTTTTGTTTGCTTAATTTATTTTGAATTTATGATTTATTAAAGTTATGAACGACAATACATGCAAGTCATTTTCCTTTTATTTAACAAAACATACATCCATGATGGTCGCATCTCCTAAGTCAATGGAGAAAGCGCCTCCCATTAGACTTTACAAGAACTTATGGTGGGAGCCAAGTAGATCCCAACGTTTACTCGCTTACACCTGAGTTGATATTTGATAATAGGTGTCTAAATCATTAGCGTATTTTCAAATTCTATAATTATTATGGAGAGACATTAATTTTAGGTACAAAGGGTTCTAACCATTATGGAATTATCAATGAGAAGTCAAGCTTACTTGTGTCAATGCAATATATACACCTGAGTTGATATTTGATCATAGGTGTCTAAATCATTAACGTATTTTCTACCTCTATAATTATTATGGAGAGACATTAATTTTAGGGACAAAGGGTTCTAACCATTAGGGAGTTATTAAGTGAAATAATAAATCCACCTCCAATTTTTTCAAATATTTTGTTGAAATATTTTTTAATTAATTAATTATTTTTTTTATATAAATTTTATTATTATTTATATAGATTTGTTTTAGGTACAATTTTAATATGAGTCGAGAAAAATTAAATCTCTTTAAATATAATTTTTTTAAGAATATATCTCTCTTTATATATTATATATATATATATATATATTTCATTGTTTAAATGATATTTTTTAAAGTATATAATTTAAATTTGTAAGTCTAAAATATTTTGACTGGATTTTTAAAAATATTTACATACTTAAGAAAGACCAACTTGTAAAATTCTTCAAATATTTTAACCATAAAAACTTATTTTCTTCAATTGCTTTATATAACATTAATAACATTAAAAATATTGTTACTTCTAAGTTCAAAGAAAAAATGTGAGAAAGATTTAGCAACTAAAAGAAAATTAAGATATTGATGATGATTATGATGATGGTTAACGTCCGCTGAGACCAAATAATGGTCTATCGGACCTAAAGAAACAAATTATCTATTTTGATTTAAGATTTTATTCCTATGCTCAAAAAGCTTGGAGAGAAGCCTCCCGAGCTCACTATAATTTTGACATTGTAAAAGGCTAGGAAGGTCAGTATTGTAACAAAGATTGTGAAACTAAGATCTAATGTGGTTATACGCGGGGCACTCTAAGAGGAAGTGGTTTTCATCCTCGATGTTCCTATTCTTACATATATGGCAGATCCTTTCCGTCCATGGCGTTTTAGGAACTGCCCAACGACCTGTTTCACTATGGAGCTCATGAGAATTCGTTCTAATCTTTGCTATATTAATTTTCTTCTTTGAGCTAGTTAAAATAGAGAGATACTTTTGATCTTCTAGGGTGGGGTTGATGACCTTCTTATAATAACTTAATTTTCTTTTAGCCGCTAAGTCTTTCTCACACCACATTTTTTCTTTGAACTTAGAAGTAACAATATCTTTAATGTTATTTATGTTATTATAAGGAGGTTATCAACCCCACCCTAGAAGATCAAAAGTATCTCTCTGTTTTATCTAGCTCAAAGAAGAAAATTAATATAGCCAAGATTAGAACGAACTCTCATGAGCTCCATAGTGAAACGCCTTGTTGGGCAGTTCCTAAAACATCATGGATGGAAAGGTTCTACCATCTCTGTGAGAATACAAACATCAAGGATGAAAATCACTTCCTCTTAGAGTGCCCCGCGTACAACCACATTAGATCTCAGTTTCAAAATCTTTGTTGCAATAGTTACCTTCCTAGCCTTTTAACCTTTTACGTTGTCAAAATTACAGTGAGTTCGAGAGGCTTCTCTCCAAGCTTTTTGAGCATAGGAATAAAATCTTAAATCAAACTAAATAATTCGTTTCTTTAGGTCTGTCATCATCATCATCATCATCATCATCATATATATATATATATATATATATATATATATATATATATATATATATATATATATATATATATATATATATATATATATATATTGGCATTAAAATATTTTGTTTTGTTGAATTGAGGCTTCTGTGATCCATATCAAGTTTAAGAGAAATTCTTCGGCGTAAATCACAAGATAAAACATTTGTCGACGCGTTTCGAACCAACTAGTGTGGTTCATTGTCAGGACAAGTTGAAGAGACAAATCCAGCTTAGCATGTTAAATAGTTTGAGCAGAGCCTCCAACGACTATCACGACTAAATAGTTTGGGTTAAATGTTTTTTTTGTTATTAATATATTTTTAAGTATACTTCAACACTAGTTTTTATTAAAATATTTTATTGATAACTCACATTGATTTTTTTTGTTATTATGAATATTTTTAAATGTTACATATTAATATTATATTAAGAATTAATAAATTACATAAATAATATGAAGGATTCTCTGGCTGAGAGCTCTGCCCGTGAAGAACTCTGCGAGTAACCGGGCTAGGGCTTCCGAGCTTTCGCGCGCCCCTTGGGCCACCGCGCCCTGTCTCTGATCTGCTGCTGCTGCGCGCAGCCATGGAGCCCTCTGGGGGCTCGGATCTGCCTCCCCCCCCCCAGAGGTTTCTGCCTTCAAAGAAATGATCGCACAATGCAATAAGCGCCCTCCCTCTGTGAGCCAGCAGAAATTTGTGAAGAAGATGGACACCATCCCCTCTGTCGCCCTCCCCGAGGAAGAAACA
Source organism: Pinus tabuliformis (assembly GCA_031772625.1). Classification (NCBI taxonomy): domain Eukaryota; kingdom Viridiplantae; phylum Streptophyta; class Pinopsida; order Pinales; family Pinaceae; genus Pinus; species Pinus tabuliformis. The sequence goes on from CM062816.1 coordinate 190,761,508, forward strand.
TGTAAAGTTGCTCTAAACTTGGCTGAGCGCGGCCTCATTGGCCAGTTCACGGGCCTCTGGCCCTCTCCCAAATCGGTGGAGGAGTGGACTCAAAGGAACTGGAAGTCGCTTATCAAAGAGGGAGTTAAAAGCTATTTCATTGGCAAAGGTTTCTTCGTCTTTGTCTTCGAAAGTGCAGAGGACAGAAACTTGATCTTCAGGAATGGCCCTTACTTCATGGGGCCGCAAGGTCTATACCTCAATAAATGGTCGCCTGATTTTGATCCAGCTCAGGACGTTCCTACAGTCGTTCCGGTCTGGGTACGCCTCCCCCATCTTCCTCTCCATTGCTGGAATCCTAAGTCCCTCCAGATCATAGGCAACGCCTTAGGCAATTATATCGACCAAGCCCCAAGGAAAGATCAATACTCCTGTGCCCGCATTTGCGTCGAAGTAGACCTAGAGGAGGGCTTACCGGAAGCCATCAATCTCACAGTCGCAGGATGGACCCATGTCCAAGAGCTGGACTACGAACAGATCCCATTCAAATGCAGACACTGCCATGGCTACAGGCATTTTGCCAAACACTGCAAGAAAAAGGCAGAAGATCTTCCAGAGAACCAAAACGGAGAGCAGTGGACTCTAATCCAAAAACCCAATAGGAGGGGCACCGGGAAAGGCCCCCTGAAAGAGGCTCCAAGCAGTTCCAATCACACCCAAGGCAAAAATCCAAATGGCAAAGAAAACAGTCAGAAAACGGCAGCTACAACAAATCAGGAAACCCTGGAACAGCCTGGATCTCCCACCAATATTCAAGATGGAGGGGAAAAGACACTTCCTGAGGCCACCCAAGGAAGCCCTTCAAACCCCTCATATGCAGACGTCACAAGGAAAAAGCCTATTGACAGTTCAGGGTCATCGGAGGATGAGACCTTCGAGCAACCCATCAAAAAAGTTGGCAGGAAATCTCGCAGAGAAGAAAGGGAAGAGGAGGCCGAAAGGCTAAAAACTCAAGGAAGCCAGCCTACTATTGAGATGTCTATCGGAAGAAACACAAGGACCAGGCCTCCTAAGGGAGGCTCCCTCCACTTCCCAGGTAAATAATGCGTCTCGTCTCTTGGAACTGCAGAGGACTGGGTAATCCCTCGAAAGCTGAAGCGATTAAAGATCTTCTCAAGATGGAGCCCTCAGACATCCTCTTGCTCCAAGAGACAAAGATAGAGGGGAAAGCCCTCTTGGATATCAGTCAAAAGAAATGGAAGAAAAATGTAGGAAAAGCAGTCAGCTCAAGAGGCTCTTCCGGAGGTCTCGCAACTCTTTGGTCAGAGGATCTCTTCCAGCTGAAAAATTCTCATGAAACTCAACACTGGATCTTCACGGAGTTAATGCACAATCCAAGTAAGTTATCCTTCTCCCTTTTCAATCTTTATGTCCCTGTTTTATACTCAGAAAAAAGAGATTGTTGGACCTCCCTCATAGCCTTCCTTGAGCAACACTCCCCCAAAAATATCATTTTGGTCGGGGACTTAAATATCGTTTTAAAATATAAGGAAAAAAGGGGAGGCACTCACAGCAGAGATCCCTTCCTTCCTATGGTCGAAGGACTCATTCAGGATTGGGACCTCACCGATTTCATTCCAACGAAAGGGCTCTTCACTTGGACCAATAACAGGGTGGGAGGGGAACATATCTCTGCTCGACTGGATCGATTCTTGGTTCAGGGTGCTCTGATGACAACTAAGAAGATCATTACCACCAAAATCCTTCCCAAACTCACTTCAGATCATAAGCCCATCCAGCTCTCTCTAGAAGACGAAGAAGATTTGGGCCCCATCCCTTTTCGCTTCAGCCCTCTATGGACAGAAAGAGAAGGTTTTTTTGACACAGTAAAAGCAGCTTGGAGCAAATCCTTCTCAGGGTCCCCCAGCTATGTGTGGGAGCAAAAACTCAAAGCCACAAAGCACGCTCTGAAGGAGTGGATCAAAAAACCTGCTCCAAATCCAACTAGTCTCCGAAAAGAAATTGTGCAGACCCTTGAGGAGCTGCAAACAGATATGGAAAACAGAGATGTCACTCCAGCACTGCTGGATAAAGAAGTCAAAATCCAACGTTCGACCTTTCAGTCCTTTCGGTTAGAGGAGGAGTACTGGAGAATCAAATCTAGAAGTCTTTGGTTGAAGGCGGGTGATAGGAACACCACCTTCTTCCATCGCCAATATCGGGCAAGACTCTGCAGAAATCACATCTCTGAAATAACAACAGCAGAAGGGCAGACCTGCAAAGGGTTCAATCATATCAAAGAGGCAGCTGTAAATCACTATAGTCAACTTTTCACTGCTGGAATCCAAGGTAATGAGGAGGACATGGCAGACTTCCTTTCCAATATTCCCCCTCTGGTCAGATCTGAAGACAACTTCGAACTCAACAGACCCTTTACGGAAGAGGAAGTCATAAAAGTGATCTGGTCTATGGACTCAGATAAGGCTCTTGGGCCCGATGGTTTTACCATCCATTTCTACAAAATGTGCTGGGACATTATTAAAACAGATCTCCTAACGATGATCAAAGGATTCAGGAATAAAGCCAAGGTAGGGGGAGGAACCAACTCCACATACCTGGCCCTCATTCCAAAAGATTCAAATCCTGAAACCTTTGCCAGATTCAGGCCAATATCGTTGTGCAACGCCTCTTACAAAATCCTTGCAAAGCTCCTTGCAAACAGGATCAAGCCTCTCCTAAACAGACTTATCTCCAGCAATCAAGGCGGTTTCATTGAAGGCAGGCACATCCTGGACAATGTCATTCAAGTTCAAGAGATCATTCATTCAAGCCAGAAACGAAAAGAAAAAGGGATGCTGATCAAACTTGACATGGCCAACGCCTTTGACCGAGTCAACCGGGCCTTCCTTTACAAAGCTCTCCTCGCCTTTGGTTTCTCCCCTCACTTTGTTGCTCTTATCAAAGCCTGCACTGACACCCCTTGGATTTCCCCCCTCGTCAATGGCCGCCCCACCTCCTTTTTCCATGCCCAGAGAGGTCTTAGGCAGGGATGCCCCCTCTCTCCCTTCCTTTACATTTTGATGGCGGACACTCTCAGCAGAAAACTCTCAGCAGAAAAAGAGGCAGGCACTCTTCCAGGCCTTAAACCTTCCATTCACTCTCCTGCCCAGAATCATGCTCTTTTTGCAGACGACTCTCTCCTACTCGGAGGAGCTTCTCCTAGAATTGCCAAAGCTTTTGATGAAGTCCTAAAAAGTTACTGCAGGGCCACGGGAGCCTCCATAAATGAGAGGAAAAGTGAAGTCTATGGATGGAATATCGATCAACAGGAGCTCACAAATATCTCTGCTCTCCTAGGTTTCAATAGCCAAGCCCAATGGGAGACGATAAAATACCTTGGACTCCCTATCATTAATGGCTGCAACAAGAGAGCTCTGTGGTCTGAAGTAATCAACAAAATCAAGACAAAGATCACAAGCTGGGGAGGGTATTGGCTCACTTCCGGAGGTAAGGTCATCTTGATCAAGTCTGTTCTTTCAGCATTACCAATTTACCAAGCTGCCTTCCTACTAGCACCAAAGCAGGTGACAGACCACATCTCCAAACTGATTCGTGACTTCCTCTGGCAAGGAGGGAAAGGGAACACCCATAAAATGCATCTTGTGAAATGGGAACAGGTGAAACGCCCTTTTGCAGAAGGAGGTCTGCAAATCAGGGATCCAGCCATGGTCAACCTGGCGTTGGGTGGGAAAATACTCTGGAATTTATATGAGAATCCAAAGCACCCAGTCAGCGAAACTCTGAAAGCAAAGTATGCCCATAAGGTACCGCTTCGAAATCTTCAGGCTTCCCAAACAATCAACGCCTCCCAGGTATGGAAACTCTGTAATAAAAGTTTGAATTTCTTCAAAGACAGAGTTTATAAAATCCCCGGCAACGGTAAACATACAAAACTGTGGCATGATCGTATTATGGACAACGCCCCTCTTTCAGAAAATGAGGAAATCGACGAAATAAGACAATGGTTGGAGCGCGCTGGAATCAACAGTGTTTACGATCTCTCCAAGTGGGACAGTCGTGGCGCATGGAGCGGTTGGGATTTCCATGGTATCCCAAGCCGCCTAAACCACCAGATGACAGCGCTCGATGAGTTGCTGGAGGAAGCAGCTCCAGTGAGCAGATGGTCGAAGGACAGATGGGGTTGGGGGCGCTCCGGGACTTATTCATCAGCGGCAGCCTACAACGCTC